>OY982979.1:8821970-10071970 GCA_963890685.1 Plagodis pulveraria | reverse complement strand
GTACGCGGGAAACGCAGCTTTAGAGGTAAATTGATGAGTACGCGTGTTTCATGTGATGGTTGATTGCTTACACCGGCGCATGGTGGTAGAGCATTTTGCGAATGCCCGCCTGGCTAGCTACCACCCTCAAGTAGAAAATCTGTCGCCAAGCACCTAATGGTGTGTTCCGGCAGCTGTCCTTGAGAGCCAGTACTTCTAGGTTAGCCTGAACAACATCTTTGACCACATCATCACTTACCATCTGGTGCGATAGTGGTCAAAGGCTAATTTATCAAGCTTAAAAAAAAAAAAAAAAAACAGCAGAACGCAGATTTCAATATACAGCTTACACTTCCTCGTACATTCTGTGAGCTGAAGATGTCGCGAGTGATATGTATTTTATATATATAAATGTTTTTTAAAGTTTTTAACGCTTAAGTGCAGTGTCATTTGGGAGGTTAGGCGTCCCCCTATTAACCAGCGGTCCTTCCCCCACGATTTAGAGACGTGCTCAGCTAAATTGCCTGAATTATGAATTTTAAGGTGTCATGAATATTATTAAGATTTTATTAAGTACTTCATGATAATAATAATATTATTCCATCATCACTGTTTAAAAAATTAATGTCCGTTACTCAATAATATTTCTTTTTACAAAAAAATGAAGCCTACTTCAACATTTAGAAGTGTGAAATAACTTGTTGAAGTCGGTACTATGATAGTTTAAAAGTACGTACTATCACAATTTTGTGCACACATGTACCAACTTCAACAAGTTATTTCACACTTTTAAGTGTTGAAGTCGATTTAATTGTTTTGGAAAAAAAACACCCTTTTTAGTGACCTTTACTACATACGGGATCGATTGTCATTCGCTGTCAATGACCATATCATCAAGATAGGAAAACACTTATCAGTTATTATAGTCTAGCTTAAAAACGGCTTGACCGATTTTGACGAGATTTAAATAGGACCACACGGGAGGCATCAGCTTTCAAATAAAATAGAGTCATCAAAATCGGTTCACCCGGTAAAAAGTTCTGAGGTAACTCTTCCTTTTTGGAAGTCTGACATAAATACATCCTCAAATATGTACCTATCAATGATACCAAGTCGCTCATGATTATTTACTATATATATTATAATAAATAATCATCAATAAATTTGGGTAACCAAATGGGTTTCATGTAATGTTCGTATCACCTTATGAACTCATAAATGCAATAAATCACTTTGACTTTGACTTTATGTTTATACTTAGCTGCCGCGTTAACATATTTTTACATGACTCCCCAAAAAATGGAGTTTTCAGGGTTCATGTATGTATGTATGTTTGTGAGTTTCTTTATTCTACTATAACTTCTTAATGGCTTAACCAATTTTAATGTTTTAGATATCATTAGATTCGTTTTGATAACCCAATTGACACTAGGTACAAAAAAAAAAAAAAAAAATAAACGGATTTTAAATGCCACATTGTGCGAACAATATTTTTTTTTTCTCTTCGGTGGGAGTGTATATGCATCGATTAGGGTAACAAAATTAGGGGCTATAAAAATAGATTTCATAAATATATATAACTTGCAGTTTCAATTTCAAAGGAACGATAAAACGATTAACGAAAATTTGCAGTTGGGTATTTAAATTTTTAATCAATTTATACTTGTTTCTTTCATGAAGAGTGAGGCACACCTCGCCACTTGTATTTATGCCATAGTGCCCTTACTGTATGTAACGTCCTTCTTCCTCTTATTTTATACGCTCCCATTACCAAGTTATCTACAGCCTGATTGAGGACGTAAAACTTTACGCGAGCCATTAAAAATGTATTAAACAGCCACCGATAGTCTATCGTGAAGTTATCTGCGTAGAAACATCGCAAACACTGCTTCAGAGTCAAGTAAAAATGAATATGTAAGGTTAGAAATAAAAAAAATTAAGCAGTTGAACTGTTTTTTGAAGCGTAATCTCGTAGCGAAGATTGCTTAGCTGTTCTAAACCGATCAAAGTTAGCCGTAGCTCGCGTAGCTGAACGCGTAGGCTTGGCGTAGCGATCTACGCCCAAGTCTACGCGTTCAGCTACGACCGTGGTGGCGTTCAAGATTTCAATCAGTTTTACCTATATTTCACAGCTTTTGAGCATATATTAATGATACACTTTTTATTTGAGCGTCCCTTAATGATTTGTACAAAAAAGCTGTAATAAAATATTTAAAAAAAATATTAACGGGTTGGCTTATGCGTACGTGTTACTGATCAGCTAGGTTAAGCAATGCCCCCTGCGGTCATTACGTGGATGGGTGACCGCTATAGTGCCCAAGTTATCAATTGAATCGTGGAGCCATAAATGTCAATATCAATAGGAATGTGCAACTCTTTGCGTCTTATCTATAAATGCATAGGTGCCACTTGCTACCTGAGTCCGCCTTATCGCAGCGAACAAAACTGCCCTACTGAATTTGTCGATAGTTGCTTATTTTAGACAGAAACGAATTACTTAGCATACCATGGATTCACCGTGCGGGTGCCTAGTCCATACCGTTGCAGAGGAAGAGGCTAGAGGGGCCTGGGACTTGCAGCCCAGGAGTAGGGTTAAGGGCCCCTTTATGATGCATCAATGCTCCCTTTCACCGCTCGAGCCTCCTCCCCTGCCCAACCAAATTTGGTAAGATCCTACTAATGCCGCCTCAGATACACGTTCTAGGATGGAAGTTACGGTTGTTCTTGAAAGGCCAAGGTCTTTTAGTAGGTTATATAGGGATTTCGCTGGTATAACCCATGCTCCAACTTCTACAGCATATAAATTACCCACGTAACCGTTTTTGGTTAATTCATTTGTTAGGCTAGTATAACAAGGCAAGGCGCTTTGTAACTTTTTCATTTCTATTTCTCACTTAATATTGATATTCAAGGTTGAAAAGCCTAGGAATGCTGACTATTATACTAAAAGGGATGGCGAAGCTTACAAGGAATGGGTTATTGATTTTTAACGTCTTAGAAGAATCTGTGGAGCAAAAAACCTTCAGGAAACGCATTGAAAAACCAAAATTGAAAACAAGTTGAAATATAATAATATATTCATATCTGTAAAAAAAAATATTACTTTATTTAATAATTTCACTATTACAAACCTTAAAAATCGTATCATATAATATCAAATATGTCTCGTTTGCTCTGTAATTTCACTTGCTACATTGCCCGTCACACCAATGGACAGTAGTGTTTATACTCAAAAAAAACTTCTTTCAAAGAGCTCTTATACCATCCAAAAAGTACAGAAGAGGCAAAAAGGACGATTGGGATGCAGGTAAGCAAAGAACTGATTAATTATGTGGTGAGCGCAGTCACTTATAGAAAACACACACATATGCTACAGGATAGCTTATAGACATGAACAAAATACCCCAAACTGGACATCATTAGGACAGCATATATCGCCCCAAAACACAACAAGTATACCCCTAAAACCTAAGCCCCTTAATACGTCTCTGTATAGTCTCAATCAGCATATCCACTTTGCAGTGATTAGTACCCGGGTGGACCAATTAAGGACCTATTCAGGTCAAACCGCACGCTTCCGGGCATTATTGTATATAGACCATATTGGGAAAATAAGTTTAGACGCAATGAAGTTCGTTAGCTTTAATTGTCAATCTGTAAAAAGAAGCGTAGATCAAATAAGACAATTATGTGATAGTTATGACGTAGTAGCTTTACAGGAGACCTGGCTCCTCCCTGATGAGCTTCCTTTCTTATCCACTATTCATAAAGATTTTTCTGCGCACGGTACATCTAGCGTAGACACGTCGGGTGGTATTTTGAAGGGAAGACCGTATGGTGGGGTGGCTCTCCTGTGGAGAACTTCTGTATTTAATCATGTAAGTGTTATCGAATGTTTTGAACCTAGAATATGTGCTTTGAAAACAGAAATTTCAGGCAACAGTCATATGTATTTCTCTGTATACATGCCGCAGAATAACCATGAAAATCTTACCGAGTTTACTAACTGTTTGAGTACTGTAACTAGCTTAATTGAAGATCATAACATAAATGTTTCCGTAGTATTAGGTGATTATAATGCAAATACTAATACATTATTTGGTAATGAGTTGATACAGTACTGTGCAGAAAATGATCTTATTTATGCTGACCACATGTTTTTAAAGGACAAAGATGACGTATTTACTTATGTTAGTTATGCTCACGGGTCAAAGAGTTGGCTCGATCACTGCATCGTGACCCGACTCGCGTGGTCTGCCTTGTCTAATATCTACGTTATTAAGGACGTGTTTTGGTCGGATCACCGGCCACTGGTTGTTGAGTTTGGATTTACAAAAATAGCCGTAAATATTATTAAACCACCCGTTTCCAGTGACGCGAGCCCATATCGGTGGGGCAAGAGAAACGGTGAGGATATACATTTATATATGTCTTGTTGTAGTAAAAATTTATCATCTCTGAATTGGGATTTATTGCGTCAATTAAGTAAGTGCGAAAATTGTGCCTGTGAATCACATAAACACCTACTATGCCGGTTTTATAGTGATTTTATTGCAATCTTGCAAAATGCCGCTACACGAAGAGGTAGGCAGCATATGTATCGTCCTAAAGCTGTGCCGGGCTGGAATCAGCACGTTAAAGCTGCTTACGAAGAAGCGAGAGTTAACTATCTTAATTGGATTGACGCTGGAGCTCCAACATCTGGACCAAATTTCGAGAAAATGAAAATTACGAGAACAAAATTTAAAGGGCGGCTTAAGTGGTGCCAGAAAAATGAAAATCAGATTCTACTTGATAAAATCAGTAATGCATGCACAAACAAAAACTTTAGTCAATTTTGGTTAGAAAGTTCAAAATTATCTAAAACGAGACACGGAGTACCAGCGTCAATTGATGGAGTAAGTGATAGTAAGATCATCGCTGAAAACTTTAAACAGAGATTTTTGGTGGCTGCTTCCAGTCCAAGTTGTCAAAACCCCGTTATGAGTAAGGTTAAATCTTATACCCATATTGATGAACGCATGATTTTTGAGATTATAAGAAAATTGCCTATGGGTAAAGCCGTGGGCCATGATCAGCTTGGCGTGGAACACCTGCGCTTTGGTGGCCCATGGGTAATAGTATTTATCTCAATTTTCTTGAATGCTTGTCTAAGACACTCGTTTCTACCCCCGGATCTCCTGCGGGTGGTGGTCTCACCAATCATAAAAAACAAAAAGATGAGTGCGTCAGTAGGCTCTAATTACCGACCTATTTCAGTTTCCACCGCTTGTTCTAAAGTTGTAGATTCTGTTTTACTTAATTTATTATCTGACCGCATTGAAATAAATGACGCACAGTTTGGGTTTCAGAAACAGAGTTCTACCGACATGGCTATATTTAGTTTGAAACAGATTGTTAATTATTATGTATCCAGACAAACTAAAGTATATGCTTGCTTCCTGGATTTAAGCCAGGCATTCGATAGGGTAAACTATCTTATCCTGTGGGAGAAGCTTCGTGAGGTAGGCGTCTCTAATGATGTTATTAACCTTCTTCGAAGTTGGTACGGCTCACAAGGTAATGTGGTTCGCTGGCGTGATGCTCATTCGGACGAGTACCTTTTACCGTGTGGTGTAAGGCAGGGCGGCCTTACATCACCGTTGCTTTTTAATATTTATATTAATGCGCTCATCGAGGGGCTCAACAAGACACGTGTTGGCTGTTCTATTGGTCAGAAATTTATAAATAACCTTAGTTACGCGGATGATATGGTCTTGTTGACCCCCTCGATTAGTGCGATGCGAATATTATTGGCCACGTGTGAAAAATATGCAAATGATCACAATTTAGTGTATAACGTTGATAAGTCGGTGGCAATGATATTTGGTACGTACCATAAAGATAATACTTGCCTTCCCTTGTACTTGAACGGAAATATGCTATCTTTCGTGGCCACATTCAAGTATTTGGGCCACGTACTGACCCGTGACCTAAGAGACGACCTGGACGTCGACAGAGAAAGGCGGTCTCTTGCCGTTCGTGCCAATATGATTGGTAGAAGGTTTTGTGGGTGCTCGCGGGAGGCTAAAATACTAATGTTTAAAACGTATTGTACGGCACTATACACTCCACAACTATGGTCGCGTTATAAATTTGAAAGCTACCGAACGTTTAAGGTGCAGTATAACGACGCATTCCGTATATTGTTCCGCCTGCCGCGGTACTGCAGCGCGTCCGAAATGTTTGCGGCGGCTCGTGTGCCGACGCTCGATGCACTGATAAGACATCGCATTGCCAGATTTAGGGCCTCACTCTTTAAATCGGGGAATGCGATCATACAGATCCTGGTAAGTCATTGCCACGAGTATTTGCAATTTTGTTCGAGTTTGTTAACCTATATCGATAAGTAAATGTCTATGTATTCGCGGTCAATGTTTAAGGGTTAATTTAATGTAAAATTGTAATTTAGTAGATTAAGTAGATATGTAGTAGATTATGTTGTAAGTGTGTATGATCCTAGTTGATTGAAATAAAGAATATTATTATTATTATTATTATACTAGAAATAGATTTGTAGGGTAGCAGATTTGATTTAATTATGAACGTTCTTAATAATGTTGAAGTGTTAGTGATTATTTCTAGTGATTTCAATTATTGAAATACTCGGATATTTAGGCATTGCAATTTCCTGTGAGTTTATAAATATCCTGATAGTGTGAGACATAAAGCTGATAATTTTAATATGCTTGTAATTTCACTCAACTCAAATCAATGGTTTATTTGCAAGAATACAGTTATAAAATGTCTTAATTGTAGGTGTCAGGTCTGTGTATTCTGACTGCAAGCAGACGTGCAAATTTTATTAAATATATTAATGAAGGGTAAACTGGCCGGTCAGATCTCCATACAAACGTCGTTGAGTGATCACTCCCTTAATTGAGGGTATAGGTCCAAAACAAAGCATGATATCGATTGATTTCTTAATTATCTAGGCTTGTATCGTAACATTTTTTTAATAAGATAATTAACTTGAGAGTTATGAGTGTTGAAACATTTTCATAAAAAGTTTTCGAGGCTCATAACTTAAACTTTTTTAAAATTTCGTCACGATATAAGCCTAGATAATGACGATATCAATCGGTATTATGCTAATTCTCGACCTAAGATCTCAAATAAGGGAGTGATCACCCTATGACGTTTGTGTGGAGAACTGACCGGCCAGTTCAACCTTAGTAATAATAATAATTATTAAATAATTATCTTAAGCTACAGAAACATTTAAATAAAAGCCAGTCACATAATCTTATTTGTAACAAATTACCATTTAACTATTTTATTTCATTAGGAATCCCATTATTATACGTAAATACAATTATATAAAACATTTTTTTGTAGATAATGTTTTGACAATGAGGTTGATATAATTATGTGAATTTTACTCCCTTTGTCGTGAAAATACCTCGTTTCGCATTTGGATATATTCTGGATGGTCCTTCACCAACAGATAGATGTCTCTAATACATGCATGGTAGCGGGAGAATTTTACATGCTTTGAAGAGTGGTCTACAACTATCCCGAAACCAAGCCTTGTTTATACATCAAATGCATCGCTTCTGAATTTTAAAAGCTCTATTTATATCGACTGAATGACTCCACATTATTAGTCCATAGTTGAGGATCGATGGCACAAAGCCATGATAAGCCGCTAGTGCTGCTTCCATCGACATTATATTTCTGAGTTTCTTTAGGGCAAAAACATAAAGATCCAGTTTTGGCACATTTGATGAACATAGCTTTTCCAATTAAGATGTCTGTCCAAATTAATTCTTTAATATATTAGATTATCAACTATTTCAGTCACCTCGTGACCACAATCACTGCAAAGCGTTTGAAACGTCGAGACAAAAATAATGATAAATATAATCGATTTAAACCGTTTAAAGTTGTTTAATTACTATGTGTAAATCGCGAAAACCTAAGACAACTATTTCTACTTTCTGGTTATTATAGGTAATGTCAATATTAATTGGATTAGTGTTATATGAAATGTTTTTTTTTTTACCGGAGGTATGCCTTTATTAAGAAAATACTACGAACTATATACAACACTACAGCTACTACAATAAAAGCATTTGGACTCAAAGGCAGTCCAAATGCTCTAGCCCACTACCAGTTGGCAGACTACCCAGCATGCTGGCAGCATTGTCCCGTTGAATTGCAATGCTTATTCTTTGAGCCAAATCGGTGCCAGCATTTTGATAACGCGTCGCATCGACCAAGGCCCAACGTCTCTACACCAAACGGCTCAAATATGTAACCCATACCGAGGTTAGCAGAATTGCTCTGCCGAAGTAGCCGCGGCGCCAGCCCTCACGTTGGTTTCAGAAAGATGTGACAGAGCTAAAGTGTCTACGCATGTAGCGTCCCACACTAAGGGCCTTCCTAACTTCCATGGAACCAGAGTCATGCCGTCAGATCTTTTACCATCGTCACGCATCAGACCGTTCGGTTCAGAACAGTTCGAGAACAGCTGCAACATTGGCGCTGGTAAAAGCCCGGCGAATGATATCGTTAAGGCTGATGTGGCGGGAAATTCGACCAGCACTTCGAGAGCAGGAGAGGCCATGGTGACTGAGTTGGTCAACTGCAGTACCACACTGGCAGTGGTGTGCAACACAACACCTTGCACCCAAGCGTAAGCTAATAGCGAGGCGAAAAGCGGAAGGATCTATAAGGCTACCAGTTTTGTAAGAAGGAATGGCTTGTAACCAAAGACCAGATTCCCACACAGAAACAGCGAGAATATGAACACGATCTGCGATACTTTTTTGTTTTTATTGAATGGAATTGAATTGTTATACTGATATTTATATTTAAATTATTATGATTCATCCAGCGAATCACATTATCTAGTGTTTTCTGAACAATTCATGGTGCTTGCTCTGTTTTGTCTCATTTTATCACAAACCCTTCAAACCACAGAAAAGAGAGTATTATATTTCTCTATGCACCAGAACACAGTCCTGTGAACATTACAACTTTGCGGTAAGGTATGTTTAAGAAAAAACTCGTTTACAAAGTGTTCTATAGAAATTTGTTTGCTGCGTTCAAAACTTTGAATCGATTTGCCTAAACTAAATTCCAAAACGGTATTCCGATTGTATGTGACCAGCAGAAAATCAGAGAAACAAGGGAGATTTGCCTTCAGTCCGTGTTTGTTCACATAAAAGTGTCTCCACGTCACTCTCACCCATTTCACTCTCACATCAATGAAAACAATAAGCATGGCATACATACACACATTTTGCCACGCAGACTAAGATTTTCGCTGCAAACTAATACACTTACTAATCGTACACATGCAAAAATGTGTTGCGCTTCAGCCTGTAGCTACGGTCACTATTTACACACACAGATACAGCTGTTAAAACACTGATCTATTGCGTTATCGGAAGAACAGATTCGTTTGTGGATTGGTACCAAGCGCGCAATGTTTTTCTTACAAACATGCCTGATTTAGGCCAGGTGCGTTCGCACGTGCCACGCCTCCATTACCCATCTCCCTTGTTTCATGATCTGAGGTGACCAGCCTAAGAGTTCAATAAAGAGAAAAGTACGTAGGCGACAAAAGCTAAAATCGAACGGCCAATAATCAGTTCAACGGAGAATTAAATTAATTATAATTTATATTGCCTGCCTCGGAAAACCAATTGCGATTCGTATTTATTAAGTTTTATGCTAGGAAATAATTTAATTTGTTATTGCGGAATACAGTTCCTCTTACTATGTCCATTTAGATTACAATGATATTGTGACAATAATATATAAACACTAACTTCAGCCTTATAACAGAAGCATTTTGTATTTATTTATAGCTGTCAAAACAAATAGTTTTTTTTAATGTTATTGTGATGGGACAAGCCCGCGGCCCACCTGATGTTAAGTGGACTAACCTCTGCCTATAACATACGCTTTTCGTCAACAACGAATTGCATTGTGCCCGTCACACTGAGACGTCCAGTTGTTAGGTCTCATTAGCCTGTAATTTTTCTGGCTCTCAAGGACTGCTGCCGCAACACACTGTTAGGTGCTTGGCGACAGATTTTCTACTTGAGGGTGGTCGCTAGCCAGGCGGCATTCACAAAATGCCCTTCCACCATGCGGTGAAGCTCAAGCCCGCGGCGAGATTCGAACCATGGACCTGGTGCACGGCAGTCCATAGCCAATGCCACTGCTTCAAAACGAAGATTGATACATTATGTAGGTCCAGATGTCTTCAACCATCTGCCGGATATCGTAAAAGACGCTCCGAGTATCGGTAGCTTTAAAAACAGATTGAAATGCTGGCTCTTCGAGCAGACGTTTTACAGTTTCGAAGTTTTCATTATTTATTTTTTTGATGGTACTAAACGTATTTAAATACCCATGATTATAACAATATGTAAATAATTATAACAAAGTTTTTTTTTATGTTATTGTGACTGAAAAAACACGAGGCCCACCAGATGTTAAGCGGTATCTTCTGCCTATCCTGCATACGCCTTATCTATTTCATCACAAGTGACGAGCTACACTGCGCCCATCACCTTGAGACATACTTGTTAAGTCTCATTTTGCCTGTAATTTCACTGGCTCTCAAGGACTGTTGCCGAAACACACCGTTAGGTGCTTGGCGACAGATTTTCTACTTGAGGGTGGTCGCTAGACAGGCGGGCATTCGCAAAATGCCCTTCCACCATGCGGTGAAGCTCAAGCCCGCGGCGGGATTCGAACCATGGACCTGCTGCGCGGCAGTCCATAGCCGATGCCACTGAGCCATCACTGCTGCAAAAGTTTGTAACTTTATTAAATATATTTTGATACCTTCTTATGATCATAAGTAAGGGTTAATTTAGTGTTAAGTAATTATTTTGAAATATGTTTTTTTGTTAATTTATAATTCGTTTCCAAATGACTTGTAAATATGCATTTACCAATAAAAGGACTTTGACTTTGCTGGTAGGCTAGCCTTTGCTAACTATTACAGCTGATGGAAAGTGATGATGTGGTTGAAGATGTTCAGGTATACCCTTCAAACCGGAACACAATAATGCGAACATTTCTGAACAATCTGTTTGGGGGTAGATATAGGTATGGTGGCATTATTAGTTTTTGAAGCAATGATGGCCGAGCGGTAATATCTATGGACTGCCGTGCGCAGTACCCTGGTTCAATCCCCAACGCCAGCTTGAGCTTCACCGCTACTGGAAGTGCATTTTGCGATTGCTCGCCTGGCTAGCGACCACCCTCAAGTAGAAAATCTGTCGCCAAGCACCTAACGGTGTGTTCCGGCAGCAGTCCTTGAGAGCCAGGGAAATTACAGGCACATGAGACTTAACAAATATATCTCAAAGTGACGGGCGCAGTGCAATTCATGACTTGTGATGAATTGCACTGTTATAGGCAGAGGTTAGTCCGCTTAAAATCAGGTGGGCATTGAGTTTGTTCCGTCACAATAACAAGAAAAAATTACAGAGAGCTTCTATTAAGTAGATCTTAATAAAATTGTTTTTTCTATAAAGGCTTCATCATGCTCTTGTGTAAGTGATAAAGAAACTAAGACGCGTTGATACCAGAACGGTTCTGCAATTATTTTAATGTAGAGGCGAAACTTTTGGCTAATGCTACTGTTCTCAAGTAGCCCACAGCATAAAGGTATGGCCATTTTGAAGGAGAGTTCATAAGCGGAGCGAGAGCGTGTAGTATAATATATTTAATTTTAAAATATACCTGTGCATATATATAAATTTGGTAAATTATATATTGGTATGTTATATAAAGCTCATATAACTTTTAAGATATTATTATTTCATGTTGTCTCAGGTTTTCGCGATTATTACACTCATTCTTCTTGTCCTTCACAGATCATTATTTTTGTCCCGACGTTTTAAACACTTTGCAGTGAAGAAGTGAAACGTCGGGACATAAATAATGATAAATATACGTGATTTAAACCGTTTAAAGTTCTTTAACTACTATATTATTATGTCAAATAAATTGGCAGTACATTAATATTGATAATATAATTAATCTACCTGAGTGACCAAGTATTGCTTGGTACTGAAGTAAATGAGTTTTCTCGTAATCTTGTAATTTTTTATATTATGATTGGGCTACTTCTAACTATAAGTAGTCAGTAGTAGTAGTTCTAGTAGCAGAAGAACTCTTTGTGCGTGTGCATATGAGACTTAACAATTTATACCTTTTTTTTTATTCATTATATGCAAACATTTGGCCCCTATCTCACCTGATGGAAAGTGATGATGCGGCCGAAGATGATAGACGCAGTACAGTTATCCACTTGTTACGAACTGCATCTGTTATAGGCAGAGGTTACCCTTAACAACAGGTGGGCCTGGTGCCTGTATCATCACGTTTGCATAAAATTGATTTTTTTGTTATATTTTTAACCTTATTTACTTTACCTTAAATTTTGCTCTAACGCTAACTAAGCGAAAAATATTACAATGTTAATATGTAATTAAAAAAATAAGAATAATAGAATAAGCAATGCAATTCAACGGGGCAATGCTGCCAGCATGCTGGTCACGCTGCCAACTGGTAGTGGGTTAGAGCTTTTGGACTGCCTATGAGTCTGCAATGACTTATAGTGATCTAAATTCTTTTATTGTAGTAGCTGTAATGTTGTATATAGTTCGTAGTACTTTGTTAATAAAGTCATTAAAAAAAATGTACTATGACCGGGTCACAAGCCAAGACCATTCCATCAATCTGGGCCAATCTCTTCAAACTTAGCAATCGTGATGATTCGTAGTTGGAATTTGAGGTTTGATTCTTGTATAGAAACTGACGGCGCAACACCTATTATTTAACAGTTAACTTTTAACTGGCTTAAAAGCAAAATTTACTTTATTATTCGAAGCGCTCGTAACAGCCTGCCTGGTAGTTACTGACTGACTTAAGCAAATACCACTGCCGCTATCACGTGCCTGGGTGACCGATACTGGCACTAACTATTAAGCACTTCCTAGCTTTGTCGGGCACGTCAAGCCTTCGCTCCCGGTTGAAGTCTTTGGGTATCAGTAATTATAGCATGCTAATAAGGCAACTGTAAGAAAATATATCACCAAGCACATCAAGTGCTGGCAACTTATCTTGAGAGGCAGTAATTTTAGGTTAACCTGAACAAAATCTAGGATAGCCTATCAGAAAAAAGAGAGTTTATTTGAATAAGCCCGTAGATGGCGCCTCTACTAAACAATAGGATAATTAATTAATTCATGTTTTTGTTTTGAATTGATTTAAATAAATTTCTACCTATGCAATTCAATATTATTGTGATTTTTAGGTTTTGTCGCCTGCAAATAAATGATATATAACCTTCAATGTTCTATTAGTTTCCGCATTTTTTTGTGTCGAATCTTTACCCGCTCGCACTACGTCCTCACATATTTGGCCGAACGCCAAAGTAGAAAAATCTGACACACAGTTTTATGTTCGTCCAATCTTTTCCAGTGCCTCGAAGACGTTTTGTTTTCCTTACAGAGTATTGTATCGTTCTTTTTATTATGCGATCTCGTTTCTAGTTTATTAGAAGAACGAAATATGACTCTGATTGAATAAAGACATAAATATTTATGAAGATTCATTTGTTTGATGACGATTTGATCGGAACTTGGCCAGGGGCAACCATTTAGAACTTGCATTGATTTTTGGGGGCTGTTTTGTAAATAGGAATGTAACGAAAATTTTCTTCAGTTTGACATTTGAACTCCATGATAAGCCTAATTTATAAAGTAAAATGTTCAATGTCACTTTGTAAACGTTTTCAATTGCCATTAATTACCATTTTTTCAAAGGGAACTGTCAAAACCGTGCCCATCTCCATTACCATTTTTTCAAAGAGAAATGTCAATATGACGTCCATTTCCATTACCATTTTTTAAAAAGGAAAAATCTAAATTACGTCCTTTTCCATTACATTTTTTTTGGAAGGAAAATGTCAATATTACCTCCATTACAATTTTTTTCAAAGAGAAATGTCAAAATGTCGACCTTCTCCATTTTAATCATACAATAAGACTGGACAAGTTTGAATGACTCTTTTAGATGACTAACTCCAAGCCGCGAGCAGACTCCAGTACCTCGACTGTGGCCACGATCAATAAAACTTGATCTAGTCAAGGTAGTCAAAACAGGCTTAAAAAGAATGACTCTGAGTTACTTGACTTTTTGACGTTGACACCCTACATACTCAGATGAAGAAAAGTTTTTTTTCATATATGTAACTTCTTCTGTTTTGGAGACCAATAAAAAGCTTTTAGCCCGTTACCCCATGGGGCTAGTAACGAACGGAAACTTAATGCAAAGCTAAATCAGTGTTTTCAGTTTTCTAGAGTGTTGGTTCCGATACTAATGTATGGTGAAAGTTGGGTATGGCAGAAATAGCATGAAAATAGAATAAATGTGAGTGGAGATGAGAGCATTGAGGAGCATGATTCGAGTCAAACGAAGTGTCAGGTCAAACGGTGTGATGAGGGAACGATGTGGTGTGAATGAGGGTGTACTAGTAGTGGCAAAAATTGAAATTATGTCAATAGGATTTCAGATATACATGGGACAAGTAAACGGAAGTGTTGGAAGGGAAGACCTAGGCAAACGTTCCGAAATCAGATTGAAGACGTTTTGAAAAAAGGCCAGTAGCCCAAGCACAAACATTTCGATAGTCCGTAACGTTATCGTATCGAGTTCACCGCCCGTTTACGCAGGAGGCAATGGTTGACAGTACGCCGCATCGTTTGCTGGCTAACGTGAACTCGATAGGATTACAAAAGTGACGTCATCCGGCGTAAATCACAACAATCATACCTTTTTTCTAAGACCTTACAACTCATTCGAAAAGAGGTTTTAAGTCTTATTTTGCCTATAAAAGTTCCTCTCACTGAGCAAGTAATTATAGAGTTGGCACGGACCTTGTTGCTTTGAAACTCAGATTTGAAGTTATTTTATACCAACCATTACAAATGAAAACTATATTTCCAACACAATTATAATGACATTTGTGAGTGTTGTACCTACTACTGATTCCCTAAAATCGATTAGTTACAATGAAATTGATTCCATTATAAACGATATAGGAAAAAATGGTAAGAAGGTTAGGTTTATAAAATATATGTTAAGGAAATATAAAATAAAACAAATATTTCACACAGATTTATTAATTTATTCAAAATCATCAAAATATTTTATCGTGCGATATATCTTCGCTAGTATCGAAAACCGTATTATTGGGGTATGTATACATAGTTCCAAAGTAATTTGTGTACTAGAACATCTTTACCATACATATTTTTCATTGTACATAACAGTTTTCAATATATAATACTTATTTTCTAACTGTCGTATATGTAAAAGTAAAAAATACTGCACGTAAGTTGCACTAGTAAACTTGTCATCAACTGTTAACAATTATTATTATTTGTAGTTCAATCATAAAATGTAGTATTTCTGACGCACCTTTTTGAATTATATATAGACTGTTGACTTTTAAAAACTTTTTTGGTGTAGGTAGTTGAATTATTTACATATTTAATTTAATCTTGCAGCTGATCTATTTCATTTGTATTGCAAGAAGCTTCCTCTGCACTGATTTGTTTTATTTATCGATTCAATTAATATTTTTCTGCGTAACATATACATATCTGAAATTACAAAAATAGTTTATTTAACTGCACTCGAAAGTTGGTTAATTTTAAAATCAAACAATGTATAGTATTATAAATATTTAAATAATTGGGATTGTATGTTGATACACATGTTGATTTTTATATAGTATTGAGGTGACATAGTACCTTAAATTCCATGCCATAGCTCTATCGATTCAGCATATACTTTGAAAGTTTATAAGCGACGGAGTTTTGTTTAAATGAACTGAAAAAAAACAACTCAGATTATTATCACAAGCATAGATATGACGTTATTTACGCTATTTATTATTAATTGTATAATATTTAGGTCGATTTTCATATGTTAGATAAAAAATATTGCTCAAGCCGTTCAGTTAGCAAGTACTGTGCCAGTTATGTAGAGAAAAATTGGTGATACCTGGTGTTTCAAAATGATTTTGAGCTAAAGATGTAAATAACAGTCCCTAAAATACACATGTTAAGTTTCGTGGCATAATAAAACATTCCGCGTGATGGTTTATGATCACCAGCTTCGAATATGATATTTCCTGACTTATTGACACTATGAGAAAGTATATGTACCCATACCACTGACATTATAAAAATTCGATACTACAAAGGTATCGATACTTTCCTTGAGCAACACTAAACTTACTTTACGTTACGTAAATATTTGTAATTTATATACAAATATATGTAAGTACAGCAATTCGCATGATAACACATACCTACTTAAATTACAATAAAAACCAAGCGATCATTACGCTCTGAAACAATAATGTAATTTCAATGATATATTTTCATCAACTCACCGGTTCTGGATCTCATGGAAATCTATTGTTTAAACATTTTTATTTGTGTTTCGACACCACAGACTTCGCATTTTCTTTGCAATTTCCGTATTGTATTGATGTTCACTATGAAATATTAATTTTTTTTAATAAAATGTCTTTGAGGTGATATATTTACTAAGTGCCATGACATACATTATGACATAGAGAAATGTAATATACCGGGAACAATATGATTAGTCTATAGCCATGACAGTCCAGTTGAGTTGTCAAGGTGACAATGACTCGTATCGTATTTGGTAATTTTGGACAGAAATCGGTACACCTGCAATACTTTACCTTATTTTAAGGTTGGTGACTCTGGACTGGTTCCTCTATGATTGATATTCGTCAAATTTAGCTTTTTATTTGGTGAAAACCAAACATATTTTTTTCCGGTATGTTACTTTTCTCTATGCGTTACTTGCTCAGTGAACCAAATTTTATTGTAACATCATTAGAGGTATTAAAATAAAACATTATATATAAATTATGACCTATAAATACTCAAGCCAAGAATCTACGCCACTGATAATTTACTATATGAATTACAAACAACTACTATTACACCTTTAAACAGAGGGAGGAGTTTCAAGAAACCCTGAAGGGCCGCCAGCCGGCTTGAAGTGTATTTTATGCTAAATGTTACGGTGTTTCAGCAGAAAAATAGGCTATTGAGTTCAAGCAGTGCATTCTTTAAGTTCTAATTGTTCACTAAAGGTGATTCCCGACAGAACTTTCGTCTCCAGCGGTATTTTACCGTCTGTTCTGGGAAAGAAGAATGCTGTGAAAACCTGGAGTGCGTAGTAATGTACCTACCTAACAGTTTTGCAAAGACAAACCACGTAGCATTTCATGAATGCGCCGTTACTACAATTCGAGAGTGCTGTGACTTGTAACCGTCTAGGCTTAGTGTTGTTATATGTTCATATAAATTTTAGGATAATTAAAGCGTTTATTTGGTATTAGTCAGCTTATGGTTGGTTTTTTTTTTTGGATTATGATTGTGTCTGTTATTACATTACCAAAAATAAAGAAATTACTTAACTGTTGGTGTAGTTTTGTCTTTTTATTCATCTACTTTCCTTTATTTTTAAGGAATAGTGTGGCAAACGAGCATGATATCGAACTTACCTAGCCTATAAGATCAGAGGGGGAAGAAAAATGCTTCTCACGGCCCTGCTATGAGTTCGCCACCCAATAGTCTTTTATGCGCCACCAATAGAAGCACACACTGATCCATCTCATCATCACTGTTGTATGCTCAATGCGTGGCAACTTTTTTTTTTTTTTTTTTTGCCTGATAGTTTAGCCTTTGACCACTATCTCACCTGATGGTAAGTGATGATGTGGTCGAAGATGTTGTTCAGACTAACCTAGAATTACTGGCTCTCAAGGACAGCTGCCGGAACACACCGTTAGGTGTTTGGCGACAGATTTTCTACTTGAGGGTGGTAGCTAGCCAGGCGGGCATTCGCAAATTGCCCTACCACCATGCTATAACGACTGCCATCCTAAGATAACAACCGGGACCGACGGCTTAACGTGCCCTCCGAAGCACGGAAGCGCTCAGTAGTAATGTCACTAGCGGTCACCCATCCAACTCATGACCGCGCGCGACGTTGCTTAACTTTGCTGATCGGTTAAGAACAGCTAAGTAAACTTCGCTACGAGCGCTTCAAAACATCCCACTCACACCGACCTTAGTAGTGGCATGCTGCCACGAATTTTGTCTTAGTCGCGTTTCACAACATCCAACGAGATATCCTATTATCCCTAACCCACGAACTGTTCGGTATATAGGTACCAATAAATGAAACGCGCAATTGCACTTCGTTTATTTTTATTAAGAACCAAAAGTCCAATAACACAGCTTCTACGTTTCACATTAAAATCTTCTTCTTCGTAGTGGTTAGAATGTTGGCGTGAGCATGGTCATCACCTCAGAGTTCGTAGGTAGTTAGTCTGACAATCCGTTGGTATTCCTTTCGTGTCGCTGCCTGTGTTTTTCTGGTGCATTTGTTGACAGCTTTGGTTGATCTTGAAATCTTGAATGCATAGGTGATCTTCTTTGAGCCTTATTGTTTTCAATTTGACCATGCACAATGAAGAATTTCATAGCAACATTATTGCGCCGCAAGACATATTCAACGAGCGAAATTGGTGTAAATGTGGGCTGGAACGGTGGAATATGGACGCTGTTTGACGCAGAGTTTTGGAAAATGTCCTGAATTGGGTTCATCGTACATTTGCATCACTTCCCTCCAGTGCCATAAATTAATAAATACCTATTTTGCGCCTGGTAAACGACATGGTAAAATACTACTTCTAATCTTGCTGCCATGTTTGTAACTCTTTTCATAGGTAAATTATGAATGAACAAACACAATAATAACATGAATTTTCAAAGTTTTACCACAATTGAATACGTTACGTCAGCCATCTGACTGAAAATTTCTCAGTGACATGACATTCATAGATTTTTGACAGATCCTCGACAGCCAGCCTTCGAGCTTACGTTAGAATTAACCTTTTTTTCTGTCAAAATTTAGTTCCGTTTACGCACTGTAGAGGCGCTGATCAAATCCTATACAAAATAGTGACATTTCGATACGTTTACGAAACGGTTACGATTTCGCAAGTTATTCGTGCTTGGGCTACAGGTGAGGAGTACGAACGCTTATATATGAAAGGATTGATGAGTCTAGATGAAACGAAAGAGGTATTTAAGAATTGTAGAAAGTGTAAAACTGTGATCTCTGCCTACCCTTACCGTGAATTTATGTATGTTCTTCACTCTTGTAGCTAGGTTTCGTAACCATTATACGAGATGTGTTCGCGACTTTATAATCATATTGTATTATCTTTAACAATTATTGTACATCAATCCACGTGATTCCATAATTGATCCCTCAAACTTTCAATAATATTAATTAATACTTTTAACCGTGACAAATGTAAGTAATACTAAAAATAAAATTAAAAATAAATATTGTGGAAACTCTTCTCTTCAAATTACAGGCACATGAGACTTAACAACTATGTCTCAAAGTGACGGGCGCAGTGCAATTCGTCACCTGTTATGAAATGCATCTGTTAAAGGCAGAGGTAAGTCCGCTTAACATCAGATGGGCCTCGAGCCTGTTCCGTCACAATAACATAACAAAAACTCGCAATTTACGTGATCAAATATAACAGTTAGAGGATATAGCTACAAATCCAAAATAATAATAATAATATAAATTTCCCGCTAAAGCGTTAAAAATCAAATAGGTACTACAAATTTATTTGTAGAACAGTGCCGTAGATGTCAACGATACATGTAGCGCTGCTACGGTGATGAGTACGTGTTTCGTAGGCAGTAGTATTCGTAGCAGGTTATGAAAAATAGTTAAAAAATTTGAGCTTGCTTTCAACGCACTTGCCCGTGGAGTGGCTTCTACTGCACCGCTATTGTGTTCATAATGCAGTAACCCAAGTCTTGAAGCTGAGATAGTCGAGCGATTTTAGCTATGTATTGCCGTGCCGCACATCCAAGTCTATAGTTCGAACACCACCGGCTTGAGCTTCACCAAAATGCAGTATGGAAGGGCATTTTGCAATTGCCTGGCTAGCTAACACCCTCAAGTAGAAAATCTGTCACCAAACACCTAACAGTGTTTTCAGGCAGCAGTTTTTTAGAGCCAGTAATCAGTATTTACAGGCACATAAAACTTAACAGCTGTATGTTTCGGGGTGCAGTTCACTTTGTCACTTGTGATGAAATGCATCTGTTATAGACAGATTTTACCGTTTAACATCAAATGGTCCTCGAGCATGTCCCCTCACCCATACGTTACATTACCGAAATACTGCTTTTCAGTTTACAATCTAAAGTGGGTACTATGCTATATTTTTAATTAATTTTCCTTTGTTTAGCTACCCGCAAGGCGCAAGGGCATTTTGCGAATGCACGTCTGGCCAGCTACCATCTTGAAGTAGAAAATCTGTCACCAAGCACTTGACTGTAGGTTTCAAAAGCTGTTCTTGTGATCTTATTTTAGGTTAAGCCTGTGAAAGCCTTCCACTACTTCATCATTTACCATCAGGTGGGGCTTTATTCAAACGGTGCTTTACAAACTTACTTTAATAAAAAAGTATTTTCATTGGTGATAGACCAATGAAAATACTTTTTTATTGGTTAAGTACTGATTGTTATATAGTTTTAAATAAAATGTCAGTAATATAATTAATTTGCAATTTAGTGGCAATGTGCGGGCCACATTGCTTGATGAACTACTACACTACACCGGAAGACGTAGAGTTGGTAGGTCCCCCACTAGGTGAACTGATGACATCGTTAAAGTCGAGGGTAGCCAATGGTCACAACCGGTTAGTAGCCATTCTTTGTGGCGTTCTATAGGGGAGGCATTTGTTCAACAGTGGACGTCTTCCAGCTGATGATGATCATGATGATGAATATAAATAATTAATTATTATCAATCATGAACAACATTTACGTTAAATGATGGATCCATGTGAAGATCAGCCATGGTTCTTAATCAGGATACGCTGAGGTGGATCCCATTTGAAACTGATTAGCACTAAGCCGAGATGTAGTTCCTGGTTCCTAGTATTTTTTATAAAAATCCTTGAAACGACATGTAGTTAATTTATTTAAGACAGCTTGTTAACGGCATATAGAAGTTACTGGCACAATGTGGTTAGATTTGCAAGTTAAACTTAGATGTAATTTGCGTCCTTGCATGCCTGTATTTGCTAGACGTACAAACCAGTTCAGACAGCCCCCCCGCGCCGCCACCTCAAGTTGCATGCCAGTAAATCAAATGTTGTGCTATCTACTTGCGTGGCAGATACAGGCATGCCAGTAAGCGTATACACATGAAACTAGGCAGCATGTGCAAGGGGCCGCACGGGGCTGTCTCGTGAACTGGTTTGTGTATACGTCTTGCAAATACAGGCATGCAAGGATGCAAATTACATGCAAGTTTAACTTGCAAATCTATCCACTTTGCGCCAGTGACTTCTATTTGCTGCTAACAAGCATGCAAGCTACTGTCCATTCTACAGGTATATGTATCCTCGGCTTAATGTTACGCACTGTCTTAAATAAATTAACTACATGCATTTCAAGTATTTTTATAAAAAAATACTACAGTATGTCCTGCCAACTTATGAAGTCACTGTTTGGCAAAACATCTGTATTCTTTCCAAGTACGCACCTTCCTTGTTTATAGCAAGTTCATTCATATCGAAAGCAAGCGATTGTGAACCCTGTTTTTACTAAACTGAGATACTACATTACTGTCACGTCCCCGATTCAACATGTCCCCGAATGTTTATCGAGTGTGTCCCGGCAGCTGTCCTTGAGAGCCAGTCACTTTGGTTAGCCTGAACAACTTTTTTGACTGTTTTGTCACTTACTATTTTGTTCTTACCAATAATAAAAAGCTTATGTTTAACTTACCACCACATATAGTAAAATATAACAGACAAAAATAGTAAATGATCACCAAAATTAAACCCGCATTTTAATGTAAACTTATTACCAAAGTTTTAACATCTCGCTATAGGATAGCGAGCATTATTATTATTATTTATGCAAAATGACTCCAAATAAATAATTTTTAACCCAAAGTAGTAAATGATCACCAAAAATAGTAAATGATAACCAAAAGTAGTAAGTGATCACCAAAATTAAAACAGTATTTTAATATAATGAATAGATTCAGGCGTTACTGTGCAGAAATACATTTTTAATAATAACAAATATTTTTAAAGTATTTTAAGAAAACATTTAATTGATTATTGAATAAAACACTTAAAAAATCTTTATAAAAATGATATATATCTAGTGACAATTCCGCCAAATTTCCTGTTAAGCCAACGTGACGTCACAAATGCCACGCAGCCAAACCAGAAGAGTATTCGACGCGTTTCGCTTCTAAACGAAGCATCCTCAGGAGGTGATAGAGTATCCTCAGGATACTCTATGAGCGCACGATCGAGACTAAAGAGCCTATTTTAGGTAGGACATAGATACAAGTATTTTAATGTAAAATTATATCCAAAGTTTTTACACCTCGCTATTAATTAATTCTTCTGGCGCATAGCGGCCACTGCCGCGACACGCTCACTTCAGACTCAGTCAGGAGGCTTCACCTGATTTGACTTTGCCATGTTCAAGGTAGGGGTGCTGTTTCTCCTCATAAATAATTTATAGCTAATTAATATTAATAGCTCATCGTATTTTCCAAAACTTATCAGAGCGCTTGGTCGATGCGACGCGTGGTCAAAATGCTGGCACCTATTTGGCTCAAAGAATAAGCTTTGGAATTCAACGGGGCAATGCTGCCAGCATGCTAGGCACGCTGCCAACTGGTAGTGGGCTAGAGCATTTGGACTGCCTATGAGTCTGCAATGACTTATAAAGATTTAAATGCTTTTATTGTAGTAGCTGTAGTGTTGTATATATTTCGTAGTATTTTGTTAATAAATAATTCAATGTTTGATATATAGAAATTTTGAAAACAAGACGGTATCTCGCAGTTTCCAGTTCCGATGAAAGTTATTTTTTTGCATCTGATATATTAGGTCCTTACATATGAAATTGGCGTTTTTCGTACTGGCCACTTTAATCATGAATTTCTCCTCTTTGGTAAGGAATTCCAAATTCAAATTTGTACAGCTATAGACTCATGTATTTGTGCTTCGATGATCGTCATTCATTTGTTTTTTTTCTTCTGTTTTTTTCTGTTTGCGTCACTCATTTTACAAAATGGAAAACCTTAAATATCGCATTATTTACGAGTACGAGTTCCGCCGTGGCACTAGTGCTGCGGAAACAACTCGAAGGGTGAATGATGTGTATGGCGGTTGTGTTGCAAAAGAAAACACAGTTCGTTTTTGGTTCCAACGTTTTCGTTCTGGAAATTTCGACCTGCAGAACAAGCCCCGTGGACGGCCTGAGACTCAAGTTGATAATGAAGAGTTGAAGGCTATTGTGGAAGCGGATCCATCGCAAACCACGTCCGAGTTAGCTGCAGGCTGCGATGTTAGTGATAAAACTGTTTTAATTCACTTGAAGCAAATTGGGAAGATTAAAAAGCTTGAAAGGTGGGTAACTCACGAATTGACTGAAACAAACCGGCAAACGCGCGTCGACTGCTGCGTTACATTACTAAACCGGCACAATAATGAAGGTATTTTAAACCGAATCATTACCTGTGATGAAAAATGGGTTCTTTACGATAATCGGAAGCGCTCAGCGCAATGGTTAGATCCTGGCCAGCCAGCCAAATCCTGCCCCAAGCGAAAATTAACCCCAAAAAAGTTACTTGTAAGCGTTTGGTGGACTAGTGCCGGTATTGTTCATTACAGTTTTTTTAAATCTGGCCAGACTATTACGGCTGATGTCTATTGTCAGGAATTGCAAACCATGATGGAAAAGCTAGCGGCTAAACAACCTAGGCTGGTCAATCGCTCCACGCCACTGCTGCTTCACGACAACGCTAGACCACACATTGCGCTACAGACGGCTACTAAATTAGAAGAGCTTCAATTGGAAAGTCTAAGACATCCTCCGTACTCCCCGGACCTTGCTCCAACAGATTACCATTTTCTTCGAAATTTGGATAACTTCTTGCAAGGGAAAAAATTCAACTCCGATGGGGCAGTCCAAATCGCCTTCAAAGATTTTATTGATTCCCGTCCGACTGGTTTTTTTAGTAAAGGGATCAATGAACTACCTATGAGATGGCAAAAGTGCATAGAAAATAATGGTTCATACTTTGATTAATTAAATATATTATATTAAAAAATATTCGACTTTTTGTTCCTCCCATACAAAACGCCAATTTCATATGTAAGGACCTAATATTTTAAAAGTGGCGATTATTGGAAGGTAAATATATATCAAGGTACTTACGATATCTCTCCGAAAGGCGCGAAGGCATCCCGTAAACTTTGCGTCTCGATCTCTGGGCTCAGATCACCCACGAAGATGTGATAGTGTTCTGAAACAAAGAGATACAAGAATATAAGCTTCAATTATATATAGACTTACATTTTGTTGTATAGTTGGTAAACTATCATAGTTATGGGGGATGCTTTTTAATTTTAAATTTTTTTATCATTATAAAGTACCTACCTTAACTTTTTTCCAGTTTAAAAAATGCTCAATTTTAACCTTAAAAAAATGAGGAATTTTCCCTTTGAATGTTTTTGTGTGTGTGTTACCTTACAAATTTTACAGCGTTTTTTTTAAATGTTTTTGACAGGACAAGCTCGAGGCCCAGGGGATGTTAAGCGGACAAACCTCTGCCCATAACAGATGCATTTCGTCCCAAGTCACGAATTGCATTGCGCCCGTATCCTTGAGACATAGTTGTTAATTCTCATGTGCCTGTAATTTCACTGGCTCTCAAGGGCTGCTGCCGAAACACACGGTTAGGTGCTTGGTGACAGATTGTCTATTTGAGGATGGTAGCTAGCCAGGCGGGTATTCGCAAAATACCCTACCACCATGCTATAACAACTGCCGTACAAAGAAACAACCGAGGCACTCGGCTTAATGTGCCCTCCGAAGCACGGAAGCGCTCAGTAGTAATGTCAGTAGCGGTCACCCATCCAACTCATGACCGCAGCAGACGTTGCTTAACATATTTTTTAATATTGTTAGGTTTGCAATAACGCCTGCTATGCGGATTACATTACAAAATCCATCTCAATACGATGGTTAAAGAACGGTAGGAAAGAATGCGTCAAGTCATGTTAGCTCAATTGGGTAGAGCATACCCCGGCTCAAGGGGTGGATGGACGCGGGTTCGAATCCCGCACATGATTTAAATTGTTCCTATCGTATATTTGTGATTTTGTAATGTTGCTTAACTTTGCTGATCGGTTAAGAACAGCTAAGTAAACTTCGCTACGAGCGCTTCCCTTATAATACAATGACAAGCACATTCGATGGAAATGAAAAAAAAATTACAGGCTGTTCCAGAGTCAGTTTAGGCAGACTACTGATGCACCACGACATGAACTTTGAATATAACACTCATTTTTTTTTTCTGAAGGAGTACAATATAAACAAATGTCACAAAAAAAATTGCGTCTACCAACCATATAAAGTTTTTTTTTTTTTTTATGCCTGATAGGTAAGCCTTTGACCACTATCTCACCTGATGGTAAGTGATGATGTGGTCGAAGATGTTGTTCAGGCTAACCTAGAAGTACTGGCTCTCAAGGACAGCTGCCGGAACACACCGTTAGGTGCTTGGCGACAGACTTTCTACTTGAGGGTGGTAGCTAGCCAGGCGGGCATTCGCAAAATGCCCTACCACCATGCTATAACTGCCATACAAAGAAACAACCGAGGCACTCGGCTTAACGTGCCCTCCAAAGCACGGAAGCGCTCAGTAGTAATGTCAGTAGCGGTCACCCATCCAACTCATGACCGCAGCAGACGTTGCTTAAATTTTTTTTTTATATTGTTAGTTTTGCAATAACGCCTGCTATGCGGATTACATTACAAAATCCATCTCAATACGATGGTTAAAGAACGGTAGGAAAGATTGCGTCATGTTAGCTCAATTGGGTAGAGCATACCCCGGCTCAAGGGGTGGAAGGATGCGGGTTCGAATCCCGCACATGATTTAAGTTTTTCCTATCGTATATTTGTGATTTTCTAATGTTGCTTAACTTTGCTGATCGGTTAAGAACAGCTAAGTAAACTTCGCTCCGAGCGCTTCGCTTATAATATAATGACTGTGCTAGTCATTATATATTAGACGGAAATGAAAAAAAAAATGGCAGACTGTTCCAGAGTCAGTTTAGGCCGACTACTGATGCACCACGACATCAACTTTGAATATAACACTCATATTTTTTTTTCTGAAGGAGTACAATATAAGCAAATGTCACAAAGAAAATTGCGTCTACCAACCAGATTTAGATTGCACTACACATTGCCCGTGGGGTGCCGGGCTAGAATGTTACCCCCCCATCTCTACCTGTGGGTGTCGTAAGAGACGACTAAGCATAACACACCAGAAGGTGGGCAGCATTGCTTTCCGAGGAACTGATATCTCACACTGCAATCCCCAAGATACCTGCTAAGCGTGTGGGTTATGGCAAAACCCCCCATAATGGAGGAGGCAGTGTTCAGCAGTGGACAATCCGGCTGATTCAGTAACCAGATTTAGAATAAAGAAACAGATCATATTGCCACCCCATTCCTTCAAAAGACACCCACGTGCACTCTTCCACGTTTCTCTCAGTCTTAAAATTAAATCCTTTCCAATCTCGTACCTCGTTTAGGTTTTATCGAAACAGAACCTCGTATGTGACTGGAACACCAAACATAACAAATCTGGATTCTGTAGAGATCCTAGATATATCTAGACCTCCAGATAAATTTCCGACGAATCAAATTAAAAAATCTCGTCAATCCTATTTGCTACACCCAACTGAGAGCGAGATGGGTATAGTTCGTAATAGGGAGGGGAAATTTTGTATCGATATTTATTTTAATTGGGGAAGTTGAATATATTTCATTTACGTAATGAATAGATTCAGGTTTTACTTTGTGACAATATTTATTTAATAATAACAAATATGAAAACATTAAATTAATATTTTAGAAAAACACTCAAAAAATATATCTAATGACAATTCCGCCTAATTTTCCTGTTAAGCCAACGTGATGTCATAAGCGCCACGTAGCCAAACCGGAAGAATTTTGGACACTTTACGCTTCTACTTTTATTAATCTGTATCTTATTATATTTCATTAAACTTTTACTTGTTTCGTTACATTGTGATTTTGTTTATACCAGTAATGTTAGGAAGATTTTTTTAACACTACCTACTGAGTTTCCCCGGAAAACGATATAAAAGAATTAAATTTTCTTTGCTACTAGTTATAACAAGTTTACTTAAAGGATTACGTTATAAATTTATAAGGTAATGGTAATCATATGTTTAATAACTTGACCCTTTGCATCTCAGCAGCAGCTAGACCTCATCTAAGAATGATCGATATTTAACTATCCATCTCTAGTCGCTCTAGGGATACATGTGCGAGAGGGATAGGCAACAACCTATGTAGCATGCGTGTTCAATTTGCACGGATCGTAGACATTGATTGCATTATGGATTCAGTTACCGTTCCGTTAGGGCTGTCACTTGTTACTTGATTTAATACTCTACAGTTTTGGAACGCAGGCCTTTCTTCTGATTTTGCAGGAGATGGAGTAGTGTTACATAATTTATACGCGTAACTAGACCTATCTTGTGAAAGTAAATAGATATAGTACGGTAAATAAGGGAGTTATAAGTGTGAAGCTTTGTCTGCGTTTGGGTGTGTGTGTCAGTATGTCTCGTTTTACCGTAGCTCCAAAAGGCTGAACAAATTTCGGCAATGATATAGCGTTCCAAATTATCAAACTGGAACTCTATTTTAACGAGAAAACTAGAAGAATTATGACGTATAAAAGTTTGGTTTTCATACAAAATTCTTTATAACTATGTCGGAAATAAAGACTTCGCTTACAGCGACATGTCGCTTATTGTGACGCATTTTTAATAAATTGCGCCCTGTTATAGTGACCGACATGATTTCTAACGACTTTCAACGCGTGAATAGTTTATGGAACTTTGTTTTAGGATCAGGCATTCTATTTCTTATATCCTCTAGAGTACTATTTATTTTATTAATATCTGAAACTCTTTCTAAAATACATTTTCCAAATTTGCCCTTTTGAGACTCATTTCACCTTAGTTAACAGTTCTGGTTTTTTTATTTTAATGGTAGTCGCTTTGCTATGTCGGAGATATACGGGCAGCTTGAAAAATTTGACGTCTTATATAGTGAGAGGGCATTTTGCGGATGGCCATCAGTAGTATGTCTGTCGCCAAGCACCTTGCGAGTGTATGTACTTCATGTGCCAAATAACGTGCGAAAAGGAGAGCATTGCTCTTTTTTATTTAGTTGCGCTACATCGTTATTGGTACCGGAACTGTTTGAAGCGGTCGTAGTGAAGTTTGCTTAGCCGTTTTTAACCGATCAGCTAATTTAAGCAACGTCCGCCGCGGTCATTACTTGGGTGGTAAATCTATCGCCAAGCACCTAATGGTGTGTTCCGGCCTTGAAAACCAGTAATTCTAGATTAGCCTGAACAATATCTTCAATTACTTCATCAAAGCTAAGACTATCAGGTATAAAAAAATTAGTAAAGTAATTGAAACGAACAAAGAAGGTATTTAAATAGGCATACAAATGCAAATCATTCATTGACACCAATATCATAAGTCAAATAGCATAAAAGAAGACAAAGTATGCAATATATATACGCTCATATGTCCAGTTTTATTTTCAGTTGTTGATACAGGACCTTTTTAACTAAAAATAAAATAAAATATCTTAAATATCTAACAAAAAAGAGAATAATAATTTATACATTGAAATAATTATTATTAATATCTGATAAATTAAATAGTACTATTTACTAACCGCGATCTCTTCCAGACAACGTTGGAATTAATTGAAGTTCAATTAGTACAAGAGCGGTGTAATATATATATATGAAATATAAATACGTGGAATAATAGAATTATATATTTCACTTCTCCCGTGCAGTGTCAACCCTAGCAAAGCCGTGAAGCGAGCTTTTAGCTCCAAATTAAATTCGTCCTATACGCCTATGACGGCTTTTACGAATTAAATATATGAAAATATTCCAATTGGGTGTGTATAACGAATCAATCAACGAATAAAACTTTGTTATGTAAGGAAATTATCGAATGTAACATCATTCTTCTATTGATCTTACAATAAAATAGGCTAAATACGAGTCGGACTTTACTTTTCTAAGGTTTTGAATTGCAATTTTGAAGCACTCGTAGCGAAGTTTACTTAGCTGTTCTCAACCGATCAGCAAAGTTAAACACCGTCGCGCGCAGTCATGAGTTGGATGGGTGATCGCTAGTGACATTACTACTGAGCGTTTCCGTGGTTCGGAGGGTGCGATAAGCCGTCGGTCCCGGTTGTTGTCTTAGGATGGCAGTCGTTATATCATGGTGGTAGGGCATTTTGCGAATGCCCACCTGGCTAGCTACCACCCTCAAGTAGAAAATCTGTTGCCAAGCACCTAACGGTGTATTCCGGCAGCTGTCCTTGAGAGCCAGTACTTCTAGGTTAGCCTGAACAACATCTTCACTTACCATCAGGTAAGATAGTTGTCAAAGGCAAAACCTATCAGGCATGAAAAAAAAAACCTGTAAAAGAAAAAAAACAGTGTTTTCACCGCAGCTTAACAACTACATTAAAAATTGTCGTTTTCTGTATATGTTAGTTAAAAGAGGGTGTGTTCCATTATGTAAGGTGGATATTTATTCACCTTATATACAAAAATTTTAGATACCTAAGTAGCTTAGATGATTGAGATATAGTCCCGAACAAAAGTGGTCTAAAATAGACAACTTTGACGACTAACTTTAATATAAAAAAAATACAAAGGTTACGCAATAAGTTATAGACGACTAGCTTTCCGGCCGCGGCACCGCCCGTGGGTATGCGAGTTATCGCGCAAAAAAATCAACCTCTTTTTGCGCATTCGGATAAAAACTATACTATGTCCTTCCTCGGGTCTCAAACTATATTCATACCAAATTTCATAAAAAATCGGTCCAGTAATTTGTTTTTAAGTTTATTTGTTGCATACAAAATAAATCTTTCTCTAATTCATCTTTACAATGTTATCGTCAATGACACCGCGAATGATAGGCTACAAAATTATTATTTTTCACATACTTTCTCAAACCATAGAACCAGTTTGGTATACAGAAGGTACACGGTAAACATGTGTGAACGACACGAGTACTTGCGCATGTAAATATGCAAATGTTTCCAAGTATGCTAATCTCCGCAGTGGTTACATATTTGAGCAGTTAGTGTAGAGACATTGGGTCCGTGGGGTCCGGGAGCTCATCGTATTCTCCAAGACTAATCAGAGCGCTTGGTAGTTGCGACGCGTAATCAAAATGCTGGCACCTTATTGGCTCAACGAATAAGCATTGCAATGCTTCCAGCATGCTGCCAACTTTATAGGGAGCTGGAGCATTTTGCATGCCTCCAAGCATGCAGTGGGCCTAAACGCTTTCGCTTTTTGTAGTACCTGAAGTGTTATGTGAATATAGTTGTATGTAGTTTGTTATGTTTTATTAATAAAGGCACCGCCGGTAAAAAAGCGTAATAAAATTATAAATACGTAGAATGACAGAATAACATCATACTACTAGCTGTTGAACTCTATCTTACCTTTCAGTAACTAATTATCTGGTCAAAAATGGTAGGATTTACCTTGAATTAAGGCTCTTAAGGACGGCTCCTGGAACACACCGATAAGTGCCTGGCTCTAACATAATTAGATAAATCTGTCGATTATTTACACAAGGGTTAGAGCCAGCCAGGCAAGCACTTTCAAAATGCCCTTACTACAATGCAACAACGCTGAGGCTCGCGGTAGGATTCGAACGATAAACCCTTACGCGACCTCGTGAGTCCTTCGATACTGGAACTGTACTGCTCCAAATTGAAAGCTCAGATTGCCAGCGTTCGGATAATTAGGCAATACATTGTCTAACATCCCGCACAAAATCTTCAACTTGTGTGTGATGCCAGCGATGACTTATGTTACTATGACATGGTTCTTAACTGAGCACCTCTGAAATATCATAAGTTCCAAGAGCTATGGAATAATCTATGCCAGGAATATCTTTACGGAATAAAATCTAAAATGAGGAAATTTGCTGAAGAATCAGTCACTGATTTAACTTTCAGAATTAAGTTGAAGTGGCAATAGGCAAGCTATATTGCTCGATGAACCGATAACCAAGGAGGAAAGTTTGTCGAGTGGCAATACCGGAAGAAGTAGGTTGGAGGGGAAAATGGGTAGGCATAATTGGTTGTAGGTTTTTTATCTTTATGTATATTGAGATTTTAAAAATTATTATTATTGTCAAATATTTATAAAAAGTGTAAAAAAAATATAAAATAAAATTCAGCAAAAACAATTGAAATGTAAAAACATATTTAACAAATTATTGGAGCACAATAATTTATGCCCCGGGCGGAAATCAAACCCACGTCCTCCAATCTCACGCCGGATACCTAAACCACTCGGCCACCTGGGCACGCCCTTTCGTGCCGAAATCTTGTGCTCCAATGTTTTTCTTTAACCGTCATAGGGGACGGTGCGCAGCCACATTATAAATGTAGTTGAAACTCCAATATAAGTTTCCCCGTTCTTAAATGTTTTGTTGTATCAACAAAAACGTTTCGTTTATTCAATATTCACATTGAAATTGTATAGTTCGTAGTTCTATTGCGTTTTCTACAATTGGTTGTATACACATGTCATTCTCCATTAAATTAATTACACAAACGGAACAAATGGTCGAGTATAAACATAGAGTAATAAATATAATAGATGTCGTGTCCCATACCAGGTCTGGCTCATTCAGCGCTACAAGTACAAAGCTACAAATACCCGGCGTATCCGTCCGGACGGGATTATATAATAAATAATAAATAAATAATACAAATACAAATTAATTATTTTCTCATAATATGTAATATAAAATGTATTTTATGTGCGCATGCTGGCAAAATGTGCGTGCGGGAGGCCACCTCCCGGTCGCAGCGGAAGACCAGCATCTGTTGCTGTTCGCAGCATCCGGCATTATGCTGAGCTGAGGCCGGGTTTGTGACACACACTGTCTTATAATTTATTGTTTGTTTTAATTAGTCTGTGTATATTTGTGTGTGTGTTGCAAATTAACGCTTTCCTATTTCTATTTCCATAAAAACAAACAGGATTTAAATAATTACTTAAATACTAAAGTCCTAAGATTATTGCTTATTTACCTTCCATTAGCAGCCGTACTAGGGTAACCTGTGTTACGTCTGCTAAGTGTATTCCCACAAATATGTAAATATGTAAATTAGTTACTGCAATAATTTTATAAACACGTAATTCATTTGTATAACACTATAAAATACATAATAACAACAAATACTCCGATGTATAGAGGCACTGCGAAAAGAACGGTCAGGAAACTCGGGGCCATTATTTTAAACGTATTTTAACAATGTGTTACATACTTACTATATAATAAAGTTATTACAATAATTGTTTAAATTATGCAGGTGACAGGCGATAGCTTGGCAAAGGCGGGATGGTCCAGGCATTTTTGTCGTTTAAGTAATCACAAACTGTGTAGTTAGTTTTTTTTATACTTTATAGGTTACCTACCCTTTGACCACTATCTCACCTGATGGTAAGTGATGATGTGGGCGAAGATGCCAGGCTAACAGTCAGGCTAACCTAGAAGGCTAATCTAGATTTCTTAATCAATATGTTTTTTGCGTGCAACTTGAATTTCCATTCTGTGAGCGTTGTAATATGTTAGAGTTTTCAATAAGAACTTTGTTTTCTAAAGCAAAATAAGAAGAATTCAGATGAAGGTGATTAAAATTTTTATTGCATTATGAAGAGAAATGTTTGGCAATTATGAATGAAAAATGATATCTGGCAAATGTCCACCACGAGCACGCTGACAGATGTCGATGCTTACTCGTACATCACAGTTTTTAACCACTTTTTGGCAAAATGGCGGGTCTATTTCGTTAATCACATGACGGATTATGAGTTTAAGGCTGCAACCGTTTCGATTGGCTCCGTATAGACTCTGTCCTTAACATAGCCCCACAAAAAATAATCCAGTAGTGTTAAATCACACGATCTGGCTGGCCACTTAGCCGTTGAATTTCGTGAAATTATGCGATCGGGAAATTTCGTTTGCAATAAATTGGTGGTTTTATTTGCTGGGTGACATGTGGCACCGTCCTGTTGAAACCACATGTCAGTGATATCCACGTCATCAATAATAGGACAAAATTAAGTTGTTAACATCTCGCGAAATAGATCCGCCATTTTGCCAAAAAGTGATTAAAAATTTTGATGAAAGAATCGACATCTGTCAGCGTGCTCGTGGTGGACATTTATTTGGTTCCAATTACTCGGACAATTTTGGACACGATGACCGACAAAGTAAATACTTCGTATCGCTTCCTCTATTGTAATTATTATCAGTAGTATAGTATTCATGGATTACCAATAAATTTAATTTAATTTCTTTAATATAATTGTATAGTTTGACATAGCTGAAAAAATATGACATGTTTAAATGCATTATTTTTATTATTAATTTTGAATTTGATATTTTTAATTGTATACATTCTATCATTTTATAATTTTTTAAGTGATTTTTATTTTGAATTGAATTATTCCATTAATGCTAAATTCGCATGCCGAATAACGGCAGTATAGTATTCGTAGATTACCAACAAATTAAATTTAATTTCTGTAATATAATTGTATAGTTTGACATAGCTGAAAAAAATATGACATGTTTAAATGCATTATTTTTGTTATTAATTTTGAATTTGATATCTTTAATTGTATACATTCCATCCATTTTATATTTTTTTAAGTGATTTTTATTTTGAATGGAATTATTCAATTAATGCTAAATTTGCATGCCGAATAACGGCAGTATAGTATTCGTAGATTACCAATAAATTTAATTTAATTTCTTTAATATAATTGTATAGTTTGACATAGCTGAAAAAAATATGACATGTTTAAATGCATTATTTTTATTATTAATTTTGAATTTGATATTTTTAATTGTATACATTCTATCCATTTTATAATTTTTTAAATGATTTTTATTTTGAATTGAATTATTCCATTAACGTAACTGTGGGTATAGTTGACATTGCTGTAATAGTTGACACTTTCAACTTTGAAGACATATAAAGACAGTTTTTTCATAGAACAGACCATGTGAATGCATCCTATTGATAGGAAATATATCCAGACACATTATTTTTTTTATCTTGGCAAAATTGGTTAAGCCATTTTGTAATAGCGTGTGTTTAAATGCGCGCGTGTCAGTGAATTATATTTTTTTAAATATATCTAACAGAATTTAAAGAGGTGAGTAAATTTACATTTATTCCTTTTTTTTCATTGCTTTTCCTGATATCCACATAGGTGATTTATAATGTTGTTATTAGTTGCACTGCTTATTACCCGAACTCCACTCCTAACCTCGTGTGTGTAATGGCGCCAATTATTTCGTGTGTGTCAATTACTACTTACGCCTTTTTCAATGTTGACCAGTTATTGACATCCCTGTCAACTACTGATTTTTTGTTTGCATTATGTCAGTGATCAGTGTAAGGTGACAATTGTTCCTGTATATAATGAGTATAGTTCCTATTACTAGAACCAATACTTGACAGGGATGTCAACTACACATGCATACAGTGTCAAGTACTGAGTACATATATTTTTTCCTTTCTTTGGAAAACAATCAAGAGCACCGCACTTATATCTTAAAAACAGTACTGAATTTCTTGTGTCGGACTGCTTGTTATTTTTTTATACTTTTAGCCGCTTTGCTACGTTGAATGTAAGAGGTGGAATAGACACTATGAAGTATGCCAGACGATAGATGCAAAAATTTGTTGTATTTTAAAAACTATAGCTCGGATCGTGCTCAAAAAAAAACGCGAAGCGATCGGAAATAGCGGCCCGCGTGTAATGATGCGCAGAACTCTTGAAAATTAAAAAAAATGAAATGAATACAAACAAAAAAAAAATATGATCAAGTATAAATGCGTGAGCCCAAGACTTCTCTGGGTGAGGCTTAAAGTTGGGCTTACTTGATGTTTTGGGGCGGGTGTCTATGCGCCGACGGACATGGGTTCGTGAAGGTCCCCAAAAGCACAAAAATATAGAAGTCGTTTTGGGACAATATGCACAATACTTTAAAAATGTGTAAAGATAATGAAAGGATTGTATTGATGGATGGGTAGGAAGAAAGCGAGATGGATATGAAAGGGTTCCTGGTGCTTTTGGGGATGAACGAGCGAATGAGAATGAACTAAGTTTGCTTGATTTGTGTCTGGAATGGAGTATTTGCGTCACAAACACAATGTTTGACCACAAAAAGATCCATTTGTTTACAAGGGAAGGTGATTCAAGAAGTATGATTGACTTTAATACTGTAGATGAAAAGCTGAGGACGAAGAAATTGTATACTCGGGCGTGCCGCGGAGTTGGCATCGATACAGGCCACTACCTGGTGGTTAGACGTTTAAGTGGTCTTTTCAACCGATGGCGACACCGAGCGCGTGCATCTACACTACAAGTGTGAACTGTTTAGAACGAGTGAATGTTAAAAAAATCCAAGAGAAGGATGTTAAAAATGATTATGTTAATAAGTTGGACTTGATGGTTTAGAAGAGATAAGTGAAATTAAAGAAATGTGGATAAAATTGAAGCAAGGGATGGTAGACGTTGCCATCAATGTGTGCGGAACTTCTAAAAAGCGAAAAGGAAAAATGCTAAAGAATGCGTAGATGGATCAAGATGTACAAAAGGCTGTGAATGAAAACGAAATAACATGGTTGGATTCGTTAGCCCCAAAGCTAACCAAAATGTATAAATGTCAACACATGATGGTATACGTTACGTGTAGCAAGAAAGGATTAAAAGAGATTAAAAAAATTGTTAAAGAAGTCGTAGGCAGAAAGAAAGCTAAGCGAAAGGATTTCTGAAGATTTCCAGTCAAATGTAAAGTTTTTCTGGAAATCCATAAGAACAGCTCGAGGAAAACCATGACCCGAGATCGTCAAATCAGAAGTCATGATGGAAGCATTATAAAAGGAGAAGAATATGTGTTGAAAAGATGGAAAGAGTATTTTGAAAGAGAGGGAACACTGGACTAGGTTTCAGGAACCTACATGTACACATACAAGTGATGATGAAAACGAAATAAGCATGGAACAGATTTTGAAAGCGTTAAAGAGTATGAAATTAGGTAAGAATCCAGGATATGATAAAATCGAGATGCTGAGAGCTGGGCGAGGCATAGTTGTTAGTCTGTTGCACCGCCTTTTTAATTTGGATTACAAAAGATGGAGAGTGTGAAAGTAGCATAGAAAGAGAGAGGATGCTGTAAACATGGAGAACGGAGCATCGCACGCGCTTATGAACAGTATAAAGCGCTCGTAGCGAAGTTAACTTAGCTGTTCTTAACCGATCAGCAAAGTTAAGCAACGTCGCCCGCGGTCATGAGTTGGATGGGTGACCGCTAGTGACATTACTACTGAGCGCTTCCGTGCTTAGAAGGGCACGTTAAACCGTCGGTCCCGGTTGTTGTCTTAGGATGGCAGTCGTTATAGCATGGTGGTAGAGCATTTTGCGAATGCCCGCCTGGCTAGCTACCACTCTCAAGTAGAAAATCTGTCGCCAAGCACCTAACGGTGTGTTCCGGCAGCTGTCCTTGAGAGCCAGTACTTCTAGGTTAGCCTGTACAACATCTTCGACCACATCATCACTTACCATCAGGTGAGATAGTGGTCAATGGTTAACCTATCAGGCATAAAAAAAAAAATATATATGTCTAAGAAGGCTCATCCGGCTGTTCATGTAGGAGTGTTGGTTACAACAAAAAATTTATTGGTTCAAACAAAAAGTAAATATTGTATTGTAGTGAAAGTTGGGTATAGTAGAAAAAGCATGAAAGTAGAATAAATACAGTGGAGATGAAAGCATTGAGAAGCATAATTAGAGTCAAACGTGGTGTAAATAGGGATGTAGTAGTGGCTAAAATCGAGAAAGGTATGTTCAGATGGTTTGCACATATAGGGAGAATGAATGAAATAAGAATGACTAAACACAATTTTTACATGGGACAAGTGAACGGAAGTTTTGGAAGGGGAAGACCTAGACGAACGTTCCAAATCAAATTGAAGACATTCTGAAAAATTGTGATGTCAGGAGTACCATGAAGCGACGCTTATGTATGAAAGGATGATAAATGTAGATGAAGCGAAAGAGATATCTAAGGATCGTAGCAAGTGGAAATCTATAGTCGCTGCCTACCCTTACGGGAAATAAGCGTGATTTTATGTATGTTTATATGGATTAAAGTATTCATTATTAATAAATTAGTTTCTTTATTTGATGTCAACTATTGGAGCAACTAATGTCAACTACCCAAACAAATCAATTTTTAGTATGTCAACTATGGATGCATTTGATACTTTGAAATCATGTATTTTTCATTTTTTATTGCTTGCTCTTATGAGATAATTGAATAACATGCAATAATCTACATGAAGCCCTTTCTTTTAGAATATATAATTCACTTTTACATTAAAACATTTTGATCACCCTACACTGTTCTAAAGTTGACTATTCCGACCTATGTGTCAACTACTCCCCCATTTACCTTAATGCCAAATTCGCATGCCGAATAACGGCACAATAGAAGAGCTAAATTTAAACACCGAAGACCTATGTTATACTCTATTTTTAGTGAATTATATTCATTTCATTTACTTATTTAATATTATGTTTGGCCTAACCTTAGCTGAGAATATGGACATTTAAAACAGTTGACGGTAGTTGTACATCTCATTATACCTAAGCACTTGTTGTAATGACCTGCTGGGGAGTCACTTCAAAGCGGCGAGGGTATGCAAATGCACAGTGTGACGTCACGACCGCCCTCAATGCATACATTACGCGAACTGGCAAGATTCTTTTACAATGTATATTTATGAACAGTTCCGTCTTAAAAATACATAGACTATTATTATTAAAATAATGAATAGATTCAGGCGTTACTTTGCGGAAATCCATATTTAATAATAACAAATATTTTACGAAAACATCAAATTAATATTTTAATAAAACACTTAAAAAATATATCTAGTGACAATTCCGCCTAATTTTCCTGCTAAGCCAACAAATAGAAATCTAGAAAATAGAGAATCTCTCGATCGTGCGCTCGTAGAGTCAAGACCTCCTGAGGATGCTTCGTGTAGAAGCGAAACGCGTCGAAAATTCTTCCGGTTTGGCTGCGTGGCGTTTGTGACGTCACGTCGGCTTAGCAGGAAAATTAGGCGGAATTGTCACTGGATATATTTTTATATTTTTCAAGTGTTTTATTAAAATATTAATTTGAAGTTTTGGTAAAATATTTAAAAAATATATGTTATTACTATTATTATTTTATTTTAGCTAGCTTTTGGCGAATGCGGTCGATGATGTTGTTCAGGCTAACCTAGAATTACTGGCTCTCAAAGACAGCTGCCGGAATACATTTGCTTGGCATCAAATTTATATATATAAATAGTAGTAATATTTTTATTTATATAAAAAGGCTAGGTATATACAAGATAAGCTAGCTAGCTAGATAGACAGCTAGCGGTCAAAGGGACCGCTATCTCACCTGATGGTAGGTGATGATGCGGTCGAAGGTGATGTTCAGGCCAGCGTAGAATTACTGGCTGTCAAGAACAGCTACTGGAACACCGTTAGGTGTTTTGCGACAGATTTCCTATTTGAGAGTGGTAGTTAGCCTGGCGGGCATTCGAGAAATGCCCTACCAATATTCTGTAATGACAGCCACCCTACGACAACAACCGGGGCTGATGCCTTAATGAGCCTTCCGAAGCACGTGCACGCTCAGTAGTAATGTCACTAGCGATCACCCATCAAAGTCATGACAGCGGCGGACGTTACTAAACTTTGTGTGTGTTACTAAAGTTGATCGGTTCATAGCGGCTAAGCAAACTTCGCTAAGCAAGCTGCGAGTGCTTCAAAACTCTCTTCAACTCATATATTATCAGCAAGTCGATCGAAGAAATTACTCAATCGAACGATATACCTTTTTAAAGCGTCCAAAGCCTGGACAAGTTAGTAGTAATTTGTAATGCAAGGCTCCAAATCTGTTATTAAATTGGGTGCAAGTACATGTGTGGATCCCCGTGGGGTGTCGGGTTAGATTTGCTCCTCCCCATATCATCCCGTGGGTGCGCAAAAGGCGACTATGGGAAAAATACTGGAAGGTGAGCAGCAGCGCCTTCTTATGGCAAATACCACCTTGATAGGGGAGGCTGTGTTCAGCAGTGGACGATCCGGCTGATACAGTACATGTGTGGAAACCTTCGGATTCGAATTTTAAAAATCTTTACCATATTGCCGGATAAAAAGCACGCAGATTTTGGATGACAAACAAACCCTTTCCAAGCTTGTGTGTTGAAAATTATAATTATAATGCCATCAAGCTAAACATACAGAAATATAATAGGTGTTCCATTAACACGGAAGTTTCAGCTTACTTTTCATTTGCACATATTTCACTGATATCACGCCAAGTCAGAGTTCCCACATGCGCTATTGAAGTGACGGCAGCGTACGACTCTTAACTTATATACATATAAAAGTAAAATCCTAGTAAAACATTAATTTCTTATATCCAAACAATGAAATCAATAGCGAATACAAAACCTGATATAGCCAACAACCTGGGTACGCTCAATCAGTTGTACACATGATTCAGAGAAAATTCGTCAGCGTGATTTAGAACTAGTGGCTGGAGTTATCAAATTGAGTCAGTATATATTTTGTTTCTGGAAACTGAATATTTTATTTAACCACCATGCATTGCCGTTGGAACACGTTCATGTATCGAGCGGTCCATGCTCCCTTATTAATGTTATTAGCTTATTGTAAATAAGTTCCTTAAAAAAATCTTTCAAACAACGTACTGTAAATGGCTTATTCAGTCTACGTGAAATGATCATGACAACAAAAATAATATATTCACTAATGGTAATCAGCCATCCCAAACAATGCTCCTTAAAATGACGTATGAATAAAGTGGCTTACACATAAATATTATATCCCGTCGTGGCGAACGTCGGTGAAGTAGCTTATCAGCAATTATTCCGACTTGTCTTTACTTGTCCTTCGATTTCGTCGACAAACTCAGACAGAAATTAGAATAAAAAAAAACAACGTTACTTATAAGTAAAGCAGCTAAAATTAATTTTTTTTTTTTTCAAATCCGATCAATGATTTTGGAAATACTTCCTCAAAAACCATACCAACATAGAAACAGATAAATTGCTAACTTTACCTTTTTGTAATATTATTGTAGATGTAGATTTTATAATTAGTTCTGCATAGAAAATTGTTTCTTTTTTGCTTTGTGTAGTCACCCCTCTTGTTTAGGTGTGTCATAACGTTTCATCATATAAATACCAAACACGACCTAATTAAAAAAAAGCTGTAATCACGCAACACTCTTTGTTTAAATGTATTACTTTGTTTCACGAAACGTGATTTAGAGTAGTTGTTGTTTTTTTGGAGTTTTTTAATAAAACTGAACAAACGCGAGTCTGGTCTCGCCTTTTAAGGTGAATGCAAAGAAGTCACTATGATATTGCGTGATGATAATCGATTATTAGCAAGTCAAAAGCTAGTCGATCATGGATGAAAATAATAGCATGGATATAGGCGTCAAAGTCACAAAAAATATTCTAAAACATGCTTATAATATAATCTATATTATTTGTTTGTAACGACTTCGACGGAAGAGTCCTTCTTCTCATAATACGGGCCTCGAGCCTAGTGTGGGAATCAGGTGCTCAACCATTCCATTTAAACTGTGCTCTTACTTATCAGAATAAACATTTTTCATTTTCATTTTCAATCAGCACCAAACGAATTAACAATATAATAAATAACGTTAAAATATACGAATAAACTATTGGTTAGTAGATTTTTAGTGGTCCCTACAGTTATATTTATGGAACTCTAGAAATATCCGATATATCGTCATCATTATCTTCAACAAAACCCATGACACGACGTCTTCCATTAAACAAAGCCATTATTGCCATAATCCCCACGCTTGGCAGGCATCATTTGGATCGTAGTGTAGATGGCAGCTCTACGGAAGGCGCTGCTGGCCACCTGGCATTTTCCCTTCATTGCCTTTTAATATGGGGAGAGGGGGGTGCTATTATACATGTCTAGTTTAAGTCGTATTAGTTAATTATTTTTACTTTAAGTTCTGTTTTATATGACGTGTTTATACATCACTATGTATTATGTAAATTAACAATATATTAATCTAATATATTATTTAATTTATTTATTTACGAATGTGATTTGAATATATCACATTCGAAAATTATCACTTTAACGGCTACAATCTTTTATAATTTGAAATAGAAACTAGTTTTACAAGCAAAATATTTAAACTAAATCTAACCCTTTATGAAAATGACATCTGAAAAACAACACGGGTGAAAAGCATTTTGTCTGGGAAACAAAATGTCCATAGCAATAGCTAAAACAAAACTATTTTTATTTTAATTACTTCTGGACAACCAAGAATTATTTTATTTATTTATTTATTATTGCATCACGTACATACATAACAAAGGAGTATATAGTACCTACCCTGTTAGGGTGTAGCAAATATATAATAATGAGGTTATACAATAATAATTCTTAATATAATGAGAGTAATTTGATTGGTCATATAATACATTTCTTAATTAAGTCAAAAAAGTAATTTAAATAAATTGAAAATATTTTCGTATTGTAATAGTTACTTAAATTTTGGTCAAAGTATTAAGATTAAGACTATAGAGGGGTTAGATAGATCTGAATCGGGAGTTCGTTACGTTTTTATCTTCAATATATTCATTGATAGTGTAATAACATTTTTTTGTCAGTAAACCCTTAAGTTTTATTCTAAATTTATTTTCATTTGTTTCATTTCTTATTTCTAAAGGTAATTTATTAAATATTTTTATTATTGTATATTGAGGTCCTTATTTTACTAGTTCTAATTTTTTTTTATTGGTATATTATATTGCTGAATGTATAATTATTTACAGGCTACAACATGCAAACAATTAATACAATCCTTGTTATCCTACGGATAAATATGTAAAGTATTGTAAGTTAAGTTTGCGTTCTGCAGTTTAAGGTTGAACTGCCCGGTCGCTTCTCCATACAAACGGCGTAGGGTGATCACTCCCGTATTTGAGACTTTAGGTCCAGAATTAAGCATAATACCGATTGATATCGTCATTATCTAGGCTTTTATGATGCCACAATTTTAAAAAGATAATTTAGTTGTAAGTTATGAGCCTCGACTACTTTATATGAAAATGTTTCGTGGCCCATAACTCTCAAGTTACTTATTTTATTAAAATTTCGGCATCATATAAGCCTAGGTAATGACGAGATCAATCAGTATTATGCTCTATTTTGGACCTTAAACCTCAAATAAGGGAGTGATCACCCTACGGCGTTTGTATGGAAAACGGGCCGGCCAGTTCACCCTTAAGCTCAAAAACAGCAGAACGAATAACTAACCTCGGCCGGCGTGGTTTACAAGGTATACCGTGTAACATTTGTTTATTAATTATAACGGACATACCATTTACAATAATTATTATTATGATTAATAATAATTAAACATATAATATATTATATGTTTAATTATTATTAATCATAATTAAACTTTGTAGATCACAAAAATACAGTCAACAGATTATACAATACGCATTTCGTTCTCGAAATCAGTATTATTAGAGTATATACACACGTAGTTCCGCTTTAGTGACACCAATCTTGCACTTTTGTTGAGAGAATATAGGTATAGAAATAAAAAAGAAATCAAACATTTTTTTTTATGTTATTGTGACGGAACAAGCTTGACGCCCACCTGATGTTGAGTGGATTAACCTCTGCCTATAACAGTTGCAATTCATGACAACTCACGAATTGCACTGCGCCCGTCTCGTCACGCATAGTTGTTTAGTCTCATTTTGCCTGTAATTTCAATGGCTCTCAAGGACTACTACCGGAACACACCTTTCGGTGCTTGGCGACAGACTTTCTACTTGAGGGTGGTAGCTAGCCAGGCGGGCAATCGCAAAATGCCCTTCCACCATGCAATAAATATTTGAGGGTAGACACCACCTTACCTCTTGCCTTCGTTTTATGTCTCGTCATTTAGTTTAGAGCTATACATACCTTGGTACATATTTGTCATTGACATACTTCTTTTAAATGGATTGCGTTAGAGTTTAGGGAGGGTGGGAAGTAAATACTGATTTCATCGAACGAAATCGTATGTATAATTATGATAGAACTTTACTAACGTTCGTTTAATCACCAACTATAAATTTCAATATTAAATAAACATGATACAACATTTGTCACTAATAATTTGTTATTAAAATTACACAATTTACACACGGTTGCAATAGTAGACTACATACTCAGAACGTTCACAATAACTTAAACAAACAGACAACAGTTCCATCCATCTACAAACAAGTCACAATTAGGATTTTGATCCAGGATAGCGTTGAACGCGGCTAGGATACATGGCAGTGGAGAATTAGCACTCGCGACTGTGAGGTGACTAGGTTCTGCGAACTACACGTGATGTCGGCCTCTTGTATACTTATCGGGAACATGAAACCTACACAATTCCTGGACCAACTCTGGACAGTTAATAGTACCCCGAATAATTTTAAGGGCAGTGACAATCTGATCGTTAAGGTGGCGTACCTGCAACGAGTGAAACCCTTAACAACCCATGATAAAATTTGTAGGGTACATATAAGGATAGTATCCATACACTGAGAAAAACGACTTAAAGGCTAAAATCAAATTTGACCTTTTACCGTTGAATTGTAAATACGTAAGATGAATTCACAAGTCTTAAGATGATTTTCACCAATCAATACAAATGTACCATGTTTTATAATAAACACAACCGTCAAAAACGCCTTCCGTAAAGTTTTTCCAGAATTGAACTTGTTATACGATAATAATTGCAGTATTGACCGTAACATATACCTTACTTTTACAGCGGTTTATATACGGTGATTATCACTATAACGTACGACTTAATCAGCCTCATCGAAAAGTCAATATTTAAGAAAGACCACAAAATACACCTTAAATGAAGAAGAAAAGAAACATACGCCTTCACTGACCTCGTTTAACGCCTTCTAGTTGGAAGGCGTTTTTGTACACAAAAAATACATTTACGTTTGGTCAGTTTTTCGCCTTATACCATATAAATTGGCCGTCATTAGGGCGCTTTTGACTTTAGATTTTTCTCAGTGTACCGGCGCTTGTAAAGGAACCTCAGGTATGCATTCTGGAAAACATAAGTTTGACGCGGCCAATAGGAGGCGATCGATTCTAAAATCTTGTTTTCTTTGTTTTTGTTTTACATTCAACCGTGCTGTTTATATTCTAACTCATACTTAGCTTTTAATTTAATAGTTAATTCAACTCAGACCTCGGTCCCTGTGTGGTGTTTCGCAAGTCATTTGCGACTATAAGCAGCTTATAGGTTACAAAATATTGTGTAGTATCATGCTATGTAATTAATTAGTCTACAAATTATTTTTTACAAGGTTATTCTGTACAGTTCAGTGTTACTAATGCACGCTTGTTTCTAATTCCCTGATTCAAACAGCACCGTATGTACCTCAACTCAAGCCGTTTACTCTCATATTAATAAATGCATGTTAATAATTATATTTCCATCTTCAAAATTTGTCAGTGTTTCTTCGCTTCAATACGCGGGACGCGGTCCCCGATCGTTATCGTTTCCTTTTTTTTATGCCTGATGGATAAGCTTTTGACCACTATCTCACCTGTTGTAAGTGATGATGTGGGCGAAGATGTTGTTCAGGCTAACCTAGAATTACTGGCTCTCAAGGACAGCTGACGGAAAATACCGTTAGGTGCTTGTCGACAGGTTTTCTACAAAATGCCCTACTATCATGCTGTAACGACAGCCATCCTAAGGCAACAACTGGGACCTCCGAAGCACGTGTACGCTCAGTAGTAATGTCACTAACGGTCACCCAAGTCATGACTGCGGCGGAAGTTGCTTAACTTTGCTGATCGGTTAATAACGGCTAAGCAAACTTCGCTACGAGCGCTTCTTTCCCATTTGTTTGTGCGCGATCAAACAGTTAAAATAAGCAGAATATTGGACTTTTCATACCCAAAGGTTCACCTTAGATGTACCACACCCCATACACTGCGAGAACAGCAAAGTCAAATCTACTGCGTACCACACAGTATTTGTGCATCGAAAGTTGCGTCTCCAGTAACGCAGCACGGCTGAACAATAATAATAAACTCGTTCTATACAAAAATGTTCACTCGAAAACAAAAAATAATTATTGCTTCAATTTTACAGTACATTTTGAAGTTGAGGTCAATTTTAAGATGCAGTCATTAACAGATGTTCCATACATTAAATTTCAACTTTAATATGCATTTACTAATACGAGCATCAGTATTCTATGCCTCAGAATACATGAAAAAGTTAAGATGTAACTCTGCAAACAGCGAAGCGAGGCTGGGTATTATTATGCCTCGCCTTGTACAATAATTGTACACCAACGACCCGCCCCGGCTTCGCACTGGTGCAATGCTGGTACTAAATATACTACAGAATGTCTTAATATACTTACAGGGTTCACAATGAACTTTATTAAGTGCAAAACGTATTTAAGGTACTTAATTATATAAGGATTAATGCTGTATTGCTTAGAATCGCTCGTAATTAAGCCATTATTTCTCGTAATAAGTAAGGGATAAAAAAAAGTATTGTGGGTTATACCTAAGAGATAGACATACACCATCGGGGACTTTTTTGTAGAACTTTTTAAAGAGTACAATACTGTAGTACATTATTTTGATCTACCTCGTAGGCTTCAGCCAGCGCTTGCAATATAAGCGCAAAAAAATGTGTTTAATTACACGGAAAAAAAAGATATCTTAAATCAAGACAATATCGACTTGGTCAAGACAAATGTAGTTTCATATATGGGCGGAAACAATATATTCTCGAAATAAGTAAAATATTGTTTCAGTTTTATTGTCTTCTTACAAGACATTCGTTCTTGAAACAAGAATTTAGAAAATTTGTATTAAGAATGTGTTTTGTCCTATTTAGAGAATAAACAGCCAAGACAATAATTATTCTATTTTCTTTTAAACATTCTTTATCTTAAATACAAGACTCACGTGTTTCATACTGAGAAAATATTTTCTTAGGTGAAACCATACTTTTTTTTAGCTGAAGAGATATATGTTTCTAGACAAGACTAGTACGTCTCTTATTAAAACAATGTATTGTTATGTGAAGCTTCTACTATTCATAGCTGAAGAGATAACTAATTTCAGACAAGACACGTTTGTCTCATACTAGCACAATGTAATCTTAAGTGAAGCCTCTATTTTTCTTAGTTGAAGTGATATTTATTTTCACACAAGACTCGTATGTTTTATACTAAAACAACGTATTCTTAGGTGAAGCCTCTACTATGCTTGGACGAAGAGATGTAATTTTCAAGGCAAAACTCGTATGTTTCATAGCAACACAATGCATTCTCAGTAGAAGCCTCGACTGCTCCTAGCTAAAGAGATATTTGTTTTCAGAGAAGACTCGTGTGTTTCATTCTTAAAGAGTGTTATCTTAGGTGAAGCCTCTACTATTCTGAGACTAAGATAGATCTGTTTCTAGACAAGACTTGTATGTCTCATACTAACAAAATGTATGCTTAACTGAAGAGACATCTGTTTCCAGCTAAGACTCACATGTTTCATTCTAACACAATGTAATCTTAGGTGAAGCCTCTTCTTTTATTAGCTGAAATGATATTTATTTTCACACAAGACTCTTTTGTTTCATAATAAAACAACGTATACTTAGGGAAAACCTCTACTATTCTTAGACGAAAGTTTGTCTGTTTCAAGGCAAGACTCTTATATCTCATTCTAACACAATGCGTTCTTAGAAGAAGCCTCTATTACTTTTAGCTGAAGAGATATTTGTTTTCAGCCAAGACTCGTATGTTTCATTCTAAAACAATGTAATCTTAGGTGAAGCCTCTACTTTTCTTAGCTGAAGTGATATTTGTTTTCAGACAAGACTCGTTTGTTTCATTCTAAAACAACGTAATCTTAGGTGAAGCCTCTTATATTCTTAGAGGAAGAGATAATTGTTTCAAGATAAGACTCGCGTGTTTCATACTAACACAATATATACTTAAGTGAAGCCTCTACTTTTCTTAGCTGAAGTGATATTTGTTCTCAAACAAGACTCGTAGGCATCATTCAAAAACAATGTAATCTTAGATGAAGCCTCTTATTTTCTTAGACAACAGATAATTGTTTCTAGAAAAGACTTGTGTGTTTAATACTAACACAATACATTCTTAGATGAAGATATATTTCATACTAGAATTAAATATAGAAGGTACTTGTATTACGGCAAAACTGTATTGTTTTATACTAATACAATGTATTTTTTCAATAACCTTCTAATACTGAAAATATTGGTGTTTAAGTTAAACAAATTTATTTTTAGAAAATAATATTATAACTATTACTTAAGATTAATTATATAGTCTGAAATACACACATATTGTCTCATAAAATATAGATAAGTATACAAAATCACTTCTTCTGCGTACAATACTTTGTGTTTATTATGTCTTAACATATTGTTTTACTATTAACATATGCCCTTAACGTGTACTTTTTTAGCTAAGAATAGTACATGCCTACATATATGACTATAATGTTTTAGTATGAAACATAAATCGTACAGGTAGGTACTGGACTATAAATTAAATGCAACGTTTCTGGAAAACAAGGTGGATCATATATTTATTGAAATTAAATCTCTTAGATATATAAAACTTGACTATAAGTATAGGTTGATGTGTCATTGCACGTTTCAAGTAAATTTACATTTGTTACATGATATTGTTAAGTCTGCAATATTATTATTTACATACTGGCATGTAAATGGAAAATTTTCATAAAATATCACACGTCAATTTCTAGTACTTAAATTATAATTTCACAGGACACAATCAGTAGATATATGTATTATAGCTCTATGTGTACACGAAAGCAAACATTTTACCGTTTGATTAAATTGGTTAACTCGATATAGACGTTCGAGGTTCACTCAAAATCGATATGGTCCACTGTAATTTATTATATCACAATAAAAACAATAATTACCTATGAATAACAACTTAACGAGGGCCGTGTCGGTTCTGATCTACCAAAAGTTTATTTAAAATATCCCTGATTGTGTCCAGTAAATGATTGTCCAGTAAATTGCTATTCAAATATTACATATCACTCGGAAAATTAAACAAAACACAAAAAAACACGGTAGCATTTTGTGATACCGGCTTTTACAATATCCATGCAACATATACAATATTTTTTACAAAACATCATCTTAAAATAGAGGAACTTAAAACATGCTATTATAAAACTATTTTATTTCATTTGTTTTAAATTTTTCTACACAATGTTTACATATTCGAATAAAGGCGCAGTCTCTTCTTTTGAATGTACGTTTATTTTTAATTCTGTGATCTTTTCTATGAATACATTCCATAGAAGGTGGAACATATTTGACCTTCCCGGATGTATTGCATCAAATTCTAGATGAATCTGAAAATAGGTGAGGAGCGTCAGTGAGTGAGTCATTGATTTAGGACAGGTATCCCAAAATTAAAATAACATAATGAATGAATGAATTACATTAAAAAAAAAATTTAAACATAATAGGTTTAGGTGATGTTATTTAGTTTCAGGTAATCCAATACGAAACAATATAGGGGACTATTGTTATAGTTAATCTCAAATAGAATAATAATAATTTATGATATTCCATTATAACATGTTGAAATAGTTGACTAATAATAAGAGAATAAGCTACTATTAATTCAAGAATAAGTTTAAGCTATTTATTATGCCTTATAGATTAGCCTTTGACCACTATCTCACCTGATGGTAAGTGATGATGTAGTCGAAGATATTGTCCATGCTAACCTACAATTACTGGCTCTCAAAGACAGCTGCTGGAACACACCGTTAGGTGCTTGGCGATGACAGATTTTCTACTTGAAGGTGGTAGCTATCCTGGCGGGCATTCGCAAGATGCCCTACCACCATGCAAAATGTATTTGTTACATACAATCATGGGGTTTGATACGTGTTGGAATGGTTGGCAGTCTCTGACGTCATACATACAGTTTTTTGATTACTTACCAAAACACCACTTCTAGTATCACTCAATATTGGCCGAGCAGTTTTGTATTCTAATAACAGTCGGAGTTCGCAGGTATTTTTCCATTTGTTGATAAAATCTTCCCATGGTTCATCAGTGAATATAAGAGAAGTTATATCATCTTTATGCAATCCTAAAATAAGAAAAACAGTGAATTTCGTAAATAAACCACAATCTGCCTGTGAAGGTAGCTACTATACTGCAAGCAACTGCATGTGAGCATTTCACACACATTTTACCTAAATGAAACTATCTCTTCGAGATCTGGCTATTTTTAATGTTATCAAATGAATTGGAGGCAAACCATGTCAAAGTAGATAGATTGTGACATACTTTAGGGATTGGTTTAATTTGGTTTATGTTCTACTGTTTCAGAGATGCCACTGTATTAAAAGAACTCAAGTACCCGTGGTAACTTCTATTTAAAACTTTTTTGTACTGCTGAATACCTACACACAGCAGTACAAAATGTTTTAAATAGAAATTATCACGAGTACTTGAGTTTTTTAATTAATTTGTCTGAACTACACCTACAAAGAGCCACATAAGTCAGTCGTGATATTACTGTACTGTATCAGCCGGATCGTCCACTGCTGAACACAGCCTCTCACCCCTATTAAGGGGGTATTTGCCATAATCCTCACGCTTGGCAGGCGGCTTGGGGATAGCAGTGTAAGTTGGTAGTTCTTCAGAAGGCGCTGCTGCCCACCTTCCAGTATTTTTCCCTAGTCGCCTCTTACCACACCCACGGGATGATATGGGGAGATGAAATTCTCACCCGGCACCCCACGGGGGAGTCGTGATATTAATATGTCCCATTCTTTCAAACCAAAAACTAATCTAACAACTATTCGGAAAGCTAATATCACAACAACATTCAGAAAAAAGAATGTGTATGTATGATTGCAAATATAATTATATTATTTATGTAAAATATTACATTATAATAACCAGTCGTAGTCACATAATCTTCATATTTGTTACAGGAATTAACCGACTAAATAAAACAAACCCACCGTTTTTCTCTCGGGTTGATACAATGCAGAACCATAATACACAGATACCGGACTTGCACTTGGCCGCTTTTTATTGCCGATTAGCATTTGAACACTACCTCACATTTAGTACATATTATAACTAGTTACGTATCATAAAATGGAAGATCTTGTCACAGTATGAGTTTTACAAATAATTGTAGGTAAGTTCACAATGTTTTCTTGGATCACGGTAAAACTTACTTGCAAAGCTATCTACAACATCTTCTCCGAAGTCCAGGATATCAGAAGGTCTTCAGTTCAAATTTTTGTAAACTCCAACAACAGTTATTTCATACACGAAGACAAATAGTGCGCACTTCGCGTCGTCCAATCGAAAAATAACGCAAAAATATAAATGTCTGAAAGAGTCGGATTCCAATGCTGCCAGGACTTCTTACTCAAAAGTTACGTTATTTTCCTTAGAAAGCTACAATTTTGAAATAAACGTATAATGTTTACGTAGCTTTACAATTTGTAGGTTTATAAACTTCTTTTATATGTTAAATAAATGTATAGGTATACAAATACACCTAGTCAAATCTATATTTATAAGCATTAAACTTTTATAAACCTGTTTCTAAAAGTGCACAAGTGCATTGTAAGCTATATAAGGAGTTGAAAAACGTAACTCTTTGTGTTATTTCCTAAGCTTCCATAGAATTACTTTCACCACCTAATTGAAGCATAACTTATGCCTTTTATCCTACGAAGCTTTTTTCTTAATAAATTCATGTGACAATCAAACATAGCGCGCTTTGAAAGTAAACTAAACGTAAAATCAGTCTTTTTGACTTGTGTTTTATTATTATTGTATTTTGCACATTATGCCCATAGGAAGATCATATTCAAATGAAAGAAACTTTTAAACTGTGCAAATTAGATCTCAGAGCGATGATTAACGCCAAATGCCACAATCACACTGCTAGGTCAATTAATAAGACCCTTTCAAATGTGCAATTTTAGTGCTTCAGAATCACTTAGTTTGGTTAAATATGTCCTTTCATTAGTTAAACATAATAACAAACTTATTAAGTATCGACTGAAAAAAGAAGGTTAGCAGACACGTATACGTATATAATATTATTGGAACTGCAAAATATTCACATTTTAATAATGAATAAAGGCTTCCAAACAAATATAAAATATTAATAGGTGTATGTCAGTAGGATTGTACCGTTTTTTATCGGCTTTCGTTAATTTCAATTTCGGGAATATTGCAAGTTTCAGCAAATTAGTTCAGTTGTATTCAAGATACGATACTTATATGTGTAAGTTTGACGACCTGGCTTCTCATCTCAAAACCTTAGAGAAATTCTAGCGTATGTTAGAATAATTAAAATGTCTGAAACCAAACTGACCTCAAGGGAGAAATCCGTAGTTACATAAAACTTAAAATCTTTCATTCTTACAATGAAATCTTAAAATATTTACAACAAACTATTAACTATTAATAACAACGATATATTCCAGTTTTTCCTGAAAAATTAAGACTTGGAAATAAAACGGTGATGTAAAATAAAATTATTCATTAAAAAAACCCGACTGTAGTTTTTTTTTATTTTAGACTTTTTAGTTTCAGTCGGGTAAAAAAGACTTCTTAAAGAAACACTCAAAATTATAAAATAATGATTTATATTTATGCATGAAATTGACCAACACAACTTGAGAAAGTCTGACCATGAAAATCTGATCGTGAATCATAGTTCTACTCGCCCAACCCACTTTATCAGCTTAGTAGGTACTTAAGTACCGATATGTTTTGCCTTTTTCCTACGTTACGTGTATTAAAGCTATATGAATCCTAAATGAATAAAATAAAACACGAATTTTTGGTCCCAAAATCAAATTTAATGAGAGTCGGCATACCGTCACAGCGCAACTCGCACTTGGCCAGGATTTTTTAAACCCATTCTCCTTGTCTGTATACGTACCCTTTTAAACCCACACTGGCAACACTGCTGGCAACCTCAAGACTTGAGGTTGAGACAAGCATTCTTGGGTCAAGAAAAGCAGTCTTCCGAGATAAATTATTACTACAAACTGTTGTGCAGCTCAAGTCTTGAGGTTGAGGAAGACTAGCATTCTTGGGTCAAGAAAAGCAGTTTTGCGGCCCTGTCTTCCTCTGCCACACTCACTCACAGATCTCAATTATCTTTTAACCTCGATCACCACAGTCGGTACAATACGTACTAACCTACCAACTATTAAATAGTCCTATTTTACCAGCTTCCAAAAAAGATGCAGACCACCTTTATCTATAGTCTGTATAACTAGGTTAATTAAGTACCTATTTAAGTAAGTACTAGGTAATATCTGCCGTCCTTTAAATAAAAGGCCATGTTTTTCTCTCGTAAATTTGTAATTTTGTAATGTAATCTACGGAGCAGGCGTTATTGCAAACATAATAATATTGAAATAAACTCTTTTTAAATAAGATTGGTATGGTGTCAAAATACACGAAATTTTTTGGATCAAGTAAATCAACATCTTGAAAAAAGTTTTTTTTTAAATTAAAAAATTATATAGTTTTCATTTGTAGTAAATTCTTCTTTGAAATAAGATTGTCATATCCTCGAATCAAGCACATACAATCTTGAACGAATTAAGAATGTCTTGAATCTCGTGTCAAAATACGCTAAATTATTTGGATCAAGTAAAGCAACATCTTGGAATGAGAAAAATTGTTCAGAATTTGAGTAAATATATAGTTTTCAGCTGAAATGAACTCTTTCTTGAAATAAGATTGGCATATTGTCAAATCATGCGACACTATCTCGAACGAAGAATGTATTGAATCTCGTGTCAAAATACACGAAATTATTTGAATCAAGTAAATCAACATCTTGGAATGAGAAAAACTGTTAAGAATTTGAGTAAATATTATAGTTTTTAGCTGAATAAAACTTTTTCTTGAAATAGGATAAGCATCTTCTCAAATCAAGCACACCCAATCTCGAACGAAGAATGTATTGATCTCGTGTCAAAATACACGAAATTATTTGAATCAAGTAAATCAACATCTTGGAATGAGAAAAACTGTTAAGAATTTGAGTAAATATATAGTTTTCAGCTGAAATGAACTATTTCTTGAAATAAGATTGGGATATTCTCAAATCAATCACACACAATCTTGAACGAAGAATGTATTGAATCTCGTTTCAAAATACACGAAATTATTTGGATCAAGTAAATTTACATCTCGGATTGAGAAAAACTGTTAACAATTTGAGTAATTATATAGTTTTCAGCTGAAATAAACTGTTTCTTGAAATAAGATTGGCATATTCTCAAATCGAGCACACACAATCTTGGACGGAGAATATTTTGAATCTTGTGCCAAAATACACTTATTTATTTGGTTCAAGTAAACCAAATTCTTGAAATAAGACAACAAGTCTTCATTAAAAATATTATAACGTTCTTGAGTTACAATATATAACTAGATTTCGAAACGAAATTGTCAATTTCTTAGAATGAGTAAACATTTCTTCAACAAAGTTATTTTATTTCTTCAGCCAAGAAAAATCGTTTTGTCTCAAATTAAGTAAAATATCATCTTGGAAGAAGATAATATTATCTTGATTTATAAAGTTTAAAAATTGTTCAGTCAAAATCAGATATTTTCTTTGTTTGATAAATAAAAATTCTTGAACCAATAAATCTTTCTTCAATCAAGAATTAAATGCAAGAATATATTATTTTTCATTTAAGAATACTGTGTTTTTTAGATTAAGATAATTTACTTATGTAAAGCAAATATTTACTTGATTTTAAACAATTTTTCTAAGAATATTGAAATTCTTGGCCAAAGAGATCCTTTTTTTCCGTGTACGACATTACATTAGAAACTTCTAAAATTATCAGCGTTTGTCTACTATACTATGCATGTATTATACATATAAACCTTCTTCTTGAATTATTCTATCTATTGAAAAAAATTGTATCAAAATCCGTTACGTAGTTTTAAAGATCTAAGCAAACATAGGGACACACAGCGGGAAACGACTTTGTTTTATGCCACTCGTATGTAGTGATAACACGCACACACGTATAAATAAAAGTTCATACATGCTCCTTACACGATCGAATGCGACACTCACCCAACCAATCTACTATCGATGTTTCAACATCGATAGTAGTTGCAATTGCTTTTATTTAAATCAATATGTAACGGAATTTTTATTATCCCACAACTTGTACATGTTGTGACCCCTTTTACTGAAAAACTATCACGCCTATAGATTTGTGCTTTGACATAGTTATTTAACTTTATATCTATATTTGTTCTCAAAAAAATTTAATTATATAGCCATAAAAAAAATTACATTAATGTAAGTGTATTCGCTGGATAGAATGTTATTGTACTACTAACGCCATCTGCTAGAAAACCAAAGAGTTATATCGCTGCAACTGAACTAAACTCAATACTTAAATGCATCGTAGTTAATCTACTCAATAATAGATGACACCACTAGAATCGGGTTGTAAAATAAACTCGAGTCCACACAAAGCTCAGTGTTGAGTCTTTTTGCTAGTCGTAATAGAAACTCAATATTAACGCCACTAGCGGTCACCCATCCAAATGTCATTATAATTCAAGTATCCATCATTGTTTGCCTACAGCCTTTCATATAGACGTAAGTACTTGAGCCAGATCTGCCTGAGCGTCTCGACAAAGCTGACAATAGATTGACATTCATTTGACAGAAAATTGACAGGCACTCGATGTATTGCGGAATGATATAATATGATAATGCTTGATATATAGGTATAATACCTTGGAAATAGGAATTACGTATCAAGCGAGTCCAACAAAATAACTTCCTATTTATTTCCTTTGTAAAGAATATCAATTATTATTTCATAACCTAATTATAGTTTACAAGCTAGCCTTTGACCAATATTTCACCTGATGGTAAGTGATGATGTAGTCAAATATGTTTTTTAGCTAACCTAGAAATGATCAAGGACAACTGCTGGAACACACCATTGGGTGCTTGGCGACAGATATTCTATTTTATCAAAAAGGCAAATTCAATGAGTGTGAACATACATACATATAATCACGCTACTGCAGAGGTGTGTAAACACCCACGGTTTGCCAATACAGTTTTAGTCCCGTGTAATAGGGGCGAGCCTATTACCATTCACCGGGCACAGTTTCAGGGCCGTACAAAATGTTTTCTCTAAGACTGGACGATACACAAGAACATATTACGATTAATATGTTTACGCTAACAACATATAAGACAGGAACACAAGAACATATTCTATGAAACCCTGGCAGGCCATGAACAATGAATATAAATATATAATAAATATTTATTATTACTTTTATTCGTAAAAAAATAATATTTTATAAATAAAGTCTTACAAATATTACTTTTTTTTTTTGTATGCATGATAGGTTAGCCTTTGACCACTATCTCACCTGATGGTAAGTGATGATGTGGTCGAAGATGTTATACAGGCTAACCTAGAAGTACTTACTGTAACAGCCGGATTGTCCACTGCTGAATACAGCCACCCCCATTAAGGGGAGTTGGCCATAATCCCCACACTTGGCAGACGACTTGATCGCAGTACCTCAGAAGGCACACCACCTTTCGGTATTTTGCCTTTAGTCGCCTCTTACGACACTCACAGATAGCAATGGTGATTCTACCCCAGCACCCCACGGGGGTGCCTAAGCTTTTAAATATTATAATAAGTACATTAGAAATATTGTCCTTCCCGTTAATGACGTCACCTTATACCATAAAATCATATACCATGAATTCGATTCAATTCAACAGTGCAATGCTGCCAGCATGCTGGGCACGCTGCCAACTGGTAGTGGGCTAGAGCATTTGGACTGCCTATGAGTCCAAATGCTTTTATTGTAGTAGCTGTAGTGTTGTATATTGTTCGTAGTATTTTGTTAATAAAACAATACAGACGTTATTAAAAAAAAAATACCTTCGAATACAAAAAAGACGCAATATTTAGCTATAAAAAGTTAGAGAGAAAAAAAAACCGGTGAATTAAGAACCTAATCCTTTCTTTGAAGTCTTAATAATAAATACTTTTACTAAGTTACTATAAATACTATCCTAAAGGTACCATTTAAAAACACCTCTTAAAGTAAGACACTGCGCTAAGTGCAGATTTAAAGATTACCTTGATCCTTACTGTAATGGCTTTTTACTTGTCGTATTAACGTTTCAACCCGTTCGGTTAGCTAATTATCTAAATAATTCTTAAATTTTCTCTAAGAAAATCCATGTTTTAATAACACTTTTGGATCTGTTTTGATTTATTTGCGCATAATTTACGTGAAAATATTTTTTTAACTATCTTCAAAAAGACTTTTCACAGGGTGTACCGATTTTTTTTTTTTTTACTTCTGAAACCTGGTGCTTGTCATTTTTTTTTTTTTATGTTATGGGTTGGCAAACAAGCAGACGGCCCACCTGATGGTAAGCGGTTACCGTCGCCTATGGACATTTGCAACACCAGGGGCGTCACCAATGCGTTGCCGACCCTGTAAGATTCTTTTAATTTAAATACTAAATTTATTCCACACGTTTCGATCAAGTTATATCGATCGTGGTCCCGAGCTGACTACCGTAATTTGATTTAATTTTGATATTGAAAAATTAACAATCTTAGGGAAATCAACATACTGAACAAATAGTTAACTAAGGGCCAATAAAAAATTGCACATACAGCAAGTGAGTTAAAACAATAACAAAGTTGATGGACGACGACTGGAGGATATGTAAGTATGGTGTATAAAGGATACTTAGTATGCGGTTCGTTTTGCGCAATCGGTACCAAAAGATTGCTCAAAGCTAGTCCGATTTGTACGAAGAGCACCAAACGTTTGCACGGCTGATAGGTGTAATGTCATCGATGAGGTTACCACTCGCTAACAGTATTCACGGCCCCGCGAAAGAGCACGGTAATCAGAAATCAGAAATCAGTTTTTTTTATTGTTTAACTGTGTAGGTACATAGAGATGGTTATATCATAATTTAGTTTCAACAGTCTGCCCATTGCGAGCGTTCAATAATTTATAGTATCACTACTACATTTAGTTAAACTTAACTAGGAGTTAAAAATCTAGGGTACAATAAAATAACAATATATATAAATGTATTAATTACTTAACTAGAATTGCACGATTTACAGTTGCACCGGGAGTAATCGTTGAAATATTCTTTCATATCATAACGGTGACCACTCCATGCAAATAGCGCTCAAAGGGCATTTTGAACCAAGCATTGGCTTGATTATTTGGTTCAGTTTTAAATCTAGATAACATTCACATTCAGGTATATTTGTTAAAATATGCCCAAATTAAAAACGTATTTTGCCAATGATATACATAGTTTTCGATCTCGATCCTCAAGGCGCCTGGCAAGCTTGGGGATTATGGCAAAACCCCCCTTAATGGGATGGCTATGTTAAGCAGTAGACAATGCAGCTGATACAGTCATAATTTTGGAAATCGGTGTTTTTTTTATGTTATTGTTATGGAACAAGCCCGAAGCCCACCTGATGTTAAGTGGACAAACCTCTACCTATAACAGACGCATTTCGTCAACGACGAATTGCACTGTGCCCGTCACACTGAGACGTACAGTTGTTAGGTCTCATGTGCCTGAAATTTTACTGGCTCTCAAGGACTGCTGCCGGAACACACTGTTTGGTGTTTGGCGACAGATTTTCTACTTGAGGGTGGTAGCTAAACAGTGGAGCATTCGCAAAATGCCCTGCCACCATGCTATAACGACTGCCTTCCTAAAACACCAAGAGGGCATTCGCATAATAATCTTCCATGCGGTGAAGCTCAAGCCCGCGACGGGGTTCGAACCATGGATCTGCTGCACTGCCGTGCAGCAGATCCATAGCCTATGCCACTGTGCCATCACTGCCTCCATTATTAACTAATGGTACATCGATTGCTAAATGCATATGTTACAGAGGTTACCGCTTAACATCGGTATAGGTTTGGTAGATGATCCCTTACAAACCAATAATAAAACGCTCTCACGGACATCTGCTGGAATACACCGTACACTCAGAAAATCAAAACAAATAAAATCATTTATTTATTTGCTAGAATACATGTCAAAAGGATCTTAATATTAGTCATATAGATACAATGGATTCAGTCTGCAAGTAGACGTGCAAAGGATTTTATGATGCTAATCTAAAAAATCCTTAACACTTTAAAATCAATTGTTAAGAAGCCAGTCAGTTAAACATTTCTTAAATTTACTTTCATTTAATATTCTAATGTTATTAGGTACGCAATTATATTTTTTTATACACATGTTATAAATGTTTATTTTATTTATATCTTTTGGGGCTAGAGGTTCGTATAATAAGTTACTGAACTTGGACCTTTGATTGAATTGGGACACAGATGCTTGGTGATAGATTTTCCTAATGGTAGCTAGCCAGGCGAGCATTCTTAAAATGCCGACGAGTACTTCAAATAAGAATTTCCTGGAATTTTCTATGATCTAATCATAAGCTCAAATAGCTTTTTCATCTACAAGAAGAAATTACGGTACAATACTGACTTACTACCCCCTCGAGGCACATACAAGAGATGTGTTACCTTATTGAACTATTTCACTCTGACATAATATGCCAAATATTTTATTATACATAGAAATTGTAATAATGTTGGTAATGTTATTCCTTGAACATCACATTCCTAACCATATACCATTCTATGTGACGTCGGTAAAATGTATTTGTTCTAAAAACACGAGAGATAGCCAACACAAGAACATGTGTATATGTTCTTGTAGTCTGCCTGATGCTACGTAGTATAGAATATATATTATGATAATGAATAGATTCAGACGTTACTTTGCGGAAATCCATATTTAATAATAACAAATATCTTAAAAATATTTTACGAAAACATCAAATTAATATTTTAATAAAACACTTAAAAAATATAAAAATATATCTAGTGACAATTCCGCCTAATTTTCCTGCTAAGCCGACGTGACGTCACAAACGCCACGCAGCCAAACCGGAAGAATTTTCGACGAGCATGTTCTTCCGGTTTGGCTGCGTGGCGTTTGAGGTTTTCGTAAAATATTTTAAAAATATTTGTTGTTATTATTATATATTATGATATATATTATATACTACGCTAATAGGGTAGGTACTAGGGTACGCTAATATCACGACAATCTAATGTGGAGAAAATTTCACACAAGCATATACTGCACACAGCTATACATCCAATGTATCTAATACGTTTTATTTATGACAAAGACAGGAAGACAAGCATGCAGTAGACGCACACACGCACACTGAGGCACAATCACCGATTTGACATTGTGTCGCCTGATTTGACATTGCTATAAAGTTTTTTTTTATAATAAGATCTCCACAGACTCCTGGGTCAGTGCTATTTGTTTAGTATTTTAAAACTTTATATATTAACAATATTTCCAAAAGCGGGGACAACAAGTACTTAACTAGGGACGTAGAATGGTTTTTTTTTTTTATGCCTGATAGGTTAGCCTTTGACCACTATCTCACCTGATGGTAAGTGATGATGTGATCGAAGATGTTGTTCAGGCTAACCTAGAAGTACTGGCTCTCAAGGACAGCTGCCGGAACACACCGTTAGGTGCTTGGCGACAGTTTTTCTACTTGAGGGTGGTAGCTAGCCAGGCGGGCATTCGCAAAATGCCCTACCACCATGCTATAACGACTGCCATCCTAAGACAACAACCGGGACCGACGGCTTAACGTGCCCTCCGAAGCACGGAAACGCTCAGTAGTAATGCCACTAGCGGTCACCCATCCAACTCCTGACCGCGCGCGACGTTGCTTAACTTAGCTGATCGGTTGAGAACAGCTAAGTAAACTTCGCTACGAGCGCTTCAAAATATGTGTAATAATTCCTATTCACGGAGTATGCCTGAGGATCCACAACAGACCAGTGTCCGCGGGCAGCACCCGTTCACGAGTTGACCCGTGCATGCTATAATGTTCAAAGGCACGGGTGCTGTTTCTCCAGTTTTGTATATAAGTTCAAGGAATGCGTCGAATTATTATGCCTAGTCTCTTCCTAACTCTTTCTATACAAACGTAGTTTCGTCATATTTTAAATACTAAGTGTTCAAACTTGGTGAAACTTTGCATGTTCCTTGAGCCTGATATCTATGCTTCTGGTTTGCCAGATTTTGGTTGTATGTTTTATCTCGTAATGTGATAAAAAGCATAGAGAAATATTAAAAAGCATTTCCACACAGGAAATTTTTTTTCAAATAAATTTGTTAATACTAATTTCTACGGAAAACTAACAAAAAGCATAGAGAAACACAAAAAAGCATTACAGTACAGGAAATTTTTTTTCAAATAAATTTGTTAGTATTAATTTTTACGGAAAACTGACAATACAGAAGCATAGATTTATATTTTGGACTCAAGGACATACATGAAAAATTTAGACGAGTTCGAACACTTGGTATTTAAAATATGACAAAACTACGTTTCAATGAAAAGAGCTATGAAGACCACAGAAAAGAAAAAGTATTATATTTCTCTATGATGAAGACAATAGGCTTATTTTCTTTAGTTTTACGAAATATTACCGAACAACTGACCGAAAACTGTACGACTGAATGAATATCATTCCCATTACATAAAAATACATTTATATTTACAAACAGTTAGATGTTGTACGAAATAAGAAAATCAATGCTAATAAAAACATTTTGGAACGCAAACATCATAAAGTTATAAAGAGAGTTAAGCTCCAGCGTCGTTAAACCTCTGAAAGTTCCGTAGAAATTATTATTTTTTGGACAAAAAACTTTTTCCCTTCTTATGCATGCTGCGCTCGTTGCCAACTGGTATTGGATTGACCATTAGGACTGTCAGTGTAACTAAGATGTCCTTTAGGTTTTCTAAATGTGTTCGTTGTGATAACTGTGGTGCTGTATATAGATTTTGTGGGCGAATGTTACGCATGCCGTGGACGGCCCGTAGGACAAATATCTCGATCCTCAAAGAGCTAAATAAAACACAGAGCTGTCGAGCATCTGCCTAAAAAGAGTGCTACAATACTTCGGCCACATAGCACGAAAACCCTCCGACAACTTGGAGAAACTAATAGTCACAGGGAAGATGAAAGGAAAACGAGCCAGGGGACGTAGTCTAACACGATGGTCCGATCACGTAGCTAAAATCCTGAACACTACGCTCACAGATGCTCTGAGCCACGCCAGAGATCGAGGGAGGTGGAAACAGCTCTATAGTAAAGAAACAGATGGTCGGGGACATCGCGACGGTCAGCAGTGAGCTAAGACTCGTGGAGGAGGAGTATATAGAGTTTAATGTTCTTTAAAAAAGACTACAGAAAAAAATAGATTAACCCATTGGCATCGGCGATAATGATAACAAAAGAATTTCATTCATAACTAAGACGTAGTGGTCCTGACGATGCCAACTTATTAATGCCCGATCAGTTAGTTCTATTTTCTTTCCGATCCACGGATCCCTAAAAATAAACCGAATAAATGCAAATATCATAAAAACATAGAAATGCCGCATACGGCAATAAAAACACAAATCCTGGGCGGTCGTGTGTTTTCGTACGTTTGGGAAATTTCGCGGTACAATTGTCAATTTGTTAAGGGTTTTTTTTTGTTCAGATTTTTCGAAGTTAGCACCGTTGGGAATACGACTGAGGTATGCGGAGTAACTGTTTTTTAGATTTAACTTTAATGAGGTTTTTAATGTACTTCTTGGGTTTTAAACAGGTTCTTAAGATGGTAATTAAGTGTAGCTTTTTTGCTACATTTTTAATGGACCTTATAAAATCTGTAGGAAAGATAGAAAGAGTAAGGTGTTCCTAAAAATATTGTGTAAAGAATAATAATGTAAATCGGTTCTTCTCAATTATTACTATTGCTATGGCTTGTATACATATTAATTCTTCGCCGAAGAATACAATTTAATTGCTTAATTTATTTAATATAGCTGATAGGCTTGCTTCTGTCCACTGATTCACCTGATGGTAAGTGACAATCAAAAACATTTTTCAGGCTAACCTAGAACTACGGCCTCTCAAGAAGAGCTTCCAGAACACACCGTTAAGTGCTTGGCGGCAGGTTTTGTACATGAAGATGGTATCTATGTCATCTCCACACGCATAACTTAGGCAATAGACGGAAATATCTACATCTACACTTCTACACTAATATTATAAAGAGGAAAGATTTGTATTTTTGTTTTATTTTGTATTTTTGTATGCAACGAATAAACTCACAAAACTACTGGACCGATTGGGATGAAATGTATGGAAATAGTTTGAGATTCGGGGAAAGGACATAGAATAGTTTTTATCCTGTGCAAAAAGAGTTTAATGGTTTTGCGCGTAACCGACATACGCGCGGGCTGAGCCGCGGCTGCAAAGCTGTATAAATATAATATTGTCAGTTTGTCCACAAGGAACGATCAACAACCAAAACAATGGGTTTTTTATACCTAATCACTCTATTCCACTTGTACGTAATAGGAATTTTACCGTACCGAGATCAGGCTAGGATTCATCGAGAGGAAAACGTCTGGATGGTTACAGCGACCAATACTCTTCTGTCAGGCATTCATGACCATGTTACTCTTATAGATAAGATAACACATACTTATTTTATAACAGTTTTTTTTATCATAGACCATTGACTTCACCTGATAGTAAGTGGTGAAGTAAGATGTTGTTCAGACTAACCTAAAATTACTGGCTCTCAAAGACTGCGGAACACACCCTTAAGTGCTTTGAGACAGAATTTCTATTTGAGGGTGATAGCTAGACTGGCGAACATTTGCAAAATGCCCTGCTATCCAAAAACAACAACCTTAACCGACGGCTTAACATGCCGAAGCCCGTTATTCTCTCAGTAGTAAATTAACGGAGTAATTGGCAACGGACACCCATCCATGTACTAACCACAGGGGCTGTTGCTTACCCTAGTCTGTTTGGTTAAGAACAGCTACAACCAAGATTCGACACGAACGATTCAAAATTAATTTATATAACACGCAAATTCACAAAAATGCCGGTGTATTTCCGCCTTCAAAACTGCAAATGTCTGCTCATCCTCGCTTCGTGATAAATGTCAGGAAAGAATGTCCCCTGCTCTAGTAATGTCAGTCATTACTCTAGCTAGAGCCGCAGCGAGAGCATTATTGTTGCGACATTAGATATGCCACAGTGTAGGAAAAACAGTGAATCATCTTCTTTCATTTTTGGAATTTTTTTAAGTTGCTTGTCGTCATATCCTGTCATGATCTGAATTCTTCTGAATAATATTATCATGTCTGTATATAAGTTTTTACGGCTCCATAAGTGAAACGCTTTGCTGCTACAGCATCTTCAAGAGGTTTTGAGTCTCTTTTGATTTATTCAATTATATTTTTAATAAATCAGTTATACATTTGGAATCTATTTCTAAAATATAATTCTTATTTTTTAATTCATTTTTAATTATACAAATCTCTTTCTAAAATATAATTCTCCCTTTCTTTAGCTAACAATAAAAGTCAAACTAATATAAAAGTAAAACCAAATGTTTGTCCCTATAATTGCCAAGAGACAGTTACCCTACTGTATTTTGTTTGACTGAGTCTTGCGTGAGGCACCCCTGATCCACAGTACCCTGAAGCAACGGGGGGCGGCAACGCACTAATGAGGCCATTACTGATGTCTACTGACCTATTTCTGTAAAAAATGTTTGTTTCTAAGGGTAGTCGAGTTTAAAAATATGTTGAGAAGGCAGGGGTGGTTTTAACAAGGTTTCACTTGAAAGGTAGCGGGTATATGACTTCCTACCAACGAGGATGTTCAAATAGTCAAGTGATTCTAAACCTAAAGTCAAAAATCTTTACAATACGTATATATATTGGTAAGCGAAAGAAGCGCTGGAGCAGCTTGTCTTCTTAACCGACCAATAAGAGTAGAGTGCACGGAGCGCTTTTCATATAAACGTAGTTTCGTCATATTTTAAATACCAAGTGTTCAAATTCGATGAAATTTGGTATGCATATTGCTGAGCCAATATCTTCTAGCTGATTTGCCAGTTTTTCTATTTATTATATAACAAAACGAGATTACGAATTATTTTTGAAAACAAAAATATAATACGGAAATCTGGCAAATTAGAAAAATAGATATTAGGCTCCAGGACATACATGCAAAGTTTCACCGAGTTTGAACACATAGAATTTAAAATATGACAAAACTACGTTTTTATAGAAAGCGCCACGAGCACTCTAGCCTTAAGGTTGAACTGGTCGGTCACTTCTCCATACAAACGTCGTAGGGTGATCACTCCCTTATTTGAGATTTTAGGTCCAGACTTAAGCATAATACCGATTGATATCGTCATTATCTAGGCTTGTATGATGCCGAAATTTTAAAAAGATAATTAAATTGTATGTTATGAGCCTCGAAAACTTTATATGAAAATGTTTCGAGGTTCATAATTCTCAAGTTAATTATTTTATTAAAATTTCGGCATCATACAAGCCTAGACGATGACGAGATCAATCGGTATTATGCTTTGTTTTGGACCTAAATCCTCAAATAAGGGAGTGGTCACACTACGACGTTTGTATGGAGAACGGGCCGGCCAATTCACCCTTAACTGTCAATTGGATAGGCGACTGCTAGTGGCATTACTACAGAGTGCTTCCATGCTTCGGAGGGCCGGTTGTGCCCTTTTTGTGTCACGACAGCAGTTGTTATAGCATGGCACCACCATGCTATAACGACTGCTGTGAATTATGCAAGCGTGGCTTGCCACTCTTAAGTGGAAAATCTGTCGCCGAACACCTGACGGTGTGTTCTGTCTGACAGCTGTCATTGAGAACTAGTAATTCTGAGTAAGCCTGAACAGGATCTTCATTGTCCAGCTTTTTCGACCACATCATTTTATATCAGGTAGAATAGTGTTCAAAGGCTAGCCTATTAACTATATAAAATCGGATCCGGAAAAAGAACAGGCTGTCAAGGATAGGCGCCGGAAAACTGTGATGTCTTCCACGAAAGATTTTCTTCCTTAGACGGAAGTAAGCAGGTGAACATTTAAAAATACCCTACTTTGAAATTTAAACCCGCGGTAGAACTTAAGCCAACAGTCGCCTAGAAACTATTGCTTCAAAATGTAGAAATTTTGATTCCCAATATGTTTCAGTAGAATCGAGTCTTTAAAAACAACGATTAAAACCAACTAAAGCAAACACGACTTACAAATATTATGTCTCTTTCTATCTGCTACAGTAATGTTCAACCATCCCGAAGCAACACAAAGAAAATAGTATCTCTATCTGACAAAAGATTCGAATGAACGTTAAAAATACACTGACTTAAAAAAGCAAAATGCCTTTACTAAGGCAATGTAGGGTACAAGTTCATATCAAATAGCGGTTCGAAGGCACGATGAATTAAAGTGAAAGATACGTTCACAGCATAGCAGGCTACAGGATTGATCTTAATAAAGTTATGCATCTGGTTTGAGTTTTATGAGCCGTACGGTTTTGGTCCTTAACTGTGGCCCTTATAGATAAGCTCAGAGTCACAACGAGCTATGGAGAAAGCTATGTTCGGGGTTTGTTTGCGCGATAAAATCCGGTACGAGCATATTCGCCGAAGAACCAAAGTCACCGATATATCTTTCAAAATTTGCTAGTGGAAGTGACAATTAGCAGGACGCATTGCTCGACGAACTAATAATCGATGGGGAAGAAAGGATTTCGAGTTTACACCGTAAGACGTAGAGTTCGTTGGCCCCCCACTAAGTGGATCCCCACGAAGACATCGTAAAAGTCGTGAGAAGCCAACGGTTACAAGTGGCTAGTAGCTGTTTTTGTGGCGTTCTGTAGAGGAGGCCTTTGTTTAACAGTGGACATCTTCCGACTGATGATGATGACAGTTTTTAGTTTAATAGTCCAAGGGCTGAAGCATAGTATTCCATTGTATTAGATGGTCGAAAAAGTCACACGTTAGAAGAAGTTGGTTATTATTAAGATCAAACCTAAATATCTTGGAAACGCCGAAAATGGCTAATGCCTGCTTTTGAATATCCAAACGCTCTGTAAAATAATAATGTTTGTTGGTTGTGATTACAGCTTGAAAACCATATTACGAATCGGGGTTTTAAGTATCAGTTGGTTATAAAGAGGATATTGTATTGTATGTATGAATATATAAACTCGATTTTGAAGCAATGGTGCCCGAACGGTAATAGCTATGGACTGCCGTGCCACAGGTCCCTCGTTCGATCTCAACCGCCTGCTTGAGCTACACCGCATGGTGGAAGGGTATTTTGCAAATGCCCGCCTGGCTAGCGACCACTCTCAAGTAGAAAATCTGTCGCCAAGTACCTAACGGTGTGTTCCAGTAGCTGTTCCTGAAAGCCAGTAATTCTAGGTTAAGCCTTCGCATGCTACGAGACAGAATTACACATACACAGAAAAAGGCATCAATATTATACCAACAATTTCTTCGGTCGAGGTTGAGAATAATATTGAGTCAATTGTACACACTTTCAAATGCTTTTTCACAAATGAGGATACCGTATCTTCCATTAAAATATATCATAGGCGTTCAATACAGAGACTGGAAAAATAAAACCCTCGCTGGATAAAACTCTGCAAACAAGTTCACTGATTTTTATATTAGTTATCTGATATCTGAGTTATATTCACTGGCTTTATTTTTTTTTTGGATAATTTTACTGACAGTTTCTAAAATAAGAAGTATTGGTTCTACTCGCATGAACATCGAAATTCTCTTTTCAAGATAATACAAGCAATTTAATTTAAAATATAATTTTATTTAATAAATAGATTCAAGCGTTACTTTGCGGAAATCCATTTATAAATAAGAAAAATTTAACGTTTTAACAAAACAAAATTAATATTTTAATAAAACACTTAAAATATAAAAAATATATCTAGTGGAAATTCTGCCTAATTAACCTGTTAAGCCGACGTGACGTCACAATCTCCACGCAGCCAGACCGGAAGAACTTTCGACGCGTTTCGCTTCTAAACGAAGCATCCTCAGGAGGTCTTGACTCTACGAGCGCATGATCGAGATCATGATCTCCAAGATCCGGTTTGGCTGCGTGGTGTGTGTGAGGTCACGTCGCCTTAACAGGTAAATTAGGTGGAATTTTCATTAGATATATTTTTCATATTTTTTAAGTGTTTTATTAAAATATTAATTTAATGTTTTCTCAAAATACTTTTTTGCTGATATGTACGCCTTTAACTACAGTTTCACCTGATGGTAAGTGATGATGTGGTCGAAGGTGTTAACAGGCTTAACCTAGATTTACTGGTAACTGCCGGAACACACCGTTAGGTGGTTGGCGACAGACTTTCTACTTGAGAGTGGTCGATAGCCAGGCGGGCATTCGTGAAATCCCTTCCACCATGCGGTGAAGCTCAAGCCCGCGGCGGGGTTCAAATTATGGACCTGCTGCGCGGGAGTCCATAGCATATTCCACTGAGCCATCACTGCTTCTAAAATTCTATGGTCATGTATGGTGTTTACCAAACCTTGCTACAATCACGAAAAAATATTTAAACATTTTGAATTTCTCGACAAAAACTTGTACTGCCTCTTTTTTTACCTGGGGCTTTGTAGTGTTACCAGTTGTGATAATTTAGTTAATAACTATATCATTAAGTATTATCTTATAATTAATCGTCCACTTTGTTAGTGTAATTTATATTGTCAACATATTCCCAAATCTATTTCCGTTAACGATTTATTACAGTAATATATTTGAATTCCTCGTCGCATCAATGATGTTTACGTGGTCGTCACTTGTAAGTGAAAAAATCCCGCACATGATTTTAAATTTTTACCCTCGTAATTTGTAATTGCGTAATGTGATCCGCATAGCAGCTCGCCAAGGACGCGTTATTGCAAAAATAACAATAAAAAAAAAACCTATTACATATCAAACTTACAAATGTAAAAGCGTACGTATCCACGCCAGAAAAGGCATTCAAATCTCCTAAGGCCCTCCAGTTAACGTACTTTTCTGTTTTTACTATAGGCAAGGATTTTTTAGTACAATAGAAAACCCCGACCAAAAAATAGGTTTCCTAAATCTCGTTACTGCAGATAAGAAGCTCTGGAAAGTAAACTTGGACACTTTAAGTTTCAGATAAGAATTTTTATGTTAGAACTTGGGCGCCCGATCGCAAGCTAATTTTTTTGGCCCTAAGCCTAGTAATCTTCTGTATTTACCTTGTTTTTGGACAGCTTTACTTCACCGCTTGAAAGGACTGGTGCTTTTTAGACTAATTCTCATATGCATACTTTTCCACTCACCTAGCTATGGTTGCCTCATAATTTACAAGTTTAAATCAGTTGCAAAATTAGTCTTGTTAATAGTACAACGTAAGTTGAACTATATGTGTCGCTTCATCCCCATACCATGGTTAAAGAACGAGACCAAACATTTGAGTTATGAGTCATAATGTCATGTTAGCTCAGTTGGTCAGAGCATAACCTGGCTATAGGGGTGGATGGACGCTGGTTCATATCCCGCCCGATTTTTTTATCTCGTAAATTTGTAGTTTTGTAATAGGTATTATTATTTTTTTTTATTTATAGCTCATAGGCTAGCTTTTGACCACAGTGGTCGAAGATGTTTCTCAGGCTAACCTAGAATTACTGGCTCTTAAAGACAGCTGCTGGAACACACCATTAGGTGCTTGGTGACATATTTTCTACTTGAGGGTGTTAGTTATCCAAGCGGGCATTAACAAAAAGGCCCTACCACCATGCAAAACTATAAAAATAAAATGTTATAAATAAATATGTATTTTTAATATTATTATGTTTGCAATAACGTGTCATTGGCGAGTTACATTACATAATTACAAATTCACGAGTGAAAAAAATATAGTAATACGAGTATGCGGGATCCCGAATTTGTAATTTTGTAAATCAATATGTAGCTATAGATATAATTTGTATGGTTGTTATTAATTACCTACATTATCTTTAAGTTTATATTAATTTTCCATTCCCATGCACCTTGACTTGATAATATATTACCTAAATGATAACATTGAATAAACACTAGGGTAAGATACTGATAGGTTGGAGGCTCTAACTAAAACAACAAGGGCATCGCCGGAATCTGTGGTCGGCCCTTCAACGACAAACTAAACCGGTAAATGCACAGCGTAATAAACTAACCAACTAGATATGAGGAGAAAACAATATGTATATATATATAAGTATGGACTCACTTTAGCTATAAGATATTTTAACTAACACTAGGCTAACTTCCCATCAGGAAGAATATTGATAAGTTGGAGAATGAACACATGGTTTTAAATTATTATATGTAACAAAAATAAGTAAAAATCAAATAAGAGTACGGACCACGAGTGTGTAGAGTGTAGTATTTAATAAAAAAAATAAAAATTGGTAACACCATCTAGGTGTCTATTTAATATAGGAATCTTAATTTGAAGAGGAATCTATTCAAATTAAGATACTAATTGGTAACTCTATCTTAACTTATTAGGAACCGGCTAGGACTCGCGTTATATTTACCGGAATGATTCCGACCAGTTTCGGACTGTTTTGAAGTCCTTCGTCTGGGAGTCACGCTTAATGAATACTAATACTTAAGTTAGTATGGATAAAACTCGCGATAGTTTCCAAAGTGAGGTAACTCTATCTCATCAAAATGAAGGTCAATTTCATTACCATTGGAATAAGACAATAAGGTTCCTGATTTAACCAGTAGTAATAATTCAGTGGAATTTCTATTTAAAAGGAAGGAACTTTTTACTTCTTTTTATTGCGTACAATTGCTAACGTAACTGAAACTTGAGCGTTTTCCTTACTTTACTGTTGTGGAATCATGAACTAGGGATGTGCGCCTGTCGAGATTTTATATTACGATGTTTCGTAGTACGAGGCTCACTTGGTGTTAAGCGGTAATCTCTAGTTACATAGTTTTAAGTTGCGAAATAAAGAAAAAATATTTAAGCCGAAAATAAGACTAATAAAGGTAAAAAAACAAGGCATTCACAATAAAATATCTATGTTTAATAAACTACCATTAACTTCAACTAAATTTAACAAACCTGAGTTTAAAAAGAAGATGAAATCTTTTTTTGAATCTCATCCTTTATATTCTTTGAAAGAATTCATGGACATGCGTCTAACAGAAAATTCATTCTTATAAAAATAATTAGATAATAATATAGACCATCCTTTTGACTGCTTAGGCTATAATGAGATTGACTAAATACCTAAATACGGATTTTAAATGTATAGTTTGTAATTATTAAGTATCACAATTTCTTGACATTTATTTTTATTTATATCGAAAATCATTTACCTAGGGACATCACAATTTAGATAACTTTATAATTATAATCATTATTCTTACCTTATATTTTAATAATTATTTGTAAATTTGACTTACCTAATGTAACGAACAATGTTATAAGGTCAATAAATGAAAATGAAAATGAAATGAAACTGCCTGTAAGCTAAGATACTTTTTATTTGCGAAACATGTGATGTCATACATATAATAATAACATGCATGTGGTCTTAAGCTAGGTCTGTATCAACATGTTTTGCCTGTTTTAGGCGTACAAATGCAGCGAGATGGCCGTCATTTACAATAATAATAATAATCACATTAATAATAACATTGAAAATTGATTGTTGTTACAAAAATGTCGTAAGGTTATATATTAATAATGTCAAGGTATCAGTAGCAATAAGAAATACATTGTCAGTTAAGAATATAACAAATGCATTTCATCGCAAGTGATGAACTGCACTGCACCCATCTCTCTGAGACATAAAGTTGTTTAGTCTTATGATCCTGTAATTTCACTGGCATACCTATGAAACTATGAAACTAGTTCTATAGTACTACTATGAAACGGAAACAAGTAATGCGAACATTACTGCTTTCTGGTAGAAAAAGGTATGGCAGTACTTCCCCCCCTTTTTTGTCGCTGGGAAAACGCCTTACTCGTACCACGTGGCTTCTTGAGGGAGGGGGAGGCTGTGTGGTTATGTGGGACTCCCCAAGCAATTTGCCCGGTATACTCATCAAAAACCTAGCAATGAGCCCTTGGCGTCTGTGTGGGGCAGCGCGGGTTCGCTTGAGCATTCTACCGCAGCCGTACCGACGCTATGCATCTTGGCCTATAAGATAATCTGTCTTTGTCCGTTTTTGGTGGGGTTGGTGGTTTGGTCTGGGGACCCAGGGTTTGCCCAATAGGGCAAATTCATCCAGGGTGACGAAAGAAGGCACGCATAGCGGCGCCTTCTCCGGGCTGATCTCTTTTTTGGATCGGGGCAGTGAGTACACTCTCCTCTCTGACCCGCCTGTTCTTCCACCGGACCAACTCATTCACAAAGAGTATGTCTTGTGAAGTATAATAGAAATTTTTGGTGTTAGTATAAAAACAAAAGTTTGAACCGTTTGAATGCGATGTTAGGGTTGGCTCATTGAGATATCGAGAAATGCTTAGTATGATTTTATTATTTTAAGGTGTCTACAATTTAGTTTTGGTTGGTTGGTTGGGATAGTCTTATTAAGCAGTCAAAAACGCTATGTACGATTTTATTATTTTACATAGCATACAATAGGCCGTTAAATTTATTTTTACCGTAACTTATTCTTGCATGAATTTTGCTTTAGCTCTATAATAAAAGATCAACATTTACACATTTTCAGAGCATAATAATTTTGTTCCAATAAGTTGTATATAATGTGATTTTTGCTTAGTACGCGATAGCGTTTCAAACGTCAATGATGGTTAAATTACAAATACTATTAGAGTACAATATTTCACCTGAAACGAGCATGTTCTGATGCCCGAGTGTTTTAGGTACCCCGCGCAAAACAGAAGATGCGGGTTCAATTCCCACTCGGGACATAAATTGTGTACTAAATTAATTTGTAAATGTGATTTTCAGAATGGTGAACGGACTAAACTTAGAAGTATTGGCTTTGCCTAGAAGTAATGCTATCGGAACACAGTGTACTGTGCTTGGCGATATATTTTCTATTTAAGGTAGGTGGCTACCTAGGCAAGCATTCGCAAAATGCCCTTCCACCATGCGGTGAAGCTCATGCTGGCGATGGGGATCGAACTAGGGACCTGCGATACGGCAGTACATAGCTATTACACCGCCATCATTGCTTTAATATTTTTTGGGTGATAAGCTGGTACAGATCGTAGGGACCCCTATTGTTTGAATGAAGTGCAGCAACACCCCCCTCACATAGACCTGAGCGGTGGCATGCCATTCATTAAGTGCATATTTGTCTAAGTTACATTTTATGATATCAAACGGGAGGATATGGTATAGTCTATATATTCTTAAGCCGTGAACTGTACAGCTACATTTGTTAAGAAAAAGTATTAAATCAACACAAATGTATTTCTTAAATACGCTAAAACAATAAATTATACATTGAATGTGAGTTTGTGCGTGTGTATGTGCATGTGTTTATTAGTGTATTTCCATGTATTATTATAATAAAGTATGTACAATTAAAGAAAGTTATATAATTTTTACGAGCATGTTTTCTATGTGCTCATAGATTTTATTCTGCAGCCATTTTATTAATAATAATACCAAAAGCCACATTCAATTTGTTGTAAATTAGATGATTTATCGATAGTTTTTTCTACAACTCTACGCAGAGACAATTTACTGAATAGAACGCCATTTTGTCAACGTAACGCTCTCATTGGCTAATTCAAATAAGGAAACCGTCAGCGGAAACTATTATTTTTTCGTTTTCCTTTTTTTACGCTCGATTCTATACAGCCAGGTACCTTTAGCGGATTACGTTCTGTGTTGCTAGCAAAAACATAATTGAATATCAAAACGTTTTCGTAATATGTAATTATTTTTAATGGCCTGTTTTGTCCAAAATAGGTACTTTCATAAAGATATTAGATGCGAATGTTTTTTTTTCAAGTATCTAGAGATTAAATAGCACATTTTCAATCTAGACAAATAAATCGGCAGAAAATAAGAATCAGATTCAGATTCTTTATTGGAAAAGATTCGCTTCACAAGTCAATAAGTTACATAATATATATCTACATTTTTATTATTTTACAAGTTGCATTATTATTATAGTATGATGTGATGAGTATAACAAAACGTTAAGGCATAATATAATATATATATATATATTTTTTTTTGAAGCGCTCGTAGCGAAGTTTACTTAGCTGTCCTCAACCGATCAGCAAAGTTAAGCAACGTCGCGCGCGATCATGAGTTGGATGGGTGACCGCTAGTGACATTACTACTGAGCGTTTCCGTGCTTCGGAGGGCACGTTAAGCCGTCGGTCCCGGTTGTTGTCCTAGGATGGCAGTCGTTATAGCATGGTGGTAGGGCATTTTGCGAATGCCCGCCTGGCTAGCTACCACCCTCAAGTAGAAAATCTGTCGCCAAGCACCTAACGGTGTGTTCCGGCAGCTGTCCTTGAGAGCCAGTACTTCTAGGTTAGCCTGAACAACATCTTCGACCACATCATCACTTACCATCAGGTGAGATAGTGGTCAAAGGCTAACCTATGAAGCATAAAAAAAAAAAAAAAAATATATACACATATAAATAATTAAATCAAAATATTGTCTGTATTATATCAGACTACTGGAGTAAACACATACTAAAATCGGCTAAGTAACAGTGTGCAAGTCCTACTCAGGGCTTGAACACTGTTCCATATGATTACAAAATTAAAAATATTATTTCCTTTTTATTTTATTTTGGTTTTTCCTATGTAGTCCAATATAAAGGCAACTTTATAGTCGTAATAGTTAGCCGTTTGAAATGTTCACTCATTGTATATTTGTATTTAATGGTTTTTACCACTCTCTGTAAATAGTATACATTTAGTTTTTTGTATTGTATTATGAAGGTGAACCTTCTACATCGATAGGATCATTTATTCAATTTAAGCGTCTATGACGCTCTTATTCATGTCAATTACAAATTTTAATATTGATATATATTTTACATTGTACTGTCATGTAATCAAAAAAATATGTCTAGCCACTGCGAAAGTAACGGGCAGGAAACTTGGGAAATTATAAATGGTAAAGGAATTGTGAAGGAAACAAGAATTTAATTTTGATATAATTTTGATTAATTCCTTTGGAAACGATGCACTTTATGGAGCCCGTTTTTTAATGGAAGATCGTTTTACTCCTATTCGAGACACTATAGGCACGCAGACAAACGTGAGTATCGACCGGCAAATTTAGTAACACAACTCCAATCTGTCGTGTTAAGCAGGTTCGATAAATTACAATAAAAAATTATAAATAAGTAACTACTTTTACGGAACCCTAAAAGTAGTTATTTATTATATACTATATGTTGCTGATTACTAAAAACAGTTATATGTAAGTAAATCAGTAGATATTAAAACTATTTTTTTAATGAAATTCGCCGCGGTCATTATTTAAAGTAATCTATATAAATAACTACTTTTAGGGTTCCGTACCCCAATATGTTGCTATAAAATATTAATGGGTACTTATATTGTTTAATGAAACGAAAAACAGATAAGCTCATAGGGCTAAAACAGATAGGGAAAAAAAAGTTTTTATCACAGCCACTGAACAAGTTTTTAGTGTCCCATTTATTTGTTCTTTATTTAACAATTATATGTAATAATATTTTATAGCAATATAACCATCCTCAAAAAAGATAAAAATAAAATACTTGATGCATAAAAGTCGGCAATTCAATGTATCATTCGTTTGAAAATTACATCAACGGGAACAGTATTTAATCATAACCTTCATAGCCGTTATACCTAACATAATTCCTAATGAAGTGTCTAGAACGGGAAACATAAATTAATTGTTCATAAAAGTATGGTATTTTATTGGTTCACAGTCGATCACTGCTTATATACTAAAACTGTTCCAAATTCAACCAACAAACAGCGCAATGGAGAATAGTTCACAGATAATCTCAATGAACAGATCTTAGCGTGGTGCGGCCGCTGCTATCGTCGCCACTTGTCTCTCGTGTCGAGCGTGACATATCTCTTATTTGCACATGCTAGCCAGGCTGAAACATAATATTCCTTTTTAAAAGTATTATACAAGTCTTGATCCCAAGTCGCAACTAGTCACTGACAGACCTACAAATATGTGCCTCGGCTTTGCATCGGCCCGCATTGTCACACTCGTCCGTCAAAATCTCTTTTGCCGGCTGCTTCAATAATGTGCTATAAGAAAACCCGAGCATTTCAAATATCGAATACTCGATCTCTTTTTAAGATAAAGTGGTCTTTGCAATATTCAGACTGAGGTCGTAGGAAGGAGAGACTTCGTTTTGCATGCCAGTGAGCAAAACAGAATTACGCAATATTTAAATATTTTGATTTTCTATAATATATATAAAAATGTCCTCTTTAAAAATGGAATAAATCTTTCAGGTTCTGAACCATATGGTTGCTACATAAAATTTGTATTGATACGATTAACTTAGACACAAAACTTGCCTAAGCGACATTTTAGAGCTGTATTCATAATTTTTTTAAGGAATATATGGAGTGGATTTTTTTTAAGAAATATATTAAATAAATATATGGAATCGTGTTTTCAAATCAAGCATTGTGTTTGTGATATCCTATAGAACATTATATATTTTATCCATATCTGTAAGGCATACAACCATTCTAAAAACATGTTCTAAAGTTGCCTCACTTTAGGTATTACTTAAACCTTAGGGTATTTTTTAAAATTGAAACAAACCTTCAGGCATATCTATAGACAGAAGCAAGTTTGTTTATACGTATTCCGAGCTCGTGATTCAGTCGAGTGAGCTTGGGACCAAATCCCGTAAGCCGTTCTATTGATTTAGGGTTTCCACTTACACTGCACTTCAATATGTGAAGCTTATTCAAGAATACAGAACAATATACTACATATAAAGTTACCAGTATTGTATAGTTCTGTAGTACTGTTCTTAGGATGGAGCAAAAATAAAACGTACATAATATATACCAGCAAACAGCTGAGCTTTGTTAGGGCTCGCCTTTATTTTACAAACTGATTCTAGTGGTGTCATCTAGTAGAAGATTAACTAGTAGATTAACTACGATGTATTTGAGTATTGAGTTCAGTTCTGTTGCAGCGATGTTAACTCTTTGGTTTTTTTAACAGATGGCGTTAGTAGTACCATAACATTCTATCCAATGAATACGAAATTGTTACTATTCATTTTTCAATACTTATAAAATTATATTATTTTGTCAGATAACAAATCTAGATATGATGTTAAATTACTTTGTAAAAGCACAAATCTATAGGGTTGTTAGTTTTTCATAGGTATAATGCCTCCCACAAGCCTAGAGCCTTCGCCGCGGCACCGCGGGATGGCTCAAGCGACATCCGAATAGAATTATGTCATGTTAGCTCCATTGGTTAGAGCATACCCCGGCTCAAGGGGTGGATGGACGCGGGTTCGAATCCCGCACATGACTTAAATTTTTCATATCGCATATTTGTGTTTTCGTAATGTAATCCGCATAGCAGGCGTTATTGCAAACCTAACAAATAAAAAAAAAAACTTAAAAACGTTGTATATAGAAAGCCTACTCAGCAGAATTCGAACCCGTGACAGCAGATATCCGGCTCTGTCGCTCTACCCCTAAGCTATAACAATAACAGCACCCGCCAGCAACCTCATATTTTTATCCGTTATTCATTTCTGTAATACTCTGTATTAACTACCACTTTTGGGTTTGTTCACCACTTCTTTCTGATTGAACCAAGATTGAACACATAAATATTGGCAAGCACTAAATCTCTGAAGCATTTGCCGAACGAGATGATAAAAATAAAATTTCCATTTTTGAATGTTCCGAAGTAATCAACTGATTGCATTTCATTCTTTTGTTTTTCTTGTGGCTGTAAAAAATGCAAAGTGTAATTCTTCAATGTACTGCTTCAATGTTATACTATCAACTTTCGATATGTTTTAAACTTAGTTTGTTTCAATAGCTGATAGGCTAGCCTTTGACCACTATCTCACCTGATAGTAAGTGATGATGTGGTCGAAGATGATGTTCAGGCTAACCTAGAATTACTGCCTCTTAAGGACAGCTGCCGATTGAGGGTGGTAGCTAGCCCGGCGGGTATTCGCTATCATCTCGCGATTCCTTTTAACTGCTTTCTTTGTAGCTCATTTATACAAACGTTGTTTCGTTATATTTTAAATACCAAGAGTTCAAACTCGTTAAATTTTGCATGCAAGTCCTTGAACCTAATATCTATACTTCTGGTTTGGTAGTATTTCGTTTTATTATTTATTTTATCTCTACATGTGAAAACAAGAATTCCCATACAAAAAGATTTTTCCAAATAATATTGGCATGTGAAGCAGTTAAACTCCCTTTTGACAAAGCGACAGTCTTCCTTTGAATCAAAATGGATTCAACTTTACAGTGGGATCCACATATTCATGATCTCTCCGGAAGACTTAGTTCTGCTGCATATGCAGTTCTTAGGATAAGACAGTTAACAGACGTAGCTACGGCTCGCCTAGTTTATTTCGCGTACTTCCACAGTATTATGTCGTATGGTGTATTCTTGTGGGGAACTGCTGCTGAGATAGAGACAATCTTTATCCTACAAAAGCTTGCAATTCGCGCCATATATAAAATGGATCCTAGGGAATATCTGAGGGATCTTTTTAAAGAAATTGATATAACTTTACCAAGCGTATAGTAATAGTAGCTATTTAAAAATCAAATTTCAAATTTCAATTTTTTTTTCTACAAAAATGTTGGCCTTAATTATCTTAAAACTATTCTAGAACTAGACAATGTTTAATGCAATTTAAAACTTTCAGTAAAAATATTATGTATGTTCGTAAAATATCAGTAAATTTAAATTAAACAGTGACAATCACGATTACAATACTAGCAATAAAGATAAAATAGCGGTGCCAGGTTTTAGATTAGCAAAGACAAATAAAAGGTCCTTCTTAGGTAATTGTGTACGGTTTTATAATAATGTTCCCAAACATATTACAACGCTCACAGAAAGGAATTTCAAGTTGCACGTGAAAAACATATTGATAAAAAAATCCTACTACGCAGTTTCTGATTACTTAAACGACAAAAATGCCTGGATAATTCCGCCTCTGCCAAGCTATCTCCTGTCACCTAAATAATTTAAACAAATATTGTAATAACTTTATTATATAGTAAGTATGTAACACATTGTTAAAAGACGTTTAAAAGAATGGCCCCGAGTTTCTTGCCCGTTCTTCTCGCAGTGGCTCTATACAATTTATTTGATGAACGTGGCAGTATTGTACGGTCAGAATATTTCAATACTAAAAGAACAATGGCGAAACATTTCTTGGCAATTCTTTGAGCGAATTGAAATATCTAAGTACCTTATGTTATTTGAATGTTTATTGTGTATTTTTTCAATAAACGCATTTGTTGGTAAAAGCCTACGAAAAATGATGATTTTATGAGGAGTTTTCGTAATTTCCGATAGTTACATATTTCAACAATGGCTGATACACCTCTTACTCTTAGGCCGTACTCCACTTGAGTTATTTTCGATAATTTTGACCACATTTTGCGTCTATGGTTCCACATTTAATATGAACCATAGACACAACAAGGTAACGAAAATCACGAAATTGGCGTCAAGTGGAATACGCCCTAAAGCTGTCCTACTGCAAACAAGCCAGTATCGATTTAGGTATATATCGATATTTATTCAGTTTTTTGTGTTAAGTTTGACTACTACTTATTTAAAAATGTGACAAGAATTGCTGCTATGAAGATTTGATTTTTTAGAACGCTCTCAAGTAGTCTGTCTCTTTAGACCATTATTGAATACAATTGAATACCAAGAAAGTATCGCTAGTATTAATCGATGTTTACAATACTAGATATTGATTTACGTGTAATTATATACATGTTGATAATACCAAGTTTAGTGTGAATACCAATTAACAATAACTTCATTTTCAACGGATGAACGGCGCAGACGTCGCACACATATACAGCAGTCCACAGATCAAAACGAACGAGACAAAGTATCATGATTATCCGAATTTCGATAATGTGTGCGTGGCATCGATGTTAATCGATGTTTTGTAAATGCAACATCGATGTTATTCTAACATCGATGATCATCGATCATCAGACATGACAAAAAACAAACAACAAATGCTTCCGCGCTTGTGTGATGTGATATTTTTTTTGCGATTTCATTAGTACCGTCTTTTACCTTCTTTTTTACTTGACGCAGACTGCCTCTTGACGCTGATATTACTAGTATTTCATTTGTGACCTGTGCTTGCCCCTGGATTCTTGATTTTTGCCTAACATGTTAATGTACATCGCCCTTTGCATTTCGACTTTGCCTCTTTAGCACCAGCAGAGTTTTTAGATGATGTCGTTATACGAGATGATGAAGAATAAAACGAAATTAATATTTTATATTTATTAATTATATATATTTTGTTGTTTTGTTAGACCTTGGAGGTATATTCTCTTATTTAATTGTACAAAATGACCTTTTTAACAATTACTCAGGAAAACATAGTTAAGTAGGTCGGTCAGTTACTTAGCAAATGTATGCTTGCCTGGAGTAGATAATATGTCGCCAAGCACCTACATTGTATTCTGGAACCAGTTCCTATTCTATGCTCAGCCTGATAATAACATTATCACTTACCCACAGGCAAAATAGTGGTCAAAGGTGGTGAGGGTGGTAGTGTGAGGAACAAAAAACAATTTTTAAAGAATATATAGATACTTTTACATAACTACTATTAGGATTAGATGCTTTAACCCATTGGCATCGGCGATAATGATAACAATAGAATTTCATTCATAACTAGGACATAGTGGTCCCTTATCCTAGGTTATGGATAATCGTTTTATCTTAGAGTAGATATACATAATCCCTAAGCTAAGACAATTATCTAAACGCATTTTGAACAGTAATGCGATGTGAACGTAATAAAATGAAGTATCACTTTTATATGTTCACAGTTACAATTGTCTTCGTTTTGTATCTAACATAAACTTATCTCGGTAAATAACACTAGCAGAATTACATCCTATGCATAAATAACAAAATGAAACTAACTAAGACTACTTTTCGATAAAACATAACCTACAAACATTCAAATCATAATATCTTTAAACGTAGGCTATCTCTGAAAAAAATTCTATTACCAATGGAATCGGAAATTTACAGCTATAATATTTATATTTTTTTAATCTTAATTCGCAACATTTTTCTATGAACTAAAACCATGTATGGGAGTTCGCCATTGTTCTTTGTAATTGACCTTCATAAGAGCGTCGTAGACGCCTAAATTGAATAAATGACTTTGACTTTGAGTTCTTATATCATTAAGATGAGAAGAATCATCAAAGAACATATCGTACGGTGAAAATATGTATGGATAGGGTTTCAGATTTGATATCAGTTGTTTTTTTTATTTCGAATGTAGTTACTTCGTGTAAATTATTCAAAATATTGCCTTGCTTTTAACTGAAGCCTTTTATTTTTTTCGCTTGTATAAGTAAAAAGCTTAGTATTTAAAGTCAGTACCCACACCAAAAAACAAACGGGTTGAACAAATGTTATTGAGACGGAACAAGCTCAAGGCCCACCTGATGTTAAGCGGACTAACCTCTTCCTATAACAGATGCATTTCATCACAAGGGACGAATTGTGTGCCCGTCACACTGAGACATACGTGTTACGACATAAGTCTAATGTGCCTGTAATTTTACTGGCTTTCAAAGACAGCTGCCGGAACACTCTGTTAGTTGCTTAGCGACAGATTTTCTGCTTGAGGGTGGTAGCTAGCCAGCTGAGCATTCGCAAAATGCCCTTCCGCCAAGATTGAATAGGTCTGTAATGCGTCACTGTGTAACTGAAGCGTCGTTTTTCACGTCACGCCAACAAAAGTGTTACACTTTATGCCTATCGATCGCCAAATAAAAAGCATCATAACCTCCCTTTTCAAAGTCGGCGAATTCAGTTCAACGCCCTCTATGATACATTTATCTCTTATTTTACATTTTGTTAACCAATATACTGAAAAGGTATCCGAGAGAGATCAACTCAATAAAAAGTAATATTTATTTCCGAAGGAATAGAGTCGAAATTGCTATACGCATTTCCTCTTCAAATTAAAGCTGGTTGCTACACAACTTTGAGGTCTAAATGTTTGCGAGTAAGATCGGAAATTGTGTGAGATTATCATGAAGGTTAAATTTCAAAGGATTTTCGAGCGAATTCCACGTGAAAATAAGGCGTATTATTGAATGAAATGAGCTCAGTATTTGCACCCTCGCTTTTGGCCGACAGAGAATGTATACAGGTTGGTTGAATTTTTTATGCTTAAGCTCAGTATTTGGGCTTAGTTATGTTATACCTTTTTGTACAGCTCCTGTCAAGGTTTATCTGTAGCGGGGCAGATAGATAATATGTAAACAAATTATTTGTTCTGCGTGGCATGTTTGCTTATTAAAATTTATTTGTTCTGCTTTTTCGGTTCAAATGTGTTGTGAATGTTAAACAGGATACAATAATTGATTTGCTTGTATTGAACAAAGCAAATATATTATTATGTTTTATTTTATGACATCACGTGAAGCTTAATAATGTATGTTCGTTTTGACATCTAAAATAACTACAGTTTTTTGTTTCAATCGGATTCGCGTGGAATATATTACGCACGATAAATAATTTCCTAAGAAGTTCTTTAAATCTATTTATTTTATTACTTGTTTTTAAAACTTAGGTACTTTTTTTTAAGACAAGTTATTTTTGTGTATTAAGTTTTGAAGCAATGATGGCCGAGCGGTAATAGCTATGGACTGCCGTGCCGCAGGTCCCTGGTTCGATCCCCACCGCCGGCTTGAGCTTCACCGCTTGGTGGAAGGGCATTTTGCGATTGCCCGCGTGGCTAGCTACCACCCTCAAGTAGAAAATCTGCCAAGAACCTAAAGGTGTGTTCCGGCAGCAGTCCTTGAGACCCAGTGAAATTACAGGCACATGAGACTTAACAACTATGTCAAAAAGGTGACGGGGTGACGGGCGCAGTGCAATTCGTCATTTCTTATGAAATGCATCTGTTATAGGCAGAGGTTAGTCCGCTTAACATCAGGTGGGCCTCGAACTTGTTCCGGCACAATAACATAAAAAAAGTAAACATGTATTTTCACACTAATATTATAAATGCGAATATTATAAATGCGTTTGTGAGTTTACTAAGTGAGGATGTGAGTGTCTTATGTTTGATACTTCTTCACGTTGAAATAGCTGAACCGATTTTGATTGGACTTGGAATATTGATAATTTAGATCTAGGTTTAACACAAAAGATACTTTTCATCGCTATCATTATTTTTTATTATTGTCTATAAGGATGAAACCACGGGCGCATATGTTATAATTACACTAAATATTACAATTATAAATATGTTTGCTCTTAAGACGTAGTTGATATTTTATTATCATTATCTGTTTTTATCTTATATACATATAAGATGGGGCATACACCCCCATCCATTGCGTAAGTTACACAATTGTAAATGAAAATATACATATATATCAGTAGATTTGGAGAAACATTTTATTTGTCGTGACAGACAAATTTACCCAGACGCAAGATGGATCCTATAAATTAGGGATACTCCTATAAAGGTTTAGAATACAAGGCAAAAATTTTGCATTTAACGCCTACCAAGTGTTCTTTCCTGAAATCTTACGCGAAAATACTGAAAGTATCACAAAGTAAAGCTATATATCAAAGTAATCTCTCCTAACGTAAAAATATCTATAAAGAAGCCTTGTTTGATCGTATCGCTAAAGTAAACATAATTTAATAATGAAGCTCGATTTCGCGAACGATGGAAACTTAGAGCAGCCTGTATGTTTATGTAAATTACAGCATCAACCGTTCCTCGCTTCGTTAACTGATCCTTTTGCGTCAGTGTTACAGTCTATATATGGCACAAGAGGTAGCGAGAGCGATTTAATATTTACATGGAAAATGGAAAATTACGATCCATTCTAACCGCGTTTATAACAATATTCCAAAAAGAATAGATATTAATAATATACAATTTATTAAAAACCTCAAATAAAACAGTTTAAACAGATACACAATTCAAAATAATGTAACAATAGGCGGTCTTATCGCTGAAAGCGATCTATTCCTGATAAACATTGGAATGAGAGAAGGAGCTGTAAAGACCCAATGGATGGCGATGAACTAGATTATATGGTAGGTCATAATAATGAGACAATTATATCTAAAATATAACTATTATATTAAAAACCAAATGAAAAATGAGAAGTTATAATATTATTTAAAAAAAAAAACAAATAATGTATATATAATATATACACTATTAGGGGTTAAGGTATGAAATTGCCGATTTGTACTAAAAATTGGAACATTAAAAAATAACTAATTTCAATTTAATAATAACAAATATTTTTAAAATATTTTGCTGCCATCTAATAGGAAGGTCATGTATGCCTTTGCGATATAACTCTGGTGAGCTTGATTCGACAAACTGTGTGAAAGCATTTTGTATTGCCTCCTGGGAAGAAAACTTTTTATCACGTAGAAAATTGGCAAAATCCAGAAAAAAATGGTTGTCCGTTGGAGCAAGGTCTGCCGAATACGGAGGGTTCGAGTTCGAGCGGACGAATGGTTTCTGATTGCAGTTCCTGTAGGATTAAAACGGTTTCTCGTGCTGTATGAAGTCTCGCGTTATCATGGAGCAATAATAGTGAAGATCGATTCATTAGTCGGGGTTTCACTGCTAGTTTTGCTATCATTGTTCAGAGTTCGGTAGAGTAGACATCTGTCGTTATTGGTTGACCAGATAAGAGAAAGCTATAGTGATTAACACCATGCTCAGATCATTAAACAGCTACCACTACTTTTTTATTGATAAGCTGTTACTTCCAAATTTTTAAATTAGTTTAAGTACTAATTCTATCTTACTATAACTAACATCTACATAGTAAATATCAAGAATATTTGTATTTCAAAGTTTAACATACGCTATATTTTCGCCATGAAACGTGCCTCACCTCGTTTTTCTTACAATGATGTTCTTGTCAACAGTATGCAAAAGTAAAGTGGAAAGAAAATTTCGGAACCGACTTTCGTAACTGTAAAGTATGAAATCGCTTGTGGAAGTCCGAGTCACCATGATAATGCCAAGTCAGTGTTGCTAGTGTTGTGAAGCATGGTATCAACTTCTGCAACTGCATCTGTTATTTCAAACTTTTCAGTGTTGGAATTCGGTTCTGTTTTATGTGAATATTTAAATTAGTCACTTTCTTATTTATATATCCCGTTCTGTCATTCGAGGTGAAATCTTGGAACTCAAACTTTGAGTTCTTCCAATTATTTTTTTTGACCGACTTTAAAAAAGGAAGAGCTACTCAATTCGTCCGTTTTCTTTAAGTTTCTTACCTGAGAACTTTTGACTGGCTGAACCGATTTTGATAATTTTATTTTAATTTGAAAGCTGTTGCTTGCCGTGTAGTCCCATTTAAATTTCATCAAAATCAGTCAAGCCGTTTTTGAGTTACACTCCAATAACTGAAAAATGTTTTCCTATCTTGATGATATAGTCATTGACAGTGAATGACAATCGATCCTATAAGTAGCAAGGGTCACCAAAAAGGTTAAAAAAAGGTTTACCATTAAATATAATAGTGCAAAAAAACTTGTCGAAGTCGGTACCATGTGCACAATATTGTGATAATAGTTACTTTTGAACCATCATGGTACCGATTTCAATGTGTGAAATAACTTGTTCACACATTTGAGTGTCGATGTCAGTTCTATTTGTTGGTAAAGAATATTTTTATATAAAAACTAAACTATGAATCGGGGTGGTAACAAATAATGCAGATTTGAATTTTGGAGCAGTGGTGGCTCCCCCGTGGGGTGCCGGGTTAGAATTGCACCTCCCCATATCATCCCGTGGGTATAGTAAGAGGCGACTAAGAGAAAAATACTGGAAGGTAATCAGCGCCTTCTAAAGACCACAAGTAAAAATCTTACTCTGCGATCCCAAGCCGCCTGCCAAGCGTGGGGATTATGGCAAATACCGCATTAATAGGGGAGGCTGTGTTCAGCAGTGGACGAGTCGGCTGTTACTGATGGGGTCCGCGGGCTTGAGCTTCACCGCATGGTAGTAGGGCATTTTTGCGAATGCCCGCCTGACTAGCGACAACCCTCAGTTAGAAAATCTGTCGCTAAGCATCTAACGGTGTGTTCCGGCAGCTGTCCTTGAGAGCCAGTAATTCTAGGTTAAGCCTGTTAACACCTTCGACCACATCATCACTTACTACCAGGTGAGATTGTGGTCAAGGGCTTACCTATCAGAAATAAAAAAATACGCGTTCTGAATGTACTGCACCGTAGAAGTTGCCCGGTAAGCGGGCCAGCAAGCGGCTGCAAAATCATCGCGGTTCGATACTCGCTGACCCGTTTACCGCTACAACGGTCTTCACTACCTACATTCAGCATGCGTATTATTTGTTACCACATGCGTTAACTTAGTATACTACTTTGATAGGACGTACATTAAATGACATTACATTTTATTGTTTTTTTATAACAATTGTTGCCATCTTTGAATATAAATGCTGTTATCACAATATATTGAAAGTCAATTTGAACCGATTCAAAAAAGGAGAAGAGATGGGTGTGTAACACCCCCGGTACCCCACGGGCTTATAATACATGTAGAGTTGTAAAAATTATTAATTATTAATCATAGGTTACAATTATTCTCTCTTCCGTATGATTTAAGTTTTTTTTATGAAATTGCAGGTTAATATAATATACCTGACTAATGAAGCGCTCGTAGCGAAGTTTTGGAAGCGCTCGTAGCGAAGTTTACTTAGCTGTTCTTAACCGATCAGCAAAGTAAAGCAACGTCGCCCGCGGTCATGAGTTGGATGTGTGACCGCTAGTGACATTACTACTGAGCGCTTCCGTGCTTCGGAGGGCACGTTAAGCAGTCGGTCCCAGTTGTAGTCTTAGGATGGCAGTCGTTACAGTACGGTGGTAGGGCATTTTGCGGAAGGCCCGCCTGGCTAGCTACCACCCTCAAGTAGAAATCTGTCGCCAAGCACCTAACGGTTTGTTCCGGCAGCTGTCCTTGAGAGCGTCCTTGAGAGTCCTTGAGAGAGAGGTTAGCCTATACAACATCTTCGACTACATCATCACTTACCATCAGGTGAGATAGTGGTCAAAAGCTAACCTATCCGGCATAAACAAAAAATAAAAAAAGACATTTAGAACCGTATTTTTTTTTATATATTCTTGATAGTTTATATCATAGATAACAATTACTCAAACTTCCTGATGATCCAGAACCTAATATTTTTTTGTGAAATTGCAGGTTAAGATGATATACCTACTCTTAAGTTAATACGTAATCATTATTTTTATGGGATTATGCTGTAACATGCACTAGACTCATCTGATGTTAAGCGGTAACCTCTGCATATAACAGATACCTACATTTCATTACACTGCACCTATCACTCTGAGACATACAGTTGTTAAGTCTCATGTGCCTGTAATTTCACAATCACTTACTGTCTCTCAAGGACTGCTGCCGGAACACATTATTAGGTCCTTGGTGACAGATTTTCTAATTGAGGGTGGTAGCTAGCTAGGAAGGTATGTACAAAACGCCCTTCCACCAATGCGGTGGAATTGAAGCCAGCGGGGGAATCGAACCATGGACCTGCAGCACGGCAGTCCGTAGCTAATACCGCTCAGATATCCCTGCTTCAAAATACGTTATCGTATTACCGCAATAAAGTATGATACACATAAACCCGAAGCTGAATAAAATGAAAGAATCTGAAACGAAATAAATAATTTGGAAATTTGAATTAGAATTTCGAAAGCTAAATCTTTTTACAAACTTTTATTTAGTTTCACCTGGACCGATGTTTGTCATCAAATCTTACAAATTAAATTTGATCCAATTCCGGGTTACCGATTGTACAGAAATTTTGCATACATGTGTAAATCGCGTGACAATGCAATATTATGATGACATAGTGTTGATCTGATGGAGCTGGAAGGTGGCCATAGGAACTTCGCAATTAAACGACACAACCTTATCAAGTTTGGGCTCATGTGAATCGTCTTGACGGGTTTTTTTTTAAATTTTTAGTTCTTATTATTAACAAGAGCTTAATAAAAGCTTGTTTTTATTAAGATTTTTAATAAGAAAAGCTTTTTAGTCCTCTGTGTTATAGAAAACATATTGTACCAACCTCACCTTACTGGAGTACGGGTAGGAAGATGATTATCCGCTAAACAATCGAACATCGATAGAAAAAGTCAACTTGTAAAATTAAATCCTATACAAACCCGAACAAAGCCCAGTGAAACTAAAACAGTATTTAACTTGGCTAAAGAACAAACAGTGTCCGCTGAGAGAACCGAACCGCGAAGATTTTCCAACCGTCCGCTGACCTGCTTATGCTACAACGGTCACCGTCTACCTGCCTATTGCACAGAATAAAAGGTACCAGAAGGATCAATCTGCAAAGCCATTCCAATAAAAAAGTGACTCTAGCTACGAAGCAATAAAGTGTACGTCAGCTCGCAAAGCACGGAGTACCTAATATGTATATTCACCTACAAAGCATCTCTCTTTCTATCGCATGTGCACGCATAACTGTGTTCTCTTTTGACGCGGCACGCCCTGTACAATAAACCCGTCCAGACGGATACGCTGATGTACCTGTAGCGACGTACCTAAAGTGCGGAAAAGACAATAAATGAACAGGGAACCAATTCTCTTAGCTATTGACCAAACGCCACACAAATGCGATGCTTCTGCGATCGAACTGCTGTTAATGTCAAATTCGGTAGTCTGCTAATTTCTAGCTCCTAATCGCAGTTGTATAGCAATTGCGTCGCTATTGTATGGCTGTCCTATGGCTTGCAAATGTTGCCACTGAAATAGTAATGAAAACATCTATCAATCAAGCATCAGTCAAAACAGTGGTTTTCTAGCAAACAATACATTAAATAAATATATTTAAGTAATTTAGCTATTTTTCTATCTAAAATCCTCCAAAATATTTTATGCCACTATAGCAACGCAATCGCAACAAAATAGCTTACAGCATACCAAATATGTCAAAAACTATTGATAGCAAGCCACTGACTTGCGATCGAACCTAAATAGCGGGCAGACTACGGATACTGTCAAAAAATACAATCTTCATGCAATTAAGTTGCGTTAACGCCGTTCAATAGCTAAGAGAATTGAGCCCCAGGTTTTATTTCTAGCTATAAAATCGTTGTTTTTAGATATTTAAGGGTGAACTGGCCGGCCCGTTCTCCATACAAACGTTGTAGGGTGATCACTCCCTTATATGAGGATTTAGGTCCAAAATAAAGCAATATACCGATTGATATCGTCATTATATAGGCTTGTATGACGCCAAAATTTTAGAATGATAATTAAGTACAACTTAATTATTATTTTAAAATTTTGGCTGCGTCCTTCAGTCTGGACCTAAAATCTCAAATGAGGGAGTGATCACCCTACGACGTTTGTATGGAGAAGTGACCGGCCAGTTTAACCTTAAGTGAAGCTATAAGTAAACGTTCGTAGGCGTGATACGATCGATCATATTATTGAATACATTATTTTGCGATGGATAAAACAAAAAGTTTATGCGCTAGAAGATTTTTCTTTCACGGAATACTTAAAGGAAGTGTATACATAGAGTTCTCCATATAAACATAGTTACGTCTTATTTTACATAAATACGCAGTATTTAAAATAGGTGAAATTTTGCATGTCTTTGAGCTTCTGGTTTGCCAGTTTATTGTTTATTATCACTTAATAAAAAATACAAAGCAATTTTGAAAATACTCAATTTTACGAAAAACTTGCAATCTAAAAGCATTTTTTATGTATGTGCTTGATAGGTAAGACTTTTACCACTATATCAGTTGATGGTAAGTGATGATGTCGTCGAAGATGTTATTCAGGCGAACCTAAAATTACTGGCCCTCAAAGGCAGCTGTCGGAACACACCATGAGGTGCTTGGCGACAGATTTTCTACTTGAAGGCTACAGCTACAGCTAAGCGACCATTCGCAAAATGGCCTACCAAGCGACTAGACATCCCAGCAAAATTTCAGCGTATTTTGTATGAAACGCGCTATGAATACATGTCCCTTAAGAGGAAAATTCAGTGGGCGGGAACTTCATTAACTATTCGACTATTAAAGCTGAAAGAATTTGATTTCCTATTACAATTGCTCGATATTCATGATTGTTTAGAATATTTTAATAATTGAGTTCCAGAGGAAATTCCGGCAAGAAACAGTAGGTTTTTCGCAGCAAAATATTCCGAAAACTGGAACTAACTATAGAGAACTTTTGAAGAATTCTTATAGTAACTTGAGTTTATTAAATACCAAAACCAAGGTAAAGAAAATGGCTGAAACTGGTCTCTAAAATCAAAAAACAAGAAAAAATACTAGACTGCGTCAGAAATAGCACCGTTGCGCCTTGTAGCCGTTACACGACACCAGCATGTAGGCGCCGTAGTAGCACATGAATAAATATACGGTTCTTTATTTATGTGGTAGTAGTGCTACTTTGTTCGTAGAGAATGCGTAGAGTGTGGTCTACGAATATAGTCGTAGAAGAGCTACAACGTTCTGTAGAGGAATGCGTAGCTAGAAACTATAAGTACGGCTTCTCTAAGCATGTCGAAGGAATTCTGTTGTTATCGTTTTCACGATTGACAAAACTTTTAACTAAATATAATTTTTCAGTAAGATAATTATACCCATACCCGTGAGGTACCGGGCTAGTATGTCACATCCCCATCTATTTCAGTGGGTGTCTTAAGAGGCGACTAAGGGTAACACACCAGAAAGCAGCGCTTTCTGAGGAACTGATATCTCATACTGCGATCTTTAAGACGCCTGCCAAGCATGGGGACTATGGCAATCCCTACCATAATGGGAGAGGCTGTGTTCAGCAATAGACAATCCCTCTAATAGATTTTTTGTAGAAGTAAATTCGTCTCTTTCTATACTATATAGGTATTTTGGTTTCTGATTCTATATAGGCTATACTCAATTATTATTGCTCCTAAATTGTATGTAAATGTGGTCAAGTTATTGTTGTATTTCTGAGACCCCATCTAAGAACAAAGGCTTCATAATATACCTTAAGGTCAACTTAGCGTGTACTCGTGTCGTAGTGGTGACGACCTTTGACATGCCTGAACTAAGGTTCAGAAGGTGGAAAGCGGAAATGTTTATACATTTCCGCTTTCCACCTTCTGAACCTTAGTTCAGGCATGTCAAAGGTCGTCACCACTACTCAGCCAAATATAATGCAAAGTGACAGTAAGGGACTCTTTAAAGTTCCGTACTAGAAAACGGAACCCTAATACTAAGTCTTAGCAGTCCGTCCGTGCGTCAGACCTATAAAGGACTGTATCTTTCGAACGGGGTAGGCAGCCAGTTGAAATTTTCACAATATATTTATTTATTTAACAATTTTAGGGAAATCAACAGCTATCTAGGAATAACATACACTAGGAGCCCGCTCTGGCTTCGCACGGGTATTAAAAAAAAATTAGGAATTATTATTATACACTCACATAAACCCTTCTATTTGAGTCAGGTTACTACGAAAAGAAAATAATAAAGAATGTTTGAATATAATTATTTTAATTAACTTTTATTTATATTATTTTTTGTTCTTATGTTTGTTTTATCGCGCAAAATCATTAACCTCTTTTTGCGCAGTTGGATTAAAACTATTCTGTGTCCTTCCCCATCTCAAACCATTTCCATACCAAATTTCATCCGAATCGGTGCAGTAGTTTCAGAGCCTATTCAATGCAAACAAACATCAAATCTAGGAAAGATTTGATGTTTGTATTATAAAAAACATAACAAATAAATATATAAAGCCCATTAAAAATCCCACATCATTTTAAAAAATAACTAAATAATACTAAGGAATATTACAAGTTATATTATATGAGCGAGATATGAGTATTAATTGCTTTGACATTACAATTAAGCTAAAAAGCTAAGTTAGCCTATTAAAAATGTACTAAATAGGGTGCTTCTCAGTTTAGTCTGCTAAAAGAAAAAAAGATATGTATACGCTAGCAAGGTCATAAAAATATACGTTATATAATATAATTTGTGTTTCGCGAATTGCCATAACATTTTAAAAAGTTTAAAATTAAAGGGGGTTACAAAAAACGTGATTTATTAAGGTTTTTTTTATTTTAGCTTGGTACAGAGTAAGATGGCAGTTCTTTAAAAGGCTCTGCTGCACACCTTCCTGTAGTTTTCCCTTAGTTGCCTCGTACGACCCACGGTAAGTGATAGGAATTATGATATTGATAGTGCTTGATCAGAAATCACATGTATTTATTTGTATTTCAGCTCATTAAATTAGCATAGGGCTTCGCCTCTCACAGTCCCACTTAGGCGGCTACAACGTTTAACAACAAATACTATAAACCAGCCAAGTTTAGGTTGGGCTTCACTAAGGATCTCTATCGGTATGATGAATTATAATGAGTTTTTGGTACATTCTGTGTGGGTACGACATCCTCGGTATGGAAGTCCGACTCGCACTTGGTTGTTTTTTTTATTTATCATCTTTTTTGACCTTTGTTTGTATTTTAGATTAGAATCTGGCGCTCGAGACAGCTGGTACAAACGGATAGATGCTTAGCAACAGTTTTTTTTAATGGAGGTTGGTAGCTAGTTTCGCGAACATTCGGATATTGCCATATTAATGGTAGTATGGCAATATCCGATATTCGTATGGACGAATATCTATCCGTGGTGGGAAATGCGATGCTTGAACAGTTTTTTTACGCTTTTAGCTGGATTTTGAAACCATTTTACAAAATCATGGTTTTTTGAATATAATAGAATATAATGTTGTCTTAGGTTTTCGCGATTATTACACATAGTAATTAAATAACTTTAAACGGTTTAAAGTTGTTTAATTGATAGAATATAGTTTATACGCATATAGTGCAGGTGCAAAGGAAAAAACGATAATTTTGCAAAGTGCGCCTGGTACATTTTGTCATACTGTGCCATGCAAACATTAATTTATATTGATTAAAATAATGATTATTATATTTGAAAATTTCAAATACTTCACTTTATTTTATCATCATTATCATTACCTACATATGATGTAATTTTTGTAGCAAATTCCGTGTAGTATTAATGAACGCTGCGTTATGGTTGTCGAACACTGATCCATTCGGTGCCGTATCAACATCTTTTTATCTCAAGCCTTTTTATGTAAATCACATACTACAATGCACACTGTACAACGCCGTATACTGTTCAGTATTCTTTGTATGTAACGTCCATACTACAATGCATTATCGACATCGCCTAAAATCTCAACCTTCAGCATTCTTTGTACGTAACGTCCTAACCACAACGCACACTGTACAACGGTGTATCGGCATCGCCGCAACTCTCACCCTCCAGTATTCTTTGGATGTAACGTCCATCCTATAACGCACACTGTACAATGCCGTATCGGAATCGCTTCAACTGTCACCTTTCAGTATTCTTTATATGTTACATCCATACTACAACGCACATTACATAACGCCGTATCGGCTGCCTCAATTCGGGACAGACTCCCGAGTAGTCGTGCGAATGAGGCGAGCTAAGGTAAAGACAGGTAGCGGGTGCTGCTAGAGAACACCGGTCTGCTCTAAATGCTTGTACCAATGACTTTACCGGAAAAAAAAATACCTTTCTTTTAGCACTGTTCCCTCTTAGAATGTTGTATGTTTTCTATTTCTTATTTCTAGTAATAATAAAAAAAAAACACAATTAATAAAAGGCACGGCCCCTGGAGTCTGTGGGGTGTAGATTAATAAATAAATAATAGTAAAAAAAAAGGTAAATGTAGGTAAGTACTGAGGTGGCACGTCTGCGTTGCCCTTACCCAATTGTTTCCTAGTACTCGTGTAAAGATAACAAAGGTTCTCATATACGTTTACTCTGTAAACTTGAGTCACTGTTCCAATTTGTGAACCTTAGTTCAGGCGTAGGTACCAAAGGTCGGGTCCACATACAATATATAATAATGTATTGCAGTAGGGGCGTTATCATAGCACAAATTTCTTTTATTTCGACCAATTGTGTTTTTTCATACTAATAATATAGTATTTTCATACTAGTTTATATAATGAACATTTCAGGTCCATGGTTCGAATCCCTTCAGCTTCACCGCATGGTGGAAGGGCATTTTGCAAATGCCCGCCTGGCTAGCGACCACCCTCAAGTAGAAACTCTGTCGCCAAGCACCTAACGGTGTGTTCCGGCAGCAGTCCTTGAGAGCCAGTGAAATTACAGGCACATGATACTTAACAACTACGTCTCGTGAGACGGGTGCAGTATAATTCGTGAAACTACAAGATTCCAAGTTCACGGGAAGTACCCTGTTCTGATTCCCTTGCGAGGGTCGAAAATGTGCGGCATAAACAAATGTATCTTTTGGTTGCGTTGGCTTAAAAAATATTTTTTCTCAGTTTCAAGGTTCAGTAGATTTTAATGTTTGACATGAATTTGAGCTTCATACCTCCACGCGTTCCTGTGAAAATGGGTCTTGATAGACAGACAGACAGACGGACAACAAAGTGATTCTATAAGGTTTCGTTTTTTTCTTTTGAGGTACGGAACCCTTAAAATGGTAGCCAGTTGAGTATTTGCTAAATATTTGACAATTTACATATACATATTTCTCCTGTAAACACGGATGGAGAATATTATAACTTTGAGGTACAACAATAAAGACTTAAAGTTTGTACACAGTAGCTTTGGTCACCCCCTCACCTTCTGAACTGTAGTTCAAGCATCCAAAGGTGGGCACACCGAGACAAACATAAACTTTATCAGCAGTATGGGCAAATTATATTTTTTTAAATATTACTTAGAAATGTTTCCATGAACAGTTCTGATGGTAATAAAAAAAATTAAATGAAAATCTTATGATTCCACACTCTAAACATCTTGCTATAATGCTTTAGTAACTTTGGTACATGGGCTATGCATATACTTTAAACAATTTTCATCTTAGTTTTTACTGTAAATCATAGTCAAAATCAATCGTTTTAAAAATTACAGCTTTCAAGTTAAATCAATAACATTGTGAAATAAAACTCAAGCTCCTTGTTAATAAATGTATGTATATTAATTCTGCCTATAATAGAGGCAATTCATTACAAGTCACGAATTGCACTTTGCCCGTCACTTTGAGATAGTTGCTAAGTCTCATGTGCCTATAATTTCACTGGCTCTCAAGGACAGCTGCCGGAACACACCGTCAGGTGCTTGGCGACAGATTTTCTACTTGAGGATGGTCGCTGGTCAGTCGGGCATTCGCAAAATGCCCTTCCACGACGCAAAATGATAGACAAAGGTGCATGATGATGCATTGCCATCGAGTTGTGAGCTACCGTGCAAGTTTGAACCAGATAGCTAATCGGGAAGTGTTCGTATTTGAGTAGAAATATTCTACTTGGAACAACAGACACAAACAAGAAAGTGACTCAATAAAAACTAAATAAAATAGGTGGAGTGTCCATACTGTTTTCATGACACTCTTTCTTCGTAGCAAACAGCTTATACATATTGTACAAAATACATGTTTATATTAAGTTTCCCAAACAAACCCAATATGTACTGATTAATTCAGGATTCGAGGCGTATCGGAACAAACTTGGATATCGTGACTTTAGACAACATGTATTGTGTATGGGACTGGGTATATTTAGTAAGTTTAGTTGTTGAAATGGTGAGATAATATTGATGCAAAATTTTACTGTACTTTTGAAGCAATGATGGCCGAGCGGTAATAGCTATGGACTGCCGTGCCGCAGTACCCTGGTTCGATCCCCACCGCTGGCTTGAGCTTCACCACATGGTGGAAGAGCATTTTGCGATTGCCCGCCTGGCTAGCTACCACCCTCAAGTATAAAGTCTGTCGCCCAACACCGAAAGGCGTGTTCCGGCAGTAGTCCTTGAGAGCCAGTAAAATTACAGGCACAATGAGACTCAACAACTATGTCTCAATGTACGGGCGCAGTGCAATTCGTGACTTGTGACGAATTGCAACTGTTATAGGTAGAGGTTAGTCCACTTAACATCAGGTGGGCCTCGAGCTTGTTCCGTCACAATAACATAAAAAAAACCCTTGGGAGCATGGAACTTTATATATGGAGGAAAGTTGACCCGAAGGACAAAATACTTCGAACACTTTTATGTCTGTAATGTTTTGTGCTATTCTCGCGCATTTCGGACTAAACTATTTAAGTAATTGCACTTTGCGGTGCACGCTGAATTGATCTTTATTTCGACAGTAGTGTGTTTGATATTTGTACTCGCTCACAGCGAGCTGCTAATTTGGCAGGTGTTAAACCCTTACCAAGCAAAAAAAAACCATAGCTTTATTTTTAGTAGGTAATAGTGGTGAGGCGCGCTGTCTATACCTTGACTTGGACATGGCTAATTAAATTTTCACCAAATGACTAAGAACTATTGAATTAACACATGCTTTCAAACAGAAAAAAAGGTCGTATGATTCTGCTGTAGTTACAATATCACGCACAGGCACACACACAGACGAAGCCTTCAAACACAATTTGAAATTTGGTATGAAACAAAGTCAGCATAGATAAAGGAAGCATTGCGATAACCATACATTTTTAATTACATCATTTAATAAAAATATTTCCAATAATTTTAATATGTTATGGATGTCATTTAGCAATAAAATACCATAACTTTTACTTATACAGGGTTAACTTTTTCTCGATCGTGCGCTCGAAGAGTCAAGACCTCCTGAGGATGCTTCGTGTAGAAGCGAAACGCGTCGAAAATTCTTCCGGTTTGGCTGCGTGGCGTTTGTGACGTCGCGTCGGCTTAGCAGGAAAATTGAGCGGAATTGTCACTAGATATATTTTTATATTTTTTAAGTGTTTTATTAAAATATTAATTTGATGTTTTCTTAAAATATTTTAAAAGTATTTGTTATTATTATACAGGGTCATTGGTAAAATGCTAACAACCTCTTAGGGTTGACTTCTGCTAGTCCTAACAAACATACGGCGATGTTTTTTTTTTGTTTATGTGTATTTTACGGAATAAGCACGAGGACCACTGCGCCCGTCACATTGAGACATAGTTGTTAAGTCTCATTGTGCCTGTAATTTCACTGGCTCTCAAGGACTACTGCTGGAACATACCTTTCGGTGCTTGGCGACAGACTTTCTACTTGAGGGTGGTAGCTAGCCAGGCGGAAAATCGCAAAATGCTCTTCCACCATGCAAACATAAAAGTATCTTGTGGCTATAATTTATTATTTCATATGTTTTATTACTTTGCTCGATGAAAATATTTAAAACTCTATTCAAAGGGAGCGCGGTGCGGTCCAATGTTGCAACTCAAACTTGAATGTTTTTTTACTTATTTAGCATAGAAAAGTGAGGTTTAAATTCACCCAGATAAACTGCCAAGGCTACCTGCTCGCCTGATGGTAACCCATCGAGCAGTTACGCCACAGTAAATGCGAAGTCAATGGCTTTGTTTACCAAAATAATCATTTCCTACTTTCCATGCTAAGCTTTGAAATGGTTCCAAACATGCAACTTTAGGAATCTTCATGGACAAAATATTTGCAAAGCTCGCTGAGACCCGACTTAATATTTGCGTAAATAACAGCTTCGAAAGTTTTAGTTATACAGCTGTCGTATATTATAGTTTTAATTATACAGCTGTCGTATATTATAGTTTTAGTTATACAGCTGTCGTATATTATAGTTTTAGTTATACAGCTTTCGTAATTTATTATAGTTTTAGTTATACGGCTGTCGTATATTATAGTTTTAGTTATACAGCTGTCGTATATTATAGTTGTAGTTATACAACTGTCGTATATTATAGTTTTAGTTATACAACTGTCGTATTGAATAGTTTTAGTTATACAGTTGTCGTATATTATGAGTTTAACCATAAAAAAACCATGAAGCGTGAGTTGGACTCACGCACCACGCTACCAACACAAAGTACCATTAGTTCAAGTTTTTATTTTTTGAAGCTGATTGGTTTGATAACAAGATCCAAAGCAGGTGGTACTTGCCTACCAGCATCTCTATTGAAATTTGAGTACTTTTTTATAGCTATAGCCTCGCGTAACATTCTTGGCATAAACCGGGTCTATCTAGCGAGGATTTGTGGGTTGCCGAACCGAATGTAGTGGTTGGGTTTGTCCTTTGCATGTTCACAAACTGTTTAAAGTTGTTTAATTGCTATGTGTAACAATCGCGACAACCTTAGATAAGATTAGGAAATATGTAGTTTATGAAAATGAAAATTTATCTAACCTTCATATCCTCGTACACGTCATGCGGCAAAACCATATGTATTCTATTTCCGGGGACAATAAATTATGCCGAGGAACGTCAGACGACCGACTATTAGTGTTCCAAGTTCGTGAGCTACAACAATAGTCACGTCTAAGACATTAGGAGCTTAATCTGCATAAGTTAAGGCTACATTTAAGTCTCCGGTGACAAACAACCTGATCTCAGCCTCCTTGCCTCCAAGGGGGAGGTGAGCTTGCAGGGAGCAGGGAAGGAAGGGTCTACCGAGTCTTCGAAAAAGGAATCGTGAATATTTTAAAGTTCTGACTGGCAGGCTTATATTAGACAATACATATTCATGCTGTAGCATCCTGGAGTAACCCCCGTGGAGTACCAGCTGCAATTGTACTCCCCATATCTTTTTTGGGAGTCTTCGTAGTCTCTATACGAAGGGAAATACTAGTAGGTGTTGCTGCACCTTGTGAAGAACCACAATCTTATAAGATAATCACCCAGATGCCTGCCAAGTGTAAGAAGAATGGCAAATTATGTACAGTGTAAAGTAGACGTTATGGCTGTTGGTGATTATGATTCAGAAGTATGACATCATTAGGCATTTTCTCCTGTGGGGTAGGCTACGGTTTTTCACTTATACATCTCTACATCTCTTATACCTTAACGGACCACTCTTGTTTCACATCTAACATCATTCTTCACACACGCTCGTTGATTAAAAGTACAGATGTCCTGATATTTTTTTAGACCACGGATTCCCAAACTTATTTTGTCTACTGCCCACTTTCGGAATGAATTATTGCTTATCCCCATTTTATCACCTACTTAAAAACCACTAAAACTTCATATTAAATTATTTTTTGAGAGCTGTATTAGCGTAGAGTTAAGCAGTCATTCTAAACGAGACTTTTACTACAATCCGCAAGATTTAACTCGAGAATTGAGCGCAGTAGGTAGTACCGCGGTCTACTATCTACTTACCAAAATTATCTATCAAGGAATACTAATAACTATCAAAATGTGAAAGTGTGTCTGTTGCCTTTTTATTTATTTGTTTCTGTCTACTCTCAATTCGAAACGGAGCAACCGATTAACATGATTTTTATAAGATTTCTTTTAAAAATAGGACAGATATATGAACTGCAAGGAGAGAAATATCGAATCGAGTTAGTTTGAGTCTTCAGTCAATCTCTTAATTAATACTAGTTGATGTTCATAAGTTGTAATCGAGAGTCGAGAGCTGCGTCGGTGTCTAAGAGCCCTCCTATATAAATTACATATCGCCTCCTAAGCCTCTACACAACACCCCCATTTTTTTCTGGGTTTCTTATTGCCCCCTTTAGGCCTGCAGTGCCCAAAAGGGGGTGTTATGACCCACTTTGAGAGAAGCTTTTCTAGACCATCACCAATCTGATCAGTATAAGTTCCACGGAACCCGTGTGCGCAAAATTAGTGCATAACTGATTCACTTTTTCTAGAGTTCGCCTTTGAGTACCAGTTACCCAACATTTTCCTAACGAACTAGCATCCGTTACGTACGTGCTTAAAAGCTGACGTGAAAACTAATTAACTTGGTATATGTATATCTAATTAGTCTGTCTGTACTGATCGTACGTGTGTAGTTAATAGGCACCGCGCCCAGCGCACGTCATTTTTAATTTTTAGCGTGGCCTGGGATATTCTGAAATAACTTCTAGAGAACGTAAAAGTGCGGAATAGCTATCAAATTTTATTCCTTCTTTGCCATTGAAATCTCGAACTACTCGTTTCAGTCTAGCATGTCATCCATATACTGTTTAGAATCTCTTACCACGAACCAAAAAGGTTGGCAGTTCCTACCTCTGTCGGATAATTAAACCGTGGCACGCTTTGCCGGTGGCTTTTTCCCTTGTAGCAGTGACCCTGAATCTTTCAAACAGGGCGTGAAGAAGGATCTCTCAGGTCATCATAGGGATAGCGATTAGCGTAGCTTACGGCTGCATTAATGGTCTACGCTTCTTGATTCTATCAGTGAAGTCGCTTTGATCAACCGTAAAAAATTGCCTAGTCGTGTTTATCCGATTCAGTAACCTTAAATTAGAACTAACTCTCAAGGAACTGCTGAAATATGTCATTAGGTTGGCGACAGATTTCTTCCTTGAGGGTGGCTAGCCAGGCGGGCATTCGCATAACATACCACCATGAAAATTGTTGTTGTTTTCCGGCTACCCGAATGCCTCCGACAGTCCTTAAGGGTGAACTGGCCAGCCTGTTTTCCATACATACGTCGCAGGGTGATCACTCCCTTATTTGAGGATATAGGTCCAAAATAAAGTATAATACCGGTTGATCTCGCGATTATCTAGGCTTGTATGATGCCGAAATTTTAGTAAAATAATTTACTTGAGAATTATAAGTCTCGAAATATTTTCATATAAAGTTTTCGAGGCTCATAACTTACAACTTAATTATCTTTTTAAAATTTTGGCATCATACAAGCCTAGATAATGACGATATCAATCGATATTATGCTTAAGTCTGGACTTAAAATCTCAAATAAGGGAGTGATCACCCTACGACGTTTGTATGGAGAAGTGACCGGCCAGTTCAACCTTAAGGCAAGATAACAATCTAGAATTCTAGACCAACGACTTGATGTTGTCTCCAAACCATGAAAGTGCTTAGTAAAAAAAGTGACCGCTGAAAACGTTGCACTAACTTCCGCATCCTCCCACTAGACTTTGAATATTAAGTTTTAATGTAACAAAAATCCATTCGTGTGAGGTCTTAGCCTCTCTGTTTCTCGTCAGCTCCGCGTGCGGGGCTGGTTAGGCCATCGAGCATTTAATGGACTGGAGTATTTGGACAGTCTGTGAATCTGTAATGAATTATAGGTCGTCTAAATGCTTTCATTGTAGGTATTTGCTGTAGTGTTGTATATAGTTCGTAGTATTTTGTTAATTGATGCATATCACCGTTAAAAAACTAAACTGACACTAAACTTTCATAACATGAGTATCACATCAGACAATGTTGTATGTTTTCCCAAAACAAAACAAAAACATTTCATAAAACAACATACCCCTTTTAAATTCTTCACCGTTCTTCCAAAAGTTTTACCCTAAATATTTTTTAATTAAGCACAAAAATGTTGGAAACTATTTCCACGCTGGAGAATAACCCGGCGCGGTACGGTCTGCAAAATAATATGGGTCGGTGGTGGGTTATAATTAGTGAAATTTATGATGCCAACCGTCCCCCGGGGGGGTCGCTCGCTTCGATTTTTTTCTAACCCTACCCATTTCACGTGAGCTGGTCTTGGTAGCTGTTACGTTTGTTATTTAACATTTGTTTTGGAGCTATTTTGAAATTGTACGGTTTGTAATAGGTGTAACGGGTGCATTAAGAAAGCAATCATTTCCGGTTGATTGCTAAACTGAGAATGGTTTCTACTTTCTAAATGGAATCATCTTTTTAGGGTTCCGTACTAAAAAAACGGAATTCTATAAGCTCGTTAACTATGCCTCGGCTGTCCGTCCATTCGACCTTCCGATTTTAAGGCTAGAGTGTACGGAGCGCTTCCATAAAAACGTAGTTTCGTCATATTTTAAATACCAAGTGTTCAAAATCGGTGATATTTTGTATACATATTGCTGAGCCAATATCTATGCTTCTGGTTTGCCAGTTTATCGACTTATTCTTACTTTTAATAAAAATAACAATTGCAATTCAAACGATTTTTCGAATTATTTTTGATATACTTAATTTAACGGAAATCTGGCAAACCAGAAGCATAAATATAAGGCTCAAGGACATGCATGCAAAGTTTCACCAAGCTAGTATTTAAAATATGACGAACCTACGTTTGTATGGTAAGCGCTACGAGCCTTAAAGATGAATCTTCTGAAGATTCTTTTAGAATAGAAACGCGTCATAAAATATTCCATCCGGCTGCGCTGCGTGGTACTTTGTGAGCTCACTTTGGCATAGTTAAATATATACGTGGAATTCACGAGATGTCGTGATGATGATGATGATGATGATGTGAAAATAATTAGTGCTCAATTATTTTATATCCCGGGCGGGGATTTTTTTTTTGTTCTTTTTTTATGCATTATAGGTTAGACGTGAGGCGACAGATTTTCTACTTGAGCGTGGTAGCTAGCCAAGCGGGCATTCAATGCCCTACCACCATTCCTGTGCATGTATTTCGTTGCTAGACAAATATGTTTTGAACCTTAAATACTTCAGTGGATCAAAGTTATAAAGATGATACAGATTAAACAAAATTGTACCCCTAATTTTAAGAACCATAAACATACCCGAATAATTATTATAAAAACAGACGCATGCAGAGTAATACTTTTAAATTATTATATAATTTAGCTCAATTACTCTGCGCAGAGTTTAATGACGTAATAAACAGTAATTTATTCTAACGTACACCGCACTTTGAGATGTGATACCGGTTATTATGAAAATTATGTAGGCACCTATGAAATTACCGGTTTTATACGAAAATTTATAATTATTCGGAGATAATTTTTGTGTAGATAATCCTGTAGGATTAATTCAAACTATGAGTCAACACCGCAATGGTTAAGTGGGAAGCTTACTGTCATGTTAGTTCTAGTCAGATGGCGCTAAGTGTTTGTTACCTAGGAAAAGTCAATTTCTATGAAAACATTTGATATTGTGTTGATTGTACTACATTTTGTAGAAGGAAGATTGCTATAAAACACCTGAACGATAAAATAAACAGGATTAAGTATGTACATTTCTAAGTAATTCTTAGAGAGAAAGTGGTACAAAGATTAAGTCGAAATCATTTATTTGATTATATGATATTTGTATATTTGTGACACATCAATTAAAATCGCAAAATTTTTATTTTAAATTATTACATATTTTTCTGCCACGTAAAGAAAACAAAAAAGTGATGAGAACGGATAAGAATTTTGGGGCCAATTTGGGGCCACGCGGATGTTTGTACCTTGGCATTCACGTGGCCGATATCGTCCATTTATAAATGAAATTCCCTGTCAGGATTTATATATACAATATGTTCTTGCGTTCCTGTCTCATATGTTGTTAGCGTAAACATATTATTCGTAATTTGTTCTTGTGTTTCGTTCAGTGTGGGAAAACATTTTGCATGACCCTGAAGCGGTGCCCAGTGAATGGTAATAGGCTCGCCCCCTATTAAATGGGGCCAAAACCCAATCGGCGAAACGTCGGTGTTTACACAAGTAAGTAAGTGATTATATGTATGTATGTATGAATGAAATTCTATTATTGTCATTTATCTACGATGCGAATGAATTTGACGTCTTTTAATAATGCGATACAAACTATTATACAACAAACAACTAAGTGAAAATCAGTAAGTAAACTATGAGAATAGTAATTTTGCTTTACATCTCAGAAAGTGAACATCACGTTTGTTTAACACTTCCTTTATGACATTTCAGGTATCACTAACATCACTGTATAACTTGAAACCTTGTTTCAAACCAAAGAACTAGTAAAATACATAAAAAACAAAATCAGCTTTTAAGCATTACTTTGCTAGGTAACAAACACACAGCGCCATCTGCTAAATACTGTTCAGTAATCAACCTATTTGGCAAATATGTTTGTGAAAAAGTTTGCTTGAGTAAACAAATCCCTATCATGGTAAAAAAATGCTTTGATTGTGGACTTGTTCGGATAGCTAGCCTTGACTTTTCAACTTTAAGTGCTGGTTCAAATCACCCTAAAAGAAATAAAGGCGCGGTCAATTCATACCGCGGTCCACATCAAACGTGTAAAAAGATTTTGGCTGTGAATTGCCATTGTTGTGATACGAAAAATTCCATTTTAAAAGAGCCGCTGGGTAAACCCACGTATATCGGGGGATAAGGCTTGAGTGTCACGTGTCGCCACCACCCTCAAGTAGAAAATCTGACACGAAGGACCTAACCGCGTGTTCCAGTAGCAATGACAGCTGAGTGGTTATAGCTATGGACTGCATTGCCGCAAGTCCCTGGTTAGATCCCCACCGCCGGCTTGAGCTTCACCGCATGGTGGAAGGGCATTTTGCGAATGCTAGCATGGCTAGCATCTGCAAAATGCCCTCAAGCAGAAAATCTGTCCTCCAATCACCTAACAGTGTGTTCTGGCAGCTGTCCTTGAGAGCCAATAAAATTACAGGAACATGACACTCAACAACTATATGTCTCAGGGTGACGGACGCAGTGCAGTTCGTAAGCTGTGGCAAAATGCATCTGTTGTAGGCAGAGGTTACCGTTTAACATCAAGTGAGCCTCGTGATTGTTACTTCACAATAACATAAATAAAAGTTCTTTAGAGAGTCATTCTCTTATCTGTATACCAGCCATGACCACATCATCACTTACCAACAGGTGAGACACAAGTCAAGGGCTAGAGCTAGAAAAAAGGCTTTAAAAGAACTCGAGTTTATCAAAACTTTGATATAGCTTTGAAGCAAGTGAGGCAGATATATTTTCGCACTATAGGACTACCCAACTGGGCTTGAAGCGACGCCCCATTTCACATTGCCGAGCCGATCGATACAGTCCTTTGCTAATTTATGCTCAATGGACTAAGTTTCTATTATGGCTATAGTTAAATCTTGCGAATAAACTTCTTGTTTCAAACCGTAGGAAACGTTAAGAGAAACGTGTCTGGGTGATCTATTTGGATAATAAAAATGCTTGGAAACTTATACTGGAACATTTTTAAAGACCTGCAACGGGCGTTATGTTAATCGAATACTTTCGTTACTTTACGAAGAGTTTGTAGTGTTTGTATAATTTGTCGTCAATCTGTTGTTAAAATTAAGAACCCTTAAAACTCAAATAGATTTTATACAAATACACATAATTTTTACTGGTACTCGTAGGCAGAGCAAATATAAATTCATAGATTACCGAACTAGCGTCAACTGTGTTTCTGGAGCCAAAGGCTTCTCTCTTAATGATTTTGACACTGGCACTCCCGTCTAACACTTTTGAAGCGCTCGTAGCGAAGTTTACTTAGCTGATCTCAACCGATCAGCAAAGTTAAGCAACGTCGCGCGCGGTCAGGAGTTGGATGGGTGACCGCTAGTGACATTACTACTGAGCGTTTCCGTGCTTCGGAGGGCACGTTAAGCCGTCGGTCCCGGTTGTCGTCTTAGGGTGGCAGTCGTTATAGCATGGTGGTAGGGCATTTTGCGAATGCCCGCCTGGCTAGCTACCACCCTCAAGTAGAAAGTCTGTCGCCAAGCACCTAACGGTGTGTTCCGGCAGCTGTCCTTGAGAGCCAGTACTTCTAGGTTAGCCTGAACAACATCTTCGACCACATCATCACTTACCATCAGGTGAGATAGTGGTCAAAGGCTAACCTATCAGGCATAAAAAAAAAAAAAAAAAAAAAAAAACATTAAAACCCTTATTAAAATACATAAGCCGTGCTCGAAATGCTACTAATTTGATCTACTAATACATATATAAAGGAGCATTTCGTCTGTTAGCTAGATAATTCAATAAAGAAAATATTTTCTATGTATCAAATCATAGTGAATAGTACCAGGAAAACATGACTACTAAAGACGTAGGCTCCAATAGTGTGGGAAGCAAAGGGCAGAGACTGCTCTTAAATTTAAATGTGATTCTTACAACCGCATTCTGTAGTCATTCCACGATAATGACACTTGCAAAATATCGAGAGCTCGTAATTACTAAACATCACAGATGGTATCTTGCAAGTTACGGTATGAATTATGGAAGTATTTCCATAATTCATAGTATAATATTTCTGTCTACAAAAAGTTGGGTTTATGTTATATTTTGCGGTATTATAACGTAACGATTGTGTTTGCATTAAAAGCAATAAAACTCACAAATAAAGCAATAAATTTCGATAATTTCTTAATTAACTGCGTAGTCATTAGTTTATGAACGAAGATGTTATTATAGACCAACCAGGGCACAGTGTCAGTCTCTCTCATCAACTTTCTGAGAAATCATCAATTTTATCAATGGTTGGAAAGGGTATTGCTGCAAATTAGGAACAACAATCACATTCACCATTTAAATGCCCTCATTAACCGAAAAGGTTACAATACCAATTAGGGCATTCCCAAGGAAGATTCGCGTCAGGCAATAAAATCAATACCGATTACTACAATATGTTATTACTGAGCGTTGTTAGAGATAACATATTGTATACATTACAGAGAAATAATGAAGCACTTGTAGTGAAGTTTGCTTAGTCATTCTTAACCGATCAGCTAAGTTAAGCAACGTCCGCCGCGGTTATGAGTTGGATGGGTGACCGCTACATTACTACTGAGTGATTCCGTGCTTTAGAGGGCACGTTAGTCGTCAGTTCCGGTTGTTGTCTTAGGATGGTATCATTACAGCATGAGGGTAGGGCATTTTGTAAATACTCGCCGAGCTAGGCTACAACCATCAAGTAGAAAATCTTTCGCCAAGCACCTAACGGTTGGTTCGGGCAGCTGTCCTTGAGAGACAGTAATTCTAGGTTAGACTGAACAACATCTTCGTTTACATCATCAGTTACCATCAGGTGATATAGTGATCAAAGGCTAGCCTATCAGCTATAAGAAACAATTTCCAACACTAAAAAGTATGAAATAAGATAATAAAATAGCTTATTGACGTCGGCACCATGCACATTCAAAACACTGACCTCACATTATCGCACTAAGTAGCGAGTTATAACTCCCCTAAAATGCTGTTCACCATCCACAAGACCAGTGCGCTACCTTAATTCATCCAGATATTCAAATACTTTTTTCAGTCAATGGATTGTAACTTAAAAACTACTTGACCCATATTAATTAAATTTAAACCTCTTCTTCAACTACTTGGAAGTAATACTCTACTAAACACAAAGAATCATCAAAATCCATCGGAGGGGACATACAAAAAAAAAATTGTCGAATTGAGAAATTTATCTTATTTTTGCAAGTCGGATAAAGAATACTAAAAGGATTGAGTTGAGGCATTATATTATTAATCATAATAACTCAGTATCAGAATTGCGAAGTATACAAAACGATTAGGAAACAACAAACAACTCACAAGAAACAAAACCGCTAAAATGGAACATAATCATAAATAATTACCCATATAAAAGCCGGAACAGCCTGTTCACAATATTACGTTCGCATGAAGCTATCCTTCACGGTTACCTCACCATAAAGAATGCTATAAAAATGATATTATTGCTGCTTGCGAGGATGACAAGGCTTAAGGCTTGTTGACTTTTGTAGTGGGCAGGGACAATTTTCGTGTATATGATCAAAAGCTATAGGTGGGAAGTTGTTCTCAATAATATGCACATAATTAGGTCAAGATTTACCACCCTCAATCATCAAGAGGTTATTGAGAGTTTCCGTTAGTACATATTAACTCCTTATACATATTTTTTTTAATTTCTAGCAAAACTAATCAGGTATTTTTTAATACAGATGTATTTTTTATGTGTTCTTTTACTAAATCAAAAGTCTTGGGTTTAACTTTTAATTTATTTTATGCTATCGTGATTGAAGGCACAATGTCCACCTAAGCGGTAACTTTTACCAGTAACAGTTGCAGTTTGTTACAAGTGGCAAACTGCTCAGCGCGTGCCACCATGTTATGAAGTTGTTAATACTCATTTGCCTGTAATTTCACCAGCAGCCATAACCTTCAAAACACAGTATCGCGTACATTACTACTAGGCTGTAGAAATCGGTATGGTGTCATTACTTCCCCGGACGTACAACGAGTTCGGTTACTACTAAAATGAAAATAATGTTTTTAAAGTATATATTTTATGTAATTGCCTAATATAATTTTATGTGTGTTTATCTTCACTAAATTTGGCAACGAGGAATTTTCAGTATCTTTCGTTGTTGAGGATTTATCCATGTAGTTTTATTGTCACAGGTTTTGAATTTTAAGTTTTTTTTATATAGCTGCGAGGCTAGCCTTTGACCACTATCTTACCTGATGGTAAGGTCGAAGATGTTGTTCAGGCTAGCCTAGAATTGCTGGCTCTACTAGTTTAATTGTAGTGACTTTGTATGGGGATTTCATTGACATAATCTTCTTCAGTTGAGAAGTTGCTCTTAGTTTTATGGTATTAAGATATAGTTTGCTAGCGAAATCACAATCCTCAGAAAATTCTTCCATACACAGAGTTGATTACCGTTAAGAGGTTAACCGAACCCAATTAATCTGTCCCCGCTCTCCGTACGTCTTTCATGCTATTTTTAATAGTAAGATAAACTTTTCATGCAATAAGTCAATAGCGGATATCCTAACAAATAATAATTACATCTAAAACCTGTAAATTATAAATCAGAAACGTGACTTCTACAACGCTTTCTGTTTTTGCTTTGTCGTAAAACGGTTAATACGTGCAAACGTCCAATTTAGCGTGCTTATATTGCAAATTCTAAAGTAAAATACAAAAACAAAAACCTACCCAAACGTTATAATGATCTCAACCGAATTAAAATTATTTTATTTTGATGAACGCTCTCATAACAAAACTTGGAAAAAGCGTTCACTTATGTTTAAAAAAAAATACACTAAATATATATTTTTCGCCTAATTTTCCTATTAAGCCACCGTGCTGCCGATTTTTCGTGTAGTATCAAAAAAAATACGTTTGGGTTGCGTGTAGTTTATGGCGTCACGTCGGCTTAGCAGGAACATTAGGCCCAAATGTCACTAGATATAATATTATTTAATTAGTATTAGTGCAGAAAACTCGACAACGATCCGAATTACACAAAAGGGGTGGTTTTATACGATTTTAATTTCAAATTTGTACATACATTTTTAAATTCATGTACGGGACTTTAGACTTAGAACTAATTACTTTGCTGGCACTTATTAAGCTCAACGAATAAGAATTGCAATCCAACGGTGCAATGCTGCCAGCATGCTGGGTACGCTGTCAACTGTTTTTATAGGTTGGAGAATTTGGACTACCTGTGGGTCTGCTATGGTCTTAATTTTGTCTTAATGCTTTCATTGTAGTTGCTGTAGTGTGGTATATAGTTCGTAGTCTATTTTTAATACAGGCATACGGCTGATAAAAAAACGGAACTTAGAACTATCACTCACCAAGTTTACTATTATTATGTTGATGCTGATGGTGATGTGGCTGCGGCTGCGGCTGCTGTGGAATCTGTTGCATCAGAGCTGGATGCGGAAGCTGGAGCAGTTTTGGCTCCAGTTTCGTAGCTGCAGCGACCGGGATGGGACCAGCGTTGGTCATGGTTGTCATGGTTGCAGCAGGCATCATGAGTGTGGACATCGTTAACATTTTGATTTCAACACCACCAGAAATTTCCAATACTATTTTAGCACGACATTTTTGACTATCACTTATCGAACTACTTTTATTTATTTTTAACTTGTCAGTTAAAAATATATCACTTTTTGTAAACTAATTTTGTATAACCACACTACTATTGGTGTTATTATAATAATCACATATTTTTTTCACTTATTCTGACATTATTATGTTATGATAAATATGTTGATTTAATACATCTAAACTAAGATGTCGTCTGAAATCACAGGAATATTAACATTAAGTTAGATCTAATTGAATTGGAATGAATACGTCGTTTTTTGTAACTTTTTGTATAAATTTTCGGTACTTTAGTTTTAGTATTTTATAAGTTTATTAAATGAAATTTATTCTAAGTTTCTTAAGTTACGTGAAACAGAAATTGTGGCCTTTTATTGTCTGCCAAATTTATGTCGTATTTTAGGTTTGATTCTTCAACGATGAGGTAAACAATATCAGATTGTTAGTAAATTAATGGATGCCTTACTACGGATTGCCTTTTTTGTAAATCCATAACCATTACAACAAATATTTTAAGAAACCATCAAATTATTAAATTTCACTAGCTCAGTGGTTAAGGGTGACAAATCAACATCGAGCTATGCTGCGCTGTACTGCGCTGTGCTGTGCTGTGTTTCTTAAGCTACGTTTTTTTAACAATCAATATCAAGCTGTGCTGCGCTTTGCTTAGCTAATCAACATCGAGCTGGGAGTGAGAGATGGGAGTACGAGAGTGAGAGAAACGTCTGAGGGCGATGGAGGGGCACGCAGCGTTCTCCATGTTTGAAAAACCTAGCACAGCTCGACACAGCGCAGCATGGCAGAGCTCCATAAAAAACATAGCACAGTTCGGCACAGCGCGGTTCAGCAGGGTGGGTAGAGCGCCTCGCTCGAGACTGCTGCGTTTTTAAACAGAGCGTAGCCTCACACTGCGCAGCACAGCATGGTTTGTTTGTATCCACATTAAAATATTAGACTAGCGAATTGACCAAACATAGTACAGCGCAGCATAGCTCGATGTTGATTTGTCACCCTAAGGCACCCGTTGTGTAAAGTCGGGGGATGTGGGTTTGATTTCAAATCAAGCTAAGTTTTTTTTTCTTGTCGATAAGTTTGTAAATGTGATCTTCGCTTATTACTCGTACGCGATAGTATATAAAACTACTTTCTTAGGAAGACATAAAAATATATCCAGTGACAAATCCACCTCGACTTCCTGTTAACCCAAAGTGATTTCTAAACGCTATATATATATTTATATATGTATTTATACGGATCATCTTCAAGAGGTCTTGAGTCTCGATCGCAGTTACTATACCTACTTCTACCGCCAAGCAATAATGCTCGCATTACTATTCCGGTTTGAAGGGCATGGAAGTGAAATTATCTGAATATTAACAAATTTGATGATGTTGCATGCATTGCACCCCTGTGAAGCCGGGGCGGGTCGCTAGAAAATTATAATCTAATTTTTGCAATTGTTTTCATCTTTGTCGTAAGTATAATTGAATTAATTTGATAAGTAATCTATATTTCACAAATTCTGTAAAACATCGGCAAGAAGACGCCGTTTTAAAATCGAAATTACAAAGAAACGCACAAAGTACTTTGCTTCAACATATATTGTGCGAACTGCGAGGGAACTCTCTGAGTTACTTAACTACTGTCTTCTGGAAAATACAACCCGCGAGTTTTCAAACCAAAAGTAAAAAGCTCCTTTCTGAGCTAAGCTTTACTAAGAGTGCTTAACCGAAGACCACAGCGTTGCTTAAAATGAGATAAACAGTGCTCAAATGTGAATAATTAGTCTGAAGGTAAGGCAATCGCGAACCAAGTCGCAGGTACAGTTAGTAATATATATATAAATATATATAGTGGCATTTGCGACTGTGGCGCCACCTGACAGTTCTTAGCTGAAGTGTATACTTATGATCATTAGTTTTATACAGTAACCCACCCTTACCTTCTATAAAGTTTACCAAAGTAATAGAAAAAATATATTTATGTGTATACTTATAAAGAGGAAAGATTTGTATTATTATATTTTTTTTGTAACGTATAAACTTAAAAACTATTGGACCGATTTAAAAAAAATATTGCACCACTAGAATTCTACACTATTTCTGATGAACCTAGGCTTTAAAATATTTTCAAAACTTAGGGATCAGTATGAAAACTTCAATGTTACCAAACGTATGAAAATAATACCAAAAAAAATGTTTTAACGCGTACACTGCGGAAATCGTTGACGATCTATCGTCAACCGATAGGTGCTTGGCGACAGATTTTCTACTTGAGGGTGGTCGCTAGCCAGGCGGGCATTCGCAAAATGCCCTTCCACCATGCGGTGAAACTCAAGCTCTGGGCAGGATTCGAACCATGGACCTGCTGCGCGAAAGTCCATAGCTAATGCCACTGAGCCATCACTGCTTCAGAACGTTTATACGATGTTTAACTATTACAGTTATGTCACAATAACCACTTTTAATGTGTTCCAGTTTATATTTTTTGGTTAATACCCGTGCGAAGCCGGGCCGGGCCGCTAGTATGTTATACAACACTACTACATTTAAAAATATCGTATTCAATATCCTAGTGTGAGTGTTACTCAACGGTCGGCGCCCTAAGTGGTTTTCCGCGTAACGTATGATAACAACATGATGTATTATTTGTGTAGTTGCTTGAATAATGTTTAGATTTGTCTATGGACGATCGCGTCTTGTAGAAACCACCCTTGGTTTCTACAAGGCGCGTTCGGAAACGCGTGATTTCTCACACTTGTCAGATACTCTAGGTAACACGTGATTTGTAATTGTGTAATTGAATCCGCAGAGCATGCGTTATTGCAAACATAAAATAATTAAAATTATATTGTTCCGTAATCATTAACAAGGTTAAAGCAAATTGAAAAATTAGTCTTGTTTGTAGTACAACGTAAGTTGATCTATTGAAATCGCTCCATCCCAATACGATGGTTAAATAACGATAGGATAATTTGAGTTATGACTCATTGTCACGTTAGCTCAATTGGTTAGAGCATACCACGGATAAAGGGTGGATGGGCGCGGGTTCGAATCCCGCACATTACTTAAACTTTTCCTCTCGTATATTTGTAATTTTGTAATGTAATCCGTAGAGCATGCGTTATTAATAACAATTATTTTTTTTATATTTAGTTTGTAGGCGTAAATAAATTATTTGTTAATCTTGATCACATTATCTAAGGCCAAGAAAAGTCCGAAACACGTTTTTAAAAAAAATATCTACAGAATAAAATTGCAAAGTTGACTCTAAATTACGCTTATAACGTAAATATCTTAATTATTTCCATATGTATATGTATGAAAATATATTATTAATATAGCAAAACCTTATCAAGAGGGACAAGAAAAGTTACATTTTAGATTTACGTTACTAGTTTTGTGTTATAAAGCTTTCTTTTGGATTTTACCTAAACTGATCGCGATTTCACCATCGCTGCCTCTCTTTCACTCCTACGTAGTCCGATAGTGACAAAAACTCAGCATTTGACAGTTAACAGTTTCCGAACGTAAATCAAGTGAGTAATTCGTAGCACAGTAAAACCACCAGAATAGAGTGGAGGCCAGTTATAGATTTAAATGCCTATGCAGTCAGCAGTTTCTACATCTCAAAGTTTTGTAGGTATCTATGTAATTTGTATAGTTGTACTATAGCAGACCAAATTGATGATTTAGTCTGACTTTTGATTTGGTCTGACTTGATTTATGATTTCCTCCTTGCTTCGTTCTCCTCATTACTGAGGGTCGTGATTACCCCGCTTCTGGAGTACTTTCGTCTTAACGGTGTCCCGCCACTTATGCCTATGCTTGGCGTCATGGAGTGCGTCGTGTAGATTGGAGTCCAAAGCTGTGTGGATTTGGTCTCAACGGACTACGACCCCTTGAGCGCTTGCCATCCACCTTGCCAGTAACCATGAGCTGCTTCAGGTTATGCCCCTCTTTTCTGGCGATATGGCCGAAGAATTCGAGCTGCCTACGTAGGCAAATATTGGAGAGACAAAATTTATAATTTGGTCTGACCTTTTTTATTCTCCTGCACTCTGAACCCGCCAGATATTTGCCGTAGTGTGTATGTTGCGGTACGTGCGTAGGGGTGCCGCACACATACAAGTACCTTTATGAAGTCAAACTATTTGTTTGATTTTACAATGCTGGTAGTACGCCTATAAGCACCCAGTTAATTACGATGAAAGTCAATCCGAAACAGAAACACGTACATAGTAAAATATAAAGTGCATATTCATAATTTTTAGATATATTAGGTCCTTACATATGAAATTGGCGTTTTGTATGGGAGGAACAAAAAGTCGAATATTTTTTAATATAATATATTTAATTAATCAAAGTATGAACCATTATTTTCTATGCACTTTTGCCATCTCATAGGTAGTTCATTGATCCCTTTACTAAAAAAACCAGTCGGACGGGAATCAATAAAATCTTTGAAGGCGATTTGGACTGCCCCATCGGAGTTGAATTTTTTCCCTTGCAAGAAGTTATCCAAATTTCGAAAAAAATGGTAATCTGTTGGAGCAAGGTCCGGGGAGTACGGAGGATGTCTTAGACTTTCCAATTGAAGCTCTTCTAATTTAGTAGCCGTCTGTAGCGCAGTGTGTGGTCTAGCGTTGTCGTGAAGCAGCAGTGGCGTGGAGCGATTGACCAGCCTAGGTTGTTTAGCCGCTAGCTTTTCCATCATGGTTTGCAATTCCTGACAATAGACATCAGCCGTAATAGTCTGGCCAGATTTGAAAAAACTGTAATGAACAATACCGGCACTAGTCCACCAAACGCTTACAAGTAACTTTTTTGGGGTTAATTTTCGCTTGGGGCAGGATTTGGCTGGCTGGCCAGGATCTAACCATTGCGCTGAGCGCTTCCGATTATCGTAAAGAACCCATTTTTCATCACAGGTAATGATTCGGTTTAAAATACCTTCATTATTGTGCCGGTTTAGTAATGTAACGCAGCAGTCGACGCGCGTTTGCCGGTTTGTTTCAGTCAATTCGTGAGGTACCCACCTTTCAAGCTTTTTAATCTTCCCAATTTGCTTCAAGTGAATTAAAACAGTTTTATCACTAACATCGCAGCCTGCAGCTAACTCGGACGTGGTTTGCGATGGATCCGCTTCCACAATAGCCTTCAACTCTTCATTATCAACTTGAGTCTCAGGCCGTCCACGGGGCTTGTTCTGCAGGTCGAAATTTCCAGAACGAAAACGTTGGAACCAAAAACGAACTGTGTTTTCTTTTGCAACACGACCGCCATACACATCATTCACCCTTCGAGTTGTTTCCGCAGCACTAGTGCCACGGCGGAACTCGTACTCGTAAATAATGCGATATTTAAGGTTTTCCATTTTGTAAAATGAGTGACGCAAACAGAAAAAAACAGAAGAAAAAAAACAAATGAATGACGATCATCGAAGCACAAATACATGAGTCTATAGCTGTACAAATTTGAATTTGGAATTCCTTACCAAAGAGGAGAAATTCGTGATTAAAGTGGCCAGTACGAAAAACGCCAATTTCATATGTAAGGACCTAATATTTTTGAACAGTTATTTTTTTCTAGGTATTACCAAATTATGTAATATATATTTTATGTCAAATTACAACTGACTGCCATTCACCTAACAGGTCAGAATCCTCACAGTCTGGTGAACTTTTACGTGTTTGCGAATGACCTAGATGGAATGTAAAAATTCACTGTTTCATGATACACAGGGTAATTTTTACATTCATCTAGACATTTCCGAACATACCCTTCGACTTTAATGTAATTGAATATATATAAAAAGGTATATATAATATAATAACATAGCCTGTACTGGGTAGTCAATTGTTTCGTTATATCTTGATTAAAATTATTATGTATTATACGTATCAAGAGTTTATATTTTTGGGAATATAATCTAGCCTCAGTTGGACACCTAAAATATTATAGTCAAACCTTTAAATACCACGTATTTAAACAGTATTTTGCATGACCTAAGTTAGTTACTAGTTGGAGTATTTTCTTTTATGCAAACTCTAAATGAAACGAAATATATAATATAGATGAAAATATATAAGTATTTGGAAACCTACATCATGGTGATTTCTAAATTAGATGATAAATTGATACATAACAGACAAATGGCTACCCAATAGTGTTGAGCATCAAAGGGATAACGTAGTGTCACGCAATGGCGTCATTTACCGATCGTAACGAAGAACTTCAGGCTTATTATCGATAGAAGCGAGGAAACTTCTGGTACGGGATTTATCTTACAGTCCTTAATTTAAATTCAGACCTGACTTTAGAAAAGTTATTAAAATAATTTAGGTCTGTAGATTCCTTCATAAATTTGCAACATATTTCGTCTGTAACACCTATATTTTTTCAAGTAAAAAATTTGTTAGTTGAATAAAGTTTGGTTAAATTTCGGAAAAAATTCGTGTGTCTTAAGTCCATTTGCGATTCCTTAAAACCATGTCAATTGATAGATACACTTAATATATAAACAAAATTACAAATTTACGGGAGAAAAAAATATAGTCATGTGCGAGATTCGAACGCGCATATAAAGGGTGGATGAACGCGGGTTTGAATCCCGCACATAACTATAATGTTTTCTCTCGTAAATTTGTACTTTTGTAATGTAATCAGCCGAGCAGGCGTTATTGCAAACATAACAATATTAAAAAAACTTATTACATTTTATCGGTACGTATAACTAGGAAATCGGAAAATGGCGTCAATGAGAAAAGCTTTTTTATTTTGAGGTGTCCATTTCAAATCGAATAAAATCGAATTGACTTGCGAGTTGCAATGAAATTTAGAATACAATGCCTTACTTTTGATTGATTATAGTAAGTCGAGAGAAAAAACTCAAATCTTAAATATGGTTCACGACATTAAATATGATGCAGGTGTTGCAAATATAGTCTGTACAACAAGTCAGAAAAGTAGTTTTTTGGTGCGAATGTCAACTTTCCAAGCTAGTGAAGTAGTCTAGAATTGAATCACGGGCGTAGCGAGGGATTTTAATACGAACTGCTGAGTACAGAGAGGGATAGGAATGAGTGCTTAATAAATTTGCTCTCGCGTAAAACATATTATATTTCATTTATACCGGTCACAAATATAATTAAAAAATATTTAATTCAATAGTGAAGAATATAGGAATAACATAAATATAGTACAAATTATATAATATAAATATAATATAATTTGGACTGCCTATGAGTCCAAATGCTTTTATTGGAGTAGCTGTATAGTGTTGTATATAGTTCGTAGTATTTTGTTAATAAAGGCATACCGCCGGTATAAAAAAAAAGAATATAGGTATTTATGTTACAAATATAATTTATTTGAAAATGAACAATAGGTGTAATAATCAATTTTACTACAATTCTGTAGAATAAATGGAACAGTTTTGTTGGAAATTCCCTTACCCTTACGCTCGCTGCATAAATTGATTTTGCAGCGAGCTTTTATTCACCAAAAGCAACCTTTTCTTGCTATAGAAAGACAAAAGTAATAGTCTAATAATTACGAACCTCTTTAGCCCACATTGCAGTATATGGTCAGGAAGTAGAACTTCGCAGTGAATACTAAGTACCTATAACAAATATGCTTTATTGCAAACCAAAAATTAAATCACATATACATGAACAAACAAGAATGGAAGAAAAATAATTGGATGATTATACCTAGTCCGGCCATAAGTTCTGTTACAAATTAAAATGTATTTTTTACCGACTTCAAAAAAATTAGGAGGAAAAATGGAGCAGATTTTATGATTGTTACTTTTCAGAACTTTTGACTGGGTGAACCGATTTTGATGATTCTTTTTTTTTCAAAGCTGGTATCAGCTTTGATGAAATTTAAACGGGACCACATGGCTAATACTTGCCGTGTGGTCCCATTTAAATTTAATTAAAATCAGTCAAGCAGTTTTTGAGAACACTGAATGACAATCGATCCCATAAGTATCAAAGGTCACTAAAATGGGTGTTTTTTTATCATAATAGAACTGAATTTAACTCTTAAATGTGTGAAATAACTCGTCAAAGTCGGCACCATGATGGTTCAGAAGTACCTAGTGGCACAATATTGTGTGCGTGGTAAATTAAATATTCAAAAAAGATATTTAATATAGTATTTACACAACTTTAAACGGTTTAAATCGCGTATATTTATCATTATTTTGTCCCGACGTTTCGGTTACCCCGTGACCACGATCACTGCAAAGTGTTTGAAATGTCGGGACAAAAATAATGATAAATATACGCGATTGAAACCGTTTAAAGTTGTTGTAATTATGTCTCAAAGTGTCGGGCGCAGAACAAATCGTGACTTGTGATGTAATACATCTCATATAGGCAGAGGTTAGTCCACTTAACATTAGGTGGGCCTAGAGCTGGTTCCATCACAGTAACATAAACAAATATAATAGTTAAGCGCTTCCACGTTTATATATTATCTTCGCGATAGCTTTTATATTTAATTATCCTTCCACAGACTTCAAGCGCCACAGCTACTCGTGTTTTATAAGCTAAAAGCTCACAAAACCTTGTCTCTCAATTTTGATTCATATTTTACAATGTACAAAATGTTATTTTATATCAAATTATGTTTTTATGGAGAGCTCTTGTCTTTTAAAGAATAAAGCGCAAAAGAGCCCGCTGGCAAAAATCGAGTAATAAATTGTTAAACATTTAACAAAGCACATGCGTCAGAGCTATAGGTTGCCAGTAACCACTGGTCATCGTAATGAAATATCAACATTATTCTCGAATTGCCTAAACGTACACTGTTATTACAGTCTTAAAAATACACTCTCATTGCTTGAAAATTGGGTTAGTTTTTCCAGTGTACTGGTCAGACGATCGGTTTAAATAATTCCTTTATTTACAATTTGGTAGTGTTTTAGTCGTTTTTGTGAAGGCGTAGGTTTTGGATGTATTTAAATGGGAATGTGATACCACGAAATTGATATAAAATAACACTTCGAAAATGTTTAAGAACATTTAGTAGCGCTCGTAGCGAAGTTTGCTTAGCTGTTCTTAACCGATCAGCAAAGTTAAGCAACGTCCGCCGCGATCATGAGTTGGATGGGTGACCGCTAGTGACATTACTACTGAGCATTTCCGTGCTTCGGAGGGCACGTGAAGCCGTTGATCCCGGTTGTCGTCTCAGGATGGCAGTCGTTATAGCATAATGGTAGGGCATTTTGCTAAAGTAGAAAATCTGTCGTCAAGCACCTAACAGTGTGCCCCGGCAGCTGTCCTTGAGTGCCAGTAATTCTAAGTTAGCCTGAACAACATCTTCGACCACATCATCACTTACCATCAGGTGAGATAGTGGTCAAAGGAAAACCTATCAAGGATATAAAAAGAGGAAGTACTTGTTTGGTTATTGCGAATGGTAAAAAGAAAACATTAAAGTGAGGTCTTTTTAGGCACATATCCTGGCGAGTCCTTGAAATAAATAAATCCTATAACACGTACCTTGAAGTAAAGCTATCCAAGTTTCAAATGCCTTTTGTAAGTTATAATAGGGTAAAATTAGCACTCGGAACTATTATAATTAAAGCACCGTACAGATTTCTAAAAATTTCTGTTTCTAACATATATTAATGATCTGCCTTACATGGTCAAAGATTTCTGTGATATTGTTTTATTCGCAGATGATACCTCTCTGATTTTTAAAGTAGACAGGAAAGACAGTGAACTGACGCATGTAAATAATGTATTATCTAAGATTTGTAAATGGTTCGCCGCTAATAATCTTCTCCTAAATTCAAAAAAGACGAAATGTTTAAAGTTTTCTTTACCAAATGTTCCTTATGTTGAACCAAACATAAAGCTTGGCCCAGATGAACTCCCTATTGACAAAGCGACAGTCTTCCTGGGAATCAAAATGGATTCCACTTTACAATGGGATCCACATATACATGATCTCTCCGGAAGACTTAGTTCTGCAGCATATGCAGTTCTTAGGATAAGACAGTTAACAGACGTAGCTACTGCTCGCCTAGTTTATTTCGCGTACTTCCACAGTATTATGTCGTATGGCGTATTGCTGTGGGGAACTGCTGCTGAGATAGAGACAATCTTTATCATACAAAAGCGTGCAATTCGAGCCATATATAAAATGGGTCCTAGGGAATCTGTGAGGGATCTTTTTAAAGAAATTGATATTTTAACTTTACCAAGTCTGTATATATTTGAAAATATTATGTATGTTCGTAAAAATTTGAGTAAATTTAAATTAAACAGTGACAATCACGATTACAATACTAGGAATAAAGATAAAATAGCGGTGCCAGGTTTTAGATTAGCAAAGACAAATAAAAGGTCCTTCTTAGGTAATTGTGTGCGGTTTTATAATAAAGTTCCTAAACATATTACAACGCTCACAGAAGGGAAATTCAAGTTGCATGTGAAAAACATATTGATTAAAAAATCCTACTACACAGTTTCTGATTACATAAACGACAAAAATGCCTGGACAATTCCGCCTCCGCCAAGCTATTGCCTGTCACCTACATAATTTAAACAAATATTGTAATAACTCTATTATATAGTATGTATGTAACACATTGTTAAAAGATGTTTAAAAGAATGGCCCCGAGTTTCTTGCCCGTTCTTCTCGCAGTGGCTCTATACTCTTTATTTGCTGAACTTGGCAGTACAATGTAGAATATTTCAATACTAAAATTTGTAATTGACCTTCATAAGAGCGTCATAGACGCCTAAATTGAATAAATGATTTTGACTTTGAATTTGGAGAGGTGCATCAAATTTATTTGGTGAAATGAAAAAAAATGTGAAAATCTACTGTAATTTTGAAGCAAAATAAGTATTTTACTATAGGGTGTAAAAAAATTTTACTAATCTTGTTTTTATTGCAGATTCGCAGTGCGGGGGTGGAGACGCACCTTTTGATATATCACACTCGATGGTATGTTGTGATATTAAATAAGTTTAGTTTTTTTTTTTTTAATTTAGTACAATTTGTACGTAGGGTGTTTGGGCTAATGTTAACTTTTTGGTTTGTAAATTTATGTTATTTGCCTATATCTCTGAGAGTATGGCCCCTATTGAGCTCAAGCAAGCAGGAAATGATCGAGGATCACGGAAGCGTGAAGAAATTGTGCCTGACTTGGGTCAGTTATTCTTTAAGTTCGTACGAATGTTTTCGTCCATTTCTTCAAACAGTAATTAAAAATAAAGAATTATAACAGTAAAAGCTATTACGCCTAGCAAAACTTAACTGCAAGATTTGATTCCGCCGTCCCCATTCTATAACCGGACATCCAGGGACACTCACAGCGCCACCGCCATATGGTTGATGTTCCATTTGCCCGAACGAAGCGATTTGCGTCTTCGTTCATCATACGAACCGCTAGGGAATGGAACACCCTGCCTGAGTCATCATTGATCGCATCTTCACTTACTATCAGGTGAGACAGTGGTAAAGTGCTACCCAGTTAGAAAAAAAAAACTACTAGTTGAGTCGAAAATCAACTTCATTGGCTCTTAAATATAATCAGGCAATAACAGTAAGGCAGCGTGTGTCTATTGATTCAAAATCAAGCAATTCTTGCTAAATAGATGGCACGCGAATGACCGCTCAATGCACCAAATCAACTAGCCTTATCTTTCGCCTTAAGTACGCACTTCACTCCTAAGACAGGTTCTACATCTAACCATGTTTTACGTGGTGGTCAATATCTCTACCATTTTGTGAATACCCGCATGGCTAACTACCACCCTCAAGTAGAAAAATCTGTTGCCAAGCACATAATGGTGTGTTCTGGCAGCTGTCCCTGAGAGACTGTTCCCATTCTCAGTTGAGGCTGTTTATTATCTTCAACTAGATCATCACTTACTATGAGATTGTGTTCAAAGGTCAATAAAAACAAGTGCTATCTAAACAAATATTTATGACACACATTAATTTTCAAATTAAAATGTTACGGTAAATAAAAATGAACTTGTGAGAGAGACAACAACCGTAACTTCCATCCTAGAACGTGTATCTAAGGCAGCATTAGTAGGATCTTACCAAATTTGGTTAGGCAGGGAAGGAGGCTCGAGTGGTGAAAGGGAGCATTGATGCATTATAAAGGGGCCCCTTAACCTTACTTACTGGGTTGGTGGCTTACAAGTCCCAGGCACTTTGACTTGAGCATATTCCTCTGCAAAGCACGGTGAATCCATGGAATGCTAAGTAAATTCGTCTGAAAATGTATTATCGTTGTTTTGTATTGTTGAGTACCAAAAAAATATTATAAAACAGCTGCACTTCAGTATTTATGAAACTTCGTTAAGCACGATTTAGTTGTCAAAACCGTTCGTATCTAACATGTTTTTTTCTAAATCCAAATAATGTAATGGTAGGCTAAAGAGAATTTCAAAGTGACCTAAAATCAAACGAGTCCCTCCCTTAAAAAGCCTGAAAAAGAAGTAGAATTTTGCGAATAGAGAAAATATATTAACTAGAAGCATCTACCATTTCAAAATCTAAACTTTATTTACTTTTTTCATTACCACCAAGATTGTGTCTAATTTTAGACCGTAAAACCTTAAATTTTCTGAAAAAGTTAATTGAATTTATTGTAATAATCTTGACCTAAAAGCCACTGAATTAATCCTAAAAAACGCCTTCACCTTTATATTAACCAAAACGTTAAAACCAAGCTCAAAAATGGTCCCGAAATTCATAAAATTCAATTACAAAAATTTTACGTAGAAGGCTACGTTGTAGCGGCACTACGCTTGGTGCTGCGTAGCATTAAATCGTAGCTACGGGAGTAAAATTCGAGAAATAAAAATACATGTAACATTATGAACGTGATGGTATCACGTATATTTTCATACAGATAGAGATTATTAATGGACCGATCTATACTTGGCCGGTTTTAAGTATTTGTTCTTATACGTTATAAGTTTGAAGCTTGCATATATTACTGTTTTTACGATAGAGCGAGTGGAAAAAAACGTAAGTCGGTTGTTTTTTGTTGTATATTTAAGTTTTGTTAGAACTATAATTTTTTAGGCAATCTGCAATACTAACACGTATACTATGAAACTTTTAACCAACAAACAAAAAAATAAGAGGGCTCCTATACAATAAAAGAGGTTTTCGCCGTACCGACCCAGCTCAATCGGACACTGCGAAAAGTGTATGTAACTCGCAAGATTAGGTTACAGATAATGGTACGGAACCCTATTTGCGCAAGTCCCACTCGAACTTGGCCGGTTTTTTTTAGGGATGATAAATATGTTTATTGCCGCTGTGGTTTGTTCAACTCCACAGGACTGTTTTTTTTAAATATGTATTTATTTATACGAAAACCTACAGCTTTCGTTTAGAGTATAGTATCTTAAAATATAATATTTAAAGCTGATAGGCTAGCCTTTGACGACTATTTCACCTAATGGTATGTGGTATGTAGTCAAAGATATTGTTCAGGCCAACCTAGAATTACTGGCTGGCTCTCAAGGACAGCTGCCGGAACACACCGTTAGGTGCTTGGCGAGATTTTCTATTTGAGGGCGGTAGCGAGCTAGGCGGGCATTCGCAAAACGCTATATTGACTGCCATCGTAAGACAACAACTGGGACTGACAGTTTAGCGTGCTCTCCGAAGCACGTGCACGCTCAGTAGTAAGACCACTAGCGGTTAACCATCCAAGTTTTAACCGCGGCGGATGTTGCTTAACTTTGCTGATCGGTTAACGGCTAAGCAAACTTCGCTACGAGCGCTTCAAAGTATGTTACAATACTTACTTTGTCATGGCTGACAAAACTAGTCATAGAATAAACTGGTAAGCATTAGTTTTACTACAAAGAGGGTCTGATTGAGCTTAATCTAGGGTGCTATCAGTACGGCATCCCTTTTTACGCAACTCGACGCGTCGGCTTGATGTACAGTGGTAAAAAGTGCGTTGAAAATCTGAACACTTTCACAGCGCGACGAACAAAAAGGAGGGTAATCTGGAACACTTATGTATAGTAATTGAGCGTTTATACGAAAAAAAATTCAGGCTTGGTTATTTGAAATGGTTTTTGTACCATTTCAAAGTCACAACTCAGAACCATTGTCTATTATCTACATAATAGTTATCCAGGCCGAATGCGGCTACGGCGACGTTAAGGCTTTAAGGGTGAACTGGCCGGTCGCTTCTCCATACAAACCTAGTAGGGTGATCACTCCCTTATTTGAGATTTTAGGCCCAAAATTAAGCATAATATCGATTGAACTCCTCATTATCTAGGTTTGTATCGTAACGAAATTAAAAATAATTAATTAATTTGGAAGTTATGAGCCTCGACACATTTTCATGTAAAGAAAGGCTCATAACTTTCAATTTAATTAATTTTTTTAAATTTCGTTTCGATACAAACCTAGATAATGACGAGTTCAATCGATACTTTGCTTAATTCTGGGCCTAAAATCTCAAATAAGGGAGTGATCACCCTACGGCGTTTGTATGGAGACCTGAGCGGCCAGTTCAACCTTAATGTGACTTACGAGCATGTCACAAGACTATACACTATACTATACTCAAGTAAAGAAGCGACACTCAAGCATGTGCTCACGTAAAACGTCTCGCGTCTACGTGTGAGTACTGCTTTGAGGAGGCATAATATCAGACACGGCCGTGGTACCAGCCTGTACAAGGAATCCATCTTGGTTAGTAGTAAAGGCTTACCTTAGTATGACTATATAGTGCAAGGTGCAAGAACTCTATTCAATATTGCAACCACACTATTTCATAAAGCAACAGCGTTTATATTTTTAATCGACTTCAAAGAAGGAGGAGGTTCTCAATTCGTCTGTTTTTTTTATGTGGGTACCTCATAACTTTTTACAGGGTGTACCGATTTTTAATTCGAAAACTGGTGCCATGTGGTTTAATTTTTTTGAGTGAGATCTGACGACTAGTATTTGAGTTATCCCAAATAATGCGAATTTTATGTTTGAAGACGGTATTTTTTGTTAAAATTTTGTTAGACACAATATATACATATAATGACTACCTTTACTTCTATACATTAGTGTATTAACTAGAAGAAGATTTTAAACTATAGATAAAGATTGGAAAAAATCCTTTCAAAAGGGAATTGGTACTTATAGCGTTTTCCATACAAACGTAGCTTCGAAATATTTTGAATACCAAGTGTTCAATCTCTATTAAGTTTTGCACGCATGTTCTTGAGAATAAAGCCTATATTTTTCTATTTATTATTCGGTTTGTCTATAAATGCAAATATAATAAAAAATCCCAAATAAAACGATTTTTCCGAATAGTCATGAAAATACGCAATTTTACGGAAAACTAGTAAACCACTAGCACAGGTTTTAGGCTTAAGGACATGCGTATAAAATTTCACCAAGTTTGAACACTTGGTATCGAACCATGAACCTGCTGCGTGGCATTCCATAGCCAATACCACTGAGCCATCACTGCTATATGGTACAACCAGAGAAGTGGTTTGACTGTGTGTACCCCTGTGGGGTGTCGGGTTAGAACCTCCCCATATCATCCAGTGGGTGTCGTAAGAGGCGACTAAGGGAAAAATACTGGAAGATGGGCAGCAACGCATTCTAAAGAACTGCCATCTGACATTGTGATCCTCAAGACGCCTTCCAAGCGTGGGGATTATGGCAAATACCGCCTTAATAGCGGAGGCTGTGTTTAGCAGTGGACGAGTCGGCTGTTACAGTACAGTACACTACAGTTTGACTTTATAGAGCGGTACCGAACGCGGTTTGTATGTGTGCGCGCCTGTACGCACGTCACACACGCACGCACACTATGACATATATCTAGCGTGTCCAGAGTGCGTTGATTAATTTATAGGTAATTGCCCTTAAATTAATTGATTAATGCCCGCATGCTGGGCACGCTGACAACTGGTAGTGGGCTGGAGCATATGGACTGCCTGTGAGTCTGCATTGACTTATAGGTTGTCTAAATGCTTTTATTGTAGTAGCTGTAGTGTTGTGTATAGTTCGTAGTATTCTGTTAATAAAGGTAATATAATTATTAAGTATCATAAAAGTATAACCTTAAATATATAATAATATTAAATAGGAAAGATTTGTATTTTCGTATGTAACGAATAAACTTAAAAACTATTTGGACCGATCTAAAAAAATATTTCACTATTAGAATCCTACACTATTTCTGATAAACATATGTTATAGAATATTATCAAAAACTTAGCGATACGTACGGAAACTTTATTAATGTAACCCAACGTGTGACAAAATACCAAAAAATCGTTATATCGTGTACGCTGCGGAAATTGTTGACAAAAGAGCAAAGTGATGTACTAAAATTTTATAGAAGACATCAATATCTACAAAAAAGTCTGCAATACTATATGTCTAACTATTACAATTATGTCACAATAGCTTTTTATATGTTTCAATTTATATGTTTTTGTTAATACCCGTGCGAAGCCGAGGCGGGCCGCTAGTTGACTATATCGGAGGTCACACTACCATAGCATTTAAACCAAAAAAATACCACAGAGCACATTTAAGAGCACCTTCCTTTTTTAAAAGACGTAAACCGTCTTTTACTCACTCTCTGTGTACGGTCAGCAGAAAACTTAATTAAACTGGCACAAAGAAAAAGACCGTAGACTTCATTACTGTCGCACTCTTTTGTTAAATACTGAACTGTCCGCTTTAAAGCTGAGTTATTTGCTTTATTTTATAGCTTCCTGGCCGACTTTTTAAAAGGTAATAGAAGGGTGTTTCTAGATTTAACGTATGTGTTTGTGTTTGTCGCGTGTGACGTCTGAAAGTCCACAACCGTGTGATTCTTACAGCATTTTCTGCCTCATGGTGTCACAATTTATAAGCAGCTGCCGTGAGAAGTATTTCAGAACTGATATGACTTAGGAGCCTTCAAGAAGAGAGTGCAATAATCATCCATTCCCCCCTAAAAGGTTGACAACGCATCCTCGAGACGGTGATCACGTACCAATAGCTGAGTCACCTGATCGTTTGCCCTCTTATCCGTAAAAAGTGTATCTATAGGTGGCTGGTTCATATCCGGCTCGAAGGACCAGCAGGAAAGAGAAACTTAGACCTATTTGGTAAAAAAATTAAATAAAGTACACAAGACGTCTGTTTTGTCCATGTAATGGAGGAAGAAAACGTGGGGTTTGCGACAGTCATTAATGTGTATCATATATGTAACATAAGTGACTTCAGCTTACCTGATGATGAAAGCGAAGGACTCATACAAAAAAAAAACATTTAGTCGATTTGAGAACCTCCTCCAATTTCGGAAGTCAGTTAAAAATAAAGTATCCAACATGATCCAGTAAAAGTTAAGCGTTATAAATAAAGCCGGCCAAGTGGTCATGAGGGACAAGTTGGTTACATTTTTATTTCAACTTACAAGTTTTGTGTTAATAAGCATTCTTTCGTTTTCCTTCCCAACTTATCGCGATTTCACCATCGCTGTCTTCTTTCACTCTTATGCAGTCCGATAGTGATGGAATTGTGGCATTTGACAGTATTTTAACATATCTATATTGTAGCTCGTAGCATTTCCATCATAAAACAATGTTACTTTTATAGCGCTATCTCTGTCGCACAAACGAGACGATTCAATGCGCGCGCCTACTCTCACGTTGATGTTCTAATCTAAGGTTACTTTAATGATATTTCGTAGTGCGAAATAAACTTGTAAATGTATAGTTAAATATATATCGTGACCTTAGCTCAGATTTATTTTCGCCCAATATTTTGTCACCCTCCCATTTTTACCCACATTTTATTTACAAAAACATAATTATTTGAATATTTATTATTATTTTTACTACGTTAGTAATTTTTTTTTAATATTTATTTCGTAGAATGGAGAGACCTCGTTTCACGTGCGTGCGAGCAACGAAGAACTACGAAATATTTAAATAGCGTGGGCGAATTTTTTATATTAAGTTCATGTACAATGAGCATTTATAAAAGGGAAAAATCTTTCAGTGGCTTTGTCACCTATTTGCTACATAATAATTAGAAATAAAATTTGATAACACTTACTTTATAACACAAAACCTTATTAAGAGGCATTTTACATTTTAATGCGGTATACGAAGATTTTAAGCGCTTAATTTACTATCATAGGAAATATCTACAAGTTGTTTAATAATTGATAAAAATAAAATAATCTGTTCTCTTTTCAGTTAATGTACCAGATTTACAAACATACCATTAATTATTTTGTAGTGACCAATCTCCCGCACCTTGTTTTACGAATTAAAGTACACATATCCAACTTCAGAGTTCTATCTCTTGTATAGAGATTCATCAAATTAACTAAAAAAAAAACTATGCATCAGGCATATAATCCTGTTGACACATAGTGTACTAGAATATCGATAATTAATCGTCATTGTAGAAAAAAAATAAAGGTCTTGCGCCAATTTCCACGAATTATATCAGCAGTTTACCACGATATATTGCGTTTAATAAAGTGTAATTCCAAACAGATATTATATGAAAAGAAAGTTCATTCTTAAATTAATTTGATCTTTAATAAATTGTGATATTTACTCAGTTTTGTTAGACAAGAAAAAATATTTAACATAACTCGAAATGCTCATAAATTGAAATGTACAAGCGCGAGGCGATCAGTACCGCGCGAGCGCCCATCGAGATAGGACCTGTGTTCATTTTTCCTTGCTCTGACGTTTCGTACGCGGAACGCTTAGACGCAAGTTTATAGTGCGACCACAGAGTTTTGATCATGTCTTTATTTTTTTGAGTAACAAACTATACTTTATATTTGTTGTCCATAATATAAGTATTGTTGTCTTGTTAAGTAACTACATCTTTAGTTTCTGTTCATCCATTGTGTTATAAATAGGAAACGTCACAATTATGCAGCCTTATATAGCGTTATTGGAAAAATGCTAACAACCTCAAAGGGTTGGCTTCTTCTCTTTGGTCTGCTAGTTTTTATATTATTCTAGTTTAAATTAGTAACTCACTATAACTTTTGTTTTAGAAGGATAAGATAACAGGCGAATAATTGATTTCCAATATTTTTGGATTCAGTTAATGTCTATAAGTGAACACAGCGATAACTTCAGCTGGAAATTAAACTACCTTCCTAATTTGTACAAACCGGCCTCCCAGCTTTTCCATCATTTGTACAAACCGGGATACCAGTTAGCAGTCGATAGTCGTATTTACAAATTTACCATAAAATCTGCGTAAGTCCGACTTTCATAATCCAAATGGTTTCAAAAGGATGCATCCTTGCCTACGAATAAATATGAAAAGAAATGTAATTCAAGCTCAAAAACAACAGAACGCAAACTATACCGCAGCGGGCGTGGCTTAAAAAGTGTACCGCGCGGTGCTGTCAGTTCGCCACGTGGGTTCGAGTCATGCGGTTGTACCGCGGGAATAATCAACTGAATTTTTCAATGTTCTTCTACGTTATTTAATTCTGAAAAAATACCATAATGTGTAGTAAAATGGTAGAGAAGCCATACGGATATAAAAAAATCGGGAATAACTTGTATAAACGAGTAAATAACAATATTTTGGAAACCCATACTTGACTACCCTGGATAGTTTTATGCAACATGAATTTTACATGAAGTCAAAAATAACTTCGGAACATTGTTAGTCTGAGAACATTTCATCTGAAAACGATTCTCAATATATTTTTTTCGTATGCTTAATTTTTTATGTCAAACATGTACTACAAATGTCATAAAAAAACTATGATAAAGTTCCTCAATTCTAATATAGTATTTATGCTTCTAATTACATAAAAATATCCTAGGAGTAGGGCTTTGATCTGACAACTGTCAAAGTGGCAATTGATGTCGTTTTTCTCAGAATTGGTTTAATTTTAGGGATACAAACGAAATAAAAATTACAAATAATTGATCTTAGGTCTTATATCTGTCATACGTAAGAATAATTTCTAAGTAATTTTTATGTAATTTTAATCCAAAATATGAAATAGAAACGGAAAAATATGACATTAACTGTTATTTTGACAGCTGTCACGCTTGAGATCTATTTCTAGATAACTATAATGTCATTTGTACCTAAAACATAAAATTAAAACATATAAATACTACATCAACTGCCTCGTTGATAGTTGTCACACCAAGGGCTGCGGTATTGTTAGTTCCAATAGGTATATATAATCCATCTACTTAATTTGCTACAATGGAATACTAGAATAATAGTTCCGGGCATGCTGGGCACGTTGACAACTGGTAGAGAGCTGGAGTGTTTAGACTGCCTGCAAGCCTGAAATGGTTGGTTGACAGCTAGGTTGACTAAATGCTTTCGTTGTAGTAGCTAAATGTATTTATTACATTTTGCAGCATTTTGTTAAAATACATACCGCCAAAAAAACTTGATGTACTTATTAATCTACCACACGCAATAAGACATTTTTAAAATCTAATTTAATTCTAAGTTATATCCTACTATCAATATTAACTTGGATAAAAAAAAATACTTGAAATCCATTTCATTTTTTCAGCGCATCATATATACCGACTATTATAGAATATTATATCCAAGAAAGTAATTCCAATTTACTGAAATAAATTGCATTAAAAACCTAAAATATTTTATTGGAAAAATCTGTAATAGAAAATGAATACGTAAACAAGCTTACATAATGTGGCATAACGCCATCCACGCGTATCTAAAGCTGGGAACGCACTACAGAGTTGCGTCTATAGAAAAAGTCGGCTCAGCTGACTTTTTCGTTCAGAATAGCAATACGGCATAGCAGAACGGTTCTTCTAGCTAATGGCAAAAATTCGAAATGGATGAAGTTGTCGAAGTAAAATAATCGTGGTGTCTTGAAAAGAGGCCGATATAGCTGAAAAATTGATAAGTGTTATATTTGGGTGCAAGATATAACAAAATTCTCGTTCGAAAAAAACTCTTATTGACAACTCTAGCATTGCAAATGGTACGGTGGACTGTTCTGAGCTCCTCGAGCTGATAGGATTATGCATTCATGCAGCTGTATTGAGAAAACCCAAAACTTTATCTGTTCCGTTAGTTAAGACAAATTATAGGCAAAATGTATTCATTATGCGTGCAAGTGCGTCGTTTAACAACTTGACAGATACAGATATTGATTTATACAATACCTCAACTACCAAACTGAAACTTTTACTTAATGAAACATTCTTCTGTACTAGTTAATTTGAACCTTAAGTATTGTATTGTATTGTTTATTTCTTTTCATAAGTTAGTCGTCCACTCAAAACATTTTGTTTTATAATTTTTTTAACCTATAAGTGGAAACTTGTATTTGGCCAACAGCATTAAATGTGTTTTTCATGTAGTATATAAATGAATTAACTAATGTTATTTGCCTAGCTGTACATAAGTTTTCTGTAAATTCTTAAATAAAATAAAATAACTCTTCAGAGATAATGATCGATTTCACACAGATTTAAGAACGTAAAATAAAGTCTTATGAATTGTTGAAACGTGAAATGACTGGATAATTTTACTGCACCGCGTCTCTCCAGTGCCGAAAGGCATGGCGCAGGCGTGACGCAGAGTTACCTTCGGAGACATCTCTTTAGCACTGCGCCGTGCCTCTCCGAAGCCACATCACTATAGTGCGGTTTACGACATTTATAAATCCAAACAAATTAATATTTCCCGAGCCGCACCGTTTCGCTGCCGCGCTGTGCCGTAGTAGTGCGGTTTGGCCTTAGGCAATGACGGCGGTGACAACATCACTTTGACGCGACCAATCAGATGAGATCATTTCAAAGCGCCAAATCAATTAACCAATCCAATTGAATTTTGAAAATAGTGCGTGTTTTGTTACATGTGAACTTGATGAGGCCGAAATCAAAGCGGTCACTGTATCAGAGTTATACTTCTTTACTTTATTTATTCGTAGATCCTTGCCCATACAAGAAAAAAATCCATATTTTTCTGAGATAACGGAAGTATTTTGAATATTTGAAGCAGTGATGGCTCAGTGGCATTGGCTATGGACTGCCGCGCAGCAGGTCCATGGTTCGAATCCCGCCCAGAGCTTGAGCTTCACCGCATGGTGGAAGGGCATTTTGCAAATGCCCGCCTGGCTAGCGACCACCCTCAAGTAGAAAATCTGTCGCTAAGCACCTAGCGGTGTGTTCCGGCAGCAGTCCTTGAGAGCCAGTGAAATAACAGGCAAAACGAGACTTAACAGGTATGTCTCAAGGTGATGGGCGCAGTGCAGTTCGTCACTTGTGATGAAATGCATCTGTTATAGGCAGAGGATACTGCTTAACATCAGGTGGGCCTCGCGCTTGTTCCATCAAAAAAACATAAAAAAACAAAAAAACAAAATGAAATCTGAAACCAGCACAAATTACATTTTGGCCCCAAAATATTACGTCATTTCATATTAATCTCGTAACTACGTCAACAGTTATAAACCTAGAAAGCCGCAATTTTGCATATGTATAAGTCATTTTTCACTCGATACATTTTGCAACGCAAACACTTACCGATGCAAATTTGCGTATTAAATAATCTCGTAACTAATTTTAAACTTCTAAACCAAAAAAACGGAAATAATACAGGTGTAGCCGTAGGTGTGCCGTAGGTGGTATAGTTTTTCAGAAAAAAATATTGCTCTCCAATACAGTTTTCCCGCCAAAGTTCTTAAAACAATTGGGTTGTTTTAATCTTGTTACTTTAAGATATTTGGCGTAAAAATCTGTCACAATTCATGGCTAAAGAACAATAGTAAATTATCATATTAAAAGAAGAATCAAAGTTCTAGGTGAGTTAGTTACGAAAAAATAAAAATAGCAATTAAATTACTATTTCCCACCATTTTTGTCGTGTGTTCAAACCCCATTTCCAGTATTTTTTTCTATAAAAAGGTGTATTATCATTTATTTTCCATAGAGGAAATAGTGAGCATAAGAGTTTATAGTGAGGATTGCATTGGTACCAAGAAGTATATATGTTGATTATAGATTGCATCAAAGATATTCGACTCCTTGGATTGACAGTAACTATATGAACATGGCATGAACCGAAAAATGCTAGTAACAGCCTTATGGCTGCGTTCGGCACACATCCCATCAAAAAAATTTGCATTTTTAATGAATAAAGTTCCATCTCCTAATTGTCCCGACTGTGGGGTTATTGAGGACGTTCAGCATGTATTGATGGAGTGTGTGCGGAATGAACGCTATAGGAGATCTTGCTTTAATAGAAAAAGTATAACAGATGTTGGATACTGTAATTGTGTACTAGCAAGTCCTATGTCAGACCGTGCAGTTCAAATGTATAGATTAGCAGAATTAGCTTTACAATAATTAGTTGGTAAGTTTGTATTTTAGCTTTACTGGACGATGTGGTCGCTTAGCGACAAAGCCCATAAAAAAATAAATTAAAAAAAAAAAAAAAAAAAAGATATTCGATTTAAAAACAAATAACCTCAAAATCTGTATATATATATATTTACATTTCGCTGTTTGGTCTACTCAAACTAAATGGATGAAAATGTTATTTTTTTAATGGTATAGGTGATATATTGTGGTATGGGAATATGAGGGTGACATGTTTAAGTAATGGAAAACCAAAAACGTCATGGGACGTTTGTGGTTGGTACTAAGTTGTTTTCCGGATGCACAGAAAAATAAACCTCAATCCTATGCATGGTCATTATGGCAGACAGTGTTAACGACTGGATATAGATACTGAAGAGTGTATACGAGGAAAATAGCAATTTTTGGAAAATTTAAATGAAAGAGCTTTTAGTCCGCAGCCTTTAATCAATGCCGTTACGTCAAATATTTATATAATTTTAAGCCGTATATTTTTTTAATTATTTAAGTTTATTGTTACAATAAATGATTCAAACATATCTATTTTTTATTCATCAAGGATGAAATGTAAATATACGATTCACGATGTAGGTTGACTATTTAATGTACATGCCTACTTCTTTTCTATAACATTAGCAAGTAATCGACAAGAAATTGATTATTTACTCATGCCAATCACACAATTTTTAAATTCGCAACTTACATTTCTTTATTAATGAGGGCTAGTATCAAAATATGTTACTCACAGTCACGCTATTCCGTCGTCACTTCTTTCGCTTGTGTAAGCGATGCGCTGGCATTTACCTAAACTTCAGTAGCGTGATTTTGTGAAATGGCTCTTAAGTGCAATTTTGGAGCTGTATTCGTGTTTTTTTAGACCCAAATATATAGAACCATGTTTTTGGATCAAGCATAGTATCATATACTCTACAGTATAATATGTTTATATTATTAATATCTGTAAGGTGTACACTCTTTCTAAAAAACTTGTTCAAAATCCCTTTTTGAAACTCACTTCACCTAAGCGTCCATACTGCAATCACTCTACAGAGCTCAGCTTACACTGGTCTATATTTCCTCTCAACTTTTCCTACACATTTTTCTAACAAAAATATTGTCACAATTTATACACTTATAAAGAAGCAAGTTATTCAAATATCGACCTTGTTAATTTGAAATAAAGTTCCTTCTACCTTATTCACACCACTTGAGGGTGAGCAAGGTCTTTTTCGCCCATTCTTTTATATTTGTTAGGGAGTTATTGTTTTTTATGGTTATGGAAAGTAGAGTGAGGTTTAGGAGAATTATGGTTATTCATGAATACGATTTAAAGAATTCTCTTAACCATTATCTCTTACAGATTCGTATTATCCTTACTAATATTATAAACGTAAAAGTATATAAGTATGGATGTATGAATGTTTGTGACTCTTTATCGCATAAACTACTAAATATGTTTTAATGAAACTTTACGATAATATAGCTTACACATCAGGATATCACATAGTCTACAATTTATAAGGACATTGTGTGGAATTGTCCAAAATATATCAATAAGTGTCAAGTAAGTCTGAAAAAAATCTGCCATCTGCCAGCTATTCTGGCAAGCGTTGCAAAAACTATAATAGTCCTACAAAAAGCCCGTAACCGGGTACCCCCCGTTTTATGTGTAAGCCACTATCGCAAAAATACGATAAAAAGAATTAATTTATTTCTAATGAACATTTGATTGTAACAAATTGATCCTTATATCAAAATAAATACTTTTAACGTTTCTGGTGTTTAAAGTAGATAAAATTTATCTTTTACTGTATCAGCCGGATTGTCCACTGCTGAACACAGCCTCCCCTATTAAGGGGGTATTTGCCATAATCCCCACGCTTGGCAGGCGGCTTGGGGATCGCAGTGTAAGATGGCAGTTCTTTAGAAGGTGCTGCTGCCCACCTTCCAGTATTTTCCCTCAGTCGCCTCTTACGACACCCACGGGATGATATGGGGAGGTGCTATTCTAACCCGGCACCCCACGGGGGTTACATTACAGCATTTGGACAAATATCTAAGACCTTCGACAGGGTTTGGCATGATAGCCTGATTGGTAAGTTTTCAGTATATGGTTTACCTCCCAGACAGTGTGCGTGGATTAAAGACTTCTTGAGGGAACGTTCGTTAGGAGTAGTCGTTGATGGCTGTTCATTTGAACTAATGGCTATAAATGCCGAGGTACCTCAAGGATTAGTTCTTTCGGCAACACTCTTTCTGCTTCACATTAACGATCTGCTTAAACCCGGTACCTCTGGGTACGCAGGCGATAGCACAGTTGTCGAGCAAGAGCTTGTTGGCCGTGTCTGATTGGGGCGATGCCAATTTAGTAAGTTTTAATGCGTCCAAAACACAGGCCTGTCTTTTCTCCGATAAGCGGAAAGCATTTCATCTATCTCCGACTATCCGAAATGAATCAATACCGGTGGCGAATCGGTTAGAGCTTCTTGGTGTCCTTAACTTTGAATTTAAACTTCGGATCTTACATCGAAGTCAGAGCACAACTGGCCGCTAAGAAGCTTGGTATCCTCGCAAAGGTTAGGCAGTACTTCACACCGGGGCAGCTTCTTAATTTATATCAAGCACAAGTCCGTTGGTATATGGGGTTCTGCAGCCATCTCTCGGATGGATCCGTAAAATACCAACCGGAGGCTCTCGACTCTATTGACCGACGAGCCAAAAGACTTATAGGCGATGATAAGCTGGTTGAGTCTAAACTACAGAGTATCGGTCATCGTCGCAGGGCCGCTTGCCTATCGGTATTAACGTATACATTTCGGAGAGTGTGCGCAGGAATTACATGGGCTGATTCCTCCATGCCCTTTTTATCATCGGACATCAAGACGAGATAGGGGCCAAATGGGCTCAGATTTCCATTGCCGTCCATCATGTTGAGGGTTGATATTTTTTTCACAGAAAGGTTATTTTAGTATAAGCACACACGCAAAGTTTCAAAATAAGGAAACGCGTAGTTTTGAGAGAAAAATATTGAAATTTAATTATTTTAGCAATATTAATGCTAATCCGTAGGGATTGACAAATCTGTGGAAGCACAGATTATATAGAATTCTCACCAATTAACGTTTCGTTTTACGAATGGTTAAAGGCGTATTCCACTTGACACTAATTTCGTTATTTTCGATAATTTTGACCAGATCTTGCGTCGATGGTTCCACATTTAATATGAACCATAGACACAAACTGTGGTCAAAATTATCGAAAGTAGCGCCAAGTGCAATACGCTCGGTAACATTTTATATTAATAAAAACAGGTTAGGTTAGGTTGAAACTGCGACAACACAACGCGCGAGCCGAGCGAGCGAAGCGAGCGTGCCGCCGCAGCGGCCGGCGAAGAGCTAAAAAATCTGTTACACATCTAACAAAACAATAAATTTGATCAGTGTTACAAAAAAGTGAGGTTATGATTTTACAAAAATATGCAAAAGTCGAAAACTATGCATTGCCTTGTAATAAAAGTGGTGGGAAAGGGAAGGGAGGACCCTCCTCTCCGTCATTCCACTACCCTCTTTCATGCCTATGGATTTTAAAATAATTATCTTAATTTTAATACAGAAAATGAGGAAAATTAAAAAACAAGTAAAAAAGGGGGGCTCCGGGACTTTTCCTTTGAAGAGGGGTATCCCTCCTCCCTCTTCCCCCTCAATTCGACGGACGTCAATGGAAAGTCGTACCGCCAAATGTTTGCATATATTGCGTAAAAAAAAAAAAAAAAAAATATTTACGAAGACCCGAATGAAAAAGGAAGAATATAATTTTTCTTAAAATTTTATAAAAATATTTGTTATTATGAAGTAGTAACTGACGTCAACAATCTAAAATGCAAGACAAAGTACAGCCTTTGACAGATTATAACTTTTTATGTTTGCTCAGCTCTAAAATGTACCAAACAGTCGCACACAGCTCACGTAACTTTGCATTCAACACCCAACTGGGCCGGAAGTTGAAAAAAAAAAGCTTTTTGTAACTCAAACGGAATATTTAACGAAAGGGACGCATGGCATACTTTTATTTAAACGCCATCTATCGGAGGCGTAAAGGATACTTTACAATGGGAACGAGAAACGGTTAGTAGCATTGTTTTAAGTGGTTGCTACTCCCAACCAGGTGTCCTCCTCATTGGTCATTGAATCGTTAAAACTATAAATATATATCCATAGATAAATAAATAATATATTTATTGATCATTATTATTCATATTATATTTATTTATATATTATATTAAGTGATCATTTAGAATGCAATCTTTAGTGAGAGCCCAGGGCGTGCTTAGACGTATTACAAATGTTTTGGTAAGTACGTTTAGTAAATATTGAAAAATTATTCGAGCACAAAGTTTTTACCCTGGGCGGGCCCGTGTTCTTTAGTTTCACCGCTCGGCCATCGGAACATACTCGTTTGAGCCGAAATTTTGTGTTCTAATGTTATTATTTTAACCGTCATAGGGGACTGTGCGAGGTCATTCAACAACTAGACTACATTTGATGGATAAAAGTGCCTTTTCAAACACTTAACTCTCGTAATGATTTTTCTGCCTTTCATTTCTAAATATGAATACAAGCAAAAATCATTTACAAATTAAAAGCAAAACTATTTTTTTCGTTTGACTTTCGCTCAATGCTTGTAATCATATTTGGAAATATACAATAAATGTGTTCTGTACTAGTACTGCTATACCCCATGTCCCTGTACTATTTTACTGACCTCTCCTTTTTTTGCGCTGGGAAAACGCCTTCCGCGTACCACGCTGTTCCGGGAGGAAGTCACTTGGTTATATGGGACTCCCCGGGCAGAGTGCTCGGTATACTCACTAAAAACCTAGCGGTTGGCCTCTACGTCTTATGTGGGGTGAAGCGGCGTCGCTTGCGCACTCCACCTCAATCATCCCGACGCTAGGCTCCCTGGAGCCTCCTGACTTTGGCAGCCCTCTTTGGGGGCAATCTTCATGTTTGCCCTTCATTAGTTAGTGATGGGTCCTCCGACCCACCAGGAAGGCAGACAGCTGACCTCTCCGAAACCAACCCCTTTAAGATAATCCATCCATAATCTAGCATTTATACTTTCCCATGCCCCTCACCTACTCACCTCAGACTTCATCCGTCTCCCATCCGCGTCGGTCATACTATATTTTCTATGTCAATTTTCCTAATTTCCATTTAATAAACTTTTTGTTGTTTTTGCGAATTAAAATCTTTTTTTTAAATTATTTAACTGACTCCGTATAACAGTACAGCAGGCACCAAGTACAAAGACATTGCCCAAGGCTTGCCCCAACCCCATTTCAAAAACAAGTAAAGTCATAACGTTTATTACGTTTAGTTAGTCCAACCCTTGTAAAGTGAACGACAAAATATTCATTAGAGTATTTGCATTAGAGCGCTAGTGACGGGGTAAAACTTTTCCTAACTCGATATTAATTACCATAGTTTAACAATGATGTACGCATAGGCAGTGATTAATTGTAATAAACAATTTATTTATAACCTAGTTTGAGGAACGAATTTAAAATGTTGCCACTAATTATTACATCACACTGGCTATATATTTTGGAGTTTACGTTCTCTAGGACAATTAATAATTGACCAAGGGCGTGTCGGGCCACGTATATGGTAGGGTTTCGTCGCAGGTGCCGTAGTTGGAAAGAAAACTACTTGACGAGACTTTTAAAACGACTTCAAAAAATGAGGTAATCAATTCGACCTGTATGTATGTAATATTGTCAGAACTGCATAGTTTTTGGATATGATAGTATATTCTAGCTTCTAAACTTGTGTGCCAAATTTCATAAGTGTATGTATGCACAATTGTATTGCACAAATTTTTGTTTTATTTAATAAAGAACTTCTAAACTTTAGAGTCGCTATAATTTTTATCAAAATCGGGTAAGTAGTTTTCAAGACGCTGCATAAAATACTGGGCGGATTTGAATTTAATTCGGTAACTTTATCACGCATACTACGAGCATGTAATAAAAGGATCTGGCATACTTCATAATGCATAAATTTAGTGTAACAGCAGTAGTGAGGTGTGTTTACACTATAGGAACTATATATAACTCATAGTATATCTATTAACTTTATAATACATTAGGTATGTATATTTATGCAGTTTTTATCTATTATTTTAGGGTAATATACAATATTGTGATTTTATTGTTAAAACACCACCGTCCATATTTTTGAGATACTTCTATCCATCCTAAGGTTGTCTGCAAGAGATCGCTGCAAGCGATACGACCGCGCATTGGACCTGATTAAGTTAACTACTCCATGTATTGTTTCCATTGTTAATCTGCGGTCAATTTGGTCAGAAAGAATATTGATAAGTTGGAGAATGATCTCAAAATTAAAAATTAATTACATTTTTGTTTGAAAGTTCCCGTGAGTATGAGACATTTATTATAGCTTTCAATAACCGGCTGTACTCACGCGTATTGGTCGAGATTGTCGACCTAGGTTTCGGGCATGTCCGATGCCCTTCATCAGGTGAGTTCACGCGTCTAAATCGCGGCGATGACTCCGCGCAACTGAGTTTAATTAAATGTTACAAAAAAACAAACAAATAAGAGTACGGACCACGAGTCTGCAGAGTGTAATATTTACAAAAAAAAACTGGTGTCAATAAAGAGTTTCGTATCGTATCGTTTAGGCAGCAAAAGTGTCAAACGAGAGGTGATTAGCAGCACCATTTCGGATTAGTTTCTTTATTAAATTACTTTATGCCTACCTATTTATGGGTGATCGCTAGTGATATTACTACTGACTACTTCCCAGGGCACTTTAAGCCGTCGCGTCGGTCCTGGTTATTGTATTAGGATAGCAGTCGTTAAAAGCATAGTAGTAGTCTACTTCACAAATGCCCGCCTGTCTAGCTACTACCCTTGAGTAGAAAATCTGTCGGCAAGCACCTGCAAGTGTATTCCGGAGAAATGTGAGAAATGTGTAATGAGATAGTGGTAGAGTATAACCCAGCAGCCATAAAAAAAACTTATATGTACTGATTTTCCAAAAATAATAAGGAGTAAAAACGAATAATGGTTTGAGTGTAGTTGAAATAATATGTTTGTCATTTCTCTCACTCGTTGTCTTCTCAACTGCCAGCATCTTGTTTTGGCGACACTCCGCAAATCTAGCAACAAATTTATAAGAATATTGTGGGTTTGATATTTCGATTGTTTTCTTTTATAGCTGATAGGCTAGCTTTTGACCACTATATCACCTGCTGGTAAGAGATGATGTGGTCGAAGATGTTGTTCAGGATAACTTAGGATTACTGGCTAATAAAACAAAGGCCACACGGCACAGCGTACCTTTACTAAATAAAGTCCAACCTTTGAAAAGTAAACGACAAAATATCAATTAACTATTTGCATTAGAGCGCTAGTGACGGGGTATACTGTTTTTGCCGAATTGTTCATTGCTGAACACAGCCTCCTCCATTAAAGGGGGGTTTGCCATAATACACATGCTTGGCAGACGTCTTGTGGATCGCATTTCAAGTTATCAGTACTTCAGAAGGCGCTGGCGCTGGCCACCTTCCGGTATTTTACCTTCAGTCGCCTCTTACGACACCCACAAGTAGCAGTGACATTCTAGCTCGGCACCCAACGGGTCATAACTATTCCCAACTCAGTATTTCATACTATAGCACTACAGCAACTACAGCAATGATCTACGAATACAGTGATTAATTGTACAATCAACAGTATAAAACTGAATTTCACAATACACAAAACAAGAGCGTAATAATTATGACAGAAAGATTAGGCTTCAGTAATGTGCTATGCTTGACTATCTACTATGCTTTAAAGGAATTTTCGTTGTGTTTGTCATAGTGATTTGTACTTTGTTACTTCATTATTCGATATTGTTATTATTTTTAGTATTATTTAATGATCGAACTTCACTTCTAAGTTCATTTGATCATATATTATATTATGCAAGCAATTAACAAGGACAAAAATGAGCCTTTTTGTGTTCCTAAGGTGCAGCAACATCACCATACCACAACGTGAGTAGCATGCTGCTTTACAAGCCTATTATTCTAAGAGTCTGTTTTTACAATGGCAACCATTGTATGAGAGTAAACACAGATATGAATGGTCCTGATGCCCGGGATTGTGCAACTAGCACACATTGATAATTTTCACCCTCCTACAGAGAGAATTCCGAATGATCAGCCACAAAACTTAATTACGCAACCACGTAACTGACGTAGTGCCAGCGAACTTCCTCATACAACGAATCGATATCGGTAAAGTTATATCTGTGTCCCCGCACTACTCGATTGCATAACTGTACAGTGAAGTGACAGAAGACTTTTAGTGTCGATAAATTTAACTTCCCTCATATACCACAGTGATCTCCATATCCACTTAATGGATGTTTTACAAGATTATCAGTGAAAATAATGCGCTGAATGAGTAGTATGCCACTACTTAGGTCAATGTGAACTAGGTGTTGAAACATTTCAGTCATACAATAGCAGACTTTACCAGTAAACGCCCTCACCGACAACGGCAGAATAGTGGTTATAGGTACTACCAACAAGATCATTCCCAAGGAGGGTTGGCATAAGGTAGTAGCTTTCTTCCGCAAGAGTTTGTCTTCGTGGACAAATACCTTATGTATGAAGTTTTGATGTTCACATTGTTCGATATTCCGCCTTGAAGCTGTAGTATGCAAACACTCGACGTTTAGTCGTAAAAGGCACGATAGTAAATGAAATAACTGGACAAATGACACATGAGAACTACGAGTGAGGCACAGTCAAGTATATCCAAATTCTAAGTCTTGATGCCATATAAAATTACGCTTATCAAGTACGTTATATATCGATAATGAATTTTGTAGGCATACAACCTTATCGATATAGATCGTCCATCACTAGGTGCGGCCTAATTAGTATAGTTGGGGCGGTAATGAAATTTTCAATATAAACAGAATCGCTTGGGAGATTGGGACGGGCAGACGGACAGGCCTTTGTTGTGTTATGGTATGCGATTATACCTTTACTTTGTGTGGGTAATATAATGATAACTGTGCTTATAGTACCTAATAAGTTTAATTCATTTATCTAATAAGTTAATATTTTATCCACAAATATGTTATATCTCCTGATTTTCAAAGTGAAATCATTTATTAAATTTAGGCGTCTATGACGCTCTGATGAAGGTCAATTACAACTTATTATATCTGCCACTTTAGCTGACATACCCCACAAGTCTTCGGTACTCTTAATGTTTAAAGTTTTGAAAGTTTAAATTAAGTAGTCATAATAATCTTCCTCGCATTTCTCAGTTGATATGCAGCATTAGCCTAAAATGGGCTCTTGAGTATAGCTGCTGAAACAAACATTAAGAGCTTCCCGACATATTTTCTACTACAAGTGGTGCAGGACTTGCAAAATGTCCTATGAACATGCAGGTTACAAAATATCATCATACAACAACAAATATTTTAAGAAAACATTTAATTAATATTTTAATAAAACACATAAAAATATATCTAGTGACAATTCCGCCTGACGTGACGTCACAAACGCCAAGCAGCCACACCGGAAGAATTTTTACGCGGTTCGGTTCTACACGAAGCATCCTCAGGAGGTCTTGACTCTACGAGCGCACGATCGAGCATGAATTCCGGTTTGGCTGCGTGGCGTTTGTGACGTCGCGTCGGCTTAACAGGAAAATTAGGCAGAATCTTCACTAGATATATTTTATAATTATTAAAATATTAATTTAATGTATTCTTAAAATATTTTAAAATATTTGTTATTATTAAATATGGATTTCCGCAAAGTAACGCCAGAATCTATTCATTAATTACTTGTTGTTCAAGCAAATAAATATGTTATAATATTGCAATACCCCAATGGAAAAAAAACTTCATAGACTTCAAAATGCCACGGCATCTGCTATCATGTAGACTAAACTATCTAGCTTTGAATCTAGAAGCTATCTGGGGCTGTTTTTAAAGTTCGGATAGATGATATTTAGCTATATCTGTTATTTCACAGCGCAGGCCCCACTGTCATTAAATTGCGACACGTTTTTAGTTTGGAATAGCTTTTCTAGTACGTAGTACTTGTATCTCAATGTTTTGATGTTTATTTGTATATAGGTCACCCACACAATAGTGTTAATATCTCATCTATTGCCAGATCTTCGGGCGACAGGTTCTCGCATTCTTGGTGAATATTTTCCTTAAGAGGAACGGGAAGAGAAGCTCCTACAGAAAAATGGGTATTTTAACAAAGTGATGCTGTCTCGCCAAACGCCCGAACAGAATAGTGCGATAAGGACAATTGCAACTTCTTCAAGTTTTGACTTAGAATTTGCACATAATTGGCGTTCTGGGAGAAAACTTTTCTTCTATAGTAAATATGAAACAAATCTAAAAAAATTGGTCTTATTTTATAACTGACAGAATGAACTATATATATATAGGTTTTCCTTTTTCTTTACTTATCATAATTTTTCCTAGAAATAATTCACAAACTAGAGATAGAAGTTTTGATAAAATATCGGTATTTAAATACCCATTAATTCTTATTCCTTTATTATAATAGTAAAAATCAAAACCTATAACTAAACCTGGATATTAATAACATTTCCAAAAATCACCAAAATCGGTGATTGTTTAGGGGGGTAGAAACGTTTTCTCTTTTTTTATGAAAATTCGAGACTTCCCTCCAGTCTTAAGGGCTTCAAGAGCGTGAGGCTTGTTGACGTAAACCCAAAACTTCAAAAAGCTCATAAAAAGAAGTCTGGAACGTTTAAATCGGGTGATCTGGCCGGCCAGTGCAAATCACCAAAACGAGAGATTAAAACCCGGAAATACTTCCTTCAGAATATTGGTTGCGGCATCCGTGTTCTTGCAAACCGATTCATGGCTTGTCGATTTGTATTATGCGTTTGTTTACCACACAAGTGTCAAAACCGAATTGACGTTTGACGTCATTTGCAAAAACTATAGGGTTTTCTGATAGGACTACTTTTGCCCCATCTGGTACATGAACATTATATATAGACCACATAGTTGCAATCAAACTGAACGTTGAAACTTTCCCACAATAATGTTTTCGCCCATTTCATTTCAACTTCAGCAGTATGTTATGAACTACAATGAATATTGTGTGCTGATGAATATGCTGTCATCTCTTTTAGTTTTGCATGAACAGCAGCCTTATTCTGGAATTGGAATGGACATGAAATTTATTTTAATATTTGCTCCAGAGGGCGTTGCTATTGGAGGAAATGTGTAAGAATTATATTAATTCATCAACAGTTATAATGTCAACCGTAAAACAAATATCTCCCTATTATAGCGGGGTTTGTCAAAAACCCCAATCTTGGCAGGCATGAAATACTTTTTATATTAATTCATCAACAGTTATAATGTCCACCGTAAAACAAATATCTCCCTATTATAGCGGGGTTTGTCAAAAACCCCAGTCTTGGCAGGCATGAAATACTTTAATCAGTTATTTGAGTGTAACTTATAAGCTACTCAATCGCTGTTAACCCCGAGTCGCCCGCGGGGTACCGGGCTAGAATGTAACCATCCCATCTCTACCCGTGGGTGTCGTAAGAGGCGACTAAGGGTAACACACCAGAAGGTGGGCAGCACCACTTTCTGAGAAACTGATATCTCACACTGCGACGGTACGTTTAATAATTATAACAAAAAAGTACCAAGCGCTCATGAATAAGAAGCGTTAATATAAATCCAAAGTCGTGTATATTCACTCAACAAGAACCATTGTCAGCCAGTTGCATACGCATAGATAATGCCGTTAGCCCAGTTTAATAGTATAGTTTACATAATATTATACAAAGTTATTGAAAAATGCTGATAACCTTTTAAAGGCCACTTGTGATTATCATAAAAAGCAACTTTAGTTCAACGAAAAACCAAAAAGAAAACTTTTTTCTCAAAAAAATGTTTACTGTCTGTAAAATAATTCAGTGTAATTAATAAAAAAATTAATTACTATGGATGATTGTTATGATTGATATAAGTGAATAATTTGCATTTTCACAATAACCCTGTATAAATAAGTACGGGTTCGTTTGTTGATTATAACACAAAAGTACCAAGCGCTCATGAATAAGAAGCGTTAATATAAATATATCCAAAGTCGTGTATATTCAGTCCGCAAGAACCATTGTCGGCCAGTTTTATACGTATAGATAATGCTGTTAGCCCAGTGTATAACAGATTACATAATATTATACAGGGTTATTTAAAAATGCTAACAACCTTTTAAAGGACACTTACTTTGCCACGAAACTTTAATTAAAATAAAAATAGAAAAAAAAATATTTTTACGCTGCCTGTAAAATTATTATAAGTCATTAATAATAAAAAACACTACTGTATATGATTGTTAGGATTAATATAATTCGCATTTTTCCAATAACCCTGTTTATATAAAGGGTTCGTTTGTTAATTATAACAAAAAAGTACCAAGCGCTCATGAATAAGAAGCGTTTATATAAATATATCCAAAGTCGTGTATATTCAGTCCGCAAGAACCATTGTCGGCCAGTTTCATACGCATAGATAATGCCGTTAAGCCTGGTTTAGGTTCACCGCCGATTTAATGGCTCATTTACATTGGTTCGACATTTGGGACTCACTGGGAATGGGTGGAATTGGATCGTATTATTTTATGTTTAAAGTAACTTTTGGTAAGAGTCATTTTGGGAAATCATACGACCATGTGGGTACGTGTAAAATATTTGGAAAGTCATAACTTTTATGCCTTTGGTATATGATATGACAAATGACTTGCGATGAATAAAAAGATCGCCATTTTAAACCTAATTCAAACACGGAGGAGGTTTTCGATACCAATGTTTGATTACTCCGCTAATTCTGAATTGATTTTGATGATTATTTTCTAGTTAAGTAGGTCATACTTCAGAGGTAGCCATTCAAACCTTGTATTAAATTCTATAATTAATTTGTAATTCTCCAATTATTGGTCTCTTAGTCATTTAAATTTAAGGCAGATAAAATAAAATATTTTAATGAAAATTCACCGAATAGTAATTTCAATTACCGAAATAGCAGCGACCGGCAGTTTTTCTGTCAAAGCATTTTAGACTTTGTTTGTACCACAATAATGTATAGTATATAAAATGAAAGAATTAACAGTGATAGGCCGCGGATCTTTCAAGCGACAATATTCATTGTAGTGACATGGATTAAGTCGAAAATGGTGTGACAGTAATACTTCTGTCTGCTGCACTGCAGCCTCTGCCACTTCGGTGAGAATTGATGCTAACAACTTGTCCTATGTTTGATTTTCCTATGATTGTTTACCTTGCAGTCATTGATATATATGTATTTTCTTGAATGAATGTATGCTATAACTCTAAATTTATTTGAATTTATTCTTTCGAGTAACATTTCAGGCTGTATCCAACAATGTATATTTTCGGAATCAGCACGTTTTTCTGCTTCGAATGACCTTAATTTATTTAATATGTAAATGGCTGACAATGGTTCAGGGACCGAATATAAACGACTTTGGATATACGAGTATTTATATTAGCATTTCGCATTCATTGGACACATTCAAAGTTGTAAAATATACCGCCGGCATGGAAAACAGTTTCAAAGATACATAGGTGATACCAATAGCGTGAATACGGTATATTTAGACAAAGAAATTGACACGATTAGTGTGGTGTATCTACATCCCTACACGGCACATAACGACGAAAGTGACAGTGACAGTGCCATCTCAGACAACTTGACAAGTGCAGCTGAGTCAGGACAGCTAGCACCATCGTTACGTCAGTTACGTGCTGAGGCCCACGCTCGAACTACCAGACAAGGTCTACAATATAGCCCGAATCTGATCGGAATCTATCCAGTAAATTCAACGTAAGTCCCAACCGGGTGCCTATTTAGTTATATTGGACAAAACTCGCGTTAGTATTCTAAGTGAACATTCAAAGTTTGTTTGTACTATATTTGACGGGGTTTGTGAGCATTAATACCAATTTTCATTACCTAAATTACTATCTACAAAAAAGGCCTACTACAATCTCGTCAAGTTCTCAACCTGTGATAATATATTATTTAGTAAATCTACACTCCACAGACAATAAGGTCCATGTCTTTTTTTACGTATGACTATTTTTTATTTAAAGCAACAGACATTCTACGAAGATTTCTACAACATTATATGGATAAATTATCATAATATTTATTTATTGCTGTGATAATATTTGAATGACAATCAATATAAATTTATCTGCAGTCAAAATTTACTACCACTGAGCCCTAACAGCTTCAAGGAAACTTAGTTTGTATTCCAGTGCCTTTAAACATATATCTATATACCTATAAAACCTCGTGAGTACATAAAAAGCAACATCCCAAGGTTATTATTTCAAGTAAATTGATAAAATTTACTCTTTTAGTTGCCCTCACACTTATAAGGGCGGGCATCTTAATATGAAATTTATTCAAATTATAAAAAAAAAAACAATAATTCTTTACTATGATGTAGTTTTTGATGTATGTGTAGGTAATTGACAACATTGTTTTATAATGTAGTATGTTTCCTCGGTGTTCCTTCTACTAACTAATTCTGACATAAGGAAAATAAACAGATACCGTTTTTACTTGAGTATAATTGGCCGAAGCCAATAAAATAAATTAAGCCAACATGAAGGACATAAAATATTATACAAATACGAGGGACATTATTTTTATTTATTATCAAAATCAGATGATTCAGTAAAAAGTCATGAGTCATACATAAAAAGAAATGTGCTTAATCACGTTGACTTGAAATCGGGGTTGGCGAAAACTGAATCAAATTGTATATATAACTATATAAACAGTGAAAACTTCACCAAGACATCCCGTACTTTGATATTTAGATGATGTATATAGTATAGATCCTGATTGCTGATGATGAAGTTTCGGGTTCAAAATCCAGCAAAAGAAAATTTGTTTGTGATCGGCATACAGGATTTTTTCTTTGATCTAGTAAATTTGTCGAATTTTCCTCCGACACGATAACTCCTTGTGCTATATAATATATACGTGAGTAGGTAGAAACATAATCTATTCATAAAATAAAGCACGGACTCGTACATAAAGAATTTCGGTCATCGACTCTCATTACCTATCTTTTTCTTTTGAAACAAACTTAATATCCTATTACTCAAACAGTACCAGTCATAACGAAAGCGAGAGCTATATTTGAAGATTTTTTGAAGGCAAAAAAGCTTGCCTATGTCAAGTAGGTTAAGACATTTTAATATAATGGACGCGGGTTCGAATCCCGCACATGACTATAATATTTTTCTCTCGTAAATTTGTAATTTTGTAAGGTAAAGGAATGTTTTCTGAGGTTACTTCTTGGTCAGGTGACCACTAATGACATTTAAAACTGAGCATTTCTGTGCTTTGGTTTACTTAAAATCAGTTAACATTGCGGTCAAAAGCAATAAAACAGTATCTTGCAATATACAATCAATATCTGGCATTAATATTTGTCGGAGTATTAAGCATGAATGAGGTCAATGACCGAAGTTCTTCACGGTGACCGTACTTTAGACATCCGGAGGTTTAGTAAGTCTGCCAGTGATTGCTAAAAAGAAATCTAAAGACCTGATTCTTTGTTCCCTCGCGCAATGTTCTGGCTGCAATCTGTAACAAAAGAAATATAGGTTAAAAATATATTTAAAGGTGTTTCTTGCGGCCTTGCAAGATGAAAGATGCAATGAGCGTCTACTGCGGGGGAGAGGTCCACCGTCTTAATCGTGGCATATACTTGAGGATCAACACAAAGTATAAGGCGTTTTTAGGTTTTCACATCCAAACAGACTCCTGTTAATGAGACTCCACTGTATGTCTGTCCGTCAGTCCATCCGTCTGTCTATATGTTACGGGTCTTGTAGCTCATAAACGGAATGAACTACAAACCTGAAATTTTGATATTTTGTACAGAACGTTGGCCAAAGATTAAGGAACGACTATAAAGTCAATAAACATATTATATTATTTATTTCAGGGGCTAGGCACTAAGAGACCGTAGCTGACAAATAACAACTGGAACACAGTAATGCGAACAATACTGCATGTCGGTAGAAACAGGTTTGATGACAGTATATCCCAGGAGGAACACGTTTACAAATAATAATAATAATATTTATTTATTCATTTCAAGTTTCAAGACACAATCATTTAATTCTCTAACTACTACACTAGGTTGATTGGTCTGTATTATAGTTTTAAGTATTCCCCTGTTCTATTTTACATCTTGGATCTTATTAGACTACATATGCAAAATAATAAATAAATTAATAATTACTTAAAAATCTTACAAGGTTATTATATAAATTCCAATTAGATACAGTATACAACATAAATAATTATAAGCTCGTTATTTCAAACAAAATAACTTAATTCAAGAAACATCTTATTATATCCTTATAATTGTTTAAAATATTAGGTCAATGCGGTTGATCTATGACTGAAAATTACTACTAATAAAAAATCGCGGAAGTTCGTGCCTGTGTTCGTGCGCGTGGCTATGTGTGTGTGTAAAAATAATTCTACTGCTACTAAATTCTCATTCAGGTATTATGATTCCAAGTATATATCAACATCGAACCCCGGATTCTTTATACATTTATGCGCTTTGTCTTGTATTAAAAATTTGCCATCAACTATAAAACATGTTTGAACGTGGGTGAGCGTCGTCAATTACAATAATGTTCCATTTTCATTAATTTGCGGTATCACGTTGTTTCCCAGTATTTGAGCTCTATAAACAACACTATCGATGAGTTACAAAATACAGCCTGTGGTATTTTTTTGCTTTCAGACTCATGAGGCAGTGATGGCTCAGTGGCATTGGCTATGGACTGCCGTGCAGCAGCTCCATGGTTCGAATCCCGCCGCGGGCTTGAGCTTTATCGCATGGTGGAAGGGCATTTTGCGAATGCCCGTTGGCTAGCGACCGCCACAGTAGAAAATCTGTCGCCAAGCACCTAACAGTGTATTCCAGCAGCAGTCCTTGAGAGCCAGTAAAAATTCAGGCACATGAGACCTAACAACTGTACATCTCAGTGTGACGGGCACAGTGCAATTCATCGTTGACGAAATGCATCTGTTATTGGCAGAGGTAAGTCCACTTAACATCAGGTAGGCCACGGGCTTGTTCCGTCACAATAACATAAAAAAAGATTCCCTAGTTTTATCACATTAATAAATTAGAAATGCGAAAGCTTGTGAGCGAGGGAATGTGTCTTTGTTACATCTTTACGATGAAACGTCTGAATTGATTTTGATGAAATATATAGAAAAATAGACAGTTAAATCTTGGATAAATATATAAGATCTTTTGTTTTTATGTCATTGTGACGGAACAAGCTCGAGGCCTATAACAGATGCATTTCGTCACAAGTCACGAATTGTACTGCGCCCGTCACCTTGAGACATAGTTGTTAAGTCTCATATGCCTGTAATTTCACTGGCTCTCAAGGACTACTACCGGAACACACCGTTAGGTGCTTAGCGACAGACTTTCTACTTGAGGGTGGTAGCTAGCCAGGCGGGCAATCGCAAAAAGCTCTTCCACCATGCGGTGAAGCTCAAGCCGGCAGTGGGGATCGAACCAGGGTACTGCGGCGCGGCAGTCCATTGCTATTACCGCTCGGCCATCATTGCTTCATTAGAGAGACTGTTAGACTGTTTTATATATAGTAGATTTCGTCATCATCATTACTTTCAACCGCTGTAAATGTGGTCAAGTTTATGTGGGTGAAACCGCGTAGTTAAATAAATAATAATGTAGTTTACTAGTTTCAATATCTATATCAAATAGTAATTAAACAACTTTAAACGGTTTATATCGCGTATATTTGTCATTATTTTTGTCCCGACGTTTGAAACACTTTGCAGTGATCGTGGTCACGGAGTAACTAATTTGTTTTGTTTGTCACATGAGTTATTAAGAAATTATTTGTTGTACCTTCAGAGAAAAAAAACCGTTTAAAGTTGTATAATTACTGTGTAATAATCGCGAAAACCTAAGACAACATTCTATATCAAATAGCTGACTCGAAGCTCTTTTAATGATTGTTAACTTATTTATATATATATAAAGTATATATTTATATATTATAAAGTAAATTGCAGAATATGGCCGGTTGCCTCCTTTACTTTTTTTAGCTGATAAACTTGCCTTTGACTACTATTTCACTTAATGTTAAGTGCCGTAGAAGATAGTGTCCAAGCTATCTTAGAATTACTGGCTCTGAAGCATAGCTACCAGATTACACCATTAGGTGCTTAGCGAACAATTTTCTGCTTTAGAATGGAACCAAAACATTTCTGATGAAACGTGAGTTTTAAAGAACCTACCCCTTTGTATTATATGTATTTCCCACATGAATGACAATGACATTTTGTTAAAAATTCTTGTATATACTAAAAACGCGTGATGTTAACTTATAAGTACCATATTATTATATATTCTATGCTTATACGTCCGCATCTCACCCTCTACAATCATGGCCAGCGCCATTTTGTACCCGAACTGCGAAAACTTAATCCCGAGAATGCCTTAACATTAGCAAACATGCCTCAGCTGCCAATCTCTATGGTAGATTTCTCACGAAATTGTTTTATTATTTTGTGGAAAATAAAATATCAATTTGTATTTTTTAATATGATTATAAATGGTTACTAAAATGACTACTAAAAATTTATTTTTTTACCAGAAATTGATTTTATACACGCACTGCTACTAAAGAGGAGTTGATTATGAGCTCAAGGGTGCCTCTGACTGTGGAACAGACCTCTCCTGGACCGGACTGGGCGTTTGTTTGAGCAGATAAACGTTTTTAGCACAGCATTAAAGTAGTATGGAGTATTATACTGTCTCATTTTTAAATTATGGCACAGTGGCGCGAATATCTAACCTGTTAATTTGTATAAGAATAAATATAAAATAGGGGTCTCTAGAATTTAAAGAACCGAAATATTATACATTAACGTATACCACCACTCCATTTTATATTAAATACAAAATTGCGAACGCGATTGTTCGTTTATTTTAAATTAACAGCTTGTCCAACATCTGAGGCGGAATCTTAATGATCTACTATATACTGTACTGTACTGTAACAGCCGACTCTTCCACTGCTGAACACAGCCGCCCCTACTAAGGGGGTATTTGCCATAATCCCCACGCTTGGCAGGCGGCTTGGGGATCGCAGTATAAGATGGCAGTTCTTTAGAAGGTGCTGCTGCCCACCTTCCAGTATTTTTCCCTTAGTCGCCTCTTACGACACCCACGGGAGGATATGGGGAGGTGCAATTCTAACCCGGCACCCCATGGGCCATACTACTATATACAACGGCTATAAAATATTAGACACTACTCATACTAAACACAGCCACTAAACATTAATCACTAAACAGCGCTATTTAGCACTAATCAAGGTCCAAACCAAGCCTTTAGTATTTAGGCACAAGTAACAAGGCTTGTCGTATAGCTAAGTAGGTACGTATCGCAGAATGCGTGGTGGTTCGGTATCGACTGCTCGCGCCGCTGACCAATATTTATGATAGCGCGCACGTCACCATCTCCATCGAACGCCAACAGGTGGCGCTGGCCTCCCGAATATGATACGACTCGATTATGACAATTCATTTATGCAAATATATAATTTGAGTAAACGATGATATTATTTATCTTTATTATCAATGTAGCACAGTCCCAATATCAAATCCCAAGTTCACTCTCTTTCCGAACATACTCTATGAAGTTGATCTATGTATCTTATATTTGAAATCTACCCAACACACAGCACCTCGAGTCTTTGTAAATAGTTAATGTTCCTTGCCGGCCCTACATTATGTAGGTCCAACTTACGATTGGCTCACCGATTTAATTCATGAAATTCAACGCTAGGCCTTTGGATTCTCGAGCCCATTCAACATTATTTTGATTTCTAAAGGCTCTACATCATATGTTATTTGGGTTCCGTATAAATATCAAATTTATTATCAACAACAAATGTCAGAGAGAGCTGTCGAATGATACCTGTCAAAAATCAAAATGGCGGAATCAAGATGGCCGCCATGCAAAGTTTGTTAAAATAATGACGTTACTCTCTTAACAAACTTTGTAATACACATTTTTTGCATAAAAAGGTGTGTTAGAATTATGATATCTACAACTGGAAAGGCGGGTGGTGGATTTCGAACGTCACATCTGTTAGAAATTATAAGGAAGTACAAAATGTTTTAAGAATATTCATAAAGTTAAAAGTATTTATACTGACTATGCACGTGCACTCTAACACAAAAGGAGGGAGGCGTTATGTTAACGCCAGTTACATTTTATAGTCTGTCTTGTCTCGGAAGTCGAGTCGAACGGACGACAAATTGTGACGTAGTGTGATAAGTGAAACAGAAAATGTTTGTGTATTGTTTTAAAATAGTCTGTACGTACCTCACTTTCAGAGTAATATTATACAGTATAGCTATAGTATATTTTGTAACACATTGTTAAAAGAACGGTCCAGAGTTTCTTGACCGTTCTTCTCGCAGTGGCTCTTAAAACTTTATGTCATAAGTAGGAAGTGATAAGTGAAACAGAAAATGTTTGTGTATTGTTTTAAAAATAGTCTGTACGTACCTCAGGTACCTACAGAGTAATATTATATAGTATAGCTTTAATATATTTTGTAACACATTGTTAAAAAAATGGCCTAGAGTTTCTTGACCGTTCTTCTCGCAGTGGCTCTTAAAACTTTCTGTGCTGAACGTGGCAATACCCTAATAGAAATGAAAAAATGAGTATCAATTTTGGTGCATACTTTTATAATTTAGTATTTCCTTTTCTCACCCAAAGACTTCTATTGTTATATATAATAGAAACTTTGAATCGCACCACACATCACGCAGTGATCGTTATATAGAAGCTACAAACAAATAGAAGCTAGAGGTGGTAAAAAAAAGTCACCCATGCAGCCATGTGTTCCCCGAGAAGGTGGGCAGATTTTATCCCATGCAATCGAGGATGCTGTTAATAGGCACAGTTTCAGACTTCGGGCTATTACTGAAAATGTATTTCTTAGAAAAACCCAACAATTGGTGAAACCAGGAGATTGAACCCAGGATTTCAAGACTCCAAAGCAGCGCTTGTTCATACTAGGAAGTCTGTAAGTTTTTGAAGTACTATTTTGTAGTATTATTCCAGCTCCGTGGTTGCTGACAGCTTCAACTTATGGGTGATTACATATACAGGGTTATTGGTAAATGGCTAACAAACTCTTAGGGTTGACTTCTGCTAGTACTAACAAACATTTTGGCAAAAAAAAATTTTTAATTCCTACTCCTAGCCATGAGCGCTCTGCTCTCCTTGAAGCGAGTTTTGAATATTTACATCAAGCAAAGTAATAAATACGAAATAATAAATTACAGGCACAAGAGACTGTTAAAATCAGGTGGTCTTGGTCTCGGTCGTGGCTTATTCCGTCAAATACACATAAACAAACATAATAAAAAACCTTATAAAAAAAATTATGTTTGTAGGACTAACAGAAGTCAATGCTTAACATGGATTTATCGTAAGAGTTTATTGTATGGTCTACTTCAAAACATAAAAAAAGCTTAACAAATCGTGTTTTTTTCTCGCCGCCTCTAAATATGACTAGGTCTGCGTGAGCACACTTGTGGCCTTCACATTTTCATGTACATATTTGTACAGAAACGCGAGTCCTGTAGACCGGTGTCATCTTTATTAATTATAATACATAAACACTTATTTCGCTGATTTTTTTAATGCTGTTCGGTTAGCTTTTGAATACTATATCCCCTTCGCTCCCGTCCAGCCCTCGTGGGGTGCCGGGTTAGAATTGCACGTCCCCATTTCATCCCGTGGGTGTCGTAAGAGGCGGCTAAGGGAAAAATACTGGAAGGTGGGCAGCAGCGCCTTCTAAAGAACTGCCCGATCCCCAAGCCGCCTGCCAAGCGTGGGGATTATGGCTAATACCCCCTTAATAGGGGAGGCTGTGTTCAGCAGTGGACGAGTCGGCTGGTTACAGTACTATATCAACTGATGGTAGGTGATGATGTGTTCAAATATGTTATTCTAACTAACTAACCTAGAAATGGATTTCGAAGACAGCTGTCTAAACACACCGTTAGGTGCTTGGCGACAGATTTTGTACTTGAGAGTGTTTGCTAGCCAGGCGGGCATTCGCAAAATATTCTACCACCATGCTGTTACGACTGCCATCCAATCAACCGGGACCAACGGCTCAACGTGCCCTCGGAAGCACGGAAGCGCCCATCAGTAATGTCACTAGCCATCCAATTAAGAACCGATAAGCAAGCTTTGCCACGAGTGCTTCAAGATATAATATGGTATTCATACTAAGTTGGGATACCGTATTACTATTAGTTAGTTAGTGACAAGTTACATAGCATTCCATGGATTCCCCGTGTGGGTGCCGGGTCCATCGCATTGCAGGGAGAGAACTCCAAATTGCAAGGGTCTGGACTTGCAATCCAGAGAGTAGGACTGGGGGCCTGTTTACGATGACATTAATGGTCCTCTCCACTCCTCAAGCATTCTCTCAAATCTTCAAATAACACAGAAAATTTTACGAAACGTTTTAAATTAAACTTTTGCACGTTCTGCACTGCAATACCTTTCCAAATTGAAATCGATCTTGATTTCAATTTGGAAAGGTATTTAGCGACAGTGGCGAGTTAAATAGCATTCCATGGATTCACCGTGTGGGTGCTGGGTCCATCGCATTGCAGAGAGAGAACTTCAATTTGCTAGGACTCTCAGGATTTGTAGTACAGAGAGTAGGGCTGGGGGCCTGTTTACAATGCCATTAATGGAGATATGATGACCAATATGGCGCGTGCAATGCGGCGGCGTATTGCGTGCGCTTATGTGCGAGTTCAAACACGTTATGCGCGCTTACCCAGTTTTAGTTGCTAGCTGCCGATTATTTTGCCTTGTATTATGTATTTACTTGTGCGCTTTTTTATCATCTACCCTCAACCTACGTAGGCTACTGTAAACGTACTAAAAAAACATTATAACAAATGTATTGCTATATGTAAACCTTGCATAATTTATGTGTCATTTGAAATAACGAAAGTATACATGACTATTTATTTAGAATAGAATAGAAATATTTATTCACCATATAACTTTGGATGTTAAACAAGGCAAGTCAAATTACATTATTAAGAACATCATAAATACATTTACCAACTACTTATTAACTATCCTGCTAGGAATATGCAAGTACATTTACTTATCACATTTAGGAGTATATAATACAAATATTAAAGTAGAATGAAGGTATATAATAAGGTCGTATGTAGTTCCAACCTTTCATCACCAATTTAAATATTATTCAAAATTGTCATTATAAAACATTTTAAAATTTACATTGAAATAAGTTTAACCTAAGCATATTAGCTTGCAAAATAGAGCAAATTTACCTTTTTGTCAATTCTATGTTTAAAATAGAACACTAGAAATGTAAAATTCATAATTATGATGAATAAATATATTTTAAAATAAAAAAAAGAAATGCCATTAATGATCCTCTCAACTCCTCAAGCATTCTCTCATTTCTTCAAATTATACAGAAAAATATACGGAACCTTTTAAATTAAACTTCTGCACGTTCTGCACAAGATCGATTTCGATTTGGGAAGGTTTGAAAATGTGTGTTTATGTGCGCGCATTTTATGGGCTATAAAGGAAATGTAAAGAAACATGGGCCCGTTTTCTAAACAGACTTCTTTCAAGTAAAATAAATCCAAAGATCTTAAAAAACGTAGCGTTTTCAATAGCATTTACTTATCTTTATTCGTTTGTATGATCACTCTCAGGTTTAAAATTGGTAAGTAATTGATTTTCATTTCCGTGTTTCAGATTGTGGTAAAATTTTGCAGTGAGCTGATCTGATAATGGAACTCTTCAGTATGGTGTCCTTTGGACTCATTTTGATGAACTTATAGTATATTTTACCCCGTGGGGTGCCGGGGTGACACTCTAGTCACCCCCCATCTCTACGGGTGTCGTAAGAGGCGACTAAGGGTAACACTACAGAAGGAGGGCAGCAGCGCTTTCTGAGGAACTGATATCTCACACTGCGATCTCCAAGCCGCCTGCCAAACGTGGGGATTATGGCAAAGCCCCAAAATGGGGGAGACTGTTCAGCAGTGGACAATCCAGCTGATATAGTAATGCATCATCATAAAATGAGTGTCTTTTTGGTAGACGGAACCATCCCTGTAGCGTATGAAACAACTTGTGGAATTCTGACCATGATAATGTGAAGTCAGTATTTGGTACCGCCTTCAAGTTATTTCATACGTTTCGGTGTTGGAAGACTTGGAAGTCAGCTCCTGTTTTATATATTATTTTGTAATTAAGAGGTCCATAAGTATCGCCTCCTGACGATAAACATTACGCCTGCCCGTTACTGCCATATATATAATTTAATTGCGCTCATCTTTCCGTTACAATTTTTTAAAGCATTTTGAATCAGTGATGGCTCAGTGGCATTGGCTATGGACTACCGCGCAGCAGGTCCATAGTTCGCATCCCGCCACGGGCTTGAGCTTCAACGCATGGTGAAAGGGCATTTAGCGAATGCCCGCCTGGCTAGCGACAACCCTCAAGTAGAAAATCGGTCGCCAAGCACCTAACGGTATGTTCCGGCAGCAGTCCTTGAGAGCCAGTGAAATTACAGGCAAATGAGGCTGAACAAGTATGTCTCAAGGTGATGGGCGCAGTACAGTTCGTCACTTGTAATAGAATGCATCTGTTATAGGCAGAGAATACCGCTTAACATTAGGTGGGCCTCGTGCTTGTTCCATCACAATAACATAAAAAAAAACATTCGTTCTTTTCTCGTAGGCCATTAATTTCATTTTGCAAATGATTGCCTGGCTAACCACCACCAGCCAATGGGTCAATATTAAGTATATAGAGCTGTCTCCCTGCGGATTTGAAGTATTTTTTATAATTCTTATTCTGTTCAATCCTTACATAATCCTGTATTTTACCCCTACCAATGCTGCCACCTTACAACCATTTTTACCTTTTTAATTAGAAATTAAGGTGTGTTCTAAAATATGGGTGACATTTAATAATTGTTAGTATTAAATATGCTGCGAACGTAATTGGAATTTATTGTGGAGGAAAATGGTTTTTATGTGCGTGTGTGCCTAATGCGGCCAGTTTTTGTTGTAATTTTGTCCATGAATCTTTTAGTTTAGCTTTTCTTTAAGATTAGTATTTTTGTAACTCTTTACATCCAAACATAGTTTTGTCATAGGGCGTTTTCCATTTGACGCTAATTTCGTTATTTTCGATAATTTTGACCACATTCTGCGTCTATGGTTGTGATCACTTTGATCGTTTGTAACTGTTCTCCCCTGTTCCATTTAGGATAAGAACGATAAGAATGCCACTAAAATTTGCCACTTCCGACATTAGATGTAGGTAATTCAAGCTGTTCCAGTAGTTTCATAGCGTTTATGGCGAAAATAATGCCAAGACCCAACTGGAACAACTTTTTGGGAGTGTGATCGTTTTTATCGTTTTTGGCGAATTTAACTTCAAATGGTACGAACCCATATATTACCAAGTGTTTAAATTCGGTGAAATTTTGCATTCATGTCTTTAAGTCTAATAGATATATATGCTTCTGGTTTGTCAGTCTTTCCTTTTACTATTTATTTTATCTCTGATATTGAAAATAAGAATTCCCATTCAAACAATTTTACTAAATTGCACTGCGCCCGTTGCCAGTTGTTGAGTCTCATGTGCCTGTAATTTACTGGCTCTCCAGGACAACTGCCGGAATGCACCGTTAGGTGCTTGGCTTGAGGGTCGCTTGCCAGGCGGGCATTCGCTAAAAGCCCTTCCACCATGCGGTGAAGCTCAATACCGCGGTGGGATTCGAACCATGGACCTGCTGCGCGGCAGTCCATAGCCAATGCCACTGAGCTATCACTGCATCAAATTCTATTATTCCAAAATTGGCGAAAGAAACAATCAATAAAAAATAAAAACTGACCAAGTGCGACTTGGACTAGCACACCGAGGGTTCCGTCCTAACATAGAATGTATCGACAAATTATTATATTTAATCTACTTAAAAAAAAAAGGAAAAGATTCTCAATTAATGTCATTGTATTTTTATTTTAGGGTTTAGGCATCCGGCGCGAAATCGGGGGACGCAAATATGCAGCAGTTCATTTAAGTTATTTCTGTATCAAGCACCTAACGGTGTGATCTGGCAGCTTTTTTTTTATGCCTGCTTGGTTAGCCTTTGGCCACTATCTCACCTGATGGTAGGTGATGATGCGGTCGAAGGTGTTGTTCAGGCTAACCTAGAAGTACTGGCTCTCAAGGACAGCTGCCGGAACACACCGTTAGGTGCTTGGCGACAGATTTTCTACTTGAGGATGATCGCTAGCCAGGCGGGCATTCGCAAAATGCCCTACCACCATGCTATAACGACTGCCATCCTAAGACAACAACCGGGACCGACGGCTTAACGTGCCCTCCGAAGCACGGAAACGCTCAGTAGTAATGTCACTAGCGGTCACCCATCCAACTCATGACCGCGCGGGACGTTGCTTAACTTTGCTGATCGGTTGAGAACAGATAAGAAAACTTCGCTACGAGCGCTTCAAAAAAAGCTATCCTTGAGAGCCAGTAATTCTAGGTTAACCTAACCGTCTAATCTACCAAGCATCAATAAATAATATTGATAGTGTCCAGTAGACGGCATATAGAATAAGACTTACGCCTAAGACACGAAATTTTACGACATGTCTACTAATTTAGACCGGTTTCCAAAACTTAAAAGTATGAATTACTTATAGAAGACGGATCATGAAAACGTGAGCTCAGAGTTTTAATATTTTTATGTTGCGCCTGCTATGCGGATTACATTACAAAACAACAATATTAATATTTTAAGGTTGCGTCATCATTTACAAGTATAAAACCAATTGCAAAATTGGTCTTGTTTGTAGTACAACGCAAGTGTATAGTACTATAGATGTCGCTCCATCCCAATACGATGGTTAAAGGACGATACGAAAAAATTTAGTTATGACGTCATTGTCATGTTAGCTCAATTGGTTAGAGCATACCCCGGCTAAAGGGGTTGATGGACGCGGGTTCGAATGCCGCACATGACTTAAACTTTCCTCGCGTATTTTTGTAATTTTGTAGTGAGCTCAGAGTGTTTTGAATCAGCATGGTAGCGATTTCAGCAGGTATTTTCATACTTTTCAGAGTCAGAAGTCATTTAGAAATGTTTGTTTGATTTATACTAGTCTATTTTACATAGATAAATATAAGACTGTAACCGCAATCTTCACATATTTACAAAAGGCCAGATTTCCCTCGCCATAAAAACATTACCTAATACCCTTCAGCTGGCATCCACCCTTGGGACCAGAGCAGATTGCTCAAAGGGTCTACACTCTACCTTTTCGTAAAGGCACATTTTAGAAACGTATCGCAATTTTGCAACTAGCTAGATATTCTCTTTTCATTCTTTGAAATGTTTTCGAGAATAACATAAAAGTCGCTGACATAAGCTTAAATTTCATAGTTATTGGTCTTTTAAAACTTACTGTTTTAGAAGCGCTTGTTGCGTATTTTGACTAGTTCTTCTTAATCGATCAATAAAGTAGTATCAAAAAAGCAATGTAAAATAGTTTCCGGTGTCTTTTCTTGCCATTTTTCCAACAAACATTTACAACGAAAAGGTCTATTTACTTTTTTTTTTTCGTAAATTTTATATGTACAGGATTGAAACGGTACCATACACTCGATTTTTGAAAAATATACTACAAAACCAGATAGAAAAATTTCAAATAGCTATTGTGTTTACTCTGAACAAATCGATGCAAATGCTAATTTATTTATTATTGCATTTTATTATTAACAAACGAGTACATACCCTGCTTGGGTGTAGCAATAATACAAAGGTTATACAATAATAATTGATAATAAATAGATATTAGAGTAATTTGATTTGTCATACATGTCTTAATTTCTAATGTCGAAAAAATAATTTAAACAGATTATAAATCATTTTCGTATTATAAGTGTTACTTAAATTATGAACAAAGTCTTAAGATGAACACTATAGTGGTTAGATTGATAAGAATCGAGAGTTCGTTAAGTTTTTATCTTCAATATATTCAAATACTATTTTTACTTATGATATAATGTATGGTCATAAGTGTTATACTCGAAAGCAAAGACATTATTTCTGATGAATAAGATAACTTCCAATCGGATTTTATCCCGCAACTGCATTATACCGTTCATGTGCATATTTTGATATTAAGCCCTTAAAAATGGCAAGACTCCTATGAAACGCAAAATATGATGATCAACATATAAAAGTAAAAATGCTACGCAAAGTTGTCCAATAACAGCCTTACTTATAAACGCTACTTAAATTTTAAACATTACTTAGCCGCTGATTAGCAAAATTTCTTACTCATAAACGCTACATAACTTTATCCAGTACCTAAGTACTGCTTAAATCAGCTGTCAATTTAAACACCGTCCCACCCTTGTTTAAATTTTAAGTAACAAGATGGCACCCATATTTCTGATCAGCTGATTTAGTTACAGACCCACCAACTTATCTGTTCAGGTGGCAGAAAAAAGAACTACAACATTCCTTCAAATTGTGACAGTTCGTAGTTGATTTCCTTGACAAGTAGCGCCCTCGAAAACTGCACAGTTAAGTTGGTGGTACTATACAAAGAAAAGTATTATATTTACTTTTTAATTTCAAGATATTTAGCACTAGATACATGCTATTTGGCCATTTAGGTCATTCATAATACTTTTTAGTACAATGTTGTCAGTTTAAAATACGTTCGACCTCATTATCCATTGCTTAGCTAAACAGGTGCTATGAAGCGTTTATAAGTAAGAAATATTTAAGCCTTACTTAAACACTGTTTAGTTATCCATTACTTAGCAACTACATAGCGATGTTTTTATAAGTAAGGGGGTAAGTCTTTAGAGTAGGATTTCCTAAAAGCTCTAGTTATAATTGAACATTTAAAGACAAACACTTAAATTTAAAGCTTTCATTCGTTTTTAAAGAGAGGGTATTATATGTTGCGATGTGTATTATATTTTCGTTATTCTTGGAAAGAATATATGGTTGACTTTTTAATTTTGTTGGAGGGTAAAAGTCTTCTTCCCCCACGGTGACCAGCCGAATTGGGGTGCATTTGCAAAAAGTTGGTTTAGTTACTGTTGATATAATATGGTTCCGGTTGTCGAAGCAGCTTACTAGTTTTTTGAAATCTCCGGCAGTGAAGCAGATCTTCCCCGTTCAATATAGTTTAGTATGTTAGGTTTTATAATGTCTTTCCCTGAAGGTTTGGTGGTAGGATTGATTTGTTGGTTTGTTCGTGTAGTAGCCTTGTTTTGATTTGGAGAGTTTGGAGGATCTGACTCTGCTCATTTTCTTTTTTCTGGGTTGTTTAATAAATAATAAATTGAATCGAATTAATAACACTTCATGGTTTTTTTACGAGTAATAAACTAACAACTATGAAATACCTGAAAAATTCCTCTTCTGGCGCCAGCCGCTGCTGGCTGCCGCTACTTTGGTCTGAAGCAGCCTTATTCTGCGATACCTATTTTAAGTTCCGTGCCATTTGGAGGCGAACCTATAGGCCTTATTTACGTCACCACGAACAACACGTGTCCTCACGCCTATAGACTCCTGAGTTGGTAGGCATAAGAGTCACCATGGGAAACTCATAATTTTTTTTGAAAATATTGTTAGGTTTGCAATAACGCCTGCTGTGCGGATTACAATACAATATCACAAATATACGATAGGAAAAATTTAAGTCCTGTGCGGGATTCGAACCCGCGTCCATCCACCCTTTTAGCCCGGGTATGCTCTAACCAATTGAGCTAACATGACATGACGTCAGAACTCAAATCTTTCCTATCGTTCTTTAACCATCGTATTGGGATGGAGTGACATCTATAGTACCACTTGCGTTGTACTACAAACAAGACCAATTTTGCAATTGGTTTTATACTTGTAAATGATGACGCAACCTTATAATTTTAATATTGTTTGGTTTGCAATAACGCCTGCTATGCGGATTACATTACATATGGTGGATGGACGCGGGTTCAAATCCCGCACATGACTTAAATTTTTCCTATCGTAAATTTGTGATTTTGTAACTCATAATTATATACACCCAATTCATAACTACACAGCATAAAAAAGATTTAAGGTCTTCCTGTGTTTTTATAAGATCAAAAATTAGGATGTTTTCCTGTTAACCAACGAAAGTGGGGCATGTGTACACCGGAACGTAATTATCTTGTACCCAAACATACGAGGGTTATGTATTTTTATATTTTCATTATGCTTATGAATAACAGCCCTTCCAGTTTCCAGATAGGTAAATATTATATATTTGATTGTTTGTTAAACGATTGCAAATATACAAGGTTATTACTTATTATGTTTAACCATTTCCAAAAGGGGTCTCAGTTATGCACATAATATATTTACGGGTAGAGTGCACGGAGCATTTTCCATACAAACGTACTTACGTCATATTTTAAATACTAAGTATTCAAACTAGGTAAAATTTTGCACGCATATTGCTGAGCCTAATATATATGCTTCTGGTTTGCCAGTTTTCCCTCTAAATGTCAAAATAAAAATTCACATACAAAAAGATTTTCGAAGCACTTTACATATACCTACAGACGTACTTTTGTCATATTTTAAAGACCAAGTATTCAAACTTGGTAAAATTTTGTACGCATATTGCTGAGCCTAATATATATGCTTCTGGTTTGCCAGTTTTCCCTCTAAATGTCAAAATAAAAATTCACATACAAAAAGATTTTCGAATTATTTTTAAAAGTACTTAATTTTACGTAAATCAGGCAAACCAGAAACAAAGATTATTTTATTTGAAGCATGTACTTATAGTGTACTATTACTGAAGTTTTTTGATAATAAATTATTCTTATTCTTATTCTAAAGATATTAGGTTCAAGGACATACTTGCAAAGTGTCACCGAGTTTGAACAGTTAGTATTTAAAATATGACGAAACTACATTTGTATGAAAACGCCACGAGCACTCTAGCCTTAAATATTACCTGAACCACGTGAATCTTGCTTATGTTGCTGATAGGCTAGCCTTTGACCACTATCTCACCCGATAGTAAAATATGGTGTTGTAGAATATGTTGTTAAGACTAATTTAGAACATGTATAAATTTATTAATAAAACCGGCCAAATGCGAGTGGGACTCGCGCACGAAGGGTTCCGTAACTAAATATTCTGTGAATAGTTAAAGCGTCTACCTGTCACCGTTATTAGTATCGAGTAACACACGGTAAAATCAAGTTTGTTGTATGGGAGCCCCCTTAAATATTAGGTCCTTACATATGAAATTGGCGTTTTGTATGGGAGGAACAAAAAGTCGAATATTTTTTAATATAATATATTTAATTAATCAAAGTATGAACCATTATTTTCTATGCACTTTTGCCATCTCATAGGTAGTTCATTGATCCCTTTACTAAAAAAACCAGTCGGACGGGAATCAATAAAATCTTTGAAGGCGATTTGGACTGCCCCATCGGAGTTAAATTTTTTCCCTTGCAAGAAGTTATCCAAATTTCGAAAAAAAATGGTAATCTGTTGGAGCAAGGTCCGGGGAGTACGGAGGATGTCTAAGACTTTCCAATTGAAGCTCTTCTAATTTAGTAGCCGTCTGTAGCGCAGTGTGTGGTCTAGCGTTGTCGTGAAGCAGCAGTGGCGTGGAGCGATTGACCAGCCTAGGTTGTTTAGCCGCTAGCTTTTCCATCATGGTTTGCAATTCCTGACAATAGACATCAGCCGTAATAGTCTGGCCAGATTTGAAAAAACTGTAATGAACAATACCGGCACTAGTCCACCAAACGCTTACAAGTAACTTTTTTGGGGTTAATTTTCGCTTGGGGCAGGATTTGGCTGGCTGGCCAGGATCTAACCATTGCGCTGAGCGCTTCCGATTATCGTAAAGAACCCATTTTTCATCACAGGTAATGATTCGGTTTAAAATACCTTCATTATTGTGCCGGTTTAGTAATGTAACGCAGCAGTCGACGCGCGTTTGCCGGTTTGTTTCAGTCAATTCGTGAGGTACCCACCTTTCAAGCTTTTTAATCTTCCCAATTTGCTTCAAGTGAATTAAAACAGTTTTATCACTAACATCGCAGCCTGCAGCTAACTCGGACGTGGTTTGCGATGGATCCGCTTCCACAATAGCCTTCAACTCTTCATTATCAACTTGAGTCTCAGGCCGTCCACGGGGCTTGTTCTGCAGGTCGAAATTTCCAGAACGAAAACGTTGGAACCAAAAACGAACTGTGTTTTCTTTTGCAACACGACCGCCATACACATCATTCACCCTTCGAGTTGTTTCCGCAGCACTAGTGCCACGGCGGAACTCGTACTCGTAAATAATGCGATATTTAAGGTTTTTCATTTTGTAAAATGAGTGACGCAAACAGAAAAAACAAAACAAATGAATGACGATCATCGAAGCACAAATACATGAGTCTATAGCTGTACAAATTTGAATTTGGAATTCCTTACCAAAGAGGAGAAATTCGTGATTAAAGTGGCCAGTACGAAAAACGCCAATTTCATATGTAAGGACCTAATATTTATTTTATTGTATTTTTAGTATTGGTTGTTACAGGGGCAATAGAAATACATCATCTGTGAAAATTTCAACTGTCTAGCTATCACCGTTCTTGACAGCTGGTGACACACCTGCTACAGCCTGATGACAGACGGACGGATGGACGGACAGCGAAGTCTCAGTAATAGGGTCCCGTATCTACCCTTTGGGTACGGAACAACATAAATTAAAAAAACCATTTGAAGCGCTCGTAGCGAAGTTTACTTAGCTGTTCTGAACCGATCAGCAAAGTTAAGCAATGTCGCGCGCGGTCATGAGGTGGATGGGTGACCGCTGGTGACATTACTACTGAGCATTTCCGTGCTTCGGAGGGCACGTTAAGCCGTCGGTCCCGGTTGTCGTCTTAGGATGCCAGTCGTTATAGCATGGTGGTAGGACATTTTGCGAATGCCCGCCTGGCTAGCTACCACCCTCAAGTAGAAAATCTTTCGCCAAGCACCTAACGGTGTGTTACGGCAGCTGTCCTTGAGAGCCAGTACTTCTAGGTTAGCCTGAACAACATTTTCGACCACATCATCACTTACCATCAGGTGAGATAGTGGACAAAGGCTAACCCATCAGGCATAAAAAAAACAGTCGCAATTATTGATTATCGTGTTTTGTCTTTCCATTGAAATTAAAACTGCAAGTTATGTATATATATAAAATCGATACATAAAGCCCTTCATTAATTCCCATCATTTTGATCAAAAATTGTAACTCACAAAATAGCGTTCAAAATCCTCCAGTTTGATTTGTTTTCCTTTTTATGTACTTAGTGTTACTTGCGCTATCAAGACAATACAAATCTAATGATATAGCAAACATTAAAATCGGTTAAGCCGTATAGAAGTTATGGTGTAGTAAAGAAACTCACATACATAAATACATACAAACATGAACCCTGAAAACATAACACTCCTTTTTTGGGCAGTCGTGTAATTACTGGATCTCAAGGATATTTAAACACCGTTAGGTGGTCCTGGTGACTCCCCCGTGGGGTGCCGGGTTAGAATTTCACCTCCCCATATCATCCCGTTGGTGTCGTAAGAGGTGACTAAGGGAAAAATACTGGAAGGTGGGCAGCAGCGCCTTCTAAAGAACTACCTTCTTACACTGCGATCCCCAAGGCGCCTGCCAAGCGTGGGGATTATGGCAAATAACCCCTTAATAGGGGAGGCTGTGTTCAGCAGTGAACGAGACGGCTGTTACAATACAGGTAGTAGACGACAAAATTTTCTACTTGAGGGTGGCAGCTAGCCAGGCGGACAGTCGCAAAATACTACCCTACCACTATACTACAATGAATACCTTCCTAAGACGACAACAATCGAGACCGACGGCTTAACGTGCCCTTCAAAGCACGGAAGCGCTCCGTAGTAAAGGCCACTGACGGTCACTCATCGAAGTCAAAACTTCAGCAGACGTTGCATAACTTAACTGATCAGTTAAAAAGTAAGTAAGCTACGCTACGAGTGCTTTAGTTTAAACTAATATAATAAAGAGTAAAGATTTGATTTTTTCTTTGCATTGAATAGGCTCTGAAACTACTGGACCGATTAGGATGAAATTTGGCGTGGAAATAGTTTGAGACACGGGGAAGGACATAGGAGTTTTTATACAACTGCGAAAAAAGAGGTTAATGGCTTTGCGCGATAACCAATGTACTGAGCCGATTCGGATGAAATTTGGTATGGTTTGATTTGAGACACGCCATAGTTTGAGACACGGGGAAGGACATAGGATAGTTTTTATCCAACTGCGCAAAAAGAGGTTAATGGTTTTGTGCGATAAACGATATAACCGCGGGCGGAGCCGCAGCAGGAAAGCTAGTAATTAATAAAAAAAATCTTATAAATTTAAATTAATTAATAAATTCTTTCGGCTTGGCTGCGTGGCGTTTGTGACGTCACGTCAACTTAGCAGGAAAATTAGGCGGTATTGTCACTAGACATATTTTTTAAGTATTTATCTAAAATATCAATATAATATTTATTATACATAAAAAGTTAGTATTTAAATAAATTAATACTAAAAATATGGTATATCCAAATACCCATCGCTATAAACATATTACCTAATCTCCTCAAGATTCGAACCGCCCTCAAAACGACAGCAAAGGGAGGGTAATATAACCTTAGGGCAGTAAAAATAGTGATAGGTTGGCAGTTACCTGTAGAACGGGTAAGGGACATTTTGAACAGTCATCGCTATGTTTTATTTCATTGATAGTAAACTGGTATTACTAAATAATATGATTTGATGTACTATCGCGTGCTAAGCTAAATAAGCTTATTTTTACTACACAATAGGAGTAGGTTTTCAATTCGACTGTATTTGTTAATTTTTTATGTGTGTGTTACCTCATAATGATCGATAAAATTTAAATTTTTTTTTTTTAAAAGTCGAAATCATTTATTGAATTTAGTCGTTTACGACGCTCTTATGAAGGTCAATTACAAATTTAAGTATTGAAATATTCTACATTGTACTGCCACGTTCAGCAAATAAATTGTATGGAGCCACTGCAAGAATAATTGGCAAGAAACTCGGGGCCATTCTTTTAAACATCTTTTAACAATGTGTTACATACTTACTATATAATAAAATTATTACAATATTTGTTTAAATTATGTAGGTGACAGGCAATAGCTTTGCAGAGGCGGAATCGTCCAGGCATTTTTGTCGTTTAAGTAATCAGAAACTGTGTAGTACGATTTTTTTATTAATATGTTTTCCACATGCAACTTGAATTGCTCTTCTGTGAGCATTGTAATATGTTTGGGAACTTTATTATAAAACCATACACAATTACCTAAGAAGGACCTTTTATTTGTCTTTGCTAACCTAAAACCTGGCACCGCTATTTTATCTTTATTCCTAGTATTCTAATTGTGATTAGAATACATGATCGTGATACATACATAATATTTTCAAATATATACAGACTTGGTAAAGTTAAAATATCAATTTCTAAAAAAAAATCCCTCAAAGATTCCCAGGATCCATTTTATATAAGGCTCGAATTGCACGCTTTTGTAGGATAAAGATTGTCTCTATCTCAGCAGCAGTTCCCCACACCAATACACCATATATTTATATTCTTAAGCTGGTGCTTGTTATGTGGTCCCATTTAAATTTAAGTGAGATCTGTCGAGTAGTATTTGAGTTATCCCTAATAATGCGTATTTAATTGGTTTCGACTACATTGATGATGTTCTCATTTTCATTTGTCGATGGATTCAACAAACAATGCATTCTTAAATAATATCTCCTGTTTAAAGTCGCTTTTTTCTAATTTTTGTTTATGTGTCTTCTGTTTTGCACTTTATTATAATTTTTTTTGTTATGTAAATGTATGTGTGTTAATATAATATAACAAATAGATGTCTGTCCATGTCTCATTTCGGAGAATATTTTTTATGATGTCTTGTAATTTTTTTATTGCCCTTTAAATTGATTATTATTTTAATATTTTTGACAGTTACAGAAGTAATGCATGGAAACATGAGCTTTGTTGTGTGATAATTTTGCAAGATAATACTAGCTATGTTATTCAGTCAATACCATGATCATGTAATTTTGTTTTATGTTATTGTGACGGAACAAGCTCGAGGCCCTTGATGTTAAGCGGACTAACCACTGCCTATAACAGATGCATTTCGTCACAAGTCACGAATTGCACTGCGCCGTCGCCTTGAGACATAGTTGTTAAGACTCATGTGCCTGTAATTTCACTGGCTCTCAAAGACAACTGCCAGAACACACCGTTAGGTGCTTGAGAGTGGTCGCTAGTCAGGCGGTGGTTACGTAATTTAGTACCAAGCACAAAAATAGACCAAATTTAGAATTTCCCGTCACAGACGTTAGATTGCACTTTTTAGGGATTACGAACATACACACTCACACACACATACACACTTTCGCATGTATAGTATAAGTGTAATACACAACCAACATACAAGTAAAAAATGTCCTACTATAAATTCTGTTAGCCTCACAGCATTGGCTATGCATCCTTTTCACCGTGAACTATGTAAAAAATGTGATGGCGGGTCAGCCCCATGAGAAATTTAGTGTAAGGAATGTCTAAATGCAGATGTGAAGAGCACACCAAGCAGGCTGCATTCCCTGCCTACCTTTATCCCAACGATATAGGGACGATAAAAAGGACAACTTAAGAAAATAATCCCACAAAAAATAGCAAGCTACTACCCTAAATTTCAAGTAGTTTTTAGAGATATTAGCACGCTATAGTATACAGGGTTATTGGTAAAATGCTAACAACCTCTTAGGGTTGACTTCTGCTGGTCCTAACGAACATTTTGAGATGTTTTATTTTTAATTTATTTTTTGTGTTTGTTTATGTGTATTTGACGGAATAAGCACGAGGGCCACCTGATGTTAAAAGTCTCTTGTGCCTGTAATTTAGTATTTTTTATTACTTATCTCTATGTAAATATTCAAAACTCTATTAAATGGGAGCGCGGTGCGGTCCAGTGTTGCCGCGGCGGGCGCTCTTGACTCGGAGAGGCTCAAAACTTAAAACAATAAGTTTTTCTAGTACTGTCTGACACTTTTAAGTTCTGTGTCTCGTAGTAAAAGACAATGCCTACTCCGAGCTAAGAGCGCCCGCCGCGGCAACACTGGACCGCACCGCGATCCCTAAAAATAGAGCTTAAAAAAAGGCCTAACAATTAAATTTCAAAAAAATATGATATACTACCATGCTATAACGACTGTCATTCTAAGACAACAACCGGGACCGACGGCTTATCTTGCTCTCCCATCCAAGTTATGACGGCAGCGGGCGTTGCTTAACTTAAGTTGATCGGTGAAGAAAGACTTAGAAAGTTACGTTACGAGCGCTATTAAATAATTATTAAAATAATCGACATTGTAAAAACTCTCCTCCTTTATTCGCGTCATACGTGATTGTGTGCAAAAGTTACGACAGTCATCCACAAAACCAAACCAATCTTATTTTTTTTAATATCCCAGCGTTCTAAGCGTTTGCCTTTAAAAATTGTCACTGTCAAACCAATCGTAAGCCGCCGGCAGGAAGCTAGCAAAGTAAGCTACGATCAGTGACTTAGCGTTTTTCATTGATTGCGAAGATTTAAGCTTACCGTGGCCGAGGCTGGAGGTCAATGACCCGACTCGACATATTCTAGGGTACCGTACGAAACTACGGGCCCTGTGCGAATGCCTTTCGTTCATCCGTCCATCTACTGAAGAAAGGCAGTTTATACAGGGTACTTTATACTCAAAGAAGTGCGCCCCGCCATATTTTTTTTATGTATTTGTAATGACTACTCTCAATCCAAGCGATCTTACATTTTATTGTATTACTGTAAGTACCATTAGCATTTAAGGCCTCTTTCATGACCTTCAAGTAAAGTGTCATTTATTTACTTCCTAATTAAAGTTACTCGCCTAATAAAAGTTACAATTATGGTTTTTCGGTTTCACAATATAAATCATACTTCTGATTAACAACTCGATGGTTACTTCAAGGATCGTCACAGTAAATTCAAATAACCGTTCAAAATCTGTCAACAGCGTCACTCATTCATACGTTGAAAATAATTTTAATCAAGAAGTTTTTACCCAACATAGACTGCAATACCAAAACATTTTTTTGAAACCTTTATAAATGATTTACAGATGAAACCAAGAAGAAATTTAGTGGTCACTTTAACTGTGGGTTATTGTGAAATTCATATGCACGGTTACTTGTGACTTAAACCTAATCGAGACTTTACTAGAAGGTCGTGAAAGAGGCCCTTAAACTAAGAAGTAGTGTACAAACGAGGCGTGTGTGGAGGAGCGTGTGGGGCCTTTGTGAGTGAACAGAGACACAAACAAATGTGTGTGGACAATGGCATATTAACATATTGATGTAATGATAGAGAATGATTTCGTCTAATGATCAATGCTATCAAATATATATCAAAAGACCTGTCGTGATGTATGAAAGCCTTCAATTCAAACTAAACCTGGGCAGTACTGCAGTCTCTTCAGCGATGCTAAATCGCATATAGGTATATCAAAGCGCTGAAGTGTTTGTATAGAAAATCCACCATGTCGATTTGGCTACATGACATGACTACGGATCCAATCGAACTGCAACGAGGCGTGAGACAGGGTGACGTTATTTCTCGAAAACTCACGAATGCATTGGAAAACGGTTTCAAGCTCTTGAACTGGAAAGAATTCTGTATCAATATCCTTGGCGAATACTTCAGTTGTCCTCGTTTTGCCGTTGATATAGTCATTATTTCAGAGTCACTTGAGGAGCTCAGTAGAATGCTCGGCAACCTCAGTAGAGTTTCCCAGCAGGTGAGACTTAAAATTAACATAGGCAAGTCGAAAATTATGTCTAATGCCCATGTTGCGCCCGTACCAGTAGTTGTTAGGAACGATACTTCCGAAGTTGTTAACCATTATATTTACATGGGACAGATTGTCTAGTTAAGAAGATCTAACTTTGACAAAGAGGTCGCCCGAGGAAGGCAGCTCGGATGGGTAGCGTTTCGGATATTACGTGACATCTTCTCGTCGAACATCCCGCAAGAGCCTGAAGACCAAAGTCTTCAACCAGTGTGCTGTAAGTGATGTGACTTCTGGTACTGAGATGTGGTCCTTGACTGTGGCCCTTATGGAGAAGCTCTAAGTCACTCAACGAGCTCTAGAGATAGTTATGGTTGGAGTTTCTTTGCGCAATAAAATCTAGATTGAGGAAATTTGCCGAAGAACCAGTCACTGACATAGATTTCAGAATTTGCAAGTTGAAGTGGCAATAGGCAGGCCACATTGTTCAACGAAACGATATCAGATGGGGAAGAAAAGTTCTCGAGGGGTGACCTCATTACACCGGGAGACATCTAGTTGGAAGGCGCCCTACTAGGTGGACTGATGACATCGTCAGAATTGCGGAGAGCTGATTCAGCTACAACCTGTTCAACGCAGCGTTCTATGTTCAACAGTTTGACTTCTTCAGGATGATGATGGTGATACTACTATGTAATAGTCACAATTTAAACTTCTTATAACAAATGCGACCTAAAGCGACATCCGATCTTACCCGTAATTAATCCGTACAAATGTATATACTAAGTGCAATTCAAAATTAAATGTTAGTCTAAAATGCGGAATAAATTACTTAACAATTATTAAGAGCGAACGTAACCGCGCACGGAACCTAAGCGAGCATTAATAAAACACAATTTCACGTACAAACAATGCATATGTATAATTTGTATAACATATCAACAGTATGGAAAGTTGATTCTACGTTCAAAAATACGTTTGCAATGTCTGAATATCGTTTCGTTTTTACTCGCGTGTGGTGGATCTGTAATAGAGATTGAGAGAAAAGCTTTTTTACAGGTTAACTATCAATTGTGCTGTATCATATTAGTTTGTACCATATTTAGTACCGTTAAGCATAAAATTATATAATGAATAGATTCAGGCGTTACTTTGCGAAAATCCATTTTTAATAATAACAAATATTTTAAAAGTATTTTAAGAAAACATTTAATTAATTATTTAATAAAACACTTAAAAAACCTTTATTAAAATGATATATATCTAGTGACAATTCCGCCTAATTTCCTATTAAGCCGACGTGACGTCACAAACGCCACGCAGCCAAACCGGAAGAGTATTCGACGCGTTTCGCTTCTAAACGAAGCATCCTCAGGAGTTCTTGACTCTACGAGCGCACGATCGAGACTTAGTCTTACTTTAATACTTTTAAAATATTTGTTATTATTATAAAATTATATCTTTATCGATACCATAGGTAATATAAGTTATTGTGTAATTTTTTGTTCAAAATTTACTTTCGCTGTTTAATGTGGAAGCGAAGCTCTTGGTACCTTGCCGGATAATTAAAATAATTAGTGATTATTTTTTCTTATATTGTTTTACTAAATAATTATTTCACAGCATAAAATCTAATTTAATAACCACAGCGCTTTTTTTAACCATAATAAAATATTTTACTGTGCATGAAAAAAATCATCTTCAAACACCTTCACTATAACCGCTTTTTTGCAAGAAACTACTTCTTAACCAAATTGTAAAATTTTTCAAAGTCACTTACACTTCACTGCATTGTTTACACAGTTCACACAAGAACGAGATTACACTACATTGAACTATATCATGATCCTTGTAAAGAAATAAGTCAACAGTAAGCAATTAAAAATCAAATAGTCGTAAAAGAGTCAATACTATATAGCCAGTGAAAAACGGAATTCAGTATTTTGAAAAATATAAGCTATATGAACTGTTTAAACTTGATACTAACGAAAATAATAAGTCCAAAATTATCAAATATAGAGTATCTCCAACATATAACTATCAAATTAACGCGCAAGCACTAAGTAATTTATCAGTAACGCCATGTTCCGCCAGTATTGATAGAATTTCCTACTTTGCGATATTGAATTCGAAGTATATCAACGGTAGTTATACCCATACTGTTTATACAATACTACATTTTGTATATATTCCGAACAAAGAGAACCCAACAGCGCATGCGTAGCGGGAGAGAGACAAACTATCGGTCGAAGTCTATTTAAACTTGCGAGTGAGAACGGGAAAAGTATAGTCATAAATTTAAACGACAAGGTAGAATAATATTTAGCTAGGTTTGGACGGAGTTCGCGCGCCTGTAACAACTTTCTGAAATAATTAATTGTATTTTAAAATAATTATAACGCTTCATGGAGTAAGTAAAGTTGTTTCCTTGGATCTTTTTAATACGACACATCGTTAAAATGTAACGGCTGATGTAAGAATTCCTTACATATAATATGATACAATTTTGTTTGAGTAGATACTTTTTATATAAAATGTTTTAAAGCAGTATACCAGAGACTATGGACTGCCGTGACGCAGGTCCGTGGTTCGATACCGCCGGTTTTGGCTTCACCCCGTGGTGGATGGGCATTATAAGAATGCTCGCCTATCAAAGTATCCTTTTTTTTTTTTAATGTTTTTGTGTAGGAACAAGCGCGAAGCCCACCTGATGTTAAGCGGTATCCTCTGCCTTTAACAGATGCATTTCATCATAAGTGACGATCTGCACTGCGCCCATCACCTTGAGACATACTTGTTAAGTCTCATTTTGCCTGTTATTTCACTGGCTCTCAAGGACTGCTCCCGGAACACACCGTTAGGTGCTTGGCGACAGATTTTCTACTTGAGGGTGGTCAGGCGGGAATTCGCAAAATGCCCTTCCACCATGCGGTAAAGCTCAAGCTCTGGGCGGCATTCGAACCATGGACCTGCTGCGCGGCAGTCCATAGCCAATGCCACTGAGCCAACACTGCTTCAGATATATTAATTATTAATTATCTTATTAATTATAGTAAGTCATTAACTTATAGTAATAAGTAAGTCACCAAGTAGGTACCTAATGGGTTACAGCGGCTGTCCTTGAGAGCAAGTCATATAAGTTAAGACCGTTAAATAAAAAATAAACAAATTTTTAATTGTTTTAAGAGAACATTAAATTAATATTTTAAAACTTATATAATATTGATTTCGGAAAATTTCTTGATCGCACGCTTGAAGAGTGATGCTCCTGCAGAAGCGAAACGTCACATCGGCTTAACAGGAAAATTAGTCTGTATTGTCACTAAATATATTTCTAAGTGTTTTTTAAAATATGATAAGATTTTTTCTATAAAAAAATATTATAGTTTTAATATATGTATAAATTATATGTTTATTATATATTAATTTTATATTATTTTTTTGTATCATGGCATAATTTCTGTTTACTATAGTCCTACATTGGAGAAGGATCTGGTCTTCGAAACACAGTGTTAAGCTACGTCGAAGACCAGAGGCTTCAAAATTAACCTTGTACACATTATTATGTCAATAAATGTTTTTTTTGTTTTTTTAAATTGTATAGTCTATTTAACCAAGAAATACTGTAAAAACCAGTTTATTATATTTTTTTAATTTTGTTAGGTTTGCAATAACGCCTGCTATGCGGATTACATTACAAAATCACAAATATACGATAGGAGTGATTTTGTAACAGTTTATTATATGTTTTCAAAACTGTGAATAAAAGAAAAGAAAAATTGTTCTAGCTGTTGCAATGCCTGAAGAGCGATCTTCGACTCACCTTTGGCCAGCTTTTTTAATATGCCTTTGTTCTCTGGCCCTAGGGTTCCAATAATTATGACCCTGACTTCGAATTTTCGAAATTTCTATGTAATACCTTTTAGTGAAAAAAGATGTTTGGTTAAAATATTTTTATTTTTGCAATGACGCATGCTCTGTTGATTACATTACAAAATTATTTCATAGTTTTCGGAGATGAAAATCGGTTCAGTTTGAAAAGAGGTTAGGTTTTTCAATCAGCATTGCACCGACTTCAACAAGTCATTTAATACCTTTCTGAGTAGGAAGTTGGTTTAGTTAAAATATTTTTCGCTCGCTATTTCATTTTTTTTTAATTCCTTTAAATTAATCAATTGAATCAAAATTGAAATGTATATACAGGGTGCCCGGTAATGAATGGATAACCTTAAATTAGGTATTTGTATATCTAATGGCCACTCAGAAAAAAAAAACAGAACAAACAAAAAAAAAAAATTTGTAATAATAAAACAAATACCATTTTGAAACCGGCTTTAGGCACACTTTATTTTAAAATGATTGGTCACATGTGTATTCATACATTTTTTTTACGCTATGGATGCTTAAACTTTGGCAAAATGAATATGTTTGTTTATTAAAAAAACCATAACTTTGGTACTACTTGATTTTTTTTTGTTCTGTTTTTTTTCTGAATGGCCGTTAGATATACAAATACCTAATTTAAGGTTATCCATTCATTACCGGGCACCCTGTATATTAAATCAATAATTTACAACGGCCACGGCGAAATGGCCGTTATTCCAACTTCTCATCCCGTCCGCACCATTCACTAGAACGTTTCCAATACTGATTAAACATTACATAATTCAACGTTTATTAACTGCGAGTTGAAATCCCCTATAACTGTTTGCATTTGCTATTTCAACGGGCAGGCGTTATTAGCAAAGTGTAATATCCGTTACATAAAGAGTTTTCCTTGGCTGTCGAGAAATAGTAATTGAGAAAATTACTGGTCAAGTTCTATTCATCCACACATTTTAACGCTTGGTTAAGGTTAGGCACGGATTTATAACCAGACTTTGTTGAACTGGCTGCCGTCTGAAGTATTTTCGAATCGATATGAATAAGGAACCTTCAAGAAAAGAGAATATGCCTTCTTTAAGGCAAAATCTGATGTCTAAGGCAAGAAATTAAATACATAACATACATAAAACATAAAAATCATTTATTAACAATTAAAATGTGTACAAGGTTAATTTTGAAGCCTCTGGTCCTCGACGTAGCTTAAAACTGTGTTTCGAAGACCAGATCCTTCTCCAATGTAGGACTATATTTAACATAAATTATGCCATTATACAATGATTTTGATTTTGATTTTTTTCATATAAACTTTTATGGATGTTTTGTTTGTATGTTGAAATAAAATAGTTTTTTTGGTAATAACAAGTATTTTTAAATTAAGAAACATCAAATTAATATTTTAATGAAACACTTAAAAAATATATCTAGTGACAATTCCGCCTAATTTTCCTGCTAAGCCGACGTGACGTCACAAACGCCACGCAGCCGAACCGGAAGAATTTTCGACGCGTTTCGTTTCTACACGCCTGTAGTTCTACATAAAAATATATCACTGACAATTCCACTTAATTTTCTTGCTAAGCCGACATGATGGCACAAACGCCACGTAGCCCACCGGAAGAAATTTCGACGTGTTTCGCTTGTACACGAATCATTCTCAGGAGGTCTTGACTCTTCGAGCGCACGATCGAGCGAAATAGAACTACACAATATTTTAATATCGTGAGTGAATATTTTTGAATATATGCATACAAAAGTAAGCTTTTCATAAACGTAAATAATGGTTAATGTGCTGTATCGCATGGTACTTACATTATAATTAGAACTAAATGTGTATTGAAACCATTCACTTAAACTCAAACACACAAATACCACACCGTACATTTTAATTGTTACAAATATATAAAAAGACTGATTTTTAGTGTAAACAAAATTTCGTTAAAATATTTTTACTATGTGTATTTATTTTAGTAAATAATACGGGATAACTCACGTGAATAAGTCAGATAGCCTGACTATAGTTTCAACCACATCCGGTGGTCTTTTTCAAGGAGAGGTCGGGACGCCCTTGAGCTTTCCTTGAAAAAGACCACCGGATGTGGTTGAAACTATAGTCGCTTGAGTGCTCAGCGAGACGTAACAATGCGGGCGTCCCGAGCTCTCCTTGAAAAAGACCACCGGATGTGGTTGAAACTATAATCGCTTCAGTGCTTAGCGAGACGTCAACGCGGGCGTCCCGAGCTCTCCTTGAAAAAGAACACCGGATGTGGTTGAAACTATAATCGCTTAAGTGCTTAGCGAGACGTCAACGCGGGCGTCCCGAGCTCTCCTTGAAAAAGAACACCGGATGTGGTTGAAACTATAATCGCTTCAGTGCTTAGCGAGACGTCAACGCGGGCGCCCGAGCTCTCCTTGAAAAAGAACACCGGATGTGGTTGAAACTATAATCGCTTAAGTGCTTAGCGAGACGTCAACGCGGGCGTCCTGAGCTCTCCTTGAAAAAGACCACCGAATGTGGCTGAAACTATAGTCGGAGCCATCTGACTTATTCACGTGAGTTATCCCGTATTATTTACTAAAATGAGTGAAAACCATGTTAGTTTTTATAACAGAATGTGTAATTATGTTCCAATGTATTGGTTCAATTTTTAATTGTTACTAAATAAGAAAGTATATAAGAAAGAAAAAACATAGATGTGTTACAGATTCAATAAAGCCAGGAAGGACCTGACTCTTGAAATACCAGCCACCAACCTAGTTTAAGAGTCAGAGACTCATCATAAATGTATCACAATAAGGATGAAATAAATGTATATGTATTTATTTGTATTTGTTGTTTACTAAATAGACAATTTTAGAATAGAATAGAAAATTTTAGATCAGTATCTTGATTTTAACTAAATAGACAATTTTAGAATAGAATAGAAAATTTTAGATCAGTATCTTGATTTTTTCCTATCGATAGAAATAAATTATGTTTCGGATCAAACATAATATTTGTCATGTCCTCTAGAATATGATATATATTTTATTCATGTCTGATAGGCGTACACTCTTTCTAAAAAACATGTCCAAAATTTGCCTTTTGAGACTCACTTCACCTAAGCTGGAAACTGGATAGCTAAACATATATTTAGAAATTCTACACGTACCAGCGCATAATACTGTCAAGTTGAAGTCTAAATTATTTACAGAAGTGGTAAACTAACGCTTTCATCCCATTCGAGGTGTAGATGTAAAATGACCCAAGAGCCACGGCCGCTGTATACAATAAACATCAGCAGTAAGGGCATTAGATGACGAAAAAAAGATTCTGTGTTAAAATATATTGATCTTAATAGTAAAGGAATAATGCCGCACTAGTCTTGACGTGCTCGTAGCATGGCTTTGCTTAGTTGTTCCGACTGATCAACGACGTTGCTGTGAAATTTTATGTATGTAGCTAAAACCGTCGAATTATAAAGAAAATACGTTTAACCGCTGTTACTGTTTGGTCACCAAATTTGTCACCACACTTTTTGTCATCATATCAGGCACATCATCACGTGGTAACCACAGACAAAATTTTATGCCTGCGGTGGATTGGCTGGCAACCCAGAGTATTTCCTCTTGTTGAATATCGTAAAAGGTCTTGGGATTAATTTCGTTATTACTACCGCCACGCTTGGCGGTATAAGAATTAAACTTCAATCAATACCGTATTTAATAAATTATTTGAGCACAACATTTTATACGCCTGATATGATCTAGCACCGGATGCCTATACCACTCGGTCAACTGGGCATGCTCTTTCGAGCCGAAATTCCGCGCTCCAATTGTATTACTTTAACCGTTATAGGGGACGGTTCGAGTAATCCACTGTAATCACAGGCACATGAGACTTAGCAACATTATGTTTTAATGTGGTGGGGGGAAAACGTCAATTGTGACGAAATGGTGCTGTTATAGGCAGAAGTTAATAACGCCAGGTAGGTCTTGTGCTTTGTTTCATAACCTAATTATATAAAAGAAACGACCAACGGAAAAATAAGCAGCGTGCTTCCGTCCACATTTTGAGTGGGGAGTTGTGAGCTTTTTTTATGTGATTGTGATGATACAAGTGCGAGGCCGACCTGATGTTAAACAGACTAACCTCTGCCCATAAGAGATGAATTCGTCCGAACGAATTTCTTTGCGTCCGTCACCGTAAGACATACAGTTATTAAGTCTCATGTGCCTGTACTTTTACTGGCTCCCAAGGACTGCTACCGAAACACACTTTTAGACGCTTGCCGACAGATTTTCTACTTGAGGTTGGTAGCTGGCTAGGCGAGCATTCGTAAAACGCCTACCTCCATGCGGTGAAGCTCAAGCCGGCGGTGGGGATCAAACCATGAACATGCGGCACTGCAGTTCATACCTATTACCGCTCGACTACCATTGCTAAAACAGCTTACTACAAGCTCGCGCCGTGCGATCGTCCTTACTGCATGTACTGTCCGCCCTAGAGATATTTATGTAAAGGGCACTTGAGAGGGGTGAGGCGTCCGTTTATGGACACTGGATACTGCTTGTTAACCGGAGAGCTTCATCCGTTAGTTTTAACATTCGCCTCTTGTAACCAAAATAACTTAGTGGATTAACGCTGAAATTCCTTACGTAACCTTTTAAACTCTATACACTTCGGTCCAGCAGTTTCTCAGTTACACTTAACCTAAAAATGTATGTGCCAATACGCTCACTCCGTATTTTACGTACAAGACTACAGGCACATCGGCATATCCGTCCGGACGCGATTATTGTACGGTGCGTGCCGCGTCAGAAGAGAACAGAGCTATGCGTGCACATGCGATAGAAAGAGAGACGCACTGTAGATGAAAATAAATATTAGGTACTCCGTGCTTTGCGAGCTGAAGTGCACTTTATTGCTTCGTTACTAGAGTCGCTTATTTATCGGAATGGTTTTACAGAGTGATTTTTCTGGTCTTTTTTAGGGTTCCGTAGTACCTACAAGGAACCCTTATAGTTTCGTCATGTCCGTCTGTCTGTCCGTCTGTCCGAGGTTTTGCTAAGAGACCGTTTGTACTAGAAAGCTGCAATTTTGTACGGGTATGTAAACTTACCACGCCGACAAAGTGATAATATAAAATTTTGAAAAAAAATTTTTTTTAGGGTAGCTCCCATACAAGTGATGTGGTTATGAATTTTTTTTTCGTCGTCTATCCCATCGAATGGGGTATCATTGAATAGGTATTTTGAAATGATTTAGGGGTTGCTAATACCATTTCACGATTTAATGCTTCATTTACGAAATATTCAACTTTAAAGTGCAAATTTTTGTTCCAGTAGGGCGTCCCCCCCCCTCTAAAACCTAAACTGCTGGCTTGAAAAATCTGAAAAAATTCATGATCATAGTGCAGTTCATGAACTTTCAAGGAAAATTATAGCGATTAAGATAACTTTATTACTTTAGCAGTAATAGTCGTTGAACTTGGGTGTTAGATAATTTTGTACCAAATACAAAATTCTTAGAATAAATCCTTTAAAGTTACTAAGATGAAGTAGTGGAAGGACTTTAGAATCGATATACATACTTATTTAAATTGCTATTACTTGCCGATGACCTGAAAAAGTATCATTCTATAAATACTTATCAAGACCACTTAAAATTCCAAAAGGATCTGGGCAGATTTTTTGTGTATTTTATTAAATATAATTTTACTCCTAAGACGAAAAACAAATAATTTAATACAAATACAAATTAATTTTATTCTTCTTTACTGTGATACATTTATGATGAGTCTATGACTCTAAAACTAGGCTGGTGGCCTGTATCTCAAGAGCCAGGTTCTTCCTGGATTTAGAGAATCTGTAACACATCTATATATTTTTTTTTATATATACTATTTAGTAACAATTCAAAATTGAACCAATACATTGAAACATATATACATATAGGAAAAATTTTAAACGAAATGTTTTTATTCGAAATTAACGTCATTTTGTATATTTTTAATAATTAATATTTACGTGTAGTCATTATTCTGTGCTGTAGTATTGGTGTACGAGTTTAAGTGAATGTTTGTAAGGAATTTGAAAGGTGTATGTGTCGGTGCGTGTTTCTGTATGTTTGAGTATACGTGCACGTGAAGGGTATGTGATTTGTAATGTGTAATTTTACATATGTGTTATGGGATTCTAACTTTGATGAAGTTCAAGTCATAACGGATTAAGTAATAATATTAGATAGTAAATTAGTCGTTCTTGTAAATATTCAAAATATAATAATAACACGTGGTTTAAAAATATTTAATTTTGTCATAAGGTCATCTAGTAACTTCAATAACGAATTAACGTATTTATTGCATAATATTAAAGCATTATGAAGAGCTGCTAAATAAATATAAGTTATTGCAATTAAACTCTAGAAGGCAACAATTAGATATAATGCTTCTGTATGACCTATATCATAAGTCACAGATATGACTGTACAGATTTGATCGATTAGCTTCGGTACGAGTATAAGGTACTTTTTAGACCTCATCCTCGCCGTCTCATAATTATTATTATAAATAAGAATAATTTTTCATTAGGAAAATATTGTGACTCTATTTGTTGGTTCTTGAATATATAATATATATATATATATATATATATATGCACAGTCCTTCAGTGTCGTTATATAGTTTACACTATATATAGATGTATATATATATACAGTGTAAACTCAAGGGACTGTGCATTTTATGGCGTTATAAAGAGGTGTCGTTAAATGGAGAGAAGAAAAACAGTTTGTGAGGAACTAAGAAACGTATATTCCAACTTAATAGTCACGGTCAACAACAGTCTACACGTGCAAGCAATCACAATTTATAAACAAAAGAACAAATTGCTTAGAAAGTTATAGGTAGAGAGATAAAAAGAAAAAGAACAACAGAACTATTCTATATTATTATAACGGGCTACTACGGAACCCTACATTACGCGTGGCCTGACACGCGCTTGACCGCTTATTATTCTGTAGTATAACTCTACTAAATATATAATTTTCTGACTTCGAACATTGACATAAATAAAATTACTTGCGCTTTTCATACACACATAGAGCTATCATAGGTTCATACATGGTAAAATTTTGCTTTCACATTCTCGAGCCTTGAATATCTATGCTGCTGGTTTGCCAGTTTTCCATTTAATTCAGTATAATAAAAATATTCTGAAAAAGCGTTAAGTATTTTTATTTTATTAGAAGATAAATTAAATCGAAAAACAAAACACAATCAAGCAAACTTTTATCAACGTTATGTGTCCACTCGCAATTGAACGGTGTATTCCGCCTGCTGTTCTTGAGAACCAGTAATACTAGGTTAGTCGGAACAAAATCTTCGACCACATCATCACCGATTCAATATAGATAGACAAATAGCTGACGGGCTACTCAGCTATTTATATTACAATATCAGCTATATCAAGTATAAAAAACCAACACGTTACCACAGGTGTCTCTAGGATCGGTCTCCAGAAGTTGCTATCCGTTCTTCTCATTTGCTCTTAGGCAGGATTTTTAATGCTCCCCTAATGTAGCAAGCACTAGGCCCTACATGTGTTAAATGGTAAGCTCTGCCTATAACAGATGCAGTTCATCACAAGTGGTGGACTGCACTGCGCTCTACAAATGAGACGTAACTTTTTTAAGTCTCATGTGCCAGTTATTTTACTCTTAAAGACTGCCGGAACACACTGTTAGGTTTTAGCTAATTTTTTCACTTGAGAATGGTTGCTAGTTAGGCATACATTCCTAAAATGCTGTACTCAGTACCACCATGTTGTGAACCTCAAGCTGGCGGTGCGGATCGAACTATGATCCTGCGGCGCGGCAGTCCATAGCTATTACCGCTAGACTATCATTGCTTCAAAAACTTTTACAAATAATTCAGTACCTTTTAGTGCATGTAGGAAGGAATACCAGTTTTTTTCTTTATAAACAGTAATCTTCCTGGATACAAGCACTTCACATGACGATGTAATGTTCTAAGTTCTACGCACTTAGGAAGTACTGTAAGCGTAGAATTTTATGTTAAGTGCGTGTAACACCTGATCCTCTACTTTTTATGTCCATGGTTTCGTCTGCTTACTGAAATTATTTTGAAGTTTTTTTACGTTGGTAACGTACTAAACTGTACCCCGAGTGCAGGGTACTAAGCCTACTAAGAACTCATTCTTTTTTTGAAGTAGGGGGTACTATGCTCGTTAGTAGAGGTTGTATAGTCGTTAATAGCCAATCAACTAGAATCGCAGTGCAATTCGTCACTAGTACCTAAATTAATCTGATTCGTAATAGATAGCTGCAGCGCTCGTAGCGAAGTTTACTTAGCTCTTCGCAACCGATCAGCAAAGTTAAGCAACGTCGCGCGCGGGCATGAGTTGGATGGGTGACCGCTAGTGACATTACTACTGAGCGCTTCCGTGTTTCAGAGGGCACGTTAAGCCATCGGTACCGGTTGTTGTCTTAGGATGGCAGTCGTTATAGCATGGTGGTAGGGCATTTTGCGAATTCCACCTGGCTAGCTACCACCCTCAAGTAGAAAATCTGTCGCCAAGCACCTAACGGTGTGGTCCGGCAGCTGTCCTTGAGAGCCAGTACTTCTAGGTTAGCCTGAACAACGTCTTCGACCACATCGTCACTTACCATCAGGTGAGATAGTGGCCAAAGGCTAACATACAAGGCATAAAAAGATAGATTACCGCTTAACATCAAGTGGGCCTTATGTTGGTTCCGTCAGCATCTCATAAAAAGGTTTAGTTTTAACTACTATCTCACCTGATGGTAAGTGATGATGTGGTCGAAGATGTTGTTCAGGCTAACCTAGAATTACTGGCTCTTAAGGACAGCTACTGGAGTACATAGTTAGGTGCCTGGCGATAAATTTTCCACTAGCCAGGCGTGCTTTCGCAAAATGCCCTACTACTATGCTATAACAACTGCCATCCGAAGATAACAACCAGACCGACGGCTTTACGTGCCCTCCGTAGCACGTGTACGCTCAGTGGTAATGTTACTAACGGTCATCCATCCAACTCATGACCGCGGCGGACGTTGCTTAACACAAGAACAAACGTCGTGGTGTGACGAGTGCAGTGCAGTATCAAGCAGGATAAGAACAGTGACACACAACTGTAAGAGGCAGGTGTGAAACTGGCCATCATTCAGAAAACTTCTAAACATGAAATAAGACAAACTAAAGTAAATTATGGGAATAAAATAATTAACTAAATCTATTTATTACCTAAAAATATTATGAAAAAAAAATGGGAAATTTGAAAATGTATAACTGTTAGTGCAAGAATATGTAAAAGTAATTAAAACGGCATTGGTGGTACTAGCCAGATCGAAAAAGAGAAAGAGCCACTATATTGACTATGGATTCACTAGTAGTAATTATCAAAAAACTAACTTTAATAATAACAAATATTTTTAGAAGAAATTAAATTAATATTTTACATTAAACACCTATAAATATAAAAAACATCTCGTGAAAATTTACATAACTTCTTCTTCTTCTTCTTCTTATAGTGCCTCTCCAATTACTGAAGGTTGGCGATCAGCTCTGTACATCTGTCTCTGTCTCTCGCGAGGCGAAAAAGGTCTGCTGCTCTCACGATACCAGTTCACTCCCTGATGTTTCTTAGCAAAGACTTTTTCCTACGACCGGCTTTTCTTTTTCCTGCGACCTTCCCCATCATGATGAGTTGTAGAAGTTTGTATCGATCATGACGTAATATATGGCCTAGATAAGAAACTTTCCTCTGCTTGACGGTGTTCAAAAGCATGCGTTTCTCTCCTACTCGTCGTAGGACTTCGTCATTGCTAACCTTTGGAGTCCAAGATATTGTCATCATATGTCATGCGTCTGTAGGTCCACATTTCAAATGCTTCTACACGTTTCCTGAGGTGCTCTTTGATGGTCCAAGCTTCGCATCCGTATAAAAGAATCGGCCAGATATAGCACTGAAGTAGACGGGTACGCAATGAGATCTTGAGTTTGCGATTACACAGTACTTTCTCCATTTTACAAAAGGCACTGCGGGCAACTTCTATGCGGGTTTTTATTTCTAGTTCACTGTCCCAATCTGTAGTGAGCCACGTGCCCAGGTATTTGTATCTCTGGACTCTCTCCAGGGTTTGTCCTGCCACTGTTATAATAGGGTTCAAGTCAGCGCTTTTTGAAACTACCATTATTTTTGTCTTTAAGGTGTTCATTCTGAGGCCAGCTTTCACACTACTTTCGTTTACCCGGTTAATAATCATTTGAAGTTCTTCTTCGGTTGAAGCTATGAGAACAGTGTCATCGGCATAACTGAGGTTGTTAATTAGGCGTCCGTTAACTTTGACACCGCCGTCTAATTCTTCTAATGCTTCTGCCATGATTGCTTCTGAGTATAAATTAAACAGTGTAGGTGATAGAATGCAACCTTGTCTAACTCCTTTTACATAACTAGAAACCACAAAAAAAACATGATACGCTCACGCTTTCTAAAATACGTATTCGAATAATAACCAATCTCTACTCAATCTCACAATTCCGTTCTACATAAATTCTGACCTATCAAGTTATCACACACGGTATAGTTTCCACGCCGTAGGCGTTTGCTACGCCGTAGCAATCGTTATCCGTTGCGAGACTACGCTCGTAGCCGTAACGCTTCGATAGGGCTACGTCAGATGTCAGATGCAATTTATTAGGATAACTTCGTGTGGTGCGTATAGCAATTGCTGTTGAAGATTTAATAATATGTACGATAAAATGGTATGTTAAATATCGAAGGAATACATGCGATTTTTTCACATTACTCTTTTTTGAACTATCAGTGTTTTATTTTTCGACTAGATAAAAATTAAATGAAAATCAAAAGTATATTGCGTTGATTGTATTTGTCACCCTCGTAACGGCATATGGGATATTTTGTATTGGGAACAATAATAAATGTACATTAAATAAGTTTTCCAGACCATGTTTTTATTGCGCCTGAAATATATAGTATTAAATTGGAAGAGCTTGACATTTGAGTTTTCTAAAAGACAGACAAAAAAAACAAGAAAGCAACTTAATTGTTATCGAGATGTGAGTTACCCGGAAAGTTTCAGGTGAATATCTAATCAGCAAGAACTCAAAATTTCGGTTGAAAGCTTCCATCTGGAACGACAGCCAGATAGACAAAATATAAAAACCGGCCCAGTGCGAGTCGGACTCGCGCATCGAGGGTTCCATACATAACTGTAAGCATGGTATTTTATTGCCAAATGACATCCATAACATTTTCAAATTATAAAAATATATTTGTATTATATGATGTAACTAAAAATGTATGCTTCATCTTCTGAGATATCCGGCGCTGGTTTTCTGATTTATATTATTTGTTAGCCTGGCTAGCCTGCCCCTAGCAGGTGGCAAACAAATAATATAAAGAGCAATATTAAAAAATATAAACAAATTAAAATCTAAAAGTACATACCATTCAAACAAACTGTATAAAAATAGTCTTAAAGCTACCTTTTATCATAAATATTACTTTGTTGTTTTGCTCCAACTGTTATTTATATCGATTCGATCGCACTCAGAATCTCAAGATACAGGCCCTCGCCTAGTTTGAGATTCACTGGTTAAATACTAACGCAAACTTTAACAGTACAACTCTGGAGTGCTTTCATTAGCTATAAGACTCACTTTTTTGGAAATAAATATTATTATTATAAACAATAACTCAATTTATATCAATATATAATATACATTGTCAGTTTAAATCACTATAATATAACTGCCAATACACGCAACGCTGCAACATAAATCTATCGCTTACAATATTATACGAGTATTCACCTTAATCTTCATACCTCAGCACGCTTCAAACTATAACCTATATCTAGGTATATCTCAAGACCTCTTTACATCAACCGATTAAGTGCTATGTCTTTATTAACAAAATATTACGAACTAAACACACTTCAGCTACTACAATGACAGTATTTAGACTACCTAGAAGCTAGAATTTGTATCTAGGTATTTGATAAGACCATTTTACATCAACCGATTACTTTTGTCTGGTGGTATGCCTTTATTAACAAAATACTACAAACTATATACAACACTAGTTGGATAAAAACTATCCTATGTTTGTCCGAGTCTCAAACTATTTCCATACCAAATTTCATCCCATTCGGTCCAGTAGATCGGTTATCATGCAAAACCATTAACCTCTTTTTGCGCAGTTGGATAAAAAATATCTTTTGTCCTTCCCCGTGACTCAAACTATTTCCATACCAAATATCATCCTAATCGGTCCAGTAGTTTCAGAGCCTATTCAATGCAAACAAACAAACAATCGAATCTTTCCACTTTATTATATTAGTTTAGACTACACCTACTACAATTAAAGTATTTATACATCCTTTAAGCTAGAATTTTTATCTAGGTATATGATAAGATCTCTTTCCATCAACCGATTACTTTTTTTCGGTGGTATGCTTTTTTTAACAAAATACTACGAACTATATACAACACTACAGCTACTACAATCAAAGCATTAAGACAACCTACAAACCATTTTAAACTCACAGGCAGTCCAAGTCCAGCCTACAATGCCCAGCATGCTAGCAGCAATACCCCGTTAGATTGCAATGCTTATTTGATGAGCCAAAATTATGAACCAGCATTTTGATGACGGGTCGCGTCCAAGCGCTCTGATAAGTTTTGAAAAATACGATGAGTCCCCTGCCCTCACTAACCCAATGTCTCCACACCAAATGGCTCAGACATATTACTTATGTATATGATACTAGCAATGATATGGCTATGGGTTGCCTGGCTAAAAATAGCATATCCGGTCCTTTACGTTCAGGTCGTAAAAATCGACGAAGGGAGTAAGATGGGTAGCAGCGTCTGATGCAATAGTCTACACTTATTTTGCTATTGCATATCCGTAAAGAGATGATAAACGCCTGGAACATAATTATGTTTTAGTTTGAACTAAAATATAGTAAAATACGATTTTTTTTACGTTTAAATCCAAATTGGTTTAACAAGTACGACAATAAAGTTCAAATGTTTTTATTTTATTGCCAGGGTGCTACGAATACATCTTTATTCGTAGCCGATGTGTTAATATCAAGATAGTGAGGACCAACATAAATTATTTAAAAACATCCATACTTATACAGAAAAAAATAAGTATTAATTTTGTATTGGCATTAGTAGGATCTTACCAAATTTGTTTAGGTAAAGGAGGCTCGAACGGTGAAGGGGAGAATTGATATATCATAAAGGGGCCTCATAACCCTACTCCTGGGTTGCAAATCCCAGGCCCCTCTAGCCTCTTCCTCTGCAACGCTATGGACCCGGCACCCGCAGTGAATCCATGGAATGCTAAGTAATCGTCTCTCTTTAAGTGTTATCAATTCCCATTTCTCTCATTTCTACCCGACGAAGAGGCGACTAAATGTAAAATTGTACCGAAGGCGGGAAGCAGCGCCTTCTGAGGAACTGATATCTTAAACTTCGATCTCAAGATGCCTGCCAACGGTGAGGATTAAGGCAAACCTAAATGGGGGAGGCTGTGTTCAGCAGTGGGCAATCCGGTTGAAACAACATATCAATTTGCGTATACATAAACCTAAATATTTTAGTTCATTTGTAGCGGAACTGAATTGCGGACATATAATGATATATTAATAATATATATAAAAGTATGGAGAACCTAATTTAAAAAAGTATATGAACTTTTGTGTCCTGATTTTTGCCAATTATATCCGGTAGTCGCTTTAGATCATTTTTGTAATGAATAATAATCTGATATATTTGTTTCACACTCAACTACATCGTAGATACCCTTTTTTATTGCTGATGGACTTTTTAACAATGAGGTCAAACAATTCGGCAAGCTAAACTAATAATTACTAGCACTCAAGGGTAACTCCAGATTGAAACACTTCTTTTGGTGCTTGGCTACTGATTTTCTAATTGAAGGTAAGCTAGATAAGACGTTTATAACGTGCACTTCTCATCAAGGGTATAACGGATTCTCTTAACTTATAAAAAAATGTTGGCAATAGTTTATCTTGATACTAACTGCACCCGCGGTTTTACACGCATAGAAAATGATGAAAGTGTTGATGATATTAAGTATCTTTTATGTTAATCTAGTTATAGGTTGTCTAAGAGCTTTTATTGTAAAAGCTGAAGTATTGCATATATTTCGTATTATTTTGTTAATAAAGGCATACCACCGAAAAAAAATATTTTAAACTAAACTATCTTTATTTGAAGTTTTATCCAGGACTTAAATCGCCATATTGTGAAAATAACAATTTTTTCTTCCAAACTCAACGAGTGTGTTATCAAAATGAAGAGCTTATATAAATAATTCCATAAATATAAATAACATGCAGTTTTAATTTCAATGGAACGATTTAACGCTTAACACTTAAATAATTTGCAGTCGGGTTTATACAATATAAACCCGACTGCAATAGTTTTTTAATTAATTTATGTAGGTATACTTGTTTTAATATTTGTTTGAAGTGAATTACCGTTTCTGTTTTTATTTGTCGTATTTAAAACAGCGTGCTATGTTAAGTGCAAAGGAAGCAAACGATATAAAAGTTTGTTTTTTGCTAATGGTTATGTAAACGTCGTCAGGATGTCTGAGCAAAATGTCGTGTCGTCTCCAAATCGGTCGGTATAAAACCGCGATAGATGCTCTAAGATGCTGAGTTGCTGAAGTCTGCATACGTCGTGCATGTGTGGTTTACTAACAAGCTACAGCTTGGCTTGCAAAGCTGAGCTATCTGTTTCTGGCGGGTGAATATCTTAAGCCATAGTGAAATTCATGAGTAAATTCTTTTCAATTTTATATTAAACGTCGTATTGTCTTACGAAACTAGATTTTATATTCGAATTTGAAGTACAAAGAAACTCTTAGTTAATTTTTTGCTGTATAGATACCTACGGACATTAATTTAAACTTATTTATGAAAAAAGAGAATAACAACAAAATACATTAAAGTACACAGCCGCCTTTTAAAATAATATTAATACATTTTTTATTTATTGATTTATTTCTATATAAGAAAAATTATCCAATATTATTCCAAACATTCAAGAAGAGAAGGTGCTCTATATTGTATAGTTGACCGTGTGAGAACGAAGTTCGAGCGAAGCGTCTCTGCTTTAGCTTACACAAAAATTCTTTCGTATGTACGGTTGTTCTCCTCTACAGGTCGCAATTCTCAACCAATTCTCGTGAAATTTTGTTAGCAGGTTTGATAATTCATAGATTTTCTTTTTCGAGTCAGTTTTGGATTTTTTCAAATGTCATCAAATCAACAACTTAAAAAAACGTATATCAGCCATAACGAAAATTTTCCAAAAATTTAAAGTAACTTTTTGTTACCTATCAAGAAGCAAATTTTTTGTCAGAACAAATTATTCATCCGATAAACTAAAAAGGACCGGGATGGAAAAGAATGAAAAAAAGCTAATTTCCTGTCACATCAAATCACAAGGAAATTTAATCAGGATTTGGAATAGGTATATCTAATGGTTTTCATTGACCCATACTATAGAATACGTAAACCAATAACCAACATTATTGGCTGTACCTACTATGCCCATTACCAACTCAATGCCCACATAGCTTTTGTTCCCTACTTTTTTCTCTTCAAAGCATTAGGAACTTATAGCTAGACATTGGAAATTTTCACAGAATACGATGTATTTCTGTTGCAGCTGCAACAACAAATACTAAAGAAATTACAGGCACATGAGACTTAACATCTATGTCTCAAGGCGACGGGCGCAGTGCAATTCGTGACTTGTAACAAAATGCATCTGTTATAGGCAGAGGTTAATCCGCTTAACAACATTAGGTGGGACTCAAGCTTGTTCCGTGACAATTACAAAAAAAAAACAATTGCGAGTTGGATTTGCGAATGATGGGTGCCGTACCCTTTATGAAAACTAAAAATAAGGTTATAGCATAATGTCTAAGGCTGTACAGATATGAATAAAAAATCTCAAATTACCTGTATTGCATCAAATTAATTTGTGTAAATCAATATTGTAATTGTATTACGTTTTTGTAACAACGTTGATAGTGTTTAAAAAAGATTGGTCCTGAGTTTCTTGCCCTTTCTTCTTGCAATTGCTTTATACCCTTTTTCCTGACCTGTAAACTGTAGACTCTGTTTAAATTACATTTTGTAATAACACTGTTGAACAACGTTATAGATGCCTAATATCTATAACGTTGAACTTACGCTGAATTAATGTTTTAATTTTGATTTCAAAAATATAGCTGTATTTTAGTGCAGTGCAAATAAGTTTAAATTAGCGCTTTTAAAAAATACCCAAACATGTTATCAGACAAACGGCGTAACGGTCAAATCGCGATACGGACATATTAAGTAATGGACATACTGCGTTTGTGATTTGGACGAATAGCGTAAGTAAAATATTCAAATACTCTCGATTCGCGATCGTGCGCTCGTAGAGTCAAGACCTCCTGAGGATGCTTCGTTAATAAAGTTTAACTTAAATATATAATATTTACTTGTGCTAAGTGTACCTACACTATATTATGTACATGTTATGCTGAGTAAAAATAAATTATAAATAGTAGATTATGATACAAGAGAGCTAACTTGCTCATTACACACGAGGCTGTGTGTTGCAGCCGAGCCGTAGGCGAGGGCCTAAATAGGCAATATACTCGCCCCTTATTACATGTGGCCAAATCCTAATTGGCGAAATGTGAGTACTTACAATCTATGCCTACCCCTTCGGGGAATACAGGCGTAATTATATTTATGTATGCATCAATTCGGAATATCATTAAATAAAAGTTAATAAAAATGTTACAAATTAATAATTAAAGTATATAATACTAACCATTTTACTTATCTAATATCAACGAACCAAATTAAGAATGAACAGAGTGTTTGCCGAACGGCTACTAAATTCCAGCATTGATAGCTCAGTGGCATTGGCTATGGACTGCCGTGCAGCAGGTCCATGGTTCGAATCCCGCCACGGGCTTCACTGCATGGTGGAAGGACATTTTGCCAATGCCCGCCTGGCTAGCTACCACCCTCAAGTAGAAAATCTGTCGCCAAGCACCTAACGGTGTGTTCCGGCAGCAATCCTTGAGAGCCAGTGAAATTACAGGCACATGAGACTTAATAACTATGTCTCAAGGTGACGGGCACAGTGCAATTCGTTGACGAAATGCATCTGTTAAATGCATCTGTTATAGGCAGAGGTCAGGCCACTTAACATAAGGTGGGCCTCTGGCTTGTTCCGTCAGAAAAATATAAAAAAAATAATAATTAAGTAACAAAGCATCTAGTACATTCGTTAAGGAATTACATCAACACGATTTTACTCTATGCTCGTATTTTGTGTCAGATTTCCCGCGCTGCCGTGTCAGTTAAAGTTTTGGACAGTTCTTTTTCCAGTTTCGTGCCTAAGTCGCGTGTCGTTTTTACTCGATTTTTTAAAGCGTGTGCCGCACTGGGAGCGATGAATTGCGATAGCGTTTAGGTTAAAGACCTTATAGGGTGTTAGTATACAATAAAGCGCGCGAAGAGTTCACACATTGTAGAAAAAATATTTGTGTATTAGCCTATATAAATAAAACATTGATTTTGTACAATGTTAAGTGACGACGCTAACAAGTCGTAAAAATTACTCTAAGAAACATCAGCACTAACAAATTATTGTTTATATTTTCGTGTCCGGTTCCCCGTGGGGTGCCGGGTTAGTATTGCACCTCCCCATATCATCCCGTGGGTATCGTAAGAGGCGACTAAGGGAAAAATACTGGAAGGTGGGCAGCAGCGCCTTCTAAAAAACTGACATAATATTACACTGCGATCCCCAAGCCGCCTGCCAAGCGTGGGTATTATGGCAAGTACCCACCTATTAGGGGAGGCTGTGTTCAGCAGTGGACGAGTCGGCTGTTACAGTACAGGCAGTACAGTTTTTTTTTCGTGTCCGGAGGAAAACATGCTGTACTCGAATAATTTGTAAATGGGATTTTCGCTCAACACGCGATAGTGTTTGTAATCTAATATTTAGAAAAATTATAGTTATGTGTGGGATTCGAACCCACGCCAGCCACCCCTATAGCCGGGGTATGACAAGCTACCGACCGCTTAGCTAACATGATTTATGATTCCTTACTCAAATATATTCTTTCGTTATAAACCCTTTCATAGGGATGGATTAACAACGAGATTAAGAACGAGTGCACAGCCTGGACACTCGACGTGGATCGTGCGCGAGTTGCGCATCCCGTTTTCCGTACTCAAGACAGCAGCTCAGCGACAGCTCAGAATCGGTGGCGGGGTGAGGACGGCTCGTTTTGGTAGGGGGAGAGGAGTGTCCATTCTATACGTAGTATTATTATATGTTCTATCACGAGAGGATAATTAGAGTTATGAGTATTATATGTAATGTTAGCTAAGCGGTCAGAGCATTCTCCGGCTATAGGGGTGGATGGCACAGGGTTGGACTCCGCTATAATTTTTCCTCTCGTAATTTTGTACTATATTACGCGAAGCAAGCGTTATTTAAAAAAAAAAAATATTATCATTAGTTATAAGTCTTATTCACACACTAATTTATCCTGCTACAGTGCTCGTCAAGTGTAAACACATAGTGTTTGCACAGCTCTAGGCAGAATATTTGACTTTGCAGTGTCTACAGCCAGAGACTAGCTTAAGTGAGAAACCTTGTTGTGACAACCTTGATATTACAGTTGCGATCTTGTGACATCTTCACATATGGTTAAGATATGTTTAAAAACCGGCCAAGTGCGAGTCGGATTCACGCACCGAGGGTTCCGCACAAACTTGTTGGTAAATCAGTAAGAGTTATTACAAATATACGATAGAAAAAAATTAAGTCATGTGTGATTTTGTAATGTAATCCCCATAGCAGGTGTTATTGCAAACATAACAATATAAAAAATAGTAAGACTTATGTTATTTTGATTGCTAAATGAAATCCATAACATTATAAAATTATTAACAAAATATTAATTATATGATGTAACTAAAAATGTATGCTTTTCGCAATTTTTCTTTTAAATGTGCTATAAGACGTTGCATCGTACCAAATTTCCAGATTCAGTTTCACGATAAGTACGGTTTTGATTCTCTTGCGAGTGTTGAAAATTTGGTGTTGGCTTAGAATTTTGATTTTTCACAGCTCCAAGGAACAGTAGACTTGAGTATTTGATATGAATTTCAGCTTGATATACGTTTATAAAAAGTTTTAAGTTTTAAAGTTCCCCACGCGTTCCTGAGAAAATAGGTCTTGATAGACAGACAGACAACAAAGTGATTCTATACGGGTTCCGTTTTTTCCTTTTGAGGTACGGAACCCTAAAAACCACCTTGATTTAATTCGTAAGCATTTTACGACTTTGGATTTTAGTTTAAACAGAATACATACTAGGTACCATAATTTGGTTCACAAGAGTTAAACGAATTTGGATCATAGTGATAACAGAATAAGAGCTGCCATAATCTAGATTTAGAAAGAGACTTTGTTTACAACCGGAACATTGGTGTTACTTCATGTAAAAATATACATAGAAATGGGCATTCGTATAGTTAATATTTATCATAAGCATTTTAACAAAATATATTATTATGTATCATAAAAGGTACAAGAATTGAAATTAAAATCATAACCAAAATACAAGTTCATTAAATGAATAAGTACTTCTCGATAATCCAATCTTTCATTCGACGTTTGAAAGTATCCGATGAAGCGGCAAAAAAAAACGAATCTCACAATATGACGTCTAAATATATTTTTTTTATTTTACGGTGAAGGAATAGTCGCGAGGCTCACCTGATGTTAAGCGATATCCTCTGCCTATAACAGATGCATTTCATCACAAGTGACGAACTGCACTGCGCCCTTCACCTTGAGTCATACCTGTTAAGTCTCATTTTGCCTGTTATTTCACTGGCTCTCAAGGACTGCTGCCGGAACACACCGATAGGTGCTTGGCGACAGATTTTCTACTTGAGGGTGGTCGCTAGCCAGGCGGGCATTCGCAAAATGCCCTTCCACCATGCGGTGAAGCTCAAGCTCTGGGCGGGATTCTACCTGTTTGTTTTCTATTTCTTTTAACGTAACAAGTGTCGTTTGGGTTATCAAAAAAAAAAAAACAATCGACATCTCTTATATTATCAGTTAGACCGTTTAGAAGTTATGCATGAACCCTGAAAATATTACGCTCCTTTTTTGTGCAGTCATATAAAAACAACGCAGCGTAATCACTAAGCTAATTGATTAATCATCATAATATATGATTACAATCATAACTAGCCCCAAACAGTATTGTTAGCGTATCTGTCATTACGACACGCACCCAGCAATCATTTCATCGCGTGCGTTCACGTTATCGCGCGGAATTTCAAATTAACGTAATAATATGAAAATTGACCTCGCTTACCTTAGGATATGTCTCCTTTATACACCCAGGAAATACTGTTATTGTTTACGCAAAAGAACTGTATTGAAATTTAAATATTTGTATATGAAGCGCTCGTAACAAAGTTTTCTTAGCCGTTCTTAACCGATCAGCTAAATTAAGCAACGTCCGCCGCGGTCATGGGTGAGCACTAGTGACATTACTACTGAGCGCTGCCGTCGGTCCCGATTATTGCCTTAGGATGGCAGTCGTCATACCATGGTGGTAGGGCACTATGCGAATGCCTGCCTGGGTAGCTACCACCCTCAAGTAGAAAATGTGTCGTCAAGTACTTAACGGTGTGTTCCGGTAGCTCTACATGAATGCCAGTAATTCTAGGTTAGCCTGAACAATGACCACATCATCACTTACCATCAGGTAAGGTAGTAGTCAAAGGCTACCTTATCAAATATAAAAATAAAAGTAGAAAGTAGGTACAATAGTTCTTGGAATTAGGAGAGAACAAGTTTTGCGGGGAAGTCGAAGAATCTTGACAAGATCGACTTTTCGTATGCCACCCTTGTCTTCTTCAAATCTGAGCCAATATAATTATTTTTGAAAAGATTCAAATTATAAGAAAATATTATATCTAGGCTGTTATTATTTGTCAGTAATAAGTAATTTTCAAGGTCATATTTCCTTTAGTTATTTTCATGATCATTTTGTTGCTTAAATAAAGGAAATGACAAGTGCGTGTCGATAGTAAGGAATACACCGTCAGTTTATGTTTGACCGTCAAGGAGAGAAGACGTGTCTGACTTCTGTTTTAATAATGACATAGACGAAATACACATCACACTACTATTATAAATGCGAAAGTTTGTGAGTCTGAATGTTTTTTTACTATTTCACGTTGAAACGGCTGAACCGATTCGAATGAAACTTTGAATATAGATAGTGTTGGTACTGTAGTTATGTTATACACTAGCGGCCCGCCTGGCTTCGAACAAGTAATTAACAAAGTAAAAAAAAAACCTATAGTCTATGTCCATCAGGGATGATGTAAGATTCTAATGGTAAAATATTTATTCAAATCGTTTCAGTACTTTTAAAGTTTATACGTTACATACAAAAATACAAAAAATACAAATCTTTCCTCTTTATAATTATTATGTTATTATTATTATTATATTATAGTTATGTTATGTAATATAATTAGTGTAGATAAGATACTTACCATTTGGACAGTGATCTGAGCTCTGTTTTCTACATATAATTGCTTTCTAGTAGGAACGTAGTAGCTCACAATTTTAATTTCTAAAATGTTTACAAGATTTAATTATATATACATTGCTGTTCTCTTTATATTGTTTCATTATGAATAAAATCTTATTATGAATACATTCATCGTTGTATACGCAGGTGAAACCGCAAGGCGCAGCTAGTATTAAGATAAGTGCAGTAGTATTGAAATTTCAACAAATTGGTCATGTACCTCGTCGTTTAACCCGGCGAAGATGTGGTACAAAAAGGGTACATCGAGGATGTGGAGGGTCTTGATGACCCTGTATTGAATTCATATTTTAAAAGTATTCATTGCAATTTTTTAACATAGGATAGGAAGTTAACTTACGCATTAGTTATTTATATAAGGATTTTCATGAAAAGAAACACTATTATGCGTATAAAATGTTTCATTATTTCAATTTTACTTAAAGTCTTATTTTAATCAACTTTAGCAGGACTCTGCCACACATTAAAAAAAAACAACACATACAAATATAATTACAAGTAATTGGTAATTTTTGGTAGGAATTTATATGATATATCATGTTTTATCACAAAATCAGTAATTATCCAGTCTTTTAGGCTACTAATCGTCTTTATATATGGGTCATAATTGCCCTATTTGAGTTTGCGCACGTTTACCTGCTTGCACGTGGTGCACCCGACTAAGTGGAGGTGGGAAAAAGGGAGAGTATTTTATTGACTACAGCTACTGATAAACTCGACAGCATGCGACTGCAGGTAAAAAAACTGTACATCAAACAAAATGAGCAGGGTCAAATTGACCCTACCACATCCTCGCCGGGTTAAAGTCTATTTACACTCTTTTTCTTTCGGGGCAATGCTGCCAGCATGCTGGGCACGCTGCCAACTGGTAGTGGGCTGGAGCGTTTGGACTGCCTATGAGTCTGCAATGACTTATAGGGATCTAAATAATTTTATTGTAGTAGCTGTAGTTGTATATATATCGTAGTATTTTGATAATAAAGGCATAATTAATTACCGGCAGTAAAACAAAAAAACCTCTCAAAATATCGCCAAAATATTCTTATTTACAAAAATATAAATCATGTTTATTTATTATTATATTTCATACGTTCATATACTTTTTTTCTTATATAATTGTGGCCTATTTCTCTTATCGTAATAAAAAAAACGCGTGAAGTTTAACTTCCATTTAGTAAGTCAGTTGAAAGTAGATATGCTGAACTTCCGGTAATAAAAACATCCAGTTTTATTCCCCGCAGTATATTCTAACAAATTATAATTAAAACTAATTTTTTATCTCTGATTCTGCCTTAAACGAAGCATGAAAAATAAACACTTAATTGAATAAGCGGTAGCCACGAGAACAGTAATTACATTCTTACGAGAAAAAAGATACTAATTGTTAATTTCAACTTGAAATTTTCATGTTCTGATATCTTAAGAAGCAGCGAGATCAAACGCGGCGAGCACAAAGACGGCGAGATCAAAGGGATTGAATATTTATTCAGTACGTACATTTTAGAGGAGGTTTCTCACAATTGTTTTCCAAGTTATGTTTTCGTTGAATTTATATGGGGTGCAGAACTATGAGATGGCTTATTAGATTTACGAGGGATGTGTGTGTCCTTTGATATAAATCAATACAGCCCCGGCCTAAGAGTTTCAGAGGACTAAGAAGTAACAAATATTTTGAAACAATAATAAATCAATATTTTAGAAATTATTTGTAATGGCTCAGTGGCATTGGCTATGGACTGCAGTGCCGCAGGTCCATGGTTCGAATCCCGCCGCAGGCTTGAGCTTTGAAGCAATGTGGAAGGGCATTTTGCGAATGCCCGCCTGGCTAGCGACCACCCTCAAGTAGAAAATCTGTCGCCAACCACCTAACGGTGTGTTCCGTTAGGTGGTTGGCTATACCGCCTGCACCGTTAGGTGCAGCAGTCCTTGAGAGCCATTGAAATTACAGGCACATGAGACTTTACATCTATGTCTCAAGGTGACGGGCGCATTGCAATTCGTGACTTGTGACGAAATGCATCTGTTATAGGCAGAGGTTAGTCCGCTTAACATCAAGTGGGCCTCGTGCTTGATCTGTCACAATTACATTAAAAAAAAAGTATTTAAAATAAATAGTAAGCAGTGCGCTCGAAGAGTCAACACCTCCTAGTATTGCTGTATGTAAGTTTGTAAAGTATTTAAGTCATCTTTGTTCGTTTTGTAAAGAAAAGTATTTCTGTTTTAATTTTAAGTTAGTGGTCTGTTCAACTGGACTGTTAATATTAATTTAATGCACCCCCGTCATATTACTCCTCGATTTCCTCTCCATCCAACGGTTGCCTGGAAGAAATCGCTGTTAGTGATAAGGCCTCCCATTGTAACACTTGACTGTTATCCTTTGTATTTTGTTTTATTGTAATGTAGTGGTGTGTACAATAAAGAGTCTATCTACCTCCCAAAGATGGTTCGTGCAGAACCGAAACTCGTCAAAAACTATTCCGTTTTAGCTACGTGGCGTTTCTGACATAAAGTCGGTTTAGAAGCGAAATTGTAACTGATTTATTTAGTTTTTATCTTTTAAATGCGTCTTTAAAATATAATTTATTTACAATATAAGTTTAATGTGTTTCTTAAATGTTCATTTGAGATTTGTCATTCTAAAACATCATGTCAATGTAATATTTTCTTTAATTATTTGTAATTATTAGTTATGGATTTCCTGTGCACTGCACTGCATGTGCCCATTACTTGATTACAAAAGCACTGCTCTATATTTCCTTATGGATTTTGTAAAAAGTGACTCTGGGAAAAATTTGCCTAATGAACACAGTTATAGGTTAAATAAGGGCTATGCCGAACCCTTCGGAGAACACAGGCGAAACGAAATGTTCAAGGTTCCATACCTCAAAGGTAAAAACGGTATCTTATAACTTTGTTGTCCGTCTGTCTGTCTGTCAAGGCCCTTTTTGTCAGGAACGCGCAGCATCTTATTAATGAACTAGTGACCCGCCCCGGCTTCGCACGGGTGCAACGTTTTTTTTTTAATGCATGATAGATAGCTTAGCTTTTGACCACTATCTCACCTGATGGTAAGTGATGATGTGGTCGAAGATGTTGTTCAGGCTAACCTAGAAGTACTGGCTCCCAAGGACAGCTGCCGGAATACACCGTTAGGTGCTTGGCGACAGACTTTCTACTTGAGGGTGGTAGGTAGCCAGGCGGGCATTCGCAAAATGCCCTACCACCGTGCTATAACGACTGCCATCCTAAGACAACAACTGGGACCGAAGGCTTCACGTGCCCTCTGAAGCACGTGCACGCTCAGTAGTAATGTCACTAGCGGTCACCCATCCAACTCATGACCGCGGCGGACGTTCCTTAACTTTGCTGATCGGTTACGAACAGCTAAGTAAACTTCGCTACGAGCGCTTCATTAGCTGATACTAAATATGCTACAGAAAGTCTATAAATCGTTCACAGTGATCTGCACCACGTATTTAAGGTAATTAATTGGATAAGGATTAATGCTGTATTGCCTTAAATCACTTCGTAAGTAAGTCATTATTTCTCGTTAATTTATCTCGTAGGGTTCAGCCAGCGTTTGCAATGAAAGGTCAAAAAAATGTGTTTATATCACATTATAAACCTCTAAAATTATCAGTGTTTTTCTATTATATTATACATGTTTTATACATATAAACCTTTCTCTTGAATCATTCTGTCTAATAAAAAAAACGCATCAAAATCCGTTGCGCAGTTTTAAAGATCTAAGCATATATAGGTACAGATAGACGGCGAGAAGTGACTTTATTTTATGCTATGTATTGATATTTAGTTACCGTGACTACGTAACAAGCAAAGTAAAATCTTAGTGATTCACTTAATAAAATAGCTAGAGAACACGAAGGTACTAGATCTCCTTGTTATCACTGTTGAAGGTTTAACCGAACATCAAGTCATAAGCGATAGCGGTTTTAAAATATGTACTCTTACTTTTCTTATTACTTATTGTAAAACCGTTTATTTTATTTCAATGGTTTTACATGTTTTGAAACATAAATGTTTTTTTAGAGTATAAACCTAAGAAAATATAAACAATCATACATTTATTTCTAAATGTTATTCTCAGATAGCTTGCACGCGACTTCTGTAAATTTTGCCTGGCTACAATTATAGACGTCAATATGTATTGATATTCCATTTAGAAGACGTATAACTCGCGATAAGGGAGCAAATTTATTTAAGTTAGTCCGAGAAAACGGTACCTTCAACACAAGTTAATGGTGTAAGATTCTTCTGAATAGAAACGATACATTTCATGACTAATAACTATAAGCTTAAAAAAATACAGTTTCACATCATTCTGTCGGATGTCTTAAAGGCGAGTATGGGGAAAAGTGCGCCTAATGAGCAGCACGCCAACCTTCTGATCATGAGATAGTGAGGTAGTTAGTATTTGTCATTACATATATACGAGTATTATGGCTCTGCAAAACGGCACTGCAATTGTCTTTGAGAGTCTTAAGCACCAATGGGTTTTGGCTTCTATTTTATGGCCAGATGAATTTATGAAGCCAGCTTGAACATAATTTTATTAAATGTTTTATCAAATTTTTGTGAAATTGCTTTAACATGTTTTCTCTAACAACGGAAAGGACAATACAAAGTTCTATTGTTATTATAACGTAGCTAGCGGAAATTCGCTGACTGCATATGCTTCATCGTATATATATATGTAAAAACTGTTGAAAAAAATAACACAAAAAACAAGACCGTTGTTTTATTTTTTTGGGTGGCAGGTATTTTTTTTTCAGTCATTTTGGTATTAAGACCATACTACAGACTCGATTGTGATGAAATTCAGTCGCTTTGTGTTCTGTTGGAATAATAAGAAAGTATATTTCATTACAAACAAAGTGTTTTTAAAGGTTTATAAATGATGGAGTTATGAGTTAACAAATATACAAAAAAAAACAACCGTACTGAGAATCCTCCCTTTTCGAAGTCGGTTAAAAATAGCTTCATAGCCAGCCAATTTTGATATCTAGTAAGAAACTTACAGTTATGTAAATAGAAAGCTTATGTAACTAGCAACGTGAAATGTCTCTCAGAGCCAGTCATTTGTTTCTTTTATATTTTTAGTTACTGTTTACTTTGAGTTCATTATAGAATTACTAACAGGTATAAAGAAATTTGAATTTCGTATTTTCCTCTATAAGTTTGTAACTTAAGCTCCTTTACATTCTAAGACCATTTGATGTAGGCAAACATGAATAATAAATGCTTTGATTAAAAATGTATAAGCATACCTTTATTCTAGGCTTTTCTAGCGTAACTAAGATTTGTATTATGTTTACATACAAATACAAATATTTCTTATTGTACCTACACCTATGTCTATTTACACGACTGCCCAAAAAAGATGGGTTTTGTTTTCAGGATTCATATAATATGTATGTTTGGGAGTTTTTTTTATGTTATTTTATTGTGGTGGGACAAGCTCGAGGTCCACCTGATGTTAAGCGGACTAACCTCTGCCTATAACAGATGCATTTTATCACTGGTCAAAAATTGCACTGCGCCGGTCACCTTGAGACATACTTGTTAAGACTCATGTGCCTGTAATTTCACTGGCTCTCAAGGACTACTGCCGGAACACACCGTTAGGTGCTTGGCGACAGATTTTCTACTTGAGGGTGGTAGCTAGCCAGGCGGGCAATCGCAAAATGCCCTTCCACCATGCGGTAAAGCTCAAGCCGGCGGTGGGGATCGAACCAGGGTACTGCAGCGCGGCAGTCCATAGCTATAACCGCTCGGCCATCATTGCTTCGACTTCTGTCTTTACACGACTGCCCAAAATCTTGTCTTAGGTTTTCGCTATTATTACACATAGTAATTAAATAACTTTAAACGGTTTAAATCGCGTATATTTATCATTAATTGTGATCGTGATCACGGGACGACGGGGTGTCACCCCGTGACCACGATCACTGCAAAGTGTTTGAAACGTCGGGACATAAATAATGATAAAAATACGCGATTTAAACCGTTTAAAGTTGATTAATTACTATTCTTATATGTATGTTTGGGAGTTTCTTTATTCCGCCATTACTTCTTAACGGCGTAACCGATTTTAATGTATGACATATCATTAGATTTGTAGTGATAGCGCAGGTGAGAATAGGTACAAAGAAAAATAAAAAAAACAAACTGGTGGATATTAGATGTCATATTATAAGAGAAAAAAATATTTTTTCTCCCATAACCTAGTGTCTAGTCTAGTGGGGTGTCAAAATAAAGGGCTTTAAAGGACGATCCATAAATATTTATCACTTGCAGTTTTAATTTATTTGGAACGAACGCTTCACGAAAATAAATAATTTGCTTAAGGGTTTTTTATTATTTAAATTAATTTATACTAGTTTTCTTTTTGTCTACACACATAAAGATGGTACAATAGACACAAAGAGTTTTGTAGGATACCGTGGGTGCCGTCCAAACGCAGATGTACCAAAATGTCATGAAGTGATGTAATTAATTTCTAACTCTATATATTGAACACTAAAAATAAACTTTTGAAAAGTATATGATTCAAAAAACACTGTATCGCCATCCAATGTAACGATAATACATGATGAAGCAATGATGGCCGTGCAAACAACATAGGATGGCTTCTTTTGGCCCACCTTGTAGTAACAATAACATGTTTAAATAGAAATGTTGTGATTCAAAACAAAGCTGTAGGTACGTACATACTAATGCAGATAAACATGTATCAGCTGCAGCACTTTGCAGTAATTTGCTGTACCACAATTTGACATGAATAATGTGACAGTATGCTGTGGATGTATACATTGTAAACATAGTGCCTTTGATATTATGGGTTGCCTAATTTTGTAAACCAGCTTAAGGAGAACTTAATCTCCATTATAAGTAAGTTTATGATACAGAGACTAAGGTCTTTGTATTGTAATGAGAGGTCAATATTAAGGTGGTCTCGACATACAAGTCGATATACCTATTTAAAAACATGACTTACAAGAAAGCGTGTTGATGTGTAAATATAGGTAAATAAAATTTTATAAAAATATAGTATTTGGTTTACTTATTTTGTAGGCATTGGCAAAAGACTGCCGCGTAGCAGGTCCATGGTTCGATTCTAGCCACGGGCTTGAGCTTCACCGCATGGTGGAAGGGCATTTTGCGAATAAAAGGTGTGTTCCGGTAGCAGTTCTTGAGAACCAGTGATGTTACAGGCACATGATACTTAATAACTATGACTCAAGGTGACGGGCGCAGTGCGATTCGTGACTTGAGAAGAAATGCATCTGTTATAGGCAGAGGTTAGTCCGCTTAACATCCGGTGGGCCTCAAGAAATAATACAAATATTTTAAACCTATTTATGGAACAATTCTTAGTAACGCGTTAATCAATAAGGTTGAAAAGCAACTTTTACTAGGAATCATGGAAAAGCTTTTTGATAATGGTACTTCCTAGAAAATAAATAATCGACGGATCCTACGTTTAAACCATCATATTGAATTATACAAAAAACACTACCTACTTTTCGTTATATATGTACACATTATTCATGTTATATACCAATTATTATATAACCAGTATAAATAAAATTAAAACGGGGACAGCTCAAAAATAACTATGAAGCAAATAATGTGCCGTCATTTTAATGGAAGCTAATAGAAAAATAAAAACATTCCATATTTGCTAAATGTTTAAGTTTTTTTTTTTTTGTGACCTAATTTTATTGTGACTGAACAAGCTCTATGCCCGCCTGGACTACCTCTGCCTATAACAGATGCATTTCGTCACAAGTCACGAATTGCACTACGCCCGTCACCTTGAGACATAGTTGTTAAGTCTCATGTGCCTGTAAAATCACTGGCTCTCAAGGACTGCTACCGGAGCACACTGTTGATGCTTGGCGACAGATTTTCTACTTGAGGGTGGTCGCTAGCCAGGCGGGCAATAGCAAAATGCCCTTCCACCATGCGGTGAAGCTTAAGCTCGCGGCGGGATTCGAAACATGGACCTGCGGCACGGCAGTTCATAGCCAATGCCACTGAGCTATCACTGCTTCGAAATATATACACTATTCACACACGTTTACCATAGAAGCTATACAAGTACGCAACAAAACAGCAAATCGATGTTCAAGATAGCCGTTTGGCTCACGTGTAATCAATCAATATCAATACAATTATTTAGACCCGCAGTTCTGAAAAAGGTAGGAGAGGAGTGTATAGCGCTGATTTTCCAAAAGGAGAACTATTGATATCATTGATTTGAGTGGAACATTTATTTCTATACAATGCTCTGTCATTGAAAAGTAAGCAAGCATAAAGGAGCTAAAATACTCATGCAATTTTAACGATATTTTCAACTTAGACAACAATTGATTAAAGTTTTAATCCAAGCGAGGTCCGTGCCCCGGCGGCGCGGCTTCCTTTTGATCTTGCGCCTTTGTCGGCAACCGTTTGAAGTGGCCAAAAGTTTACGTTGCCTAACTATCAAGTTGGACGTCTCGTTAAAGTTTAGTTCGTGCAAGAATTTAGAAAAAGTTTAGGGGACCTGTTATATTTTTTTCTTATATTACCAACTATGAACAGAAAGGGGCGTTATTATTATAATATGCTAACTACATATAAGTATAATAAGTCCTACTATATGGCGTTCGTACGATATATGTTTTTCATGGTTTTACATCATGACCTTTGGTTGTTTCGTGGATGGAAGCATAAGGATTATTAATTTGTTTACTACTTGTGTAATACACACCACAGTTCCCATACTTAGTCTACATGCGTCTTTGGGCTAACGTTCAACACATAATATTATAAACAGTAATATTAACAAATATTTTAAACATAGGTCAACATGAAATTAATAAAATAAAAAACACTTGAAAAATATGTCTAGTGATAATGACGCCTAAATTTCCTGTTAAGCCGACTTGGCCACGTAGCCAAAAAAAAGGAATTTTCGACGCGTGTCGCTTCTACACGAAGCATTCTCAGGAGGTTTTGACTATTTGAGCGCACGATTAAGAATGCATATCAATTGAAAGTTATCTTAAATAAAAAAACGTTCATTTGTTATTATAAAATATGGATTTTTGCAAAGTAACGCCTGAATCTATTCAATATACAAAACAGGTTTGACGCCGTTTTTGAGCTAGACTCGTAAAATATGGTCGGATTGACAGACCTACAGAAACTCAGAACGGTCTCATTAATATGGTTTCGTTTTGCCCTTTAGATACGAAACCCTAAAAAGTCAAGTGTTTTTTCAGTTAGAAGCGAGCACTTCCCTTTTCATATAACGTGGAACCTCATTATATGGTCCTTGTTAGAAACCCAACCTGTTGAACGGAACGCGCCCGGAAAACAAAATGGCCGCCTGTCACTATGACATTTGACAAATGCGCGGTCTTTAACCCTTGACCTAACTATCAAGACCTCTGCACCTTACTTATTTTACGGACCAGAGAGACCACAAAGGGGTCAAGATAGGTTGGACGATTTCGTATTCAAGTGCTAATAGAAAAAAATATATTCCTCACAGAATTGACGTTTTTAATATAGTTTAAGGTTACAGTTTAAGTTTTTTCGCTAAGGATGCCATTATTTGTGAAGTTTTGACAGTTTTATCACTTTTGTGTGATGAATTTACTTAAAACATGAGTCACCTAATATTTTTACGGAGAAATTTTAATAAATAAATACTCATTGTTATTTGAGAATATTTATCGTTATAGTTTCTAATTTACGCAACGGTGACGAAGGAAAAAATAACAGAAGGAGAACAGCAGCGCCATTTAAAAATCTGCCTTGGGAGAATACTAGTACACTGGCGATCCCCAAAATGTCAAGCCAAGTGTGGGGATTATTGTAAAAAATTATCAACGGCATACGTTGACGATGACACAAATATGGTGGTGTAGGCTCTTATGTGTCACTACAATGCGATTAAAATAAGAATAGGACGGGCTCTCGACTAACTTCACTCATATTCACTCTAATATGTACGATCAGCAGAACAAACTTAAAAATAGAGCAGTGCCATATATTTATACGTAATTTTGAATGAACCCGAAATTATTAATTTTAATAAATTCTAATTTTTAAGGTTGACAGCACATACGCCATGATGGTTTGGTAAAAACGCGGGCGTCAGGGTCTTATTTCTCCGACAGTGTACTACTGACACGTTTCCGAGTGGTTATTGATCTTCTCGTTTAATTTGTTTTTTTTGACTGTTCAATTTGTTCTTATTGACTGTTTAATATGTATTTGGTGATTGTTATATTTGTTTTTGTTACCCGTTACGATGATAACGATGAGTCTGACTCTGTGGGCCATCAGGACATGCGCGGCATCGAAGAGCTAAGCGATTCAAATTAACTTAAGTACAAAATATTGCTAACAAATAAAATCCGATCAAATTATTTCTGTGTTTGCTGTACCTACAGTCACCTACAACTTCGTTTACCTACCTAAGACTACTTGTTTTGAGACATGGTTGTTAAGTCTCATATGTGCCTATAATTCACTGGCTCTCAAGGACTGCTGCCGGAACACACCATTAGGTGCTTGGCGAAAGATTTTATACTTGAGGGTGGTAGCTAGCCAGGTGGGCATTCGCAAAACGCCCTTCCACCATGAGGTGAAGCTCAAGCTTGCGGCGGGATTCGAACCATGGACCTGCTGCACGGCAGTCCATAGCCAATGCCACTAAGCCATCACTGCTTCAAGTTTCTTTATTTCACCACAACTTCTAAACGGCGTAACCGATTTTATTGTACGATATATCGTTAGATTTATCTTGATAGCTCAAGTGACACTATGTACAGTCGCCTGCAATAATAAGTATACACATTGTGATTTTATAAATTGTGGCAAAGACTTCTATTACTGTATATGTATACAGAAGTATCTTTAAAAGAAAGAATAATTTGAATAGTTTCACTCATGTTTATGTTAACTTCGTTTATTAAGAATTTAGTGACATCACATTATTATGAAGATTACGAGGTGTATACTTATTATTGCAGGCGACTGTACATAAAAAAATAAAAACAAACTGGTGGATTTTAGACGGCATATAGTAAGAAAAACAATTTATTTTTTATTCCAAAGCCATCGTGTTAGGTATCAAAATTATAGGCATTAAAAAAAGATTTCATAAATATATTAAATGGCAGTTTTAATTTCAATGGATCGATAAAACACTTAACGAAAATTAATTATTTGCAGACGGGTTTTTTATTTTCTTTATTAATTTATACATGTTTCATCATTTCTTTTTTTGCACATTGTACCAAGTTCTAGTTTTGACGTCACAACATGGCGCTAGGCCGATCCTATTCTTATTTTAATCGCATTGTATGTCGTTGTCTCTCAAATTTGGCTCATACATCGACTCTAAAGCTCTTCGCCCAACCAGCTAGGTATAATCGCAAAGGTGAGGCGTACTTTAAATCAGAACAAGAGCTGAGTCAAGCACAAGTTCAGTCATGTATGGAGTATTGTTCTCACCTTTGGGATGGTTCAGCCAAGTACCAACTTGAGGCTCTTGGGTCAATAGAAAGACGAGCTATAAAGCTTACAAGCAATGACGTATTAGATAAGATAAGACTTCACGGTCTCGAGCACTGGCTTATCAGTATTTTACCGGGTACACTTCGGAGACAGTGCCGTGGAGTTGCATAATTTGATTCCACTGTCAATTCCATCTCCGGATAACCGGGCAGACGGCAATGCGACACCGTTACATTACTGATATTTTACCAGCCTGTACTGATATTCTACCACCTAACCTTATTCGTAAATGGCTAACAACCTCTTAGGGTTGACTTCTGCTGCTCCTAACAAACATCATGAGATGTTTTTGTTTATTTCTTTTGAAAATTTAATTTTGTGTTTTTTATGTATTTTGACTGAATAAACGCGAGGTCACCTGATGTCAAAAGTCTCCTGTGCCTGTAATGTATTATTTCTTATTTTTTATTACATTTACATCGGTACATGTTCAAAACTCTATTCAAAGGGAGTACGGAACGGCCCAGTGTTGCCGCGGCGGGGGCTCTTGGCTCGGAGTAGGCATTATAACACAAAAAATAAAAATATAAATATTTTTTTTTAAAACAATAAAAAACATTTCAAAATGTTTCTTAGGACTAGCAGAAGTCAACCCTAAGAGGTTCTTAGCCATTTACCAATAACCCTCTATAAAAATACTATATTAATAAGAGCATTCCAATTAGTTGCGTGTACACTACTCGTACCAACAATCTTTAGGACAACAACTAGGGATGTAGGCATCAAGACAGCGTCATGCTAAAAATCGAAACAACAATATATTCTTGCCTGTATTTTATGTTGTTAGATATAACATATTATTTAATACGAGTATGTTCTTGTGTCGCTTATTTTGTTCTGTTAAATAAAACTGTCTCGTAAAGACACATAAAGTAGAATAAGAGTAGGAAGATCATAATAGTAGCATGGTATCATGTTTGATATAATTCTATACAAATTGTATATGACACATATAATAATACTATTAGTATAGGATTATTATCGTTGAACTAAAGCGCTACGGGGCGGCGTAGTATTTGTTTGTAGCGCATATCTACAAAGCCTCTACGTTTTTCTCCGAAAGAGCTACGACATTCCACAAACATGCTTGCTACAATTGCGCAGTATACTCTCACGGCGCTGTGAGTAGAGTGTTGATGAGCTCATTACGATTTTCACCTCTTGATGACTCAAGAGGTATAGGTCATACTAGTAACGAGACTATTACCAAGGGCGTTTATGTCAGAAAAGCTAATTTAAAACCAACGCTTAATATTTTTAACAATCTAGTCCTTGTATTGGTACTTTGTATTGTAAGCGAATACATATTTGTTCGTATGTAACTATATAACATTCACCGTTGAAAAGGTTTCCCCCATTGGAGGGAAATGCCATAATCCCCACGCTTGGCAGGCGTCTTAGAGATCCCAGTAGAAGTTCTCAGTTCTTCAGAAGGCGCTGCTACTTTCCGGTATTTTTCCCTTAGTCATCTCGTAGTACGACATCCACGAGAAGAAATGGGGGCGGTGAGATTCTAACCCGGCATCCTACGGGGTCCTTTGTTAGGGAAGATATATGCCACCTGTATTTAAGAAAAGCATACGTGTAGTTGACCTCACGCCACACAGACTGCATTTGAATGAGAATATAAAATATTATGATAAGTTTAAACCTTATTTTTTTTGTCTATAATTTTTTTTATTACTCGTAGTAAACAACAATAAAAGCCTTTTACGACAATTTCATCTGATGGTAGGTGATGATTTGGTCGGAGGTATTACTAGGCTAAACCTAGAATTGCTACCTTTCAAGAATATTTGCCGGAACACACTGTTACATGCTCTCTGATAGATTATCTACCTGAGGGTGGTAGCTAGGCGGGTATTCACACAACGCTCTTTCACCACCGACGAATCTCAAGCTCGCGGCGGAATTTAAGTCAAGGACCTTCGCGTCAGTCCACAGCCATTGAAACTTGACCATTCATCAACATCCTTGATCAGTCTTGAAGCAATGATAGCCGAGTGGTAATAGCTATAGTCTGCCCTGCCACAGGCCCTTGGTTCGATCCCCACCGCTGACTTGAGCTTAAGTCATAGTGGAAGGGCATTTTACGAATGCTCGCACTAAGCACCCAACAGTGTGTTCCGGCAGCAGTCCTTGATATCAGGTAAAGTTACGGACACATGAACCTTAAAAACTGTATGTCTCAAGATAACGGGCGCAGTGCAAGTCACCTGTGCCGGAATGCATCTATTACACAGGTCACCGACTCAGGTCTCCTGCTAGTTTCAGCACAACCCCATTAAAGAAAAACATCATCAGCCGGAAGAGGTCTATTGTTGAATAAATACATCCCCCACAAAACGCCACATAAAACGGCTACTAGCCACTTATAACAATATCGTAACTTGTAATCGTACCATGACCATTATCGCTTGAAAATGTTAATGCTTATAACAAGTTCATATTAAATTAATCGCAAGTCATCAGTTTTCAAACCGCTGGTGAAGTACGCAAGCACTACGTGTAAATTAATCTGCCAAATACGCAATCATCAGCAATGGCTGTCACAGAGCTTAATCCTCAGTGAGTGGAAAAACAGTATGAGCGTTATATACTTCAAATTCTATATAGAACTACATTAGGTACGATGATCTGGACGCGTCAGTGCACACATGTATTTTATATGGCTACAAATTGTGATGAGTTACAATAAACCTGCCATACACCGATTAAATTGACCGTGATCAAAACAGTAATCTACGGAATAGATCTATCGCACCTTGCGTGTAGGAGATTGATTTATATATTCCAAAACTGTACAGTCTGTAAAAATTGAATCGGATTAACTGTACAGTTCAAAAATATCTTAATTTGTAAATTTCAACAGTCTGTCCTTAATTGCATTTATTTTATAGATTCCATATTTGGGTGGGTAATCATTGTATATTATACGAGTAAATCTAAATTTTAGGTTTGTAACTTATGCCATTTACGAGTTGAGTGATCTTAAACGTGCGAACGGAGATAGATTGATAGACAAATAGTGATATTAGGGCTCCTTTTTGCTCATTGAGCGCGGATCTCTAAAAATCTATGGCTGGGATACTTACACCTATTATCATTTTATATGGAACTGAGTTCTTTTCAATCATCCATTGTCTCATACTGCATACGTAATGTAGGGAGCTAAATGCAATCCCAAGGTGATGACGTCACGAGTCGCTAGGGCAGTATTTTATTCTTTATACATAAAGATGTATTTGTCTACTTTAAAGCATTCGAAGAGGTACTTGTCTAGCCGTTCTTAAGCAGTCAACTAGGTTAAACAATGTTCGCTGCGGTCACCAGATTGTTGGATGGGTGACCGCTAGTGGCATATACTACTGAGTGCTTCGGATTGTACGCTAAACCTGCGTGAAAAAGATGAACGGTGCAAGGATGTGCTGGGAAATGGCGTACCTTTTTAGGGTTCCGTACCTAAAGGGTAAAAACGGGGCCCTATTTCTAAGAATCCACTGTCCATTTATCTGTCTGTCACCAGGCTGTATCTTATGAACCGTGAAAGCTAGACAGTTAGAATTTTCACAGATGATGTATTTCTGTTTCCGCTATAACAACAAACAACAAATACTAAAAATCGGCCAAATGCGCGTGGGACTCGTTAACGAAGAGATTCGTTACATGCATAAAAACTAAAAAAAAAATGTTACTTCGTCAAGTTATTTCACATATTTGAGTGTTGAAGTCAGTTAAATTTTTTGCAAAAAAAATATATTTCACCCTTTTTAGTGACCCTTGTTACCTATGTGATAGATTCAATGTCAATGGCGATATCATCAAGATAGGAAAACACTTTTTAATTAATGGAGTGTAACTCAAAAGTGGCTTTACCGATTTTGATAAATGTTAAATGGGACCACACAGCAAGCATCAGCTTTCAAATAAAAAGAATCATCAATTCGGTTCTCCCAGTCAAAGTTAAGAGATAAGAAACATAAAAAACGGGTACTCCTTTTTTAGAGTCGGTAAAAAAGGTTATAATATAGTTTCTAATGTTGTATACATGAAATTACAGACCCCTTCGTGCGTGAGTCTGACTCGCACTTGGCCCATTGTTTATTCCACTACTACTAGAGTAGACTAGAGATGAGCAAGGAAAATGAACAGAAAGCGGATGCGTAGCAAAGCAATGGAACTATGTGTAGCTGAAGAGAACGAGGATATGTAGCGGACTCCTTTCAGCTGTGCGAGATTTAGCTAAGCACGCATCTTCACTCGCGCCCCTGGCACACATTCCTTGCTCATATATCTTGCTTTTTGTATATAGATAGCTAGCTTCACTAGTCCTTTTTCACCACAGCTGCGCTTTGCAAGGCAAACAACATTAAGCGATCCTATAATTGGATTTTTACCTCCTACACCGCCCATCTCCCTTGCGTATCTCGAGTACATGTTTTTTTTAAAGTTTCCGTGACTGTGAGACATATTCATGTTCTATATATCGGCTGTACTCACGCGTATTTATCGATATTGTAGACCTAGGTTTTGGGAATATCCGATGCCCCTCATCAGTTTTCTCCCTGCAGAGTTCACGCGTCTAAAGGCGAGGACTCCGCGCAACTGCTCGTTTTGCAGTGCACAAGAGTGTGGCCAGTGGGCTGTGGGAACTATTCTGCTAGATTTGTTCATCAACCTGAATTTTCTTAGCGTGTGGGAACTTTATCATAAAGCCACACACAATTATACAAGATAGGTTAGCCTTGGACCACTATCTCACCTGATGGTAAGGGAAGTGGTCGAAGATGTTGTTCAGGCTAACCTAGAATTATTGGCTCTCAAGGAGCCGGAACATACAGTTAGGTGTTTGGTGACACATTTTCTACTCGAGGGACCACCCAAGTAGAAAATCTGTCACCAAGCACCGAGCGCCCAGCTTGCCAGGCGGGCATGCGAAAAATGCTCTACCACCTTGCACACTTCTTGTAGACTACAAATGAGCCCCAAGCTAAGCGTAAGCCTGTATCTCGGGATCCAAAATGTACATTTATTCTATGCCTTGGAGATTATCACCGTAGGCAATGTCGGGATTTCCTTATTTTTTATCGGTATAGCCAATATCCTTTACGTAATAACCCTTTGTATTATTTCCGGGAAATTTAACTGTTATTTCGACAGAATACGTTAAATTGAATGCCGGGGGGCTTTGAGAGAAATGAGCTTAGATCAATATAAACAGGAAGTTTAACTAAAATGTCAATTATTGTGAAGTCACTAAGGCAAATGATAAAATCGACCAAGAGCGAAATGGACTCACAAACTGAAGGTTCCGTATGTAAACAAAATGGACAAAAAATCGTATTTTTTTTTCATACAGTTAGATATTCATATTCATAGTGGGAGTCCTAATCACATTTAACCGTAATTAATAAGTTTTTTTTTTACCGGCGGTATGCCTTTATTAACAAAAAATTGCGAGCTATATACAACACTACAGCTACTACAATAAAACCATTTACACAACCTATAAGTCATTGCAGACTCACAGGCAGTCCAAATGCTCCAGCCCACAACCAGTTGGCAGCGTGCCCAGCATGCTGGCAGCATTGCCCCGTTGAATTGCAATAAATAAGTTAATTTTCATTTTAAGATAAATGTAGGATTATTGAGAAAGCCAGCTCGACACATATATGTAGAAACCATGTTTACAATAGAGCAAATATGAAATCCCAGAAAAAAAATGCATTTTCGGTATGGGTACAATTTTTTTGTTAAAACTTTTGTTATTAATATTAATTGTTAGGCAAATCGTTGGGTGCCGGGTAAGCCGTGGGGTGCTTGAATTTCATACCCCATATCTTCCCGTGGGTGTCGTAAGAGGCGATTAAGTGCAAAATAACTGAAGGTGGAGCAGCGCCTTCTGAGGAAATCCTATCTTACACTGCCATCTCCAAGACGCCTGCTGAAGGTGGATTATGGTAAATCCCCCCATTTAATCTGGAGGCTGTGCTCAGCAGTGGATTATCCAACTGACACAGTAGTATATTTGGCAATGCGTCATATTACCACTTATTTTATTAATAGGGTCCCCTATTATAGAACGGAACCCTTATAAAAACAAATAAAAATCGTCACGCCCGAATTTACCGGAGTGGGCAGGAATATAACTGTAAACACCTTTTCCAGTCTTTTTGAAACGCTCGTTTTGAAGTTAGCCATTTTTTACCGATCAGCTAAGTTAGGCAACGTCCGCCGCGGTCATGACTTGGATGGGTGACCGCTAGTGAATTACTATTGAGCGCGCACGTGCTTCGAAGAGCATATTAAGCCGTCGTCGGTCCCGGTTGTTGTCTTACGATGGCAGTCGATATAGCATGGTGGTAGGGCACTTTGCGAATGCCCGCCTAGCTAGATACCAAGCTTGGTAGAAAATCTACCAAATCTACCAAGCACCTAACGGTGTATTCCGGCAGCTGTTCTTGCGAGCCATTAATTCTAGGTTAGCCTGAACAACATCTTCATTTACCATCATGTGAAATTGTGGTCAAAGGCTAGCTATAATATATAAAAATAGAAATAAACTATTTTTCGTAAAATACTATAGGCTTAATAAAACAGAGGGCGCAGCCAATTGTCATTCACCGGAAACAGTGTTACGAGCAGTGACTGAGAATTTGCTGCAGGAAAAAGCAATGACACTTGGCTCACCCAGGAAGTGGCGCTTTACGCTATTGAACCAGTGCGGGAGTCAAAGCAAATTTTGATCGTTCCACCTAATTTAAACGTATCACTTTTAGAGAACCTTCGTACCGAATCTTCCCGTTTAACTTTGATCTATGGTAATGACGGCATATTATATATCAAAATTTTGATCGTGTAGCGAAATTTGGTTTTCATATAAAATTCTTTATAAACTAAGTCGGATATTATGACTTCGCTTATGATCATTTTTAATAAATTTCGTTCTGTTATAGTGACCGACATGATTCATAAGAACTGTTTTTTTTTCATATATTATCAGTATTTTCGGAGAAGGGTTCTACTAACATACTAACAAAAATATTGCAATCATTATCTTTTTTAGACTGTGTATATTAGAGTAAGTCTAGTGTATGAAGATAAAGGATGTCACAGTGGAAATAGGATTGCCGCGTAGGATACCTTGATTCAGATTCGGATCTGGACTAATGATTCACAGGCACGGTGGAAGGGTATTTTGCGAATGCTCTTCTGGTTAGCTACCACCTTCGAGTAGAAAATCTGTCGCCAAGTACCTAACAGTGCTTACAGCACCTGTTCCGGCAGCAGTCCTTGAAAGCCAGTAAAATTACAGGCACAACTGCACATCTCAAGGTGAACAAGGCAGTGATATTTGTCACTTGAAGAAATGCATCTGTTATAGGCAGAGGTTAGTTAACTAGCTAACTGGAAAGTTTTCATGAAGCGGTTTTTTATACGACTTATAATTTGTGGGGTTAGAAACGAATCAGTACATTTTAGCTTTTTTTATATCTGGTAGATTACCCTTTGACGACTATTTCACCTCATGGTAAGTGATGGTGTGGTCAAAGATGTTGTTCACGCTAATCTAGAATACGTTATCTACATCTACACATATATAATAAGTAGGAAAGATTTGTATTTTTGTATGCTACGAATAAACTTAAAACTACGGAACCGATTTGGATGAAATTTGGTATGAAAATAGTTTGAGACCCGTGGAAGGACATAGGATAGTTTTTATTGAACTGCGCAAAAAAAGCTTAACGATTTTGCGCAATTACCGATATACGCGTGGTAGGAGCCGCGGCCGGAAAGCTTACAAAAATAAAAATATTAAATTATAGGGTTGCGTCATTATTAGCAAGTTTAAAGCTATTTGCAAAACTAGTCTTGTTGTAGTACAACGTAAGTTGAACTATGGGTGTTACTCCATCCCCATACGGTAAAAGAACGAGAGAAAAAATTTGAGTTATGAATGATTGTCATGTAAGCTCAGTCGGTCAGAGCATACCCCGGGTATAGAGATGGATGACACGGGGTCGAATCCCACACATAACTATATTTTATGGTCACGAAAATTTGTAATTTTGTAATGTATTCCGCAGAGCATGCGTTATTACAGAAATAAAAAAAATACGGACGAATTGAGTACCTCCTCCTTTTTTTGAAGTCGGTAGAAAATATTAAAATAACCTACAACTTCTGGTTTCCGGAACGCACTGTTAGGTGCTCGACGATAGATTTTCTACTTGAGGGTGGTAGCTAGCCAGACGAGCATTCGCAAAATACCCAACCACCATGAACCATGATAATGTTCAAAAGTAGAAAAAAGCTTTCTTTGATTTTGCATGTAATTTCGGCTGTATGGATTAATTATGATAAATATATTAATAATGATTACCTATTGTTGAACACTTTTGAAAGTTGTGCTTGGTATCAACATTCTAAGCACTAGTTTAGGCATTTATAGAAACTAAACAGGCTTGTTCAAAATAAGTGTCTAAGCATATGATCTTGATGGTTCACTTACCACATTTTATTGCTCGATGTACTAAGGGACGGTTATCAATGCCGTAACACTACACTTTTACTAAGCACATTGCTTCTCCATTTTAAAAGTGAACTGTTCTAAGTAAATGTTAGGGAAACACGAGTAAATCTATTTTCACATAAGTTAAGTGACATAATCTATTTTTCTTGTATGAATATATGAATACGTGGCTGATGGCATGTCAAACAATAACCACGTGACGACACGTAGGCATACGTATTTTTTTTATCTGTGGCAGCTAGTGATGCCACGTCTGCATAGATTATGTAGCGAGGTATTCTGTACATTCTATATCCTGTACATTCTAGTATTTGTGTAGTGGTATATTACTGTATAGTATATGTTTATATTTTTGGATTTGTCATCTTTGGACACAGTTTTGACTATGATCATTTATAATTTTATATATGCTAGATAGAGTAATACAGTTGACCAACTTATCTGTTCAGGCGGCAGAAGAGAACTACAAAATTCCCTCAAATTGTGACAGTTTGTAGTTGATTTCCTTGACCAATAGCGCCCTCGAGAACTGCACAGTTAAGTTGGTGGCACTATAAACACGTTATTCACTCGCCACAGATAAATCACAAAGATATGTTCAATATGTTCTAAATGGTAGTAAAAGTCACAATGTCTTATTTATTATTAAAATATTTTATAATTTTTATTTATAGTTCTGTTTCTGTTATTTAATTGTTTTGTTATTTAATGTCATGCACACTCGTGATGTTGGTCGGGAGTGCCGTCTGAAAACCAGCGCTTAGGTTCAGTTTTGAACCTGGCATATGCTGAGACGGGACTCGTTCCTAGCATCGCGCAACATTCCAATTGCTGTATTATTAGTTGTATTACATATGTATTTAATTGTGCTTCAGTAGAAGCTATTGTAGTGTTGTGGAGTGCTGGAATAAACTTCATTTCATTTCATTTCAACCATGCTTATTTTGCCGTAATCCTATTTACCATCATCACTTATTATCAGATGAGATTGAGGTCAAAGGCTACATGAAATAACCCTCCGGCGTGCACACGGATGAAAAAAAACCAACAACGCCACTGTTTTTGATATAAAACATTTCGCCAGTAAAACTTTTATCACCCCGGGCTTTCATGAAACAAGTCAAAAGGGCTATTTATCTTTCCGGAAATGACAAAGGGTTAATCCGAAACGGTTTTGGGGTTCCACGGTGATACGGAACCCGTGGAACCCGTAGAATATTTTTAATTTCGTTTTCTAATCCAAATGTAGAATTATCACAGTTTAAAACGATTTTAAACCAAATTCAGAAAAGAGGAGGATCTCAATTTGACTTGCTTTACCTCGTATATCTGGTATACAGGGTGTTCCAGTTTGATTGTTTTTTTAAATTGATTGCTGGTACTTGTTATGTGGTTTCATTTAAATTTGAGTGAAACCAGGGTCGACGTATTCGATCCCCAACGTGAGTGTTTTTACCGGTTTAATTTATTATATTTCAATATTTACCTTTACTACTCAAAAACCACCAGTAATAAAGTTCAAAATCAAATTAATCAACTTATTAATAACATTAATCTCATGTTTCATATGAAGGGGTCATCGCTCGTAAGAGTATGAGCCGAATGGTTTAAGCATCGGGCACAAAATCGAGGATTCGGGTTAGTTTCCAACCGAGACAATAAAATGTACTCTAATAATTTGTTATTCTGATTTTAGCACGCGATATTGCTTGTAATAATATTTAGTAAAGCGAAATATTTGCATGAGTCAAAGTGTTTGAAAAATCTCATCTTTTTTTTATGGTAGAGGAGAGCAAACGAGAAGCGACTCACCTGGTGGTAAGTGATCACCTTCGCCCACGAACCTCCGCAACAGCAGAGGTCCCGAGGATGCGTTGCCGGCTTTTGAGGAAGGAATATGATCTCTTCTTGAAGGCCCCTAAGTCGTATCTGTTCGTAAATACTTCACCAGGCAGCTGGTTCCAGATTGTCGCAGTGCGACGAAGGAAATGCCGTGAAAATCGTAAGGTTGTAGACTTCCAGACGTCAATATGAAATTAAAACCGGAAACCTTTAGACCCGGAGCCCAGACAGGAATATGGCAAATGAAGTCTAGTAGTCTGCTTGATGATCACGCACCGTCCCTTGGTTAAAATAATACAATTGGAGCACACATTTACGGCTCGAAAGAGTACGTTCCGGTGGCCGAGATATTTAGGCATACAGCGCGAATTTGTACACATAATTTTAACAAAATGTTTTTTGGACCTATGTTTTTTACTTGATTTTTCGTTCCAGAGCACTGTAACATACTAAAATCCTCATTTTCCTACGTTTCATTGCACATTATTATAAGCAAGATTTGTTTTTTTTTTGACACAGAATTTTCAACGACCCCAAGTTTTCCGAACATCTAGAGCCACTCATCTCATATCTTAATGTCAATATAATGTATAATATTGTTACAATTATTATTCTAAAGTCTATTTTAATATGCAATTCATTCCCTTTCTCTCAAATTAGCATTTCTTCTATTAGAAGTTATGTATGATAATTGGCTAGAAAACAATAAAATTGCACGTTTCAGAACAAAAGACATGCATGAAACAATAGTACCAATTTCATTCTTAATAGTCGAGAATTAAAATCGATTTTAGCGTGCGCTTGTGATATACGTTTATAGGATTTCTAGGTTCGATTTATAGTGGCCACCGGAAGTGGGAGCTATAAATCTAGTTTTATGATAGTTTTAGAATTGCCTCGCTGGCTCAGAGTTGCTGGGAGACTGGACGTGAGGAGGGAAAGGGGGAGGGGTTGGTTTTATTATAAAGGTTGTTGAAAATAATGAGAAAGTTTTTTTGAAGGATGAATAAGTTTCTATTAGTTTTTCTTTTTTCGTGTAAGGTGTATTTTTTAATATGCACATTTAGATAACAAGATGGCTTCTTAGCATTTATTGACCTGGTTATTCGAGAGGAAGCTGCTGAACACGAACGCTTTCGAAGCAGTGATGGCTCAGTGGTATTGGCTATGGACTGCCGCGCAGTAGGTCTATGGTTAGAATCCCACCGCGGGCTTGAGCTTCATTTTGCGACTGCCCGCCTGGCTAGCGATCACCCTCAAGTAGAAAATCTGTCGCTTAGCACCTAATGATGTAGCTGTCCTTGGGAGCCAGTAATTCTAGGTTAGCCTGAACAACATCTTCGACCACATCACTGAACATCTGGTAAGATAGTGGTCAAAGGCTTACCTATCAGGAATGAAAATAATAATTTTTGACGCTTTCCATAGTAAGTAGTTTCGTCATATGAAATCCAAAGGGTTTAAACTCGCTGAAATTTTGGATCAGCCTTAAATCTATGCTTTTGGTTAGTAAATCTTTACCCGAAATCAAAGCGGTATCTGTATGCCAGTATATACATTATATTTATCAGTCACCCCGTGACCAGGATTACTGCAAAGTGTTTGAAACGTCTGGACAAAAATAATGATAAATATACGCGATTTAAACCATTTAAAGTAGTTTAATTACTATATATTACATTTATAATATATAGTAATTACCCTCCGTTTCGCCTTTACGGTACACAAGTCTAAAACACAATTTCAACCAATAGATTCATTCAGGGTTCCCGATACCACGTGACGGAATTACCTACACACATACACGTAATAACTCCAAAGTGTATAACACGCCTCTTTTTCCCTGAGTAAAGGTTAGTAAAAAGCTTTATTATCCAGTAGTAAGACCATCAAAACACTTTCCCTACTCATCCTATATTATAAAACTGCCGATATTACGCCGTGCCGTAGTGCCGTAGTAAATACCAGGTAGTCAACCTTTGGCCCGCGGCCAATAGTAACCAGGTGTGCCGAAATTTGGTCCAAATGATAATTCGTGCACGCGATATTGCTTGCTTTTCGCGGGGGAGGGCTTGTTTATGGACTGAATGGGAAACGCAAATGGGATGTGATGCTTGGAGACTCTAGAAATGTATTTTTTTTATGTAGTCATGACGGAACAAGCCCGAAGTTCATCTGATGTTAAGTGGACTAACCTCTCCCTATAAAAGAAGCATTTTGTCAACGACTAATTGCACTGTGTCCGTCACACTGAGACGTACAGTTGTTAGGTCTCATGTGCCTGTAATTTTACTGGCTCTCAAGGACTGCTGCCGGAACACACTGTAGGGTGCTTGGTGACAGATTATCTACTTCAGGTGGTCGCTTGCCAGGCAGGCATTCGCAAAATGCCGTTCCACCATGCGGTGAAGCTCAAGCCCGCGACGGGGTTCGAACCGTGGACCTGCTGCGCGGCAGTTCATAGGCAATGGCACTGAGCCATCACTGCTTCAAAAAGATATAGCCGAAGTTTTGTATTATTAAACCCAACTCAGTGTATACACCGGGATGGGCTTAAATGGAAAGTACGGAAAGGGCATCACATGGGATAGACGCTCGATAGCTCGCTGAAACTCTCGAAACGGCTCGGAGCGTTGTTGCACTACCTATCACTTATTAACGATATGCACTGGTCTTCAATAGGCACTGGTTTTCCATGGGCACTGGATTTTGAAAGCTTTTATTTAAGGCTAATCTTGCACTGACTTCGACTGCGTTGCCGATAAGAATGGGCAAGGACACGATGCATGCTGCTAAAGTCTGTTTTTTCTTACCTGTCTTATTATGTAAACAAACATGGCGGTTGATCATCCAATGACAAGATTAGTGATGGGGTCCCATCGAATGAACGACGAGCCGTACTGAACAATACTATGAAACTGAGTGATTTGATTAAAACGTAATATAAATACATAGTTTCGTTTGCTCTTTATTCACTTTGCACATTTTCTTTTTAATATCGTAACTTGGAAATAATCGATTTTTGTAATAGGATTGTTTATTAACTTTTATTCGATATTGATGCGACGACGAGCGTAGTGAGGAGGAGCGTTATGCTGTTTTCAGACGACGACGACGCCGTGTGTACGCCGCAAGCTCCATGGTATGAGCACGGTTCGGTTCGAAAGTTCATTAAAGGTTCGAAAAATCATGAATACAAAGTTTGAGCAATCAATTTACACATATCGCTTGCCAGCTTCTTAATTATTATTACTGAATTTAGAACGCTTTCTTAAGTGCCGAAATCGCTAGGAACTGCAGCTGCGTATATTCCTTTGTTTGTCGATTTATTGCCTAGCACGCACTAACCTTGACTGCCGGAAAAACAAAAAAACACATTTCATGAATCTTTAGTAAGTCTATTGACCATTACGCGAATTGGCAGTGCGTATCTGATGCCAGTTGTGGCGATGATTAAAATAGCTGTCTATGATATTTTCTTACTCATTTCAATGTTGGTAGTAGGTGACGCTATCGAGGTAAATACAGTTCGTGTAACAGTATGTGACAAAATACTGTTGAAATAAGTCTAAAACCAATAGCAAATTTTGAACTGGACAGACAAGATAGTAAGTACATGGTAAAGATAAAAAGTAAGCTTTATATGGTACTTACTTTTGTGAACACTCCAGGAAAATCACAATTACACGAAAACTCAGTCCTTGAAAAGTAGCAGAAAGTCGTCAGTCCAGATAATAACACCGTCCAATTCACAAAGCACACACAAGTCCACAAGATAGCCAGGTCGTCAGTGAATAATCTGGTAAAACTCAATCAAATCCTTGAAGAGTAGCAGCTAGTCGTCGGTCCAGATAATAACAGGGTCCAATCACAAAGCACACACAACTCCACAAGAAAGCCAGGTCGTCGAGAATCAATGTTAGGAGAGCACCCGAAACGTACAACATCAAGCGAAGCAACGGAACGAATGTCGTATCTTGACGTTAAGTCATTCAGTGTTGCCAGCTGTATAATGAACAAAATCATCCCATTCAATTTAAAAAATAAAATTAGCAAAAAGCATCCCTTGGTTTTTGCCTTATTCCATTCCGCCAAAATTGAATCAGACTTAAATGGATTATACAAATTAAATTATCTATTAAAAAATATATGTCATTTAATAAATATTTTTTGTGGTCAAAGGCAATCAGCAATAAAAAAAAGTCGTGTATTTTGAGATTATGTGGAACAGTATCCGTATTATGAGTTCCGTATCAACACAGAATTTACCATAAAATCGTTAGGTTTTTCATACAGTGCGAGAGCCTTACCCGCACTTGGCAAGTTTTTATTATTGGTAGATATTGGACTAAAATCAAATCAAGTTTGACGCTTGTACGTTTTTACTATAGAACAAATATAAAAATCGGTAAATAAAGCAGGTTTCTTGTATGAATATCCCCTTTATTTTAAACATATTGTTATTATGTATTATTATTTGTTAGGCAATATACTATTTTAACCTATATTCCGTGAACATTTAAACGGGCTACCTATTACCGTTCCAAAGATACAGTCCTTTAAAGGTCAGACGGACTGAAGGACATTCGCGGCTATATAATAGGGTCCACTTTCTATAACTGAACCCTAAAAATTAAGATAAATTATACTTATCTACTTGTTTTAACTATACAACCAGTTAGTATAATGAAATGAACGAAATATGTTCAGTTGTTCACTTCAATTATTCATTATTTTGATACCCATGTTCCCATCACTAAAATTCATAGATAAGATAGATTACTTAATGTCAATACACTGTCATTACTGTCAACAGTTTTTGTGATCATTACGTTAATTGATTTATATTTTGTAAATATCTATAAATTTCAATGATCTTTGTATGTTTTTCGAAGCGTGATGTTTCTTTTATTAGGTCTACTCAGTTGTGAATGGCCAAATATAAGTGATTATGACGGCAACTTGTGATTTTGTAGCAGAGGTATGTTTGTTTACATTTTAAGACAAGTAAGAAAAAACAGACTGTAGAAGTCTCGAGGGGTGGAGTGGTATGAGGGGAGGTGGTAGGAGATATCAAGAGAAGGTCATTAGAGACACATCGCACAGCGTAGGTACACAGATGATAAAAAGTTTGGCGGCTACATCAGTTTAGGGTATGCTTTCAAGAGATATCTTCGGATGATGAACTATTTAAACCACTCTAAAGATCATTTTAGAGACTTCGCTTCGGTGCTGATAAGGTCTTAAGTGCTTACCAGGCAAAGTTGGTCTTTTTATTTACAAAATTTAGAGGATCAAATTGTTAATAAGGATCCTAGTCGTCTTCAGAAAATCAATCTGTTAAAGTGGTGCTTCGATCTTGGTGAAGTGAGACTATCAGGCCACGCTTCAGACTTTTTATTTATTTATAGGTGATAGGCTAGCGTTTGACCATTTTATCACCAGGCATCATTCAGGCTAACCTAGAATAACTGGCTCTCGAGGACAGCTGCCACAAGACACGTTTAGGTGCTTAGCTACTGATTTTCCACTTGAGGATGGTAGCTAACTAGGTGAGAATTCGCAAAATGTCCTACCACCATGCTGTAAGGACTGCTATCCTGATACAACAACAGGAACCAAAGGCTTAACGTGCTTTTCGAAGAACGCTCATTAGTAATGTCACTAATGGTCACCCATCTAAGTCATAACCGCAGCGGACGTTGCTTAACTTAGCTGACCAGTCAAGAACAGCTAAGCAAAATTCGCTACGAGCGCTTCGAAGCGAAATATGGAACATTTTTATACTACTAATAAGACAACTATACAACTACATACGCCAACATTAATATATAAGTACAACTTACTAGAGAAGCTATTTTAAACTCAACGTGTTGCATCTTGTTGACAGCTGGTGTCTGCGGAAGGCGAGGTAGACGAGCAGGTTTTTGCTGCAGCGCTTAAAGTCGTCTAACTAAACTTTTAAAATTTACAGCGCTATATCCCATAAATTTAAAGCACGATCGCTTTTAGTCTATGACTGCTGATGGAGTAGCATATGAATAAAGTTTTTTTTTCTATCGTGGTATTACGATATTGTTACCTATACCACCATACTTCGCTATTGAATTGTTATTTACATCCCAGTTCACACTTTGATTCGAATTTTCGTATTAATAGCATCGCTCCGTAAGCGTCCACAATGCATAAATGTCGAAGACACGCTAAAGGTGACAGGATATCAGTACAGTTCAATCGCACACAATGAGCGGTCGCAACGTGAATTCTAGAACGTATATTTCTAGATCGTGAATGGCCCGCATAATTCAATGTACACCAAGAATAACGTAACCTGAAGAAATTAAAAAGCACAAAGTTATTAAGAAGATAAATATACTACTGGTATAAAGTCAAATAAGTACAGCATATTTCTGCTTATCCTTAATTATCTCAAAACGTGTCAATATTTAACCGTCAGAAAGGGGAATTCAACAATTTATTATTAACACAAAAAGTAATTGAAACTTGTTTCTTTAAGCTCGTTCAAATACAAAAGTTTGAATCGAATGGAGTTCAAATACGGGACCGGGCCAGTGGTGGAAACGACGGAAGCGGTACCATTGTTACTCGAATTCACATTGTACAAGAAATCTTTTATCTATAACTACTCGTATTTAGTTGAAACGCTGGCAGCGGTGCTTGCCAAGTCATTTTTGACCTATCAACAGGGTTAAGCAATGTTCTCTGCGTTCACTACTTGGATAGGTACTATTAGGAGTTAGGTACGAGTTAGGTAGTAGGATACTGAACACTTTCGTAGTTTTCGTTTAGAGGGAAAATTAAGCCGTCATCAGTCCCAGTTATGTTCAAGGAGGCATCGATCACTATGGAAAATTAGTTGCCAAGTACCTCATTCCAAGCTAAACTTGTTTACTATTTATGACTGCATTATCATGTATGATTGTATTATAGATAATATTAGTGGGGGCCTACTTCCTGCGGTGTCGTAAGAGGTGACTAAAGGAAATATAGTGGAAGGCAGCGCAGGGCATGGTTCGATTCCGACTGCCAGCTTGCGCTTCACCCCATTGGTGTAAGGGAATTTTGCGAAGGCCATTTTGTGAATGCTCGTCAGACTAACTACCAATCAAGTAGAAAATTTTTCGCCAAACTCAGTGTGTTTCAGCAGCAGTCCTTGACATTAACTCTAGGCCGTTTACCAACCACATGATCACTAACCAATAGGTACCTAAGTTAGTGGTCAAACGTAATCTTAACAACCATTGAAGGTGCCTTCTTTTATTTCTTAATTAGCATCAGTAACTGCAATCCCCAAGATGCCTGCCAAGCGTGAGGATTATGGCGAAAAGCTCCCAATTAAAAACAAAAATATTGGCAATAAAAAATCTAAGTCATTGTAAAAGGTTGTTTAAAAAATACCGACGAAAGAAAAATTTAGTTATATAAAAAAGCGCTGCACGAGTAGTTTTGTCACATTTTTTACTCCCGTATTTCATATAACTTTATTGAGAAAACAATGCGATTATTCTCGTACAAAACTGTCTGCAACTCCTCGTTCGAGTTCCAATAGTACTCAACTTCAATCTGGATAGACTTTGCTTATTGAAAACCTAGTAACTTCAGATGACAGATAGAAGGCATGGCTGTATGCCAGCGTCGGCAGAGGCATTAATTTTCATAACAAAATGGCGGCCAGGCGACTCTTTTGGCGGGAGTTCAAGTCGTATTTTTGAGGTTAGGGCGAGACGCGACTTGGCAGTGGTGATCTTTAATTAATCAAGGAGAAAATAGCTAACGCTAAAGATATGTGCTTGCTTCTGTAGTGCATTGGGTAAGTAGGCAGGCTTGTTTGTTAATAAAAAACGATTTAATTACTAGCAAAAAGATTCTATTTCTTAAAAATGGAATAGTATATTGTGTTGCCAGAAGGGAGAATTTACTAAGAAATGTCAAACAAAGCTTTGACAGGTATTCAGTTAACGTCACATTGACATTTTAATTCAGATTTATTACATATCAATCAATTAAACAGTTCAATTTATTGAGCCAGCTTCATTAATTTATAAAAACCTACAATGAATTTTGACAGATGAAGAGGGTTTGTTTCAGACTTAATCTCAATTATCTTGGTTGTCAGTAGATAAATTGATAAGATCAGATTTTGAACAAGTGCCAGAAGAAGTTTTTTACTCAACTTCCACATGGAACTGTCAAAATCCATGATATTTAAAATCAAAGGGAAATCTCATGATATTTGGTATATCAAACGATGAATCAGCTTCGGCCACACTTTAAATACCTTGGTATTTTGACCTTGCCATGCATTATTATCCATTAAGTTACTAGTCATTGTTATTCTAGGTTAGCTTGAACAACATCTTCGACCACATCATCACTTAGTGCCATCAGATGAGATATTGGTCTAAGGCTATTAAAAAAGTAACAGTATACGTGAAGTGTTACTTGTACTTCCATCGTAACATCCTACTCTAGACACAACGATATCTACTCCTGTAATACCCGGAATTCTAATAATCTTGTGAGTATCGGAAAGGCATTCATTAAATTCTCAAATTTTCATACTTACATAGTAGTTGTAATGCCCTCTACTGCCTACAATAGCTGACACAATAACATCAACAAATCTAATGACCTTCAAATCTCGCCTGAAGAGTTGGCCAGTCGAGCAGTCGTCCCCGACGTATGATTTTAAATGAAAATGTTTTTTTTTATGATGAATATTTTTATACTTAGTAACATAAGTAAAACTCAATGACCTGTATAGCAGCTTTATAACATAAGTAAAATTCAATGACCTGTAAATTAGCTTTATAACATAAGTAAAACTGAATGACCTGTAAATAAGCTTTATAACACACTACTTTCCGGCCGCGGCTCCACCCGCGCGTATATCGGTTATCGCACAAAACCATCAACCTTCTATTTGCGCAGTTGGATAAAAACTATCGTATCTTTGTTCAAATTATTTCTATACCAAATCGGTCCAGTAGTTTCTAAGTTTATTCACTGCATACAAAAATACAAATCTTTCCTCTTTATAATATTAGTATAAATAGAAGATATCGAAGAAAAAGTGGTCCTTCAGTTTTTCACCAAATCAAATGACTATTTCACTGAAGAACATGTTTGCAGGTCAAATAGAATCTATAGTTTCGCTGCTGATCTAAAGTAGGGTATTAGGAATTTGGCTTAGATTTTTAGTAAATTTTATTCTACTAAAACCTGGCAATATTTTAAACCAGGAACAAAAACTATACGAACTGGATTAACCAATTGTACAGTATATACAGATGCAAACAATATACAAGTATATACAAAAATATACGATACGTCGATGCACACAGATACTACATTATTTTATACGGATTTTTCAATAAGGATTGTCCATTGTTTTCATTTTTTTGTTATTGTTAAGGAACACGCGCGAGGCCCACCTGATGTTAAGCGGTATCCTCTGCCTATAACAGATGCTTTTCATCACAAGTGACTGCACTGCGCCCATCACCTTGAGACAGTCCTGTTAAGTCTCATTTTGCCCGTTATTTGTCATAACAGGCATGTCATATGCTTTCATTTGGATAGGGGAAATAATGCGCCTAATACCACTAGAATACGTAGTAAGAGTTGACGTTTGATCAGTATCTTCTAACTGCTTTTGCTTTTTTTGAAGCGCTCGTAGCGAAGTTTACTTAGCTGTTCTCAACCGATCAGTAAAGTTAAGCAACGTCGCGCGTGGTCATGAGTTGGATGGGTGACCGCTAGTGACATTATTACTGAGCGTTTCCGTGCTTCGAAGGGCACGTTAAGCCGTCGGTCTCGGTTGTTGTCATAGGATGGCAGTCGTTATAGCATGGCTGCCATCTTATGACAACTGGCTAGCTACCACCCTCAAATAGAAAATCTGTCGCCATGCACCTAACGGTGTGTTCCGGCAGCTGTCCTTGAGAGCCAGCACTTCTAGGTTAGCCTGAAAAACATCTTCGACCACTTCATCACTTACCATCAGGTGAGATAGTGGTCAAAGGCTAACCTAACAGGCATAAAAAAAATAAAAACTGCTGAGTTTCGACCCAGTTTTCTGCACACAATCCAGTCGTTTCTTTCTAAGGATGGTTTATCTTGTTTCAACCCAAATACCTATCTCTGATAATTATAGTCAGAGACAAAGAGGTACGTGACTATTGTGCTTGAAGATATAAAAGAACTAATAAGGAAATGAACAAAGAAAATGTCGAATTAAGGAAAGTAGCGAAATAGCGAAAGTCGATTAGGAAAAGTGTGCATTCGTTACAGTGACTATCGATAATATAATTTAACAGTGTACACTTTTAGTCGAACGGAATCAAAGAAAGTTTGCATGCTTTATGTATAGGAAGATTTATGGATACTACCCCACTGGGGCATATCCTTCTTTATTTGTTAGTGGTATGGTGGGAATGAACACGTTGGAGCTTTTTTTTTTTATGCTTGATAGGCTTGTTACCAATATTTTAATTGTTAGCAATGACTAATAAATAATAATGGTTACTATATGTATTATAAGCCCGTGGGGTACCGGGCTGCCCGTGGGGTATCGGGGGTGTTACCCACCCATCTCTTCTCCTTTTTTGAATCGGTTTAATGTGACATTTGTATTTTTTTATGCATGATAGGTTAGCCTTTGACCACTATCTCACCTGATGGTAAGTGATGATGTGGTCGAAGATGTTGTTCAGGCTAACCTAGAAGTACTGGCTCTCAAGGACAGCTGCCGGAACACACCGTTAGGTGCTTGGCGACAGATTTTCTTCTTGAGGGTGGTAGCTAGCTAGGCGGGCATTCGCAAAATGCCCTACCACTATGCTATAACGACTGCCATCTTAAGATAACAACCGGGACCGACGGCTTAACGTGCCCCCCAAAGCACGGAAACGTTCAGTAGTAATGTCACTAGCGGTCACCCATCCAACTCATGACCACGCGCGACGTTGCTTAACTTTGCTGATCGGTTGAGAACAGCTAAGTAAACTTCGCTACGAGCGCTTCAAAAACTGAGACGAAAGTGTGCACTCATTGTTCATTATTATCTACTACTTAACAATAGAATAGATAATCCCACTGCGTTATCTCAGTGTGCACTATATATCAATGGGCGCGAGTCGCGAGCGCGTGCGCAGATGCGCGACCGCAGCGTGCCCCTCTTCGTGTCACTAGTACCGCCGCGCTCAAACACCGCGCGATATGCGCCGACGCACCACGCACTCACACTGCTAAACACATTAATAGTTTGTCGACCGGAAATCGATTTATTCTTGATATTGGGTTTGGGTTTAAAGACATTTATTCTCAAAAAAGACCAAAGTCACTTACATGAGAACAATAATTAATAGTTACATTATAAAATAAGTAAGTCGTTCGATTGTAAAAATTTAGGTAGCTACTCATCTAACACATTACAACAAATAATTTACTAAAATATGTTCATTTAACTTAGCTTTGAATGTGTTAAATGAGTGTACATTTTTAATATTTGTGGGTAGTGTGTTATAAAGTTTTGCTCCTTCATATGTAATAGTTTTTTTACCATAGTTTGTGCGACATCTTGGCACAACTAAGAAACTAGCTCGCCGAGTGCTACGTTTGCTTATATTTTTTAATTTAGTAAAGGTTATATCTGAATGTATATTTTTGTCAAGAGTTTTACGAATAAAGATACAAGTGTTCTGTATGTATAACTGCTTTATATTCATTATTTTTGTATCCTTGTAAATTTTATTTGTTGATGTAAGGTAATGATAATTGAACAGCATTTTAACTATTTTGTTTTGTGTAACTTGAATATTTGCAAGTTTTGTTTTAGGAGCATTACCCCAAATTTTGATCAAGTATAACAAGTGTGGTTTGACTAAGGCATTGTAGACTATGTACCGCAAATTCCGTGGAATACATCGTCCTATGTTTCGGAGTGATCCTAAAAGTGATGAAAGCTTGCTTTTTATGTGGTCTAAGTATTAATATTGATATTAATGTAGTATTGCAAAATTGTGTTCGATATTTACCCGATTTTTGTTATTATAGTTAAGAGATCTCTTGTTTTTCTTTTCTTCATTTTACTATGTATACCTAGGTACTATTTTTTTATGTTTGCCTCAAAAACGTTTTGGTCGTAGACTGTAAGTTTTTGATGTTATGATTATAAATAAATAAATTAACTTTTTTAGATACACCACAAATATCACGGATGTATTTCTATAAGATAGACATTATACACTGGATTACACAGGTTTTGCTGATTAAGCCATTAAGTTATACCTTCAGTTGAGATAAGGTTTTTATGCATGTAGGCTTAGTGTTACAAATAGAATATTTTAGTTTTAATATTTTCATGTTTGCAAATACGCATGCTTTTTTTATGTTATTGTGATGGAACAAGCTCGAGGCCCACCTGTAGTTAAGTGGACTAACCTCTGCCTAGAACAAATCCTATGCCTATAGCATTTCATCACAAGTGCCGAATGCACCGCGACGTTCAACTTGAGACATAGTTTTTAAGTCTCATGTGCCTGTAATTTCACTGGCTCTCAAGGTCTGCTAATGGAATACACCGTTAGGTGCTTAGCGACAGATTTTTTAAGTTTGTTTCAGTTCTCGTGCGTAAGCCGCCGCGATCAACCGTGTTACCTCCGCGTATTGCTGTGACTCGTTAACATTGGCGCTCAACCTTTGGCATTCTGATCTGCACTAAGTGTTATATAGTTATTTTAATATAAAAAAAAAATGGTGATTTGTGGAAGATGCGGTGATGATGTTGGTGAGGCAATCCAATGCTCGGCCTGCAAGAAGAGTTTCGATTTTCCGTGCTCTGGAATAACCGAAAAGGGATACCGGAAGCTGGGGGATCGTCAAGCAACTTGGAGGTGTGCGACCTGCAAGAACTCGGGTCAGGCAAGTGCTCTCACAGTGCCGGTGATGGGTTCACCGGTAGCTTCTCCAACGGTGTCACTTGAATCCATCATGCATGAGCTGACCAGCATTCGTATGCAGCTTGCTCCACTCTCTAGCCTATCAGCGGAAGTGCAGCTCCTGCGGAAAGAGCTAGCGGATCTCAAGGGAATCCCTGCCAAAGTACATAAACTTGATGAAAGGTTGACAAAAGTCGAAGAAGACCAAAAGGATCTTACTGGGGCCATGACTTCACTCTGCAAACTTGAGGAGGACCTACATGACACTGATCAGTGGCTGCGTAGTAACAACGTTGAGATAAAAGGCGTACCTTTGAGGGATAAGGAAAACCTTTTTGAAATGGTAGCCAAAATAGGTGACAAGATATCGTATCCAGTTTTGAAGACACAGATAAACTTCGTTCACAGAGTGCCGAGTAACGTAGCTGGCACCAAGAATATAATCGTGTCATTCATGAATCGTTACGTCAAAGAAGATTTTATCGCTTCTGCCCGCTCGTTAAAAAATCCTTTATCTCCCAAAGATATCGGTTTTACCGGTGCTGCGGGGAAAATTTTTATAAACGATCATTTAACTGTAAAAAACAAACTGCTTCTCTCACAAGCAAAATCGCGTGCCAAGGAGCACAACTACCAGTTTGTTTGGGTGAAACACATGAAAATCTTTGTACGGCGAGATCCAACTTCGAAACCTTTCACCATCTCAAGAGGGCAAGACCTACAAAAAATTGTCTAGTTACATGTATGACTCTTAGTGTGAAGACAGTTTTATACGCGTTATTTTTTAGATTTAAACAACCACTCACTTTAAAATATTTTGTTCGTTTCAAAAGGTTGGAATCCCCTGGCAGTGTGCTTGCGCTTATCGCAGGCCAGTTTCTACGTAAGGCACAATGCACGAACCGGTCTTGTCATGCTGTCGTGCGAGCGGAACATTGTTGTTCTTGCAATTATTGTTACATTACTAATTGTTATGCTACCTACTTTTTCTTAGATGTGTGTTTATTTTTTAAGCTTTATTTCGTATCAAGCGCTTGGTGCTTAAAGGATCTCATTTGGAGCGGTGTTTGGTACCGTTTTAATACTCACACTTATGGGGTATATTATATTACAATTACGATAAAAAAGTTATTACTCGTATTATATCTTTGTACTGAGCTAAATATTATGTATTCTGAGTCGCTTTTACAAAATTATTTCATGTCATATTTTATGGTTACGTTCATTTTGAGTAATGATAAATGTCAAGCCACCTACATTTACATAAATGTGTGTTTATTTTTTAAGCTTTGTTTCGTACCGTGCGCTTGGTGCTTGGAAGAACTCATTTGGAGCGGTGTTTGGCACCGTTTTAATGGTAGCACTTATGGGTTATATTACATTACAACTACGATTAAAAAGTTGTTAATATACTTTTGTACTGAGCTAAATATTGTGTATTCTGAGTTGCTTTTACAAACTTATTTATTCTCATATTTTATGGTTACGTTCATTTTTAGTAATGCTAAATGTCATGCCACCTACGTTTACATAGATGTGTGTTTATTTTTTAAGCTTTGTTTCGTATCGTGCGCTTGGTGCTTGAATGATCTTATTGTGAGCGGTGTTTGGTACCGTTTTAATAGTTGCACTTATGGGGTATATTACATTACAATTACGATAAAAAAGTTATTATTATATCTTTGTATTGAGTTAAATATTTTATACTCTGAGTTGCTTTTACAAAATTATTTCATGTCATATTTCATGGTTACGTTCATTTTGAGTAATGATAAATGTCATGCCACCTACTTTTACATAATTGTGTGTTTATTTTTTAAGCTTTGTTTCGTACCGTGCGCTTGGTGCTTGGAAGAACTTAGTTGGAGCGGTGTTTGGTACCCTTTAAATGGTTGCACTTATAGGTTATATTACACTACAATTATGTTACAAAAATTATTGTTATATTTTTGTATTGAGTTAATTGTACTTCCTGAGTTGCTCTCACAATATTACTTAATCTCATATTATATGGTTACGTTCATTTTTGTAATACCAATATTTTTGCGACTATTACCAATTTGTTTTGACGAAGGTGTTAGTGGATGGAAACAGTTAAGCATATCAGACTTAATTTCGTTACTATTTAACATAATTTCGAGTTTATTCTATTATTGTTGGATTGACCCACAATGTATACACTAAATATTTATCACCAGAATGTTCGTGGTTTACGGACAAAAACATTAACTTTTTTTAGGAACTTGGCTAAAAATGACTATTATCACATTATATCGTTAACTGAAACCTGGCTTGTGAGTGACATTTCTAGTAGTGAATTGTTTAATGATAACTACTTAATTTGGCGTCGTGATCGTGCAACTGGGCAGTCACGTGGTGGCGGCGTCTTAGTAGCAATACGGCGGGACCTCATAGCTACTGAAAATGTTGGCTGGCAGTCCAGCGCTGAGGATATTTGGATATCGGTTCATTTAAGAGATGGGCCTGGAAAAAGTATGCAAAAAATACACATATGTACACTATATCTATGTGAACAGTATCAAGGACACAGTTTCTCTAATCAACTTACCATATACTTAGACAAACTTGCAGACTTATTTATCGAACGCCCATCTGATAAATTTATTATTCTGGGTGATTTTAATATGAGCGCCATAACGTGGTCAGAGTCTGAAGACGGTATTAGAGCTGTAGCTCCGTCTACTGCTTCTTCTTCTACCACGTTATCGGCCAATATGTTTACTCATTTCATTGATACTCTTGATTTCTGCAGTCTAAAACAATTTAACTTAGTCCAAAATAAGCATGGCCGAATACTTGATCTTGTCCTGTCAAACACAAACATCTCCGTCTCAGCCTGCTTACAGCCTTTAACTGTGGAAGACCCTCATCATCCCGCCCTTTTGGTCCAACTTGATGTCTCACAATCTCAATGTCTAATAGCTCAGAAGCGTCTGATGTACCAATACAATAAAGGTAACTATGATCGTATTCGGTCTTCCCTGGCTGACACGCAATGGAACGATTTATTTTCAGAGTGTAGCACTAATGATGCTGTGAGTAAGTTTTACTCAAAATTAGTTGAATTAAGAGATTATCACATCCCAAAACGACTACATAAAAATAATAATTACCCCCGTTGGTACAATTCTGCTCTCATTAAAATTCTTAAAGAAAAACACAAATATTTTACTAAATTCAAAATTTACGGTAACAAACACGATTTACTCACTTTTCAGATACTGCGGGATAGAGCTAATAGTGTTGAGCAGACTTGTTTTCATAAATATATAGCTAACATTGAGACTGCTATCACTTCGAACCCAAAATATTTTTGGTCTTATGTAAAATGCAGACGTTCGCATACCAATTTTCCTTCCAATATGTCATATAACGGCAATGAAAGCCATACGGGCCAAGGAATATGTGAACTTTTCTCTAATTATTTTCAGTCCACGTTCCTGGATTCTACTACCACTTGTACCCATTCAGCGTCTAGAGACGATTCTAATTGCCACATTAGTTCTATTGAAATCAATCCTGACATTGTGCGGAAATACCTTCAATCCCTTGACTTAAATAAATCAGCCGGTCCCGATGCTATTCCAGCCATATTTTTAGTAAAGTGTGCTAACGAGTTAGCGTATCCTGTATCATTACTATTTACAAAATCACTCTCTGAAGGTGTCGTTCCTACTATATGGAAGACTGCGTTCATCTCACCTATTCACAAAAAAGGTGCTAAAGACGTGGTAGAAAACTACCGACCAATATCTAAGCTTTGTCTTCTAGCCAAAATTTTTGAACGTTAATTTATAATCAACTTTACAGTAGTATTCTCCCTGACCTTAATCCACAACAGCATGGTTTCTTAAAAGGAAGATCAACGGTGTCTAACCTTGTTGTTTTCACTGATTACGTTACTCGACAAATGGTCACTAGTGGACAGGTAGATGCTATCTACACCGACTTTAGCAAGGCCTTTGACCGAATCGATCATGTTATTCTGCTAAGAAAACTATTCAATCTAGGTATTCGTGGTGATCTCTACAGGTGGTTCTCTTCTTATGTCTTCAACAGAACTCAGGCAGTAGTATTAAGTGGTTATACTTCTTCCTGGACTGCTATACCATCTGGAGTCCCTCAGGGATCATTGCTGGGACCTCTTTTGTTTGTCATCTACATCAACGATATTGGAGACTGTTTTAAACATTCCCAATTCCTACTATTCGCAGATGACATGAAGATGTTTATGGCAATTGACAACCCCTCTAATGCGTTACTTCTGCAGGAAGACCTAGAAAGAGTGGCTAACTACTGTAAGACAAATAACCTTATTTTGAATATATCAAAATGCTCAGTGGTTACCTTCAGTCGTAAGACACAAACTGTACAATTTAAGTACTCACTTGAAAATCAACCACTTTTACGTGTGAGTGACATTAGAGACCTTGGTGTCCATTTGGATAGTAAGCTCACTTTTGTCAATCACATCGATATGATAGCTAAGAAAGCCTCATCAGCATTAGGTTTTATTATACGTAATGCGGGCATTTTTAAAACCATGAAGACTCTAAAAGTCCTATACTGTGCTTACGTTCGCAGTCACCTTGAATACGCAAGTCAAGTTTGGAATCCTAATTATGCCGTACATATTCAAAGGCTGGAAAGAATACAAAAGAAATTTATTAGGTACTTAGGATATAAATTCAAAATTCCACGTTCTAAATATATAGTTCGCTGTGCTCGTTTCCATCTGTTACCACTTTCAACTCGTCGTAATATTTCTGACATACGGCTGCTCATGAAGATTGCACAATCCAAAATTGATTGTTCTGATTTAGTGGGTAAATTAAGTTTATATGTTCCACCTAGACACGCTAGACCCAGAAGGTTGCTTCACGTACCACCCGCACGTACAAACTATCGCAGACAATCATTTTTATTAAGATCACAAACCGCTTTTAATGAGTTTATTGAGCACGAAGGTCACACCATCGACCTTTATTCTAGCAAATTGTCTCATGTTAACCTTGCTTATGTCACTTTGAATTCGTAAAATTTTCAAGTATTTGGAAATGAAGTGGCTGCGTACGAAAAAAAACAAAAAAAAAAATCACTATTGCTTTGTATAATCTTATTACGTGTGTGTAAAATACTTCTTTTTATATCTGTGGAGGCTTGTTAATAGCTTTTTTTAATTAAGTTATTAAACCTTTTTGTAATGATAGCTGTAAGCCCCCCAAATAAATGTAAAATAAAAATAAAAAAATAAAATAAATTAATTGAGGGTGGTGGCTAGCCAGAAGGGCAATCGCAAAATCCGTGAAGCTCAAGACAGTGGTGGGGATCCATCCAGGGCTCTGCGGCACGGCAGTCCATAGCTATTACCGCTCGGCCATCATTACTTCATAATGCTCCGGTTTATATTATAAAATTTCAATAAGAGGAAAAAATATAGTTTTCTGCGGGATTCGAACCTGCGATATATATTCATAGAATAGTGGGTTCAATCCTAAAGTCCTTCGCTTCCAAGCCTTGCAGCCACGCATAACAAATAACTATACATGACTGCCCAAAAAAAGGAGTGTATTGTTTACAGGGTTCATGTATGTATGTATTATTGTGAGTTACTTTTTCCACCATAACTTCTAAACACCTTAACCGATTTTAATGTATGAGATATCGTTAGATTTGTCTTAATGACACACTAGGTACAAATAAAATAATAAAAAAACATACTGGTGGATTTTAGACGCCATATAGTGAAAAACAAAACTTCAAAACCCATCGAGTGTGGTATCAAATGGAAGGAATTAAAAAAAATATATATAACTAGCAGTTTTAATTTCAATGAAACGCTAAAATGATTAAAAAAAACAACTATTTTCAGTCGGGTTTTTACTTTTTTGATTACAATTCAAATACTTGTTTTTATCATTAAATCACGCTTAACTTTGGCCTTTAGGTAGGTAAGGAAGGTAGGAAGGTAGCTAACTTGAGATTCAAGATCAAAGATAGAAGGACTATTTTCAATGTGAATGCTGCCTCGTATTGAGTTTCTATTCAGCTTGATATCACAAACGTTTTATTTGCTGTTTTGATTTGTAAATTGAAATGGAAAATTTGGGGAGCCTACGTGTGCCTTTTGAATTACGCATAATTTTCATTTTATTTTGGAAATTACTCGAATGCACGTAATAAGGTAAGTTTATTATGGGGGGATACAAATCAATTTGAATATTGTATCGTAAAATAAAACAAAACATAAAATAAATACAGTCCAATCTCGATGCACTGTGCGTGGCGGTTACGGCCTTTTGTTTGTCCAAAGGCGTGATTATTAGATACAGTAATACTTTTCACACGGATGCGTTTATACGATTTTAAAATTTTCAGCACGGATTTGTTGAGGATGTAATTGGTCACGTTCAAGCGTGGGTTAGATGTGATTATGTGGAGTTTCCGTATTGTATGAGTATTTAAATATATATATTGAAGCAGTGATGGCTCAGTGGCATTGGCTATGGACTGCCGCGCAGCAGGTCCGTGGTTTGAATCCTACCGCGGGATTGAGCTTCAAAGCATGATGGAAGGGTATTTTGCGAATTCCCACCTGGCTAGCGACCAAGTATTACCAAGTAGACCCTTAAGTAGAAAATCTGTCACCAATCACCTAACGGTGTGTTCCGGCACCTGTCCTTGAAAGCCAGTAATTCTAGGTTATGCCTGTTAACACCTTTGACCATATCATCACTTACCATCAGATGAGATTGTGGTCAAAGGCTTACCTATCAGCAATAAGGCAAAAAATATAATTATCCTACTACTCCATTAATTAAGAAATATTGTTATAACTACTTAACTATCAGAAGTTCGTAGTAGATTAAAAATTTGTTTTATTTTTTAAATTATATAATAAGGTAGGGATGTCAAAGTTTATTTATATCCGCGGGAGGTATCCTGGTGACCTGTCACAAAGGTTCTTAGAAACCTACTTCAGGCACCAGCCCCACACAAAGTTTTATTTTGGCACTCTTGTCTACCCACTCATGTATACATATGTCACCAACCTTTTGTTAGAAGAAAATAAATATATAGGGACTTTTATTTTAATTTTTTCAATTTAAAAAATAATTTGAATACAGCTGTGTTACATTTTTTCCGATAAATGAAGCAATTTTGTAAGATACCATCAGAAATCGTTGCCTAGATATCCATACATAGTATATATTTTTACTGAACCAAAACCTTGATCCTCTCCAGAGAGGTTTAATTTCAACGTTCCAAATAAGGGAATCGCCCCCTCATAAAATGTTCTTACACTGTAATAATTAACTTAATTGAAATGTCAAACAATAACCTTTTTGGGTTGATCTCACAATGACAGGATAGTATATTACCTTGCTGAGCTTCACTAGGATCAAAGCATTTTGTATGTTGCCTGTCTTGAATCCGCCATTTTGAATTTTTGACATCTGTCTTTCGACTGCTCTCCCGAATCTTAATGACATTAATGTATAAGGAAGATATTAATATATCAACAATACTGCAGGGGTTGTGGGTTTGATAACTAAATGTGCTGAATTTTTTCCTAGTGATAGTGTTTTATTGACTTCGCGTAGCGTTCGCGCGTGTGTAAGCAGAGTAAACGGTGGTTGACATCGATATCATGCTCAAAGGTAACAGGCCACAGCTTAGATACTAGTTAGTACTGATTTTGTGTATGTCAAAACTAAATATGAGAGGAACACATTCAGTTATCAATTACCCGCAGTATTTTTGATATATTAATATCTTCTATATATAAAAAAAACATGCCATCGCAGCCTCACATGGTGGAAAATGCAAGGTAGACGCAAGAAAAATTATTACCTATATAATGAATAGATTCAGGCGTTACTTTGCGGAACACATTACATAATATAAACAATTCAAAATTATTTTTTGTTATCAATTTATGACCATTATGATGTCATTGTCACTTAAAATACGTATTACTCACCAATTGTTAGCTACAACAAAGAGCGGTGACTCACGCTCGAGTCTAGACAAAGGCGTGCTAACTCAGCCCGTCTATATAAAGGCGTGCCGAGCCGCCGGCCGCTCATTCTCGATCGTGCGCTCGAAGAGTCAAGACCTCCTGAGGATGCTTCGTGTAGAAGCGACACGCGTCGAAAATTCTTCCGGTTTGGCTGCGTGGCGTTTGTGACGTCACGTCGGCTTAGCAAGAAAATTAAGCGGAATTGTCACTAGATATATTTTTATATTTTTTAAGTGTTTTATTAAAATATTAATTTGATGTTTTCTTAAAATATTTTAAAAGTATTTGTTATTATTATTACCTATATATTCTTGATTCTGTATTAACTATCCCCCTTTGTCGTATCCCTCCGTTTTGAAGACACTCCCCTTGCCCCCTCAACTAGCATCGGAGTACTTGGCGTCGACATATCGAGCGTCGTTCAATTTCGCTGTCACTTGGAAGATAAGGCTAAATTAGCCTCGAAAAAGCTTGGTGTGCTTGGAAAGGCGAGGCGGTACTTCACGTCGGCCCATCGCCTGCAACTTTATAAGGCTCAGGTTCGGCCTCACATGGAGTACTGCTCTCATCTCTGGGCGGGAGCTCCCCAATACCAGCTTCTTCCATTTGACCGCATACAACGCAGAGCGACTCGAATCGTTGACGATCAAGTTCTCTCCGACCGGCTCGACCCTTTGGCACTACGTAGAGATGTAGGATCACTCTGCATCTTCTACCGCATCTATCACGGGGAGTGTTCTGAGGAACTGTTCGATTTACTACCTGCAGCTCAATTTCGCCATAGGACGTCCAGACAAAGCATGATGTTTCATCAATTTCATGTCGACGTCTGGAAGTCCACAACTTTGCGATTTTCACGGCATTTTCTACCTCGCACTGCCACAATGTGGAACCAGCTGCCAGGTGCAGTATTTCCGAACGGATACGACTTAGGGGCCTTCAAGAAGAGAGCATATTCCCTCCTCAAAGGCCGGCAACGCATCCTCGATACCTCTGGTGTTGCGGATGTTCGTGGGCGACGGTGATCACTTACCACCAGGTGAGCCGCCTGCTCGTTTGCCCTCCTATCCCATAAAAAAAAAAAAAAAAAAAAAAAAACCTAGATTAAACCGATTGGGATATAGAGATGAAAGGACGGTAGCCTTATAATAAATTTATTATTATTAGCATTTAAAAAAAAACATATTTTACTAACACAATGGATCTTTTGACGATTTTTTTTATTTATTTGTCTGATTTAGACGTTTCGATTGAGTTCCATTTTGAAATACGAGTGTCAAGTTTAACTATCGGCTATTGAATTTGAATCATAGTGTTTGAACATTTTATACGGCTTTGAGTGGTATAGGATTTTAATTAAACTATTATATACTACGAATAAATATATTTTTAGATTATATAGGATTGTAAATATAAATAGGTTTTAATTTAAAACGGCAGTGACAGTGAAAATCATAGTGATAATGACAATAGTGACAGTTCTGACGAAAGAGTTTTGACTTTGACAGATACAACGCAAACGTATCAACGCCAGTTACGTGCTGAGGCCTGCGCTCGACGCTGTAAAGTATCGTGACTCCAAGGCGAAGAACTTCAAATAAATTAGAAACTAGTCACAGAAATATCTGGTAAATATTACGTGAGTCGCAGTCGGTTGCTAAATAATAATTATGGACAAAACTCGCGACAGTTTTTTGTTTCTTATGGCAGTTACATAGGTTTATGCATAAAAAGTAGGAATATTCTTGGCATAAGTCTTGTCAAAAACTTATCATTGTGTCCAAATTATTTATAAGTAAGGTAGTATACCCGTGGGGTGCCGGGCTAGAATGTCCCCTCCCCATCTCTACCCGTGGGTGTCGTAAGAGGCGACTAAGGGTAAAACACCAGAAGGTGGGCAGCAGTGCTTTCTGAGGAACTGATATCTCACTGCAATCCTCAAGCCGCTTGCCAAGCGTGGGGATTATGGCATATCCCTCCTAAATGGGGGTGGCTGTGTTCAGCAGTGGACAATCCGGCTGATACAGTACAGTACAGTACAGTGAGGTAGTATGTAACTGGATTATGGACTCCAATTTCCAGTATCAGGGAAGAGGCCACTCCTTGGCACACTTAGCAAATTTAATATTATAGCTTTTCTCATCCAAGAAAATGGAGTATATCCTGTAAAGTTTATTAGAAAGATTGATGCCAGCGCGATTTATGTTTTGCTATAAAAACGAGAATTTTGCAGATAAGTAGATTGAGCCGACTTTCAAAATTACAGACTCAATCAATAAAGATAGACTGGTTGAGGGCGGTTGCACTAACACGGCGCCAGGGGTGCTGTCGCTCCTTTCGGAATATGCCACATTAACGTCTCTACAGCATCTAGCTGGGAGAACCTACCTGCGCAGCAGTGCTGAAGGCTTGAGCTACTGCATCGCAGCACATGCTGCTGAGCATCAACTCACTACTAGCGGACCGGAGATAAGTCCTACAACAAGGAAGCTTACTATTGCCATACCTGTCTGAGATCCACGACCCTTCTCTTAATTATACTGTATATTATAATTCTCTCGTTTTTCTTCATGCTCCTAATTACTTCAGCCAGGTAGTAAGTTGACACTTTCCTATATAAAGTCTTCCCGTCACAACTGTTTCCTTAAACGTGCCCAATTTAGTTTGTTAACAAATTGTATACTATATATTAGAAAAAATAAACGTTATTAATACGTTTCCCTTTTTATATGGGTTCCATAACGTTTTTCCGAAAATATTACGAAGATACAACGAGAGGCAAAATTATAGTCATTTGCGGGATTCGAACCCGCACATGTTGTATGGTTCTGTAGTAAACCTATATAAGCGCGTTCAAATTGAACCTATAAATTTTAACTTATATACGTAAGTTTTTCCCTATTAAACTAAAAATATCTGTCGAAAATTCCTGAATCAGCTGTAAGGAATTAAATCTAATATGGAAAGTGAATGAGCTTAAGGTTTATTCACAAAAATATAAAATACAAGTATCTACTTATCACGATTTCATGCTATGTGAACAAAATCGTGACCGAAATATTTATACACGCCCTTGAGTTAAATAAAACCTTGCAAAAATAGCCTCTTTATTACGACAATTCCGTAAGTAGAAAACGCGCGAAATCATCTCCCATTTGACAGCTGTGGCGGCCATATTGCAAAATGGCGTCTGCTTCCCGCGCTTGTCACGTACAAATACGGAATGGGACAAATAGCATACAAGGATTTATTATTATTTACGATTTTCTTTTCGTTTGAAGGAAACAATATATAGGGATTTCGAGATTTTTACTGGCTTTAGTGGAGTGTTAAGTTAGTGGGAAGAGTTATTCCCTCAAAACTTTTCTTACGCGAATTTTACTTTATTTTAGGCTATCGATGTTTTTGAATTCGCTTGAATATTATTTATATAATTTACCGGACTATAGAAATTAGTGACCTCTATTTAATGTTAATCGATATATCAATTTATATTGATGAGTGTATTTTGACAGCTGTCCTTGAGAATCAATCATGTTTTAGTTTAAACTTGTTTCCAAATTCAACCGCATCATCACCATCAAGAGAAATTATGATAGACCTGTAGGAAATAAAAAAACAAGCAGAATTTAGAACCTCCTTAGAAGACTTGAGAACCTTTTTAGGCCGTTAAAAATGTTCAAACTTTTTCTGTTTATCAATAATCGGAGATCAATAAAACGACAGCATGAGCGAGGCGTGGAAATGTGTTGAATAATCAACATTTGTTACGATTTCCTCAACTCCAACACCATCAAGAGTTTCAACTTACTTTTCGTTTATTTATATATTGAAAATGATTCGAATAATACCTACAAAAATATAACTTTTTCATCCTCAAAACTATGTTTTTAATATACCAAACAGTAATAATAATATTTTTACACATTACTGGAGTACAAATGTTGTTTTTCATCAGATCAGTTCCTTCAGATGAAATCTAGTAGTCTGGTTGATGACCGCGCATCGAGTACTATGACGGTAACACAAAAAAAAAATTTACTCGTAAGAGTAAGGTTCCGGTGGCCGAATGGATTAGGCATCCAGCGCGAAATCGGAGGACATGGCTGGATTCCTGTCCGATGCTTGTAATCATATTTAGAAGTAATAATAAAAATAATATAATAAGCCAAATACCTAACGGTAAATGTTCCGGCAGCAGTCCTTGAGAGCCAGTGAAATTACAGGCACATGAGACTTAACAACTATGTCTCAAGGTGACGGGCGCAGTGCAATTCGTGAACTGTGACAAAATGCATCTGTTATAGGCAGAGGTTAGTCCGCTTAACATCAGGTGGGCCTTGAGCTTGTATCGTCACAATAACACAAAAAAAATGAGGTATGATATTCATTACGCGTGTAACTTTTAAACGCAAAATGTGTTACGGGAGCTTTTGATAAACTTTAAATACGCAGAGAAACTTTATTATCATTAAATAAGCATAACGTGCACTGTAGAAAACGATACCTTGCTACCAACATTACTCTGCCAGTATTAAACATACCTGTGTAATTTTTATTTTAGGATTACTACCAATAGTTCTTTTGGTACATTTACATCACGGTTTTACTAACTCGTTATTTTGTCTCTCTCTGTTCGGTACATATATTGCAATTGATTCAAAAGTATCCGACCCTGATGACCTACCTAGGGGCTAGATGACATAAACGCCACGTAGCCAAACCGGAAGGATTTTCAAAGCGTTTCGCTTTTAGATCCTGATCTCATTATATAATCCTCAGAAAGGAGGTCTTGACTTTTCGAGCGCACGATTCAGAAAACACGTTCGTCTGCGTATTGACTGATTTTTAACGATTTACGGCAGAACGTCATGCAAATTGAATGATTTGCTTATTGAACAATTTCGCTTCACTGTTAGAGAATAAAACATGCAAAAACCAATACCAAATAGGTACAACATATCCAACTTCTGACAAGTTATACTCTTACCCCAGGGTACACTTACCGGATACGCAAGACAGCCCCAAAGCTATAAAGTGCTAGGAACAATAAAGTAAACTGTTTAGAACACAAACCGTCTTTTAAAGTTCCAAGTTGAATCTGAGGCCCAGTAATGAATTCCAAAAAGTTATTTGTGAGATGACGGAACTCCGTAGTCTGTACAATTTGAATTGCAAAATCTTCGGGTCTTGTATACAGGCGGATACACGAAATTAGTTTTTTTTTCACTGCAGAGTGAGTAAGGTTAATATAAATTACCAATAAGTAAGGCAGTTTTAGTAGAGAAGAATCACTTATAGGAGTAATGTATTGTTTGAAACTATTTTGTGTATCTTCATAAAAAAAATAAAAATGATTTACCAGTATTAATGGAAATGGAGAGATATGAAAGTTTTGATAACTCTTTCAATATGATGTTAGGAGTCTGGTAAATTTCAATGCAAAATTTCAAATTTATTATGAGTATGATTGCAAAGATATGCAATATTCCCAAAACTAGCAGTGTTTCTAGCCTTTTTCGGGGTAAAATGATTCCTATGTTATTATAGTGTTATTCCAGGTTATAAGCTATTTGTATGCCAAATTTCATCTAAATCCGTTCAGCTGTTTCAGCACGAAGAACTAACAATCATATAAATACACTCATAAACATTCGCCATTATAATTTAAGCGTGATAAACCCCAGTTTAATTTGACATTTGATGTTAAACTTCATAATTCCTATGATAATAGGCATTCATACTTTATTACTGCAGTTTTCTTAAAACAATCTTTAGGTTTTTTGTAGACAACGAAGATAAAAAATGCATGGTGGTAGGGCATTTTGCGAATGCCCGCCTGGCTGGCTACCACCCTCAAGTAGAAAATCTGTCGCCAAGCACTTAACGAAGTCTCATTCCGGCAGCTGTCCATGAGAGCCAGTAATTCTGGGTAAGCCTGAAAAACATCTTCAACCACATCATCACTCACCATCAGATGAGATGGTCAACCGAAGGGCTAACCTATATCAGCCATAAAAAAAACTAATTCTTATCTCTGTGAAGATATCAACGCTGTTATCTATGAATGACGTTTAAAAAGTAATAAGATCTGTATTTATAGAGAGATGTTCTCTAATATCAAGATATTGCTACGTTGTTCCGGCAATACGATCATAAACACTATCCAGAACCTTTGTTAGCATGTATTATTTTATTCAATTCAATTAAACATATTTAATACAAAATACGTAACCAATCTGTGCTTATCTAGTGTATTATCCTAGAGATAGAGGCAAAATACTTGGGGGCCTATAATAACTCCTTGAGGGACTCCTGCATGGACAGGTCGGTGGATGACATGTAATGTTTGATGTTGACTCTATCACCTAGATAGTGTTTGGTATTTTAATTAGAAAAGCTGGTATGCCAGTAGATATAAACTTAGGCATGAGTAAAACGTCCCAAACTGTGTCACAAGCTTTTCTAATGTCTAAAAGAAACGTCCCTGTAGATTTCTTTTGATTGAGATTATGTGAAACAGCATCAGAATCTTGAACAAGCTGTAGTATTGCAGAGGGATGCTATATCGAATTAATGATCACGGAAGAAGTAATTAATGTAATTAATTAATTAATTATAGCACGCAATAAAAGTCATAAATAATTCTTCTAATTGAGAGATAGATAATAAAATCTGCGTATTTTTTTGAGGTTAGGCTATCATAAGTTTCCATTGCATTGAAAAAAAAACAAAAAAATTCTATAAAGTTGGTTGACATAAATAAAACTAGTTTTCATGTCCAAACTACAAGATGGCTTTGATATATTTTTTATACAAAAATATTGTGATGTAGTAAAAGATACACTACATAACAATACATTACCCCGTGGGGTGCCGGGTTAGAATTGCACCTCCCCATATCATCCCATAGGTGTCGTAAGAGGCGACTAAGGAAAAAATACTGGAAGGCGGGCAGCAGCGCCTTCTAAAGAACTGCCATCTTACTCTGCGATCCCCAAGCCGCCTGCTAAGCGTGAGGATTATGGCAAATACCCTTTAATATGGGAGACTGTCTTCAGCAGTGGACGGTTCGGCTGATACAGTAGTAAAAATATTTAGAAATAACAAACAGTAGACAAAGGAGGACGTAGGTCATTAAAGGGATAAACCCCTCATTACTTATGGATTATGAAAGAACCAAGTGTGGTAATGATGATGTATTCTCTTTTACACGATACCCATATGCACGGCGATAAAATTATAGCTCTGGCCTTTGATCCGTTGCGATGATTAAATGTTTTTTTTAATATGCTGACATGTATGTAAAATAATTTAACGAAATACGTGGTATGCTACTAGGACTGTATGACTATTCTTGAAGAAAATCACACTATAGTTCATTCGGTTTGCGCATCATATTATCTACCCCACGTTCTTCGTTATATTATTTTATAAACTTTTGCTTTAAAGAATAGTATATTATTTGTATATTTTCAGTCTTGTGGGTGTAATATTTTTCATTTTCTTTTATAAATTTACTTAGTTCTTAAATTAAATTCTTTGTTTTAAGCTCTAAGGGAAATGTCTAATATGAATATAAAAATATACACAATGCTCTGATTTATTTATTTTTTTGTGATTTTTTTGTTTTTGTATATTTTCTGTTAGAAGTCTTTCTAATTGAAATATTAACTGTACTTGACCATGTTGCTTCATAGAAAAATTTATATTATAAGTATCAATAACAAAAATGATATATTGATTCACCCTGTATTAAGCTACCTATTTCAGTCGCAAGTCTCTTTAACTTTAAACTCTCGAATGAGTGGCTTGGGGGCTGGTTTAGAGGGAGGCTACGCTAAAGTACTTTTACAATGACTGCACAAAACTTCGAGTTTCTTCTTGTTTTATACGCTGACCCCAAAAAACGCGTTCAAATACGTTTCCTCTTCAATTGAGTGGCGTGAAGACTCTGGCTGGAATATTGAGGTGCTGGATTCGATTCCCATACCCAACAATAACTTTAAAAAAAAAGTTTATTCAACATAGACACTTTCAGTAGTTTTCCGAAGTCTGGAAATGTACTCGGTGAGTTCGTTTTGTATTACATGATAAAACACGGGTGCTTTCAAGATATAATGGCGTGATGATGGTATGAAGACCTAATAAATAGCATTTTGGAGCATGTAACAATACTATGTTAAGGTTCCGCATAAAATATACTTATAATTATCATGTAGACGACTTCGCCACCTCCTTATCTGTCCCAGTTTTGAAGCGCTCGTAGCGAAGTTTACTTAGCTGTTCTCAACCGATCAGCAAAGTTAAGCAACGTCGCGCGCGGTCATGAGTTGGATGGGTGACCGCTAGTGACATTGCTACTGAGCGTTACCTTGCTTCGGAGGGCACGTTAAGCCGTCGGTCCCGGTTGTTGTCTTAGGATGGTAGTCGTTATAGCATGGTGGTAGGGCATTTTGCGAATGCCCGCCTTGCTAGCTACCACCCTCAAGTAGAAAATCTGTCGCCAAGCACCTAACGGTGTGTTCCGGCAGCTGTCCTTGAGAGCCAGTACTTCTAGGTTTGTCTGAACAACATCTTCGACCACATCATCACTTACCATCAGGTGAGATAGTGGTCAAAGGCTAATCAATCAGGCAGAAAAAAAAACAAAAAAAAAACTACCAGATTTACCAATAATCTCACACACGCGTATTCACACACACAATTATGCCTATATACACACTCGTGATTAAACGATGTATTAGGTACTCACGCTAATAATTATGCTTATATTTTCATGTTACGCTTAATCACACGATAAAACACCCGACGATTCTCACACTAAGGTACACACATGAAAAAGGTAAATATCTACGGGTTATAAAAACCACCTTATTGCGAATAGCTTTAACTCATGTTAAGTCCAAAATAATAATCTCATGACCTCGGCAAGTATTGCTAATTACAACTTTTAACACACATATAAATGAATTGCAGGTCTACATGCTACATATTTTTTTTAGTATAATACAAATAAAAGTATTTTACTATATAGTCTTGTAAGGCCCAAGTCGTTTATTAAAGCCCACAGGCTATTACACATCTTTGTGAAACAATTAAATTTGTAAACTTGTGTAAAATGCATTTCAAATGTAAGCACTCACCAATATATATTGATATACTATTGTACATAATACATATTATTAAATATATGGCATGTTGAAGAATTATATTTGGAAACAAAATTAACAGTCAATCAGTAACGGGCTTTATTATGCGAAACATAATTATGAGTCTTTTTAGCCGCAGTTTACAATAATATAAGAATAAATATTAAGGATTAGTTTCCTTGGGGTCAGCTGTAAATTTGTATTATTTAAGTCCCTCCTCAATAACCAATAGATTAATCTTAAGAAAATCCATAATTTTTTATATGTGCCTTATTACTCTTCGATACATATGCTTACATTCTCCCATATATTTAATCTTATAACATTTTACTCTCACACACACAAACGCCATTTTTTATTTTTTTTATGTTTTTGTCACAGTACAAGCTCGAGGCCCAGCTGATGTTAAGCGTACCTCTGCCAATAACAGATGCATTTCAACACAAGTCACGATTTTCACCTTGAGACATAGTTATTAAGTCTCATGTGCCTGTTATTTCATTGGCTTTCAAGGACAGCTGCCGGAACACACCGATAGGTGCTTGGCGGCAGATTTTTATACTTGAGGGTGGTCGCTATTCAGACGGGCACTTTCAAAATGCCCTTCCACCATGCAAATTATGACTAAAATCTGATATTATGATTATTATAAACTGATTTTTGAATTCGTGATAGAATATTGGTAGTAGCTATGGGCTGCTGTGCCGCAGGTCCGTGGTTCGATCCTCACTGCCGGCTTGAGCTTCAATTTATAGTGAAAGGGAATTTTGTGATTGCTCACCTGGCTAGCTACCTCTCAAGTAGAAAATCTGTTGCCATGCACATAACAGTGTATTCAGGCAGCAGGCAAACACTGTCTCTTTGAGAGGGCAGTACGTAGTCATGAAATTACAGGCATATGAGACTTAACATCAGTGTGTGTCAATGTGATGAGCGCAGTGCAATACAACACTTGTGAGGAAATGGTTACTGCATTACATTAGTGGGCCTTATGCGTGATCCATCATAATCCCATAAAATAAAAACATATGTACTCATATGAATACCTATTCACTCACGTACCGAACTCACACAAACAATTATCCCTATATTCCACAAACATATAATCACATCGCTAATAATGCTTATACTCTCACACACCTGCTTACACTACCAATAAATATGCCTATGTACATACACACATCAATGCTCACATAACCAAATGTATAAATTCTCACACACCTACATACCCTCATACATACTCACCAATTCAATTATGGCTTCGCACACACGCGTATTCAAACAACCATATTTTTTTTGTTATGGTGTTGTGACGGAACAAGCACGAGACTTACCTGATAATAAGTGGTAACCACTGCCTATAACAGATGCATTTATTCACAAGGTATGAACTACACTGCGCCCGTAACCCTGACACATACAGTTGTTGAGTCTCATGTGCCTGTAATTTTACTGGCTCTCAATTGCTGCCGGAACACACTGTTAGGTGCTTGGCGACAGATTTTCTACTTGAGGGTAGTCGCCAGCCAGGCAGGCATTCGCAAAATGCCTTTCCACCATGCGATGAAGCTCAAGCCGGCGGTGGAATTTGAAATTCGAACCTGCGGCACCGCGGTCCATAGCTATAACCGCCCGACTATCATTGCTTTTTGAAGCCTAGATTATCACATAAAAAAACTCTCAGTCTACACAATTTGACACGTGCTTCATCTCGTGGCATCAAAGTCTGTATCTTGCACTCTACCGATCGTTTCCGCCAGACCCATTAAGTAATCAGGTCGACTCCATTATCGCCGATCTCATGCTGTGTTGCCGCAGAAAAAAAACATAGCGACGAAAAAAGTAGGATATCATTATTCTCTATGACTTTGCGAAGTCTTAACGCCAATGCAAACAAAGGAGACGTTGAGTTAAACGTCTGTGACGTCATAGCTCCCTTATGAATGAACTGATTTTGATTAAATTTATTTTGTTTAAAGGAGACTATATCGAATGGTCTGTGATTCAAGAAAATCTGTTCAGCGGTTTGAAAACCTTCAGCACTTTTCTAATCGATAAATATGATTGATTTGAATGTATATGATTTACTGATTTCCGGCAATTTTAATATTTTATTGAAAGCAAAGCTTTGAATTTTCTTTTATACCTAAGTTTCATGTCTCACATCTTTCTATTAAGTTAATAAACACAAGATAACAACATCCTAAGTTATAAATCTAATTATGTATTTATTATCTAATTTTGTATTCACGTTTTTAGATAGATAGATAGATAATATTTTATTGTTACACCACACGAGACAATAACTAAGTGGTAGAATTATAATTTACAGTGATAGTGATACAATGGCCGGCCTTATTACTAAAAGTAATCTCTTCCAGGCAACCTTTGCTTTTTTAGGTAGTTGTTTTATATATACTCACCTAAATTATACATAAAGCATCGGTTAACATTTTCAAAAAAGGTTATTAAACATGTTACTAATCATCTGTGCAAAATTGGTTGAAACTTATATTTGTGAAGAATAAAAAAATAACTCGTTGTCGTTAATATATTTTTAAGTTTCTTTTTCAATTCCGATATTTCACAGCCTTTGAGATGGTTAATTATAAATTATGCACTTGCTGTAGCTTTACGCTTTTCTGTAAATCTATTAATGCCAAGTCGAAGTAAATATAATGTTTTGATCTAAGTTGTTAAATTATGTCATTCCATTAAACATGAAGATTAATCTACCATCTATTATGGCGTCCTAATATAATAATTCTCTGAAACATTCAGCTATTCAATGATAAACACCATTGTTATCCCCACCCCAAACCTTTTGTTGCTAAATTACGCCATTTTGTATACCACAGACCAAACAGCTGATAGATTGCGTTATGAAAAAGATTGATTGTCTATGGTAAGGTATTTGGGTTTTAGTTGCGTGATCTATTTTCCTTGCGATGAACTGATGGGCTGAAAAAACGCGATGGGATCAGCTGATCGATTTGTAAACAAGGATTTGGCACAACATTATGTAGTTATTATTTATCAAACACTGTGCGAAAATAATATGTTTTTTTTTAACCACAAGTGGTTTGAGTCACTATTTTGTACGCAGGCGATTGAAACTATCGCAAGATGTCGTTTTTACACATGATGGATTAAGGATTGTATTAGATTTTATTACTAAGGGTCCGTTTCAGAATGTCCTAATAAAGTTTCGGGTTGCTAACCAACACATAGAATAACTAATAGATAAAACTGACAGGTAACATGCAGCGCGTTTCAAGCTTTAACTGATGGATAGGCTAAATCGATGACTGTGAAACGCAAAGACATTGTTTTATTTATTTCTGTGAAACGCAAAGATAGTGTTTTATTTTTGCCAGTATTTATGTGTATATATTATCTAACATTAATTGAGGCTAAGTTTTGGTGAGAATTGAGCATAATAGACAACATCATGGGCTCGATTTAATATTCTAAAATCGTGTTTTGATTCCTCAAATATTACTGGATGGTTTTTATTATTAACATCTTTTATTTGACTGAGGGCCTGTTTCAGAATGTTCGAGAAAGTTCCGGTTATACTACCCAGAACATAAAATAACTGAATGATAAAAATGACAGTTAATATGCAGCGCGCTTCAAGCTTTAACCGATGGATAGGCTAAATCGATGACTGTGAAACGCAAAGATAGTGCTTTATTTATTAAATATGTTCTGGGTAGTATAACTGAAACTTACTCGAACATTCTGAAACAGGCCCTTAGTGTACAATCCTACTCAAAAATTAATGATACAAATTTCAGATAGCCTAGTAATTATGTTCAAAATTATGTGCACTTATTAGTTTTGTTCTAACGACTTGTGGTCAAATGGGGATGATTTCATCCCGATAAGCCAATATCAATATCAATTTTTCAGTGTTAAGCACTGGTGATGAGTTGGGAAGTATTTTGTGGGTTTATTAAATATCAGATAATATCAGAAAGTGGGCAGAGCGCCGTCTGAAAAACTGCCATCATGCACTGCAATCTTTTGGAGATCCAAGACGCCTGCCCAACGTAGAAATTATTGCAAAACCAGAATCAAGTAGAAAATCTGTCGCCAAGCACCTGACAGTGTGTTCCGGTAGCAGTCCTTGAGAGGCTGTAAAATAACAGGCACATGAGATCTAACAACTGTACGTCTCAGTGTGATGGGCGCAGTGCAATTCGTCGTTGACGAAATGTATCTGTTCTAGGAAAAGGTTAGTCTATTTAACATCAGATGGGCATCGGGCTTGCTCCGTCACAATATAATACAAAAAAGTACAACGAATCTCCCCCACCTCTTTGTTCAACGGTAGTGGATTATTACGTGCTTCGTTACATTCTGGAAGCGATTTTAGGTGGTGAAACACATCTACCGGCATGGCAGTCGATGATTTGTCACTAGGTACTAAGTTCTCGCCCGTGGGGTGCCGGGCTAGAATGTCAGCCCCCCATCTCAACGTGGGTGTCGTAAGAGGCGACTAAAGGTAAAATACCAGAGGGTGGGAAGCAGCACTTTCTAAGGAAATGATATCTCACACTGCGATCCCCAAGCCGCCTGCCAAGTATGGGGATTATGGCAGATCCCCCCTATACTGGGGGAGGCTGTGTTCAGCAGTGGACTTTCCGGCTGGTACAGTACTAAGTTATCATAGTTTGAACATCTATATCTAGAAGTAGTTATACCTAAGTATACTCATAGCGACCCTCGCTCCGCCCGACTGGACATTGAATCCTCCGAAAGAGGCATTCTGAGTATTCCATTAAAGGGATACTTCTAATCTTTCATTCCTTTTGCATTTACGTAATAAAAGAAAAACGTCTTATTGTTTTGGGGAAATTAAAAACGGCATAATACGGCTCGGGGATATTTCTTTTGGGTTCCTCGGAGAGGCTGGGGGAATTCTTTCTCAGTAATTAGATTCCGGGATTTGACTGCGTGTGGACGGACGAAATAGCTTTCGAAGATAACTCCGTTATAAATAATTGTTATATCGAGTGCATTGTTTTGTTGTTACCGAATTAGAATCAAATATTCAAATTCAAATTTCAAATTATTTATTTGGAACTTAAGCGATAGCATATTTTATGAAACACAATGGTAAGCGCGAGTTTTTGAGAAAAACAGTGTAGCAGGTAACGCCCTTCCTTAAAAACTACGGTACCTACATTTAGTTCCTCGGGTTTATCATATGAACAGAAAAAATAAATTGATTACAAGTTAATATTAAAACAATTTTATAAATATATTAAAGTCTTATGTCTCTCTTTGAGTGTATATGCTTGCAAGTGTGTATGAGGGTGTGTGTATTAGAGGGTGTGTACGTATGATGATGTTTATTTATATTTTTTATTGTCTACTACTAAGTAGTCAGGTAGTGTACTTCACAAGCTTTATAACAGGCCAGAATGAACGATATTTATTCAATACATGATTAAAGGTTATATATAAATGTGTATGCAATACAAAAAACCTTTACAGATTATCCTAAATAAATAGTACATAGAAATGGTTTTGAAGGGGCTTCAGCTCAGCATTTTGCCAATTGAGTAAAAACCACGTTGGTTTTTATATTAAAATTGTGCCAATTGGGTAACTAATCAGCGCTGGTTTTCAGCCGCGACCCGTTAGGTGAAAGGACACCCATAATACAATGAATAATTTTTTAGAAGTAATTCTAGGCAAATAGATATATGTTAAAATTATAGCAAGTAAAAAAACGGGAAATTTCAAGCCAAAAGCAGGACTTAAACCATAAACCTACTACAAGTAGTGATGGCTCAGTAGCATTGACTATGGACTGCCGTGCCGCAGGTCCATGGTTCGAATCCCACCGCGGGCTTGAGCTTCACCGCATGGTGGAAGGGCATTTTGTGAATGCCCGCCTGGCTAGCGACCACCCTCAAGTCGAAAATCTGTCGCCAAGCACCCATAGGTGTGTTCCGGCAGCAGTCCTTGAGAGCCAGTGAAATTACAGGCACATGAGACTTAACTACTATATCTCAAGGTGACGGGCGCAGTGCAGTTCGTGACTTGTGACGAAATTCATCTGTTATAGGCAGAGGTTAGTCCGCTTAACATCAGGTGGGCCTAGAGCTTAATCCGTCACAATAACATTTAAATTTAAAAAAAAAAAAAACAAGGCAGTTCTTAGCCATCATAGCACAGCAAAATCTCGTTATTTGTACTGAACCAAAACAATATATATCCAGAAATACCACGTGGAACATTCGTTGAACATTTTTTTCAGTAATATCTTACACAGATACGAGTTCTTGGATAAGTTAAATTGGTTCTTATGAAGTCTGTATCTGTTTGTAAGGGAACGCTAGCAATTATTTTTTTATGTTTGCGAGCAAATACAATGAGGTTTACGCAGTTTATTACAATTCTCGTCAACTTGTTCCTTGAATTATCTTATTCATAATATGTACCTAATAATAGAATTTTCTTTTCAGTTTATAAATAATCTATACCTGCGTTACTGGTGCAGCTGCTAGTGTCCTTTTTGTATCTTGATATTCTGAGTTGGTTCCGACACTTGCGTGTTGTCGATGTAAGGATCGACAATTGTTTCGGCTTCATAAGGAAGCCATCTTCAGAATCTGGAGTGCGGTTCGATCATTGTCGCGGCCCATTTGAAGATGGATCGACAGCACGTAAGTGTTAAACAATATCACGCTAATACCCTGTCCTAATCAATAAACTAAGAATGAATGTTTTTTTTTTTTTTTTTTTTATATCTGTTAGGTTAGCCTTTGACCACTATCTCTCCTGATGGTAAGTGATGATGTAGTCGAAGATGTTGTTCAGGCTAACCTAGAAGTACTGGCTCTCAAGGATAGCTGCCGGAACACACCGTTAGGTGCTTGGCGGCAGACTTTCTACTTGAGGGTGGTAGCTAGCCAGGCGGGTATCGCAAAATGCCCTACCACCATGCGAATGTTATGCATTATGCATTTAAAGCGCAATATAGGGCTCGTTAACATATTAAAACCCTTATCAATAAATATAGTGGGTATACTACCAACGACAGCGTTTCCAAGGCAGGTTGGCATTAGACAGGTGGCTGGCTATTAAACCGAAGGCACTTTACATTTGATCCGGCGTTACGCTTCTATTAACAAAGAGCTACAAGCTATATACAACACTACAGCTACTACAACATAAGACTTTGGATACTCTAAAGGCCATTGCAGGCCCACGGGCAGTCTACGTTTTCTTGCCAGATATCAGTAGGCAGCGTGCCCAGCATGCAGGCAGCATTGCCCCATTGAATTGTATGATTTCATTGAGCCAAATAAGTGCCAGCATTTCATCATCGCATTGTACAAGCTGGTATATTTAGAAGAATATGATGAGCTCCCTTTTTTATGCTCGATAGGTAAGCCTTGTCCACTATCTCACTTAAGGGTGAACTGGCCGGACGGTTCTCCATACAAACGCTGTTGGGTGATCACTCCCTTATTTGAGGATTTAGGTCCAAAATAAAGCTTAACACAGATTGATTTCGTCATTATCTAGGCTTGTATGATGCCAAAATTTGAAAAAGATAATTAAGTTATAAGTTATGAGCCTCGAAAACTTTATATGAAAATGTTTCGAAGCTCATAATTTACAGGATAATTATTTTATTAAAATTTCGGCATCATACAAGCCTAGATAATGACGAGATCAATCGGTATTATGCTTTATTTTGGACCTACATCCTCATATAAGGGAGTGATTACCCAACGGCGTTTGTATGGAGAACCGTCCGGCCAGTTCACCCTTAAGGGCAAGTGATGATGTTGTCGAAGATGATGTTCAGGCTAACCTAGAATTGCACGCTCTCAAGGACATCTGCCGGCACCGTGAGGTGCTTGGCGACAGGTTTTCTACTTGAGGGTGGTAGCTAGCCAGGCGGGCATTCGCAAAATGCCCTTCCACAATGCGGTGAAACTCAAGCTCTGGGCGGGCTTCGAACCATGGACCTGCTGCGCGGCAGTCCATAGCCAATGAAAATGGAACCGACTTCAACACTCAAATGTGTGAAATAACTTGTCGAAGTCGGTACCATGTGCACAATATTGTGATAATAGGTAATTTTGAACCATTATGATACCGACTTCAACAATTTATTTCACACATTTGAGTGTTGAAGTCGGTTCCATTTTTGGTAAAAAATTTAGATTTTTGCATCAGACCGTGAAAAAGAAAGTTTTTTTAATTAATGTTATTGTGACAGAACGACCTCGAGGCCTACCTAATGTTAATCGGGCTAACCTTAGCCTATTCAGATGCATTTCGTTACCAGTCACGAATTGCACTGCGCCTGTCACCTGGAGACATAGTTGTTAAGTCTCATATGCCTGTAATTTCAATAGCTCTCAAAGACCGCTGCCGGAAAACACCGTTAGATGCTTGGCGACAGATTTTCTACTTGAGGGGGTCGCCAGCCCGGCGGGCATTCGCAAAATGCCCTTCCACCATGCGGTGAAGCTCAAGCCGGCGGTGGGGATTGAACCAGGGACCTGCGGCACGGCAGTCCATAGCTATTATCGCTCGCCCATCATTGCTTCAAAGCTAGGGCGTGCTAGGGCTCAAAAAAGTGTTTTTATTTTGCTTCCTTCTCATGTAATGGAGCCACTTGAAAAATGATTTTATTGAATTTCTAGTTGACCATTCATCTTCAACGTTTTACACAGAGTATCAACATTTCAGTTTTGAAACTTATTCCGTTTAAATGAGCTAGGAACCCGTGACGTACATACGGATAGACAAACAGACGGCGTAGTTTCATTAAAAGGCTTCGTTTTACTCTTTAGTTACGGTACCCTAAAAACCATAAACAATAGTAACAAATATTTTTAAAATATTTTAAGAAAACATCAAACTAATATTTTAATAAAACACTAAAAAAGTGTATCTAGTGACAATTCTGCCTAATTAATTAGGTTAAGTGTTTTATTTAAATATTGATTTGATGTTTTCTTATAATATTTTAAAAATATTTGTTATTTTTAAAAATGGATTTCCGTAAAGTAACGACTGAATCTATTCATTAACCATAAACACTTTTACACCATTACGTTTAATACCATAAAAAGGTTTCATATTAGTGCCTTTGTTCCACTCATATGGGGTCGGTACCATTTGAAATTCTTCTTTAACAACAGACCGCACTGTACTGTACCAGCCGGATAGTCAAAGTCAAAATCATTTATTCAATATAGGCGTCTACGACGCTCTTATGAAGGATTACAAATTTTTATATTGAAATATTCTACATTGTACTGCCACGTTAAAAAAAAAAAATTGCATTAACGTTTGCTCTGCGGATCACATTACAAAATTACAAAAAAACGAGATGAAAAATTATGGTCATGTGCGGAACGTAAAAAAAGTATTGAGCCACTGCGAGAAGAACGGGCAAGAAGCTCCGGGCAATTCTTTCAAACGTCTTTTGACAATATGTTACATACTATATAATAAAATTATAACAATATTTGTTTAAATTACGTAGATGACAGGCTATAGCTTGTCAGAGGCGGAATCGTCCAAGAATTTTTGTCGCTTAAATAATCACAAAGTGTGTAGTAGGATTTCTAAAAACAAAACGTGCAACTTGAATTTTCAATCCACCACTCCAGTCCAATGCTGAACACAGCTTCCCGCATCATGGGGGGGTTCGCCATAATCCCCCACGCTTGGCAGGCATCTAAATCGCTGTTTAAGATATCAGTTCCTCAGAAGTCAGAACGCGCTGCTGCCGACCTTCCGGTATTTTACCTTTAGTAGCCTCTTACGGCACCCATGGGTAGCAATGGGGGGATGACATTCTAAACCAGCACGTAGGGGGCATACAAACTTAAAAACTTCTGCTAGAAACACACAAAAGAAAACACAAAGTTAAATTTTAAAATGTTTCGGCTTCCGTATTATGCACGTTGTTTACCTAACGCCAACCTTCCTATTGAATGCTTTCATTGGCAGTACACCAGCTAACTATTGTAATTAAGGCATAAAAACCGGCCAAGTGCGAGTGGGGCTCGCGCACGAAGGGTTCCGTACCATTGTCTGTAACCTAATCTTGCAAGTTACGGACACTTTTCGCATTGTCCGATTGAGCTGGGTGGGTACTGCGAAAACATATTTTATTTTATGGGAGCCCCCTTAATTATTTATTTTATTTTATTTTAAATAACTATATTTAAAGAGAACACAAAACTTAATATTCTGTGAATAGTTAAAGCGTCTACCTGTCACCTTTATTAGTATCGAGCAAGAAACGGTAAAAAAATCAAGTTTGTTGTATGGGAGCCCCCCTTAAATATTTAATTTATTTTATTTTTAGTACTTGTTGTTATAGCGGCAATAGAAATACATCTTCTGTGAAAATTTCAACTGTCTAGCTATCACAGTTCTTGAGATACAGCCTGGTGACAGTCGGACGGACGGAGGGATGGACAGTGAAGTCTCAGTAATAGGGTGCCGTTTTTACCCTTTGGGTACGGAACCCTCACAAGGGTAAACTTTGTTGTGCGCCCAATATGCAGCAACGCTTAAATAATGTCGACGTTAGTAATGGCTTCATGTCTTTTGAGCAATTTTACTCTAAGCCATCTATGACGACATCCAACAGGATACGGTATACTCAATGAACCGGAAATAAAATTGTTCATATAGTATTATATTAAATATAACACACACACAAACACCAAATAGATACCTGCAATGTAAATACATACGAAACCTCAGATATATGTACTTCAAATCACCGCAACTTCTACTAAAACAATGAACGATTCAATTGAAAACAACACAAAAACTTTAACTAGAATACTGGCCTGCATGAAAATCCATAAATTAAAAAAAATACTGCACACATAAACACGGCTTAAATTCAAAATGGCGGAAACGACCGGAGGTGGAATGCACATATTACCTTTTTCAGTTGCGCCGATGTATCTTGCAGTCTGGAACAAAGGATCAGTCTTCGCAGAGTCCCTACACGGGTTTTCACTGAAATATCCTTGGTAATACATGGTATTTATCAAAAATATACCTCTATTGGTTAAATACACTGATATTTAAAGGTTTTCAATGAATAAATTCAAAAATAAATGAGTATACACCTCCGGAATTACACTTTAGATTATCACTCAAAACATTAGCACTTAGGAATTCAACGTAAAAGGTTGGAATCGATTCAAAATAGGAATAAAGTTTTCTTTTTTATTTGCAAAAAGGCCACAATTTCTACGCGCTCTTTTGTTCCGAAACCGCTCAGCGGCGTTCGATTTTTCGAAAGCCTCGTTCCAATTTCAAATGGAAAATCGAATATTATTCATCAAATTAATGATCGAGGCGGAAGTTTTCGTTTTTCAATTGGCTTATTGTTATTTTTTTGTGTTTTATTTTATATTTTTTGTGGTGAAATCGGACAGTACCGTCTCTTGAAAGAGTGCGCGGCAAACTGAACCCTGCAGAGGCTTGGTTCGAGCTGTATGCATTGATTAGGCGAAACTAACTGCCTATATACGTCTCGTTTTGGCGCGTGCGTCTTGCGTCTCCCTCGCACCGCTGTCCAGTCGTTAGCGGCAACGAAATTTGGCTTCGCGAAAAGCCTGTGGTTCTCAAGTTTGTTTTATTAAATTTTAAACAAGCGTTGAATGAATACCTAACTTCTAGCTTTATTTAGGTCACAGTTAAAAAAATCTTAGAACTAAAACCTTCTTTTGTTAGTATATTTTTGCAATTAAAAATTAAATAGAAACTATAAAATTACACACATAGGTATTTAGAATTATATTAATATTTTTTTAAAAGAACGTCGTTGGTTTTCGTAAATACAATCAATGAGAAGTGTAAGTGAGAAGTGTCACCTTTCGAAATAATATGGTGATTAGTTTAATCGTCATATTAATCCAACTTTTAGTATCTTTAATTGCTGAAATTTAATTCCTTTCATCTTTTTTTATGTTATTGTGACAGAATAAGCTCGAGACCCACCTGATTTTAAGCAGACTAAACTCTGCCTATAACAGATGCATTTTATTACAAGTCACGAATTGCCCGTCATTTTGAGTCATAGCTGTTAAGTCTCATTGTGCCTGTAATTTTACTGGCTCTCAAGGACTGCTGCCAGAACACACCGTTAGGTGCTTGGCGACAGATTTTCTACTTAAGGGTGGTAGCTAGCCAGGCGGGCAATCGCAAAAAGCCCTTCCACCATGCGGTGAAGCTCAAGCCGGCGGTGGGGATCGAACCAGGGTACTGCGGCGCGGCAGTACTTAGCTATTACGGTTCGACCATCAGTGCTTCGAAATCTTTTGGTTTTTATTCTGAAACTGAGTATATTGAGAATGATTTATTTACTGGGCTAGAATTTTAGATCAGTAGAATTTTACAACAACAAAATACTTGTATAATTCAAACATTTTAACTAGTGCACGTCGCCTCTGAATTCTCCGAAGAGGTAACCAGAGGTGTCTAAACACGCAGGCCTATTTTGGTTCCAAGGAATGTAGGTTTTGCCGCCTACGGGGCACAGCTCGAGACTCCAAATAGTTGCTCAATTCATATTCTTTTTCATAAAAACGTAATAGCTTGTGAATCCCGAGGATCAAACCGAAAACCTTGAGATTGAAAATAAGCAAAATATGCTTTATGTTTAAGAAAATATTACTGCTTTGTGTTGGTATGTCCATATTACAATGTCGGGTATTGACATTGGGACCTAGCATTTTTTTCAGTTGTAAATAACTCTTGCTAAGGAAGTCATGCGCATGCTTTGTTTTTGCCATTCTGATTAAAGTGGATTTTGTGCCCCGTGCTCTGCTTGTGATTTCTCTTATTGCACATAATACAAAATATATATAATATTGAAAAAAAAAATACCTGGTGCGCTTAATATGCAGCAACACTCCACTCACGTCTCTATGTTGCTTTTCTTATCAACTGGACCGATCTACTCACGTCAATGTATACACTACACTGCTATTCTTACGAATGCAAAAATACGAATGAAACAACGTAAATCTTGGCTAAAACAGCTTTCCTCCAGTAGAAGGCTTAGTCATTGATACCTTAGTTGCTTTTAATGACATCTAACGAGTTGCTGTGGAAACTGTACGACTTAAAAGCATTTTTATCTACGATTGTGTTTATTGGTTGAATTTGCATTGAATTCAATTTCCATGTAAGAAAAGCTTGTTTTATGTTAATGTGACGGATCATTAGGTAATTTTTGAGGATTTATTGGATGATTTGTGGATTATTGAATCCAATGAAGGGGATAAGTTTGTCCTGAGCATGTCTACAAAAAATCAGATATGTGTTCTTTTACCGGGATAATAACTGTCAGTGATAATCACGAAACTATGTGTGTATGTAATGTCTTAGGAGACATCATAGAGTATTCGTGTATTCCAATTTAAGTAACCAGAATTTTACCCATAAGTAGACGATAAGTTTAATAAATAACTTTTTTATCATTAAAGTAATAAAATCTATAAATCGCTGGCTATAATGCTAATTTGTAATTGCTACGCATTTTCGTAGCATATCCGTAGCAGTGAGCTACGACATAATCGAATGAACATGTCTAACGAAACTAGTAACCACATTTTGGCTAGATTGGGTAACAAATATCATACAAGATACATATTGTCACACCTCGATTCGAAGATAAGAGGGTTTGCAGAGGGATTTTTGTAGCTGTATATCTAGCATATCTTCCAATGGTAAGAGGCAACAAAGGGAAAATAGGTATAAATTAATTTAATAAGTCAACAAAATCTTACTGCAAATTACTAGTTATAATTAAACGTTTTATCGTTTCATTTATAAAACCAGCTCGATGGGTTTGGAAGACTAAAAATTATCTCACAATATGCATCTTAAATCCGCCCAGTTTGTTTTTTAAGTACCAATATGACACTTGCGGTTTCAAGACAAATCTAATAATAACTCACATTGTTTTTTTGGTCGAATAATGAAACTCACAAACATATACATGAAGCCTTAAAACATAACAATCCTTTTTTTGGGCAGACGTGTAGATACTTACAGAAGGGAAGAAGCGGCTTCTGAAGAAATGCGATTTTTTAATTTATTTTAGCCCGGAACTCCAAGGGCATACATGGTTTACCCATATACACAATTGTTCTAATTTCAAATATAAAATCTGTACTAATGAACTCTAACTTCAAATACTGTTAGATGTTAGATTTTGCAGACTTACAGGCTGTCCAAATTTTTCAACGCCGTAGCATTGCTACGGATATGCTACGATAAAGCGTAGCGGTTACAATGATAGAAATTCATTTCGTCAATTTCATTTTCAGTCCAGTATTTAGGAGATTTAGTAGTAAATTTCTTCAATAATTTATATTGTAAGTTTATTTCAACTTAATCCAAACATGTTTTATTTATGTGTCTTTCCTTATAACTCCATCATTGGCGGTTGTAATTACATTAATTAATATACAATAATAACAAATATTTTTAAAATATTTTATGAAAACATCAAATTATTATTTTAATAAAACACTTAAAAAATACAAAAATATATCTAGTGACAATTCCGCCTAATTTTCCTGTTAAGCCGACGTGACGTCACAAACGCCACGCAGCCAAACCGGAAGAATTTTCGACGCCTATCGCTTCTACACGAAGCATCCTCAGGAGGTCCTGGCTCTACGAGCGCACAATCGAGAAAGATATTCTCAATCGTGCGCTCGTAGAGTCAAGACCTATTAAATATGGATTCCCGCAAAGTAACGCCTGAATCTATTTATTATAAAAATATACATTTTATTTTCAATTTGTTTGAAATAAATTTCATAGAGGTTTCATCAAAATCGGTTGTGAAGTTTGGTTTTGCCAATTATTTGTTTTCTTTTATCAAATAAATGGAAAAATATAAATTTTAATTGGATATGGCATTAAATCAAATAACAACTAAAAAATAAATGCAAACAAAAACAAAACCAAATTGCGTTTCATACTTTCCAGTTGGGTAAGTTGGTTTTTTTTTTCTAACTATTTTTCTATAAACTATTTCAATGTTATATGACGAAAAAATATATAAAAGGTAATCACTACGTAATATCGTACATCTGTATTTTCTACCTACATACAAGCCCACTGTTTACACATATTTATGGCCAGTGTAATATAGGGCAAATTCATTGCCCACTACCAGACATACTATAGTCTCTGGAATGATTCTGAGAATGATTTGTTACAAAAACTAAATCATTATTTGTATTGGCTGACAACGGTCGGAGCATATTTCGGCTATAGGGGTGGATGGCGCGGGCTCGAATCCCGCACATGACTATAATTTTTTATCACGTTGTAATTTTGTAACTCAATAACTGTTGACCCAGGAGATCATATCCACGGCCTTCAGATTGAAAAAAACACCTTATTACGATACAAAATTACAAATATACGATGGGAAAAAATTAAGTCATGTGCGGGATTCAAACCCGCGTCCATCCACCCCTTTAGCCGGGGTTTGCTCTAAACAATTGAGCTAACATGACATGACTTCATAACTCAAATCTTTCCTGTCGTTCTTTAACCATCGTATTGGAATGAAGCGACATCTATAGTACCACTTACGTTGTACTACAAACAAGACCAATTTTGCAATTTGTATTACTTGTAAACCATGACGCAACCTTATAATTTTAATATTGTTATGTTTGCTCCATCCCAATACGATGGTTAAAGAACGATAGGAAAGCTTTGAGTTATGAAGTCATGTCATGTTAGCTCAATAGGTTAGAGCTTACCCCGGCTCAAGGGGTGGATAGACGCGGGTTCGAATCCCGCACATGACTTAAATTCTTCCTATCGTATATTTGTAATTTTGTAATATAATCCGCATAGCAAGCGTTATTGCAAACATAACAATATTAAAACCTTTTACGACCCTAAAAGTTTGGGCACCTCTGTCCTGTACAGTGTTAAAGAATGTTAATGGTCACAAGTTGTATACCTGAATGTGACAAGTTTTTTCGCAACTAGCAGTGGCTAAGGGCGACATCTCTCTTTGTACGAGAAAATAGAATAGAATATTATACACCAGAGTTTTTCCACTGAAATGCTAGGCTACAATTCGCACTCTCCTATCGCTATTAATTACAATATAAAATAAATACGCTGATTAAGCATTATGTCACGTTCATACCCTTTACGTCGATATAAGTAGGATGTTGCAGCTCATTGTGCGTACAACGGATTTAATTAGCATCTAGTGCCTGGTTACCTTAATAATAGCGTGAATAGTAATACTACTAATGAGAGAAAGCCTAAGGAGGATGCCGTTAGTCAAGTGATCAACCATAAAAGCAACAACCATAGAAATACTAGCTCTCAAGGACAGCTGCCGGATCATACCGTTAGGTGCTTGGCGATTGATTTTTTCCTCGAGGTACCCAGCTGGGTATTTTCAAAATGCTAGTGGTAGACCACTACACTTAAGACTGCCATCCTAAGACAACAAACGGAACCAACAGTTTCACGTGCCCTCCGCCCTCCGAAGCACGGAAGCTCTCAGTAGTAATGTCACTACCCATCCAAATCATTACCACGGCGGGCGTTAACTTAGCTGATAGGTCAAGAACATCTAAGCAAACTACGCTTCGAGCGCTTCAAAATAGGAGAAGGTTTTGAATTCGATTGCATGTTTATTTTGAGTTTATTACTCTGGCAATTACGATTTGTTAATAATTTTCTTGGTATATTCACCTCCAAATTAGTCACATTTAAATTTCATTGACATCGGTCGAGTAGTTTTTAAGTTCAAGTCTTTATCTGAAAAATGTATATGCGTACCTGGATGATTTCATGTTTATTGCAACTATTGTCGATAGTGAATAGTATTTTACATAAGTAACAATGATCCTCTAAGAGTACAAAAAATGGTGTGTGGCTGTGTTACGAACACGACCGTTTATTGTACTTGAATACGTCTCAAAAATGCGGCTCCCCTCTCCTCCGCGCGATGTGTTACAGTCCTTACTTGGGGACTAAATTCTTTAATTTTTCAGCTATCCACTGGTGTTAAAAAAGTGTTGAAATTTGGAAGGGGATGATAGATATGTAGCTGCAACACTAAACTGTATGTACCGATTTTGTTATCAATAGTTTTTTTGCGGCCCTATGGAAGCAATTTCAAAGACGTATTCACTTCAAAATGTTTCACAAACAATCTAAACCGATACTGAAGAGTAACAAAACAATTTTGTAAAAATATTTTTGTACTCTTGGGCTATCTTTTGGCAAAAATATTTTAAGCTTCTGTATGTGTGTTGTGTTCTTTGTATCGTCAGAGAAGACTAAACTTAATGTAAGTACAATGTAAAACGGAATATTAAAATAATAATGCAATATTCTAGCTTTATATCATTGTTATATATAGCGTGGGAGTTCTTTTTGTAAAGCTTTCACTTTGGTATATACTTTTTGTACCTAATTTTTCTTTGTTTATACGAAGTTACTAGCTTACCGTACGTTCGCGAGAGATTGTTAGAATATTTTTCTGTTTTATTTATATCTGCTGGATGCACATTGACCACTATCTCACCCAATAGTAAAACATGATGTTGTTCAGGCTGACTTAGAATTACTGGCTCTTAAAAACAACTGCCGGGACACTCCATTGGGTGCTGGGAGACAGATTTTCTACTTGACGGCTAGTTAGCCAAGCGAGCATTCTCGAAATGCCCGCCACCACTATAACGACTGCCATCCTAAGACAACAACCAGGACCAACTGTTTTACGTGGCCTCCCAAGCACAGAAGCGCTCAGTACTAATGCCACTACCGGTCATCCATCCAAGTCATGACCGCAGTGGACGTTACTTAACCTTTAACTACTGGGGTGGGGGCCTATCAGGCTTTTAGAAAGTAAAATTATTGAATTACTCCTTTCCAGCATGCACTACACACGAGTACCGTCTAGTACCTTCGAGTTTAGTTGCGACGAAGTGGTCATTGGCTGTTAATTTGTTGTTATTCTTTATAGTTTTAAATAATGTGATTTTTGCCAAAAATTTTAAGTGTTTTCTAAACTTATACTACACTACAATAGAAAATTATAAAGAAATAAATTATACAAAAATAATTTTATGCTATTTCACTACTTATTTCACACTAAACCATACAAAAGCTATAGATGTTTTTTTATGTTATTGTGATGTGTCAAGCTCGAGTCCCACCTGATGTTAAGTGGACTAACCTCTGCCTATAACAGTTGCAATTCATCACAAGTCACGAATTGCACTGCGCCTGTCACATTGAGACATAGTTGTTAAGTCTCATTGTGCCTATAATGTCACTGGCTCTCAAGGACTACTGCCGGAACACACCTTTCGGTGCTTGGCGACAAACTTTCTAATTGAGGGTGGTAGCTAGCCACCTTGGTAGCTAAAGGTTAAGAGGCATTTTACATTTTAATGCGGTATACGAAGATTTTAAGCGCTTAATTTACTATCATAGGAAATATCTACAAGTTGTTTAATAATTGATAAAAATAAAATAATCTGTTCTCTTTTCAGTTAATGTACCAGATTTACAAACATACCATTAATTATTTTGTAGTGACCAATCTCCCGCACCTTGTTTTACGAATTAAAGTACACATATCCAACTTCAGAGTTCTATCTCTTGTATAGAGATTCATCAAATTAACTAAAAAAAAAACTATGCATCAGGCATATAATCCTGTTGACACATAGTGTACTAGAATATCGATAATTAATCGTCATTGTAGAAAAAAAATAAAGGTCTTGCGCCAATTTCCACGAATTATATCAGCAGTTTACCACGATATATTGCGTTTAATAAAGTGTAATTCCAAACAGATATTATATGAAAAGAAAGTTCATTCTTAAATTAATTTGATCTTTAATAAATTGTGATATTTACTCAGTTTTGTTAGACAAGAAAAAATATTTAACATAACTCGAAATGCTCATAAATTGAAATGTACAAGCGCGAGGCGATCAGTACCGCGCGAGCGCCCATCGAGATAGGACCTGTGTTCATTTTTCCTTGCTCTGACGTTTCGTACGCGGAACGCTTAGACGCAAGTTTATAGTGCGACCACAGAGTTTTGATCATGTCTTTATTTTTTTGAGTAACAAACTATACTTTATATTTGTTGTCCATAATATAAGTATTGTTGTCTTGTTAAGTAACTACATCTTTAGTTTCTGTTCATCCATTGTGTTATAAATAGGAAACGTCACAATTATGCAGCCTTATATAGCGTTATTGGAAAAATGCTAACAACCTCAAAGGGTTGGCTTCTTCTCTTTGGTCTGCTAGTTTTTATATTATTCTAGTTTAAATTAGTAACTCACTATAACTTTTGTTTTAGAAGGATAAGATAACAGGCGAATAATTGATTTCCAATATTTTTGGATTCAGTTAATGTCTATAAGTGAACACAGCGATAACTTCAGCTGGAAATTAAACTACCTTCCTAATTTGTACAAACCGGCCTCCCAGCTTTTCCATCATTTGTACAAACCGGGATACCAGTTAGCAGTCGATAGTCGTATTTACAAATTTACCATAAAATCTGCGTAAGTCCGACTTTCATAATCCAAATGGTTTCAAAAGGATGCATCCTTGCCTACGAATAAATATGAAAAGAAATGTAATTCAAGCTCAAAAACAACAGAACGCAAACTATACCGCAGCGGGCGTGGCTTAAAAAGTGTACCGCGCGGTGCTGTCAGTTCGCCACGTGGGTTCGAGTCATGCGGTTGTACCGCGGGAATAATCAACTGAATTTTTCAATGTTCTTCTACGTTATTTAATTCTGAAAAAATACCATAATGTGTAGTAAAATGGTAGAGAAGCCATACGGATATAAAAAAATCGGGAATAACTTGTATAAACGAGTAAATAACAATATTTTGGAAACCCATACTTGACTACCCTGGATAGTTTTATGCAACATGAATTTTACATGAAGTCAAAAATAACTTCGGAACATTGTTAGTCTGAGAACATTTCATCTGAAAACGATTCTCAATATATTTTTTTCGTATGCTTAATTTTTTATGTCAAACATGTACTACAAATGTCATAAAAAAACTATGATAAAGTTCCTCAATTCTAATATAGTATTTATGCTTCTAATTACATAAAAATATCCTAGGAGTAGGGCTTTGATCTGACAACTGTCAAAGTGGCAATTGATGTCGTTTTTCTCAGAATTGGTTTAATTTTAGGGATACAAACGAAATAAAAATTACAAATAATTGATCTTAGGTCTTATATCTGTCATACGTAAGAATAATTTCTAAGTAATTTTTATGTAATTTTAATCCAAAATATGAAATAGAAACGGAAAAATATGACATTAACTGTTATTTTGACAGCTGTCACGCTTGAGATCTATTTCTAGATAACTATAATGTCATTTGTACCTAAAACATAAAATTAAAACATATAAATACTACATCAACTGCCTCGTTGATAGTTGTCACACCAAGGGCTGCGGTATTGTTAGTTCCAATAGGTATATATAATCCATCTACTTAATTTGCTACAATGGAATACTAGAATAATAGTTCCGGGCATGCTGGGCACGTTGACAACTGGTAGAGAGCTGGAGTGTTTAGACTGCCTGCAAGCCTGAAATGGTTGGTTGACAGCTAGGTTGACTAAATGCTTTCGTTGTAGTAGCTAAATGTATTTATTACATTTTGCAGCATTTTGTTAAAATACATACCGCCAAAAAAACTTGATGTACTTATTAATCTACCACACGCAATAAGACATTTTTAAAATCTAATTTAATTCTAAGTTATATCCTACTATCAATATTAACTTGGATAAAAAAAAATACTTGAAATCCATTTCATTTTTTCAGCGCATCATATATACCGACTATTATAGAATATTATATCCAAGAAAGTAATTCCAATTTACTGAAATAAATTGCATTAAAAACCTAAAATATTTTATTGGAAAAATCTGTAATAGAAAATGAATACGTAAACAAGCTTACATAATGTGGCATAACGCCATCCACGCGTATCTAAAGCTGGGAACGCACTACAGAGTTGCGTCTATAGAAAAAGTCGGCTCAGCTGACTTTTTCGTTCAGAATAGCAATACGGCATAGCAGAACGGTTCTTCTAGCTAATGGCAAAAATTCGAAATGGATGAAGTTGTCGAAGTAAAATAATCGTGGTGTCTTGAAAAGAGGCCGATATAGCTGAAAAATTGATAAGTGTTATATTTGGGTGCAAGATATAACAAAATTCTCGTTCGAAAAAAACTCTTATTGACAACTCTAGCATTGCAAATGGTACGGTGGACTGTTCTGAGCTCCTCGAGCTGATAGGATTATGCATTCATGCAGCTGTATTGAGAAAACCCAAAACTTTATCTGTTCCGTTAGTTAAGACAAATTATAGGCAAAATGTATTCATTATGCGTGCAAGTGCGTCGTTTAACAACTTGACAGATACAGATATTGATTTATACAATACCTCAACTACTAAACTGAAACTTTTACTTAATGAAACATTCTTCTGTACTAGTTAATTTGAACCTTAAGTATTGTATTGTATTGTTTATTTCTTTTCATAAGTTAGTCGTCCACTCAAAACATTTTGTTTTATAATTTTTTTAACCTATAAGTGGAAACTTGTATTTGGCCAACAGCATTAAATGTGTTTTTCATGTAGTATATAAATGAATTAACTAATGTTATTTGCCTAGCTGTACATAAGTTTTCTGTAAATTCTTAAATAAAATAAAATAACTCTTCAGAGATAATGATCGATTTCACACAGATTTAAGAACGTAAAATAAAGTCTTATGAATTGTTGAAACGTGAAATGACTGGATAATTTTACTGCACCGCGTCTCTCCAGTGCCGAAAGGCATGGCGCAGGCGTGACGCAGAGTTACCTTCGGAGACATCTCTTTAGCACTGCGCCGTGCCTCTCCGAAGCCACATCACTATAGTGCGGTTTACGACATTTATAAATCCAAACAAATTAATATTTCCCGAGCCGCACCGTTTCGCTGCCGCGCTGTGCCGTAGTAGTGCGGTTTGGCCTTAGGCAATGACGGCGGTGACAACATCACTTTGACGCGACCAATCAGATGAGATCATTTCAAAGCGCCAAATCAATTAACCAATCCAATTGAATTTTGAAAATAGTGCGTGTTTTGTTACATGTGAACTTGATGAGGCCGAAATCAAAGCGGTCACTGTATCAGAGTTATACTTCTTTACTTTATTTATTCGTAGATCCTTGCCCATACAAGAAAAAAATCCATATTTTTCTGAGATAACGGAAGTATTTTGAATATTTGAAGCAGTGATGGCTCAGTGGCATTGGCTATGGACTGCCGCGCAGCAGGTCCATGGTTCGAATCCCGCCCAGAGCTTGAGCTTCACCGCATGGTGGAAGGGCATTTTGCAAATGCCCGCCTGGCTAGCGACCACCCTCAAGTAGAAAATCTGTCGCTAAGCACCTAGCGGTGTGTTCCGGCAGCAGTCCTTGAGAGCCAGTGAAATAACAGGCAAAACGAGACTTAACAGGTATGTCTCAAGGTGATGGGCGCAGTGCAGTTCGTCACTTGTGATGAAATGCATCTGTTATAGGCAGAGGATACTGCTTAACATCAGGTGGGCCTCGCGCTTGTTCCATCAAAAAAACATAAAAAAACAAAAAAACAAAATGAAATCTGAAACCAGCACAAATTACATTTTGGCCCCAAAATATTACGTCATTTCATATTAATCTCGTAACTACGTCAACAGTTATAAACCTAGAAAGCCGCAATTTTGCATATGTATAAGTCATTTTTCACTCGATACATTTTGCAACGCAAACACTTACCGATGCAAATTTGCGTATTAAATAATCTCGTAACTAATTTTAAACTTCTAAACCAAAAAAACGGAAATAATACAGGTGTAGCCGTAGGTGTGCCGTAGGTGGTATAGTTTTTCAGAAAAAAATATTGCTCTCCAATACAGTTTTCCCGCCAAAGTTCTTAAAACAATTGGGTTGTTTTAATCTTGTTACTTTAAGATATTTGGCGTAAAAATCTGTCACAATTCATGGCTAAAGAACAATAGTAAATTATCATATTAAAAGAAGAATCAAAGTTCTAGGTGAGTTAGTTACGAAAAAATAAAAATAGCAATTAAATTACTATTTCCCACCATTTTTGTCGTGTGTTCAAACCCCATTTCCAGTATTTTTTTCTATAAAAAGGTGTATTATCATTTATTTTCCATAGAGGAAATAGTGAGCATAAGAGTTTATAGTGAGGATTGCATTGGTACCAAGAAGTATATATGTTGATTATAGATTGCATCAAAGATATTCGACTCCTTGGATTGACAGTAACTATATGAACATGGCATGAACCGAAAAATGCTAGTAACAGCCTTATGGCTGCGTTCGGCACACATCCCATCAAAAAAATTTGCATTTTTAATGAATAAAGTTCCATCTCCTAATTGTCCCGACTGTGGGGTTATTGAGGACGTTCAGCATGTATTGATGGAGTGTGTGCGGAATGAACGCTATAGGAGATCTTGCTTTAATAGAAAAAGTATAACAGATGTTGGATACTGTAATTGTGTACTAGCAAGTCCTATGTCAGACCGTGCAGTTCAAATGTATAGATTAGCAGAATTAGCTTTACAATAATTAGTTGGTAAGTTTGTATTTTAGCTTTACTGGACGATGTGGTCGCTTAGCGACAAAGCCCATAAAAAAATAAATTAAAAAAAAAAAAAAAAAAAAGATATTCGATTTAAAAACAAATAACCTCAAAATCTGTATATATATATATTTACATTTCGCTGTTTGGTCTACTCAAACTAAATGGATGAAAATGTTATTTTTTTAATGGTATAGGTGATATATTGTGGTATGGGAATATGAGGGTGACATGTTTAAGTAATGGAAAACCAAAAACGTCATGGGACGTTTGTGGTTGGTACTAAGTTGTTTTCCGGATGCACAGAAAAATAAACCTCAATCCTATGCATGGTCATTATGGCAGACAGTGTTAACGACTGGATATAGATACTGAAGAGTGTATACGAGGAAAATAGCAATTTTTGGAAAATTTAAATGAAAGAGCTTTTAGTCCGCAGCCTTTAATCAATGCCGTTACGTCAAATATTTATATAATTTTAAGCCGTATATTTTTTTAATTATTTAAGTTTATTGTTACAATAAATGATTCAAACATATCTATTTTTTATTCATCAAGGATGAAATGTAAATATACGATTCACGATGTAGGTTGACTATTTAATGTACATGCCTACTTCTTTTCTATAACATTAGCAAGTAATCGACAAGAAATTGATTATTTACTCATGCCAATCACACAATTTTTAAATTCGCAACTTACATTTCTTTATTAATGAGGGCTAGTATCAAAATATGTTACTCACAGTCACGCTATTCCGTCGTCACTTCTTTCGCTTGTGTAAGCGATGCGCTGGCATTTACCTAAACTTCAGTAGCGTGATTTTGTGAAATGGCTCTTAACTTAGTTGAACGACTAAGCAATCTACGCTACGACCGCTTCTAAACTGAATAGACGTAACATTAGGATATTTCTTGGTAGTGATTTTATTTTAAGCTTTTTCTGCCTAAAATGTTATTCGTCTCGCCCTTATTCCTAGATAAGGGTGAGTTCGGCACATGTGGCTTTCTGTCATCTCAACACTCAACTTTTCTACACGTTATTCACGCAGTTCATTTATACGATCTATAGATGGTAGAATATTTTATTTTAAACTCAGAATCAGACTGCTTTTATGGCGCATGTTTGTGATTGTAAAAGCAGTGCTTTGTAATATAGATGTTCCGGGTTCGAACTTCGGTTTTGTAAAGTTATTGGAGTTTTCCAATAAGTATTTTTACAAGAGCACACCGGAAGCTGAAGAGTGCGTAGCAGGTGGTTATAGGTTCATCCTCTATTGTACGGGCCCAGAACGACTATGTGTGGCAAAACGTGAGTACTAGGACAACATTCGAAGGCGACAGTCGTGGCGATATGCTACAAAAAAACCTTATTCTGTACTGCGTCAAACAAAACTTTTATGCGCACTACTACATTGAGGGCCTGTTTCAGAATGTTCGAGTAAGTTCCGGTTATACTACCCAGAACATAAAATAAATTAATGATAAAAATGACAGTTAACATGCAGCGCGTTTCAAGCTTTAACCGATGGATAGGCTAAATCGATGACTGTGAAACGCAAACATAGTGTTTTTTATTTATTTAATATGTTCTGGGTAGTATAACCGGAACAAATTCGAAAATTTTTGAACGATTTTAATATATTGGCCTGGAGCTTGTTCCGTCACAATAATAAACAAAAAAAGTTTGAACAACTCAGGCCCACGCAATGATTGCAGTAAAACATATTTTAATGGCTATCCCTGCTGATTGTGATGTGAATGCATGATTGAACCTGCAGAGATGCGTGATATACGAGAATCGGGAATCGGATAAAATCACTTTCCTACCTTTATTCCACTACGCTACGGGGTGGGAACGAAACAGCTGTAGTGGAGGTTTTAATCAATAATTTTTTTTACAAAAAACTACCGACTTCTAGTATTGAAAAGTATGATATAATATGTTAAAGTCGGCCCCACGCAACAAGTTATATCATACTTTTCAGTGACAGAAGTGTGTTAATTATAAAAAGAAAAAAATTGTTTAACATTTTTTGTGATAATCACTGGTTGAACAATCGAATTTCACTCACCTACAATACTAATTCCCATGGACAAAGCTTGCCATTAGCAAGTCATCTGGGTATGTCAAGCATTTTCCAGTGAGTTGAGTGTAACTTAAAAACCACTTGATCGATTTCCATGAAATTATATGAGACCACAACAGAGCTATACTTTTCAACAAAAAAATCAAAATCTAACTACTTAGTAAAAAATTATGTGGGCCCTACCTCATTTTTTTGGAAGTCAGTAAAAAAATATTTTGGATGCAAAAGATAAACTCCTGTTGGACTTGAACTCGCAAGCCAGAATCCCGCCCTGGTGAATTTCTAATTATGCATTATATTTCTATTATTGGAATATTGGAATGCACATATTTTTTTGTTGGTGGCATCTATCTAAATAGCTTGAAATTATTTACTTAGGCTGGCAGGTTGATATTCAATCAACACATAACACCAATTCAATGACGCCATTTTAAATTTTGACTAAGTATTATAAAAAAAGCTTTAACGCATTCTGAGCGGAAACATAGAAATTACTTCTTATGGATAAACATAACTTCCAGCGCGACTTGAACCCGCAACCTCAGAATACCGTGCTGGTACATTTTCAATTATGCCATGGAAGCGGGTGCTGGACAGTCAAACTTGTCTCCATCCGTTATGATTAATACTTTAAAAAAATAATTGACCTACGTACTGTTCTGTGCTGTACTGTATCGGCCCGATTGTCCAGTGCTGAACACAGCCTTCCCCATTAAGGGGGTTTACCATAATCCCCACGCTTGGCATACGTTTTAGGAATTGCAGTGAGAGGTATCAGTGCCTCAGAAAACACTGCTGCTCACCTTCTGGTCTGTTATCCTTAGTCGCCTCTTACAACACCCACATGTAGAGATGGAGGGCGGTGACATTCTAGCCCACCTCCTCATTGGCCATGACTATACCAAAAACACTAATTAAGGACATAGTCAAGCTTAAATGTAATTGTAAGAACAAGAACTGACACAGGACAAGGCAGCTAGATAAAACGAAAACAATGAAGACGTGAGCTTAAGCAGATTTACCTCCTGAAATTGAAGCGCCCGTAGATTAGTTTGTGCTGTCGTTTTTAAGAGGTCAACTAAGTTAAGCAAAGTCCATTGCGGTTATATATTGCATGGGTGAGCGCTAGTGGCATTAATATTGAGTTTACACGTGCTTCGTAATGTTACTTACTATACATAAAAATTTCAGTCACAGTTGTTGTCTTTTTTTATTGCAGATTGGTAAGCCTTTGACCACTATCTCACCTGATTGTAAGTGGTGATGTGGACGAAGGTGTTAACAGGCGTAACCTAGAATTACTGGCGGTCAACGACATTGTATTATATTATTCTGTAAAATAACATTAAGCTTTGAGTAAGCAAATTGGGAAACTGTAATGCCCACACAAAAGTCATGTATAAATAAATAAATAAATAACAGATGCCTTTCATCACAAGTCACGAATTACACTGCGCCCGTCACTTTGAGACGTAGTTGTTAAGTCTCATGTGCCTGTAATTTCACTGGCTCTCAAGGACTGCTGCCAGAACACACCTTTCGGTGCTTGGCGACAGACTTTCTACTTGAAAGTGTTCGCTAGCCAGGCGAGCATTCGCAAAATGCCCTTCCATCATGCGGTGAAGCTCAAGCCCGCGGCGGGATTCGAATCAAGGACCTGATGCGTGGCAGTTTATAGCCAATGCCACTGAGCTAACACTGCTTCAAAAATTAGTCTTAGGGAGGCATTCGTTTTAGAAAGGTAGTAAGGTATTTTGCGGATGCGTAGCTGGTTAGTTGTCTCAAATAGAAAAGCTGTAACTAAGCTCCTATCAATGTGTTCCGGAAGTGCTCCTTAAGAGCCAGTAACCTACAGGCACATGAGATTATATATGAACAATATGAAAATATAGTGTATTAAATGAATATATATCGTACGTTGATAGCGCATTTAATAACGACTGTCATCCTCAGACAACAATCGGGACTGACTATTGTACAAAGTCAATTGTCGTATAACTATTCAATTTCATCATATAATACGCAAAATTTGCCATATTTAACGATACAGATTTAATTTTATTTTAAATACTTATTAAACTAATTATATTTGCTACGGATAAAAGTATTTTTTGAAATTTGAATAGTATCAGGTTAACTTATGTAATCAATATGCATATGTGTTCAATATATTTTCAAGATAATACGGGTAATATTATTTTCAACTGTGATCGTGGATACCATGATCATATAGGATAAATAGCAAACCTACTCGTAGCTATAAGCGCGATGAAACTTTTTTTAATTTTTCGGCCTCTGACGTGAGTTTCTACCTTGACATTTTTGTAAAACATACTTAGTACCGACCCCACATAAAGCGGGATATTTGTAGAAATATGATGATGCGTATCGTGGTATCGTTCATATGTACAAACGAATTTTGTCATATATACTATCAGAATAGAATTATAACAATCATCATTGAACTAAATAGCTACGGCAGCGTAGAGTTTATTTGTAGCGCTTAGCTACGAAGCCTCTACGCCGTACTTCGAGAGAGCTACGACATTCTACAAACACGCTTGCTACGATTACATCCATTGAGTACAAAACCAATAAACCTCCTTGTAAGGAAAATTTACTTTTTATGGTTTCGTACCAGAAAACGGAACCCAAGTACTTCTATCTTACCTGATGGTAAGTGATTATGTGGTCAAAGATCTTGTTCAGGCTAACCTAGAATTACTGGCCCTCAAGGATAGCTGCCGGAACACACTGTTAGGTGTTTAGCGACAGATTTTCTACTAGACGGTGGTAGCTAGCCAGGCGGGTATTCGCAAAATGCTCTACCACCATCAAGACAACAACCGGGACTGCCGGCTTAACGCATCCTCCGAAGCACATACACGCTCAGTAGTAAAGCCACTAGCGGTCACCCATCCAAATCATGTCCACGGCGGACGTTGTTTAACTTAGCCGATCGGTCAAGAACGGCTAAGCAAACTTCGCTACGAGCGCTTCAAAATTATATAAGTGTTTGTAGATGTATAGAGCATCAATTAGTATATACTCGAACATCTAGGAACAGCTAAGCAAACTTCACTACGAGCGCTTCAAAATTATATTAGTATTTGTAGATGTATAGAGTGTCTATTAGTATATACATCTATGCCTGCGAGCCAGAAGGGTATGTTCAGCATAGGCTACACTATAAGTACTTCGTATTCCTAATACGGGAATGTTAATGCAGTTCTAATTACATATAGAGCATAAGAGTATTGTACTGTACTGTAACAGCCGACTCGTTCACTGCTGAACACAGGCTCCCGTATTAAGGGGGTATTTTCCATAATCCCACGCTTGGCAGGCGGCTTGGGGATCGCAGTGTAAGATGGCAGTTCTTTAGAAGGTGCTGCTGCCCACCTTCCAGTATTTTTCCCTAAGTCGCCTCTTACGACACCCACGGGATGATGTGGGGAGGTGCAATTCTAACCCGGCACCTCACGAGGTAGTAATTTATATATAAATACCTATAAATATGCATTACCTATAATTACTATAAAAATTCACATACCTATAATATATTTAAACGATAAGCCTTTTTAAGAATAGAAGTAGGTAATTTATATGCTGTATTTGTGTTCACTATAAATCATCGATAATCATGTTGGTGCAGTTTCAATGTACATACGAATCCATGCCGCGAAACGACAAATTATATCGATTATGTTATGTATATAGCGGTCTAGTAGTGTTGTTACGTTAGGACATGGTCGTGTTCATGTGTATACTGATAATTAAAGGGTTACATCATCTCATTTCTACCCTTATCAAACACAATGTTTGGCCGAAGTGTTATTTTTATGTTATTGTGATGGATTTTGCACGAGGCGCACCTGGTTTTAAGTGGACTAACCTCTGCTTATAACAGATGCATTTCGTCACAAGTTACGAATTGCACTGCGTCCGTCACCTTGAGACATAGTTGTTAAGTCTCATAGGCCTGTAATTTTACTGGCTCTCAAGGACTGCTGCCGGAACACACTGTTAGGTTCTTTGCATCAGATTTTCTACTTCAGGGTTGTCGCTAGCCAGGCGGGCATTCGCAAAATGCCCTATTACCATGCGGTGAAGCTCAAGCCCGCGGTGGGATTCGAATGCACCTGCGGCACGGCAGTCCATAGCCAATGCCACTGAGCCATCACTGCTTCATATGTATTTTTTTTGGATTCGTGTGTATTTTTATTGGACATATCGTAGCGAAGCTTGCTGACTAGGCTAAGCAATGATTGTTGCCTATTTAAATAATAATATTAGCGAAAGTTTGTAAGTATGGATGTTTGTTACTTTCTCACGCAAAAACTACTAAATGGCATTAAATGAAACTTAACAATAGTATAGCTTACACTTCAGAATAACACCTTAACCATAATTTATAAAGATATTGTGTGACTTAAAATATAATGATGAGTGTCAAGTAGGTAGGAAAAATAAGAGCAATTTGCGAGCTATTCTGGCGTGTGCTGCAAAAACCTTTAGTATCATACGTACATAATGTATAACGGAAATGTGCAAAGCATCTGCACCAAAATAATGAACCGCAAATACAATAAAAATTTATTTCTAATGCATTTTTGGTAGTAACAATTGACCCTTATCAAACTAATATTATAAAGGCGAACGGTTGTGAGTGTATATGTCTGTTTATTACTTTTTCACACTCAAACGGCTGCAACAATTTAGATGGATTATGAAGCTATGGAGGTAATTGAGGCGCTGGCTTAACACATATGGTAATTTTATCATCAACACCTATCAGCACGCGGGTGTTACCGCGGGGTGCAGCTGGTATAGAACTGCCTGCCTGAGTCTGTGTTTCTGGTTAAGTATCTTCGCTGCTCGCTCAATCATCGATCGAATCTTCACTTAACATCAGGTGAGATAGTACCCAAGTGCTACTCAGTTTAGGATAAAAAAGTATATACATACTTGAAGCGCGTACGTGCTTCGGAGGGCACTTTAAGCCATCGGCTTCGCCACAAGCTTCACGTTGCGAAGCACGGGCACGCTGAGTAGTAAATGCCACCAAGGGTCACCCATACAAGTAATGACTGCAACGGACTTTGTTTAAACTTGACATACACCCTAATTTGGGCATTCATGAATGAAATTAGTTCGTAAACTATTTTATGTGGCTAAGCTATATGGTGTTTAGAAGTTCACGTCTGCAAAGTTATAAATTCAGGTGGAATTTTCACTAGATATATGTTAGGTATTTTTTACACAATTTTCTTATTAATAGTTTATTATGTACATTAATGTACTTCTTATGGTTCCGTACCCAAATGGTAAAAACGGGACCCTATTACTGAGCCTTCGCTGTCCGACCGTCTGTAACCAGGCTGTATCTAAAAACACTAAAAATAAAATAAAATAAATATTTTAGGAGCTACCCGCACAACAAACTTGATTTTTTACCGTTTCTTGCTCGATACTAATAACGATGACAGGTAGACGCTTCAACTATTCACAGAATATTTGGTTTTATATTCTCTTTAAATACAATAAATTAAAATAAATAATTAAGGGGGCTCCCATACAATACAAGAGGTATTCGCCGTACCTACCCAGCTCAATCGGTCACTGCGAAAAGTGTCTATAACTTGCAAAATTAGGTTACAGATAATGGTACGGAACCCTTCGTGCGCGAGTCCCACTCGCACTTGGCCGGTTCTTTTTAAATTAAAACAATGTTTTTTTTATATATATATATATGTACCATCAAAACTTGCTCCTCTCCATTCAAAGGTTGTCTGGAAGAGATCGCTTTGAGCGATAAGACCACCTAATGTTCACTAATATAAGCTAAATATTTTTAATTTTGTTTTAGTTTAAGGTATTCAATAAAGAACTGTCTATCCATCTATCTATCTATGTACCAAAAACGGTGAAAAACGTCTTATCTCCTTTTCAACTTGCAATAACATTGGAAAAAAAACCACAAACTTATGTTTTTTTACATAAAAAGTTAGCTTATTTCACCGCAATTGCACTGGTATGTGTACTTTTTGTTTAAACCCTACCAAACTCGGGAAATTAGAGGTTAAACACGCACGCACGCGAAACGGTCAAAACCGGCTCACACCGCTTGACAGTCAACGCTTTGGCGCCAGTATTTTCTTCAATTATTGAAGCACTCACTGAAGTTTCTAAGCTGTTCTTAACAGATCAGCAAAGTGAAGCAACGTCCGCCGCGGTCATGAGTTGGATGGGTAACCGCTAGTGACATTACTACTAAGTGCTTCCGTGCTTCGGAGGGCACGTTAAGCCCTGGTTGATGTCTTAGGATGGCAGTCGTTATAGCATGGTGGTAAGGCATTTTGCGAATGCCCGCCTGGCTAGCCACCACCCTGAAGTAGAAAATCTGTCGCCAAGCACCTAACAGTGTGTTCCGGCAGCTGTCCTTGAGAGCCAGTAATTCTAAGTAAGCCTGAACAACGTCTTCGACCACATCATCACTTACCATCAGGTGAGATAGTGGTCAAAGGCAACATATAAAACATAAAAAAACATTACTGTACCAATCGGATCGTCCACTGCTGAACGCAGTCTGGGTCTGGGTGGGTGTGGGTCTTTAAGGGTAGACTGGCCATACTCCTTCCATTATTGCAGTAACCTTTCTACTAAAGTATATTTAGTTGGATTCTGAAAGCTGTGACGCTCGCATCACTTCCTAGCTGTGAAACCGCATGTTGTATGACATCCGAGGGTGGGAATTACTTATTCAGGAGTTATGCAGACACCATAGACCCGCAAATTATTGGGTCCCTTTTACCCCTAAGGTTACGTTTAGATACTTGTATGTATACCAGGGTAAAGGAGAGTCCGTATAGTTTCCGGCTTAAAAAACAGCACTGTAATTAAATAACTACAAAAGGTAAAGACAATGACAAACTCTGTAACTCCGTCACTATCTAACTGCGTAGAAGTAAAACCTAAAGAAAGTTCAAAACACACAACAAGTAACTTAATGTGAATTAACTTGTCATTATTGTTAAGGTTTGCTATTTTTAGCCGACTTTAAAAAAGAAGGAGGTCCTTAAATTGGCTGTACTTTTAACCGACTTCAAAAAACGGAGGAGGTTCTTAATTTGACTGTACTTTTGTTTCTATACTAATATTATAAAAAGGAAAGATTTGTATTTTTGTATGTAACGAATAAACATAAAAACTACTGAACCGATTTGAAAAACTCATTCACCATTGGTATCCTACACTATCTCTGATGAAAAAAGGCAATAGAATCTTATAAAAAAATAAGTTTTTTTTTTTTTTTTAATACACGTGTTTAACCAGGGCGTGCCGCTAGTAGTTTATAATTTACTCACTTGTTTGTAGTATTAAAATGTTTTTGTATACTTGTCGAGCGCGTAAATGGCTGCATAAACCTTAAATAAGTTTTTAGACGGTACTTTTGATTCACTATAGTAATACCTAATGTTGATAAATAAAATAATGAGTTCCCGCAAAGCTTCTCCTAAATATATCAACGACGTTCATAATTATGGCAGTGCACCTTTCTACTAAAGTATAATTAGTTTCATTCGGAATGCTGTGAGGCTTGCAAGGCCACGTTGTATGACATCCAAGGGTGGGAATTACTTATTAAGAAGTTATGCAGGCACCATAGACCCATGAATTATTGGGTCCATTTTACCCCTAAGGTTACGTTAAGATGCGTGTATGTATACCAAGTTTACCAGGGTATTAGAGAGCCCGTACAGTCTTCGGCTTAACCCATTGGCATCGGCGATAATGGTAACAATAGAATTTCATTCATAACTAGGACATAGTGGTCCTGACGATGCCAATTTAAAAAACGGACTGTAATTAAATAACTACAAACGGTTTAAGACATTGACAAACGCTGTAATTCCACCACTATCGAATTGTCTAGAACCACAGAATAAAAACGACCAGAAGGATCAATCCGCAAAGTCATTCCAATAAATAAGCGACTCTAGCTACGATGCAATAAAGTGCACTTCAGCTTGCAAAGCACGGAGTAGGTACCTAATATATACAAGTTTTTTTATGATATTGTAACGGAACAAATCGAGGCCCATCTGATCTTAAGCGGTCTAACCTCTGCCTATAACAGATGTGAAAATCGAAAGAAAGTTCAAAAACACATAAGTATCTTTAATAAAATATGTGAATTTACTTGTGTAGCGCGAGCTTAATTTTTGGGTTGTTTTTGAACGCGCCTAAATACGAGGACGATCGGTTTTCATCGCACATCTTGAAAATTGAGAGAAAGACAGGAGAGTATCGACCCACCACGCGTGAGAAACTCGCTCCCGAGATTGTTATTGTTTATTTATTTTTTACTCTAGTGTATCAAATTTGAGAACCTGTTTTTCAAGTGATTACTCAAACCATGAGGAATATGTACAAATAGAACATTAATGACAAGTATAATTGTGATAACAAGTATACATGTCACTATTGTTAAGGTTTGGAATTTTAGCTGACTTCAAATAAAAAACTGACCAAGTGCGACTCGTGCTCCGAGGGTTTAGTACAAACCTGTAAGTAACCTACCAGTAAAGTTAAGTTTTTTTTTTATATTGTGACGGAACAAGCCCGTGACCCACCTGATGTTAAGTGGACTATCCTCTGCCTATAGCAGATGCATTTCGTCAACGACGAATTGAACTGTGCCCGTCACACTGAGACGTACAGTTGTTAGGTCTCATGTGCCCGTAATTTTACTGGCTCTTAAGGAATGCTGCCGGAACTAATAAATAAAAATATTATATTATTAATGATAATAATATCGTTGTAGAAATTTATGCTCTTTACAATATTTTATTTATCTGCGCTATAATACTTTGCTTCGTACCATATTTCAAGATTCTGAGTTCACGGGATGTACCCTGTAGGTTAAGATTCCCTTGCGAGTGTAAAAAACATATGCGGCGTAAATGGCGGTATCTTTTGATTGCGTTGGCTTAAAAGATTTACTTTTTCACAGTTCCAAGGGACAGTAGACCTGAGTATTTGATATAAATTTCAACTTGATACCTCTACGCGTTACTGAGAAAAAGGGTCTTGACAGACAGACAAACGGACAACAAAGTGATTTTATAAGGGTTCCGTTTTTCGTATTAAGGAACGGAAGACTAAAAATTAAACTTTTGTCTAATTATCTTTATGAAACTATGCCATTTGGCGTTAGTTTTAGGTACTAATAAATTCCTATAAATGGAATTATAATTAATAGTTTCAGGCGGTATCATATAATTTAAAATATCAAAAATGTTTCTGTATTTTAACGTTAACATTGGACTACATTACGGAGTCATTAATTTCTTTGGGTATAAAAATTCGAAGACAAAGTGGAGATAAATTCAAAATAAATTTGATATTGACATAATAAAAACACGGCAGTGTCGTTGGTCTATTCAATTCCATATCCTGGTTAATCCCTCTGGCACAGAGAAATTTCTTGGTTATGTATGACACTTGCAACTACGCACTTTCTTGGTTATGACTTCTGCTACTGAGTAATTTCTTAGCTATGATCTCTGCAACTGCTTTTTTTATATTGACCTCTCCAACTGGAAAATATCTTGGTTATAACCTTAGCAGCTGAGCAATCTCTTGCTTATGATCTATGCGACTGAATTGACACGTACATACTATACTAGATTGACAAATGATGGAGAATAATCGGACCTAGTTATGCAAACAGGAACCAATCCACACACATGCCAAAATCGAGATAAGGACACAGAAGCTTTCAAAAATGAACCTTCTAACGACACTGTAAATATCAAAATGATCTGGCAATTTTGACAGAACAAAAGATTTCTATGACAAAGTTATCAACCAACATAACAGCAGTTGTACAATAAACTAACAAGATCCATGCCCCATAGTCAAAACTGTCATTGTGTGGATTGGTTCCTGTTTGCATAACTAGGTCCAATCTATCATAAATGAAAGTACGGTGCGGTCCTATGGGAGCATCCAAACGCTGGCTTCCAAATCCAAGAGATTTTATAATCAGCACAGCTTTAGCTACATTATTCAGTCTACGATACATACATAATATATATATATATATATATATATTTATGTTATTGTGACGGATCAAGCACGAGGCCCACCTGATGTTAAGCGGACTAACCTCTGCCTATAACAGATGCATCCGTCACAAGTCACGAATTGCACTGCGCCCGTCACCTTGATATATAGTTGTTAAGTCTCATGTGCCTGTAATTTCACTGGCTCTCAAGGACTGCTGCCGGAACACACCGTTAGGTGCTTGGCGACAGATTTTCTACTTGAGGGTGGTCGCTAGCCAGGCGGGTATTCGCAAAATGCCCTTCCACCATGCTTTGAAGCTTAAGACCGCGGCGGGATTCAAACCATGGACCTGCGGCATGGCAGTCCATAGCCAATGCCACTGAGCCATCACTGCTTCAAATATAATAAAAATGATCAATTGGGAATATATATGGTGAATAAAACATAAATATGAGGTACACGAAGGTAGTATGGGAAAAGGATAGGAGAGATTTTACGGAAATGACGAGGGGTCTTGTCGAGAAGGATATCATACAAAGATAGCCGCAGTTTCTGGTATTCAAAGTAAAGTTGGTAAATGTTCCCTTCGTCCAAACCACAAGGAGTGATCCCTAACCCAAATGTTGGCCAAATGAACGGGTGTACAGTCGCCGGCAATAATAATTATACACATTGTAATTTTCAAAATAGTGGCAAGGACGTATGTGTCTCTCTATGTACACAAAAGTAATCAAAGAATAAATTGAATTGTTTCACTCATGTGTATGTTAACTTCCATCACTAAGAATTTAGTGACATCGCATTATTATGAAAATTACGAAGTGTATACTTATTATTGCAGGCGACTGTACGTACATGCGGGCGCTTACCAAATACGATATTTTACTGAAGTAGAAATATTGCCTGCATTTCGAAATTTAAGAAATTATGGTTTAGCATGTTAAAGGACCCGCATTTTCTTATTTAGTCTATAATAATAACAAACATTTTAATAATATTTTAAGAAAACATTAAATTAATGTTTTGATAAAACACTTAAAAAAATGTAAAAATATATCTAGTGACAATTCCGCCTAATTTTCCTGTTAAACCGACGTGACGTCACAAACGCCATGCAGCCAAACTGGAAGAATTTTCGACGCGTTTTGCTTCTATACAAAGCATCGAACTACTTATAAACTAAGGTTCATATCAGCGTGCGGTGTAACGTAGTTGTTACGTCAATATCCTACTCTGACTAAATAATACTTTCATATGGTTGCAATGATAAAAAGTAAACAATACAAAATGTTAAACAATGTCATAGTTTGTTTATTTGTAAGATTTCAAGGTATTTTATTCCGTAGTTTGCGAGACAACTTTCAAATCAGGAAAGAATAACTTTTACTTTGAGATTCTCTGTACAAAAAATGAGAAAACTTAGATGAATTACTAGTATTCCGGGCGCGGCTCCGCCCGCGCGTAGCACTGTTATCGCCAAAACCTCTTTTTGCGCAGTTGGGTAAAAACTATCGTTTGTCCTTTCCCGGGTCTTGAACTATTTTCATACCAAATTTCATCCAAATCGGTCCAGTATTATATATATGTATATATTTATAATATTATATGGTGTAGAGTATAGATAAACGAACAGTTAATTTGCAGTGAACATGAGGTTTTACAGTCTCTGTACAGCAGGTCCCCGTGGGGTGCCGGGTTAGAATTGCACCTCCCCATATCTTCCCGTGGGTGTCGTAAGGCGACTAAGGGAAAAATACTGGAATGTGGGCAGCAGCGCTTTCTAAGGAACTGCCATCTTACACTGCGATCCACGAGCCGCCTGCCAAGCGTGGGGATTATAACAAATACCCCCTAAATATGGGAGGCTGTGTTCAGCAGTGAACGATCCGGCTGATACAGTACAGTAATTGGGTACGTCAACAAAATAACCTAAAAATAACGATTACAACATTTTTCCCCTCTAAGCACAGCAGGCGTGGATAGCAAGCAAACAACATGAGTTAGGGATACTGATAAACTTGTACGAAGTTTTCCTCGCATTCGACTAATCATACATGTAATAAAAATTTCATCTAACACGAAAAACTATACAAAGTCAAGTTCCCCGTACGCTTTATTCGCGAAATGCGAACACGTATAGCTATATATATGGTGAACGTGAGTATGGTACGTATTTAATAATGTACAAATATACAGATTGTCACGACGTCGAGCGTGACGGGCGTAGCGTCAGCAAAAAAAGATAGATCATATCTTTTTACATATTACGACCATACGTTTGTTATAAAGACTGTACTACGTCACAAATAGACATACCTACCTATGCTTTATGATGAAACCTACATGAGTAATTAGGTAGGTTTATTAAATGTTATTGCGACAGAACAGGCTAGAGCCTCACCAGATGTTAAGTGGACTAACCTCTGCCTAAAACAGATGCATTTCATCGCAAGTGACGAATTGCACTGCGTCCGTCACCTTGAGACATAATTATTAAGTCTCATGTACCTGTAATTTCACTGGCTCTCGAAGACTGCTGCCGGAACGGTAGCTAGCCTGGCGGGCATTTGCAAGATGCCTTACCACTATGCTGTAATGGCTGATATCGTAAGACAACAACCGAGACCGACGGCTTAACGTGCTTTCCGAAGCACGGAAGCGCTCAGTAGTAATGTCACTAGTGGTCACCCATTCAAGTTATGACCCTGGTGGACGTTGCTTAACTTAGCTGGTCGGTTAAAAACGGCTAAGCAAACTGCCCTACAAGCACTTTAAAATTATACAACATTAAACGGTTTTAATCTGTATATTTATCATTATTTTAGTCCCGACGTTTCAAACACTTTGCAGTGGTTGTGGGTTCCTGATATACTACTACCGTACCACCTAACCTTTATAGATAATAGTTTTTTCTATCAAAAACAATAATGTGCCCCAGGCCAGGTTCCCGATTCTTCGCAAGATATTTCAAGAATCATTATACACAATACATTCCATTCGCAAAATGCCCTTCCACCATGCGGTGAAACTCAAGCTCTGGGCGGGATTCGAACCATGGTCCTGCTGCGTGGCAATCCATAGCCAATGCCACTGAGCCATCACTGCTTCAAAATGCTAATAACTGCTGCTGTTATGATTCTTGGACACAAAATCCACCTTGGTAGGTTCCTAGCAACATCCACTTGGGTCCCGAAGTGCATTCGTAGGAATTAGTGTTAGAGGATTTCCCTTACAGCAGCAGGAGAGCCAAAGAAATCAATTAACAATTCTAGAAGGAAAAACTGTACAGCTTTGCTGCAAGAGAGCATGTGGTGACCTGGTTGCTGGAGCGCTAACTCAGGTCAGCAACCACACGAGTGATAGGTTGGTCAGCGGATAGAAGGCAGCGAGGCATAAGAAGTACAGTCTGTTTTTTCTTACTTGTCTTAAAATGTAAACAAACATACATCTGCTACAAAATCACAAGTTGCCGTCATAATCACTTATAATTGGTCATTCACAACTGAGTAGACCTAATAAGAGAAACATCACGCTTCGAAAAACATACAAATATCATTAAAATTTATAGATATTTACAAAATACAAATCAATTAACGTAATGATCACAAAAACTGTTGACAGTAATGACAGTGTTTTGACATTAAGTAATCTATCTTATCTATGAATTTTAGTGATGGGAACATGGGTATCAAAATAATGAATAATTGAAGTGAACAACTGAACATATTTCGTTCATCTCATTATACTAACTGGTTGTATAGTTAAAACAAGTAGATAAGTATAATTTAGCTTAATTTTTAGGGTTCAGTTATAGAAAGTGGACCCTATTATATAGCCGCGAATGTCCTTCAGTCCGTCTGACCTTTAAAGGACTGTATCTTTGGAACGGTAATAGGTAGAACGTTTAAATGTTCACGGAATATGGGTTAAAATAGTATATTGCCTAACAAATATTAATACATACATAATAACAATATGTTTAAAATATAGGGGATATTCATACAAGAAACCTGCTTTATTTACCAATTTTTATATTTGCTCTATAGTAAAAACGTTAATACGTACAAGCGTCAAACTTGATTTGATATTGGAATATCTACCAATAATAAAAACTTGCCAAGTGCGGGTAAGGCTCTCGCACTGTATGAAAAACATAACGATTTTATGGTAAATTCTGTGTTGATACGGAACTCATAATACGGATACTGTTCCACATAATCTCAAAATACACGACTTTTTTTTTTTGCTGATTTTTTTTGCCTTTGACCACAAAAAATATTTATTAATTGACATATATTTTTTAATACATAATTTAATTTGTATAATCCATTTAAGTCTGATTCAATTTTGGCGGAATGGAATAAGGCAAAAACCAAGGGATGCTTTTTGCTTATTTTATTTTTTAAATTGAATGGGATGATTTTGTTTATTATACAGCTGGCTACACTGAATGACTTAACGTCAAGATACAACATTCGTTCCGTTGCTTCGCTTGATGTTGTACGTTTTGGGTGCTCTCCTAACATTGATTCTCGACGACCTGGCTTTCTTTTGGAGTTGTGTGTGATTGGACCCTGTTATTATCTGGACCAACGACTAGCTGCTACTCTTCAAGGATTCTGATTTAATCGTGTGATTGAGCTTTACCGGATTATGCCCGCTGTCGTCACCACACCGCCGCCGCCGCTGACGCTGACCGATGCACCGCGCCCCGCACCCCGCGCCCCCTTCGTGCCGATAACGTCATGCGTCTCCGCGTCCACGCCGGAACGCGCTTACGCCGCTGTCGTTGCCAGACATACCCCGGATCGAACTGAGGGAAGGAGAGAAAAATTGGGTCACTGCGACCCAGTTCGTAAGGCTGTGCCTTTGCGCCCGCAAAACAGCCAATATGATAAAGACGGATACACAAAAGTAGAGAGGAAAAAGAAGAAGAAGAACTCCTCTCAGAATAAGAGTGGTACTGCACCTACCGGCGATAACCATCTGCTGCGCCCAGAGTTGCCGTCAACACAGCTTTACGTTTCTCGCTTGCACAACACCACGCAAGTTGAAGACCTGGTGGAGTACATCGCGCTCAAAACGAATATAAATCCAATAGTTCAGCGATTGGAGTCTCGTCACAACGTGACCTTCAAGTCATTTGTGGTGAGAGTGCCGACTCGCGAACTCCAAAAATTCATGGAACCTGAATTTTGGCCGAAGGGTGTCAAGTACCGGCGTTTCCTCGGTCGGATACCTGACGCCTCACGCATCGCGTCAGCAGAAAAACGTGATTAAATTTCATCATATAAATTATTATATATGTTAGTTTAAGGTATATATTTTATGGGCCTGTGTTATTTATAATGCTAAGTTGCCTGAAATAAAATTGTTTATTATTATTATTATTTATTATTCACTGACGACCTGGCTATCTTGTGGACTTGAGTGTGCTTTGTGAATTGGACGGTGTTATTATCTGGACTGACGACTTTCTGCTACTTTTCAAGGACTGAGTTTTCGTGTAATTGTGATTTTCCTGGAGTGTTCACAAAAGTAAGTACCATATAAAGCTTACATTTTATCTTTACCATGTACTTACTATCTTGTCTCTCCAGTTCAAAATTGGCTATTGGTTTTAGACTTATTTCGACAGTATTTTGTCACATACTCTTGCACGAACTGTATTTACCTCGATAGCGTCACCTACTACCAACATTGAAATAAGTAAGAAAATATTATAGACAGTTATTTTAATCATCGCTACAACTGGCATCAGATACGCACTGCCAATTAGCGTAATGGTCAATAGACTTGCTAAAGATTCATGAAATGTGTTTTTTTGTTTTTCCGGCAGTCAAGGTTAGTGCGTGCTAGGCAATAAATCAACAAACAAAGGAATATACGCAGCTGCAGTTTCTAGCAATTTCGGCACTTAAGAAAGCGTTCTAAATTCAGTAATAATAATTAAGAAGCTGGCAAGCGATATGTGTAAATTGATTGCTCAAACTTTGTATTCATGATTTTTCGAACCTTTAATGAACTTTCGAACCGAACTGTGCTCATACCATGGAGCTTGCGGCGTACACACGGCGTCGCCGTCGTCTGAAAACAGCATAACGCTCCTCCTCACTACGCTCGTCGTCGCATCAATATCGAATAAAAGTAAATAAACAATTCTATTTCAAAAATCGATTATTTCCAAGTTACGATATTAAAAAGAAAATATGCAAAATGAATAAAGAGCAAACGAAACTATTTATGTTACGTTTTAATCAAATCACTCAGTTTCATAGTATTGTTCAGTAGGGCTCGTCGTTCATTCGATGGGACCCCATCACTAATCTTGTCATTGGATGATCAACCGCCATGTTTGTTTACATAATAAGACAGGTAAGAAAAAACAGACTTTACATGCTGGGTCGTATACAGTTGTTGAAAGAAACTCACCCCAGCGGGATTCCTATCTTAACCTGATAAAACGTTTGGTGAGATGATGCTTACTGACTCTGTCAATATACAGCGATGAAGATTTTTTGTTTCTCATTGGAGGTTAGTGAAAATAGTAGCATAAAATTGTATCGCCTAATTTCACAAATATTAACTTAGTAACGTCATGCACTAAGAAACAGTTACTGGACTCTTATCACGGTAGTCATATATAGCACTAAAGTACCCTGATGAAGTAATGATATACTCGGCCAGTGGCAATAGGTAAGGACTGATGCACATAGCATCTATCGTTCGAGTCCTGAACCATAATACTACAATACTCGCCTGGTTAAAAGCTGTCGCCAAAAGATTACATTTGTGTTCCGACAGCGCTCCTTAGGAGCTAGTTTCCATTAAAGGTTAAGTACTTTTACCATTTAAACCATATTATTTAAAATCATGTAAGATAGATTTTAAAACACCTATAATATGGGTTAAAAAAAAAAAGAAAAATAATTTTGTAATATATTTTGGGATTTTTCTGCGCACAGTACTCAAAGGATCACGAGGGCCGCTATTATTTCCTTTATTTACGACTATCCCTTGGATTCCCGCCGTAATTTGTTTATCCTGAGTTCTTCGCGTTCCTTGCGCATTCTCTTAATTATAACACGCTCGGAAGAAGACCTTCTTATTCATTTTTGTAGTTCAAACGATTTTATGATAGAAGCATTGGTTTTGGTGAACTTGAACATCTTGGCTTTTGACTTGGCTCGGCTCGAGTAATCGAGTAAAAACCGTCATCGATAAGTGAAGCTCAAGAATGTATCTACCTCCACTTTTTTCTAACACTTATAAAAACTATCGAGAGACGAGACGGGCCTCATTCTTTTAGTATATCGCATTGCAAGAGGACGGAATTTAAATTGATTATGATCACTGCTTTATCCTCATCATAAAAGGGCGTCTATTTTTATTTTTATGTTATTGTGAAGGAACAAGCTCGAGGCCCACCTGATGTTAAGCGGACTAACCTTTGCCTATAACATATGCATTTCATCACAAGTGACACATTGCACTGCACCCATCACGTTGAGACATAGTTGTTAAGTCACATGTGCCTGTAATTTCACTGGCTCTCAAGGACTGCTGCCGGAACACACCGTTAGGTGCTTGGCGACAGATTTTCTACTTTCTAATTTTCTACTTAATAACGCTGTGTTGATTAAATAGAGAATATTTAATATTGTTATGTTTACAATAACGCCGATATATACCAGATATTTCTTAGTCCAAGGACGTGAGGCCTCCCCATGTGAAATGACTTTTTGAAATGAATTAAACCCTGTTTGTTATTTTTGTAATTATGAGAAACAAACTTTAATATTTACCAGCAAAAAGCTGGGCTTTAAAAATATTTTTGTTTCACTTAATGTGCTCTAAACGATAATAGCCCAACTGCTAGGGTACAAAACATTTTTTTTTTCGGATAAATGGTCATTCTTTGTTTAATAACGCATACGGCCGTTAAAACAAATAACATATTTTTTGTTAATTTGCAAAATAAAATGTTAATATTGACAAAAATGTCTATTTATATAATTAGTCTCGATCGTGCGCTCGTAGAGTCAAGACCTCCTGAGGATGCTTCGTTTAGAAGCGAAACGCGTCGTATACTCTTCCGGTTTGGCTACGTGGCGTTTGTGACGTCACGTCGGCTTAACAGGAAATTAGGCGGAATTGTCACTAGATATATATCATTTTTATAAAGATTTTTAAGTGTTTTATTAAATAATTAATTAAATGTTTTCTTAAAATACTTTTAAAATATTTGTTATTATTAAAAATGTTTATTAAATCTTTTCAAAGACAAGGTCCCGTATCTAAAGACACGATCTCAAAGCGCTCGACTCGAGGTGTCTCAAGTGAGTTGTGAGTGGCACTTTCAACTCAGCGATTTTCTCTACAGAAATAAAGGAATTTCAAGCTAAAAATACATGTTATAGTAGCAAAATGAGAAATATTATGGTTTCCTGATGACATTGCCAAGAACACAGGAAGAGCAGAATAGCAAACAAGCAGCGCCAAGCGTTGGCAAATTGGAACACATTAAAAACATCTTCTCACGCCTGTATTCTTCAAAATGGTTGGCAGAATTGTTAAAAACGGAACGATTCTTTATATCAGGGATTATTATTTCTTCCCAAAAATGAGAAAGCTTCGTAGAAAAAAAATCACTGATGACGAAGAAGTGAAGTCGGCTATTTCGGCCTATTTTGAGGGCCTTGACAAATCATTTTTTTTCATAGGTATAAACAAATTATTTGATGAATCTGAAAATTGTATAAGGATTATAGGAGAATATATTGAATAGGAAAAATAATTTCATATTTAATTTTACCTGCCTTCCTTTTCATTCCGCGAACTTTTTGACCTCCCCTCGCACCTATATATTCATAATTCATAAAATTGTAGATTGAGAGCGGATCACCTCAAAAATCTTAAATAGCGACTTGACTCAAGTAATTCAGGTAGTATTCTAAACTCAGGCTCAACCACTACGAAAAAACGCATTCTGAAGAAATAAGGACAAACATTTTTTTAAGGATTCCGTTCCTGAAAAGTCATAATATCTATAGACGTATTATCACAGCATAAAAAAGACGAAAAGGATCACTCTGTGAGCCATTCCAATAAATAAGCGACTCTAGCTACGGCGCAATAAAGTGCACTTCAGCTTGCAAAGCACGGAGTACCCAATATTTAAAGCGTCTCTCTTTCTATCGCATGTGCACGCATAGCTCTGATCTCTTCTGACGCGGCACGCACCGTACAATAAGCCCGTCCGGACGGGTACTCCGATGTACCTGTAGCGACGTACCTAAAGTGCGGAGTGAGCCAGGGCTGCTATTACTGAGAAACTGCAGTCGGTCTGTATGTTCGTCAACATTTCACAGGTATCTTTTCTTTATGTTATTGTGACGAAACAAGCTCCTGAGGCCCACCTGATGTAAAGCGTACCTCTGCCTATTACAGATGAATTTCATCACAAGTCATAAAATGCACTAAGCCTCTCATTTCAGACATAGTAGTTAAGTTTCTTGTGCCGGAACACACCGTTAGATGCTTGGCGGCAGATTTTCTACTTGAGGGTGGTCGCTAGTCAGGCGGGCACTCGCAAAATGCCCTGCCACCATGCGGTGAAGCTCAAGCCCCCGGCGGGATTCAAACCATAGACCTGCTGGGCGCCAGTCCATAGCCAAAGCCACTGAGTTATCACTGCTTCAAAACTCTATCTCTTATATATATGGAATGTGTAAAATATTGACTAAAAGAGAAAAATATTGCACTAGAATTTCAATTAAATTATTTTCAGGGAGGTTCCTATACATGAGATAGAAGTCAATAAATTTGGAATTTCTTTATCGAGAGCTCATTGTTTTGAGTGTGATGTGATGATGTGGTCGAAGATATTGTTCAGGCAAACCTAAAATTACTGGCTTTTAAGGACAGTTGCTGGAACACACAGTTAGGTGCTTGGGGACAATTTTCTAATTGAGGGTGGTAGGCCAGCATTTACAATATGCCCAACCACCGTGATATAACGACTGCCATCATAAGACTACGACCGACGGCTTAACGTGCCCTCCGAAGCACGTGCACGCTCAGTAGTAATACCACTAGCGGTCTCCATGCAACTCATGGCCACAGCGGACGTGGCTTAATTTAACTGATCGGTTAAGAAATCCTTGGCAAAGTACGCTACAAGCGCTTCAAAATTATATATTTTATAAACCATATTATACATAAATAAAGTAAAAATATAAAACTACCTTCATTAACAAATAATTTTACACAGTAAAAGAAACCGTAATGAACAGACAATGAACGAATTGAGCAAATCGTAAATATGTTAATGTTGTTATTTGTTTCAGAATTCGTAATCGCCACGCAAAACGCTACGCTTTAGCAAATACGCAGCTTCAAGTGTCTAACTGAAAAAATACAGGATTCCTTACGTAGGTACATTTTTAATCAGTAATAATAAATAGTAGTTGAATTATTTTAAAATCCTTTTTTAGTTATACCTATGCTGGACTAGGTTAAACTTGTTGTTTCATTCGTAAATTTCAAATAATTTCAACTAGGTATATTTTCAACCACATTCGGAGATATAGTGTTCGAATTGTTAGCTTCTTACTTCCGTACTTGACTGAAATATGAGAGCAATTCCGTATATTTTCAGTAAATAACTTGTTGAAGTCTATATAATGATGATTCCAACACTGACCTAACATTATAATACAGGGTTATAGGTAAAATGCTAACAACCTCTTAGGGTTGGCTTCTGCTAGTCCTAAGAAACATTTTGAGATGTTTTTTTTTTAATAGAAAAAAATATTTTTTTATTTGGGTTTTTTCATATGTTTTGACTGAATAAGCACAAGGATCACCTGATGTCAAAAGTATCTTGTGCCTCTAATGTATTATTTCACATTTTTATTACCTTGCTCAATGTAAATATTCAAAACATTATTCAAAGGGACCACAGCACAGTCCAGTATTGCCGCGGCGGGTGCTCTAAGCTCTAAGTAGGAAAAAAACACAAAAAAAACATCTCAAAATGTTTCATAGGACTAGCAGAAGCCAACCCTAAGAGCTTGTTAGCAATTTACCAATAACCCTGTATACGCGAAATAATATCAATAATAATTTAAATTTAATTATAACAATATCATATTAATTGTACTTCAAAACATGCAAACAAATAATTGCACAAGTGCGATACAAACAACATATGAAAATTATGGAAAATAGCGCGCAAGTGTTTTTTTTTTGCGTGCGGCAAATGTATGTTGTTTGATTACATATAAACCTCTTTGATGTTACAAATCTGTATTACCCGGTTAAATTGTAAATGCTCTGTTTACTCTCATATAATTTGCAGTTAGGTACTAACTTAACTTTGTAGTGATAATTCTATTGCGCACTAGTGTATACTGTTATTATGCACGAGGGTGTTATAGTTCGGTTTATGGCCCTAAGAACCATATAATAAAGCTCACTTTACGAGCAAGGGTGTTGAAAATACATTTTCAGCGTCAGTTGATTGAATTTAACATCAAAAACCTCTTAACTGATTTAAATAATATATAAAATAATAATTATATGGGACTAAATTGGAAGTACATTCTACCCAACAAAAATAATCATCAAAATCAGTTAATAATAGACGGAGTTGCCTGTAAATCTACAAAAAAAACATATAAGTACTCGAAATGAGAACCTCCTCTTTTTCAGAAGTCAGTTACAAAGTACTGAATACCATGGTTTGATTAATAAAACTGAAGTATCTTATTTTGTCTCGTTAAAATATCATAACAATTTTATATTATAGTAATATTTGCCTAGCTAGCTACTTTTTTATATAGAGCTAGCTACTATAGCTAAGTAGAAAATTTGTTGCCAAGACTTACTGGAGCCTGGATGTATGATGTATAATAAGACCCTTACATTCATTTTTGCAATCATTTATTTCTAACATTCCGCCAAAACACGTTACGTAGATTAATGATATGTTTGGCATTCCAGTGGGTCTCCTCAAGATATAAAATATTTTGACATAATTATTATTAACAATGTTTGTTGATGTAGCTACATCGATGTGTCGCAATCTTATACAATTAACAATTTTAGTTAACTCGTGTCATTAACGCGACTATTCACGCCTGCTGAAATCACTACGCAAAATACTACGCTTAACAAAATACGCGCTCTTATCCCTATCCTCTAAGCTCAGCGCTCCGAAGTTGTGCTAATTGCGTAGTGAAATATTCACCAAGCGCTGCCCGCACTATCATGTTAATTAATAGAAGATGGAGGCCCAGTTACGCAAGACAATCGGAGGTTTAGTTATAAATGTCAATTAAACAACTGATTATGATAATGAACGCCAGTTAAGCCAAGTCTAGGGTCGTCAAAATAAAATGTATGGTAAGAAATCGCCCAGATTTTAATAGCTGTCAAAATTTCTCGTAGTATGTTAAAAATATAAGTGCATTAATCTGAAGGTCTACCTTGTTTACATTTTAATATTGACACTCTAATCAATTTCATTTTATATTTCTACCGATTTTACTCATTAGCTAACGAATTGAGCTAACATGACAGAATGATTCATAACTCAAATTGTTGCTCTCGTTTTTCAACCGTCGTATCGGGATGGAGCGACACCTACACCGGCTAAAGAGGTGGACGAACGCGGGTTTGAATCCCGCACATGACTTTAATTTCATCTCTCGTAAATTTGTTATTTTTTAATGTAATCTAATACAGCGATCCGCAAGAAGCCTGACAATCACGGGGGTTATAGCAAACCCCCCTAAATCTGGCTGATACAGTAACCATGTGATACAGTGACTACATGACAAGCACCAGCTTTCGAAAATATAAAAAACCATAAAAATCAGTACACTGAGTAAAAAGTTAACCTTCTCCTATTGTAAAGTTATTCTACAGCCAGACGGAAGGTACTGGAAACTAACTCTAGAATAACGTGTCCTAGTTGAAGAACACAGTTAATTATTTAAAAGCCAGACGTACTGTAAAAAACGCAGTGGCATTTTACTACGGGATAGTTTCTTAACCTACATCAAGCTAAAATCGCCATGCACTGAATTATCTGTGCTTGTTATTGTCAGGGGAGATACTTAGCTACCACCACGGGCTGCTTGATCGCTTCCTCAATTTACATAAAACATTGAAGAATAAAAAAACAATTATTATACGCCGCCACAATCGCGCTGCGGAAGCTAAGCCAATCCAGGGCTGCCACCATTTTAATCGAAGATTTTAACCGAGTGTGGTATAACCGGCCCTTCTTTAATCCTGGTTCCGTTGCGCGCGTTTCACTTATTTATGCATACAGTTAGTGTGAATACTTATATGTACCTATACGCACGGTTTACATATTTATATTTGAATTACCTTCATCAGCTGTTACGTTTGCCATAAGTGCTAACCAAGGATTTCTTTTTAAATGTTGGAGGTGAGGTCTACTCAACCAAAGTCATTTCAAATCAACATTGTCATAATTACACATAAATATCTACAACTATACAGAGACGAATTTAGCTGTGTGAGAGACAGCTCGATTTATGCGTTCCTTCTTACCGCATACCTGAAAAATGTGGAATGATCTTCCATGTAACGTTTTTCCGCAGAGCTACAGTATGGATTCCTTTAAAAAGGGTGTTAAAAGAGTACTACGGGGTCGGCAACGCATTGGTAACGGCCCTGGTGTTGCTAATGTCCGTAGGCGACGATAACCACTTATTATCAGGTGGGCCGTCTGCTTGTTTGCCACTCCATAACAAAATAAAAAAAAACTTCCAATCCATGGATTCACCGTGCGGGTGCCGGGTCCATAGCGTTGCAGAGGAAGAGGCCCAAGTCAAGGTGCCTGTCAAACCCACCGAGTTATTTATTTATTTATGCCTGATAGTTTTAGCCTTTGACCGCTATCTCACCTGATGGTAAGTGATGATGTGGTAGAAGATGTTGTTTAGACTAACCTAGAAGTACTGGCTCTCAAGGACAGCTGCCGTAACATACCGTTAGGTGCTTGGCGAAACTTGAGGGTGGAAGCTAGCCAGGCGGGCATTCGCAAAATGCCCTACCACCATGCTGTAACGACTGCCATCCTAAGACAACAACCGAAACCGACAGCTTAACGTGCCCTCCGAAGCACAGAAACGCTCAGTAGTAATGTCACTAGCGGTCACCCATCCAACTCATGACCGCGGGAGACGTTGCGTAAGTTTGCTGATCGGTTGAGAACAGCTAAGTAAACTTCGCTACGAGCGCTTCAAAACTACCATGCAGTTGGCATACTGTGCAAGAGATAAGCTGCTTTATGATGGAAGACTTTCCATTAATGGCTTATCAAGGTCGAGCGGGTTTTGTGCTGAAGTATGGCATTACCATTTTGGGAAACTCAACCGTAACTGAGTGAGTACTTAACGCACAGAAGCGTTGCGTTCGATCCATGTTCGACTTAAAGAACCTGCGCCCTGCGGTTTCACTTGCGTAAGCAATGCTGAAAATTACTGATTATGAAAAGTATCCTTGAAGTTAGGGTACCGAACTAGAAATTCTTCATCAGCTTGCACGTCCCCACACGTTTGGCCCTGGTGAGCATGGTCGCCCCTCCACAGGCGCAGAGGCCCGACGGAGTTTGGGCCTACCGCTGGGGCAAGATGGTGAATGCTAACGCGACCCTGTCTTGCCCCACATTGGCGGAGGACTGCTCACGGGGGGTTTTAGTGGATTCAAGTCCCAAACATCCCCTTCCACAACCCCCGTGGTGAATGGGCAGTGCAAAGGCAAATCCCACTCAAAAAAAAAAGGGTACCGAACTAGTTGATACGTATAGGTATCCGTGTTCATTCAATAAAAGTATTTGAATTTGAAGCGGTATTAACATTGGTGTGCCAGATTGAAGGAAAAGGTAGCCAGTGTTATACCAGTAACATAGGAGACATAATTTTTTATTTAGTTTATCTAAAAGATTTTGAAGCGCTCGTAGCGGATCAAGATATATGCGTCGACGTCAAAATATTTTCTTTTTTTATATATTAATTTTTTATTTATTTACTTAATTGGAAAACCAACAGCTTTTCACGCTAAACATAGCTTTTCTAGGTTTTCCAACGATAAACTAGCACTAGAAAGCCAATTACAGGTTCTCACGAATAGTTAGTGAATATATATAAAGCTCGATCGATTACCACTGACTGACTCACTGACTGACATAAATGTACTCTTAGAAGGAGTAGAGTAGGGTTAAAATGATGTATAGCAAAAATGTACGGGGAGTTATGGGAAAAATCGAAAATCATAAAAATGACGCCTGCCAACTAAAGATGGATGACATATCTCATAAACAGTACAAGATAGGTAGGGGGTGTTTGAACAAATGTCATAGAGAATCGGGAGAGCAGTTGAATGACATCTGTCAAAAATCCAAAATGGCAGATTTCAAGATGGCCGCAGGCGGAGCAGTTTGTATGGTGGCCGTCTTGAAATCCGACATTTTGGATGTGTCCCACGTTCTCCTCTCGTTCTTCATACTGCATTCGGAGTGTTTTACCCTCATTTTAGACTGTATTAGGAGTTTTTGTGGGATTTTTGACTGAATTTGGAGTTACTGTCCTACATTAGTGTAGTCGCAAGCCCGAAGGGCGAGCGCCTGGTGAAGCCGAAGGCCGAAGGCCGAGCGTATTATGCGCGAGCCCGAAGGGCGAGCGCTTGGCGAGGCCGTAGGCCGAGCCGTATTAGTAACTTGCGAGGCCGAAGGCCGCGCTCCGACTTGAGAGTTTTTTCCACGTCTCCGACTGGCCTCCATGGCAACTGCCCGCGGTAACCGAAGCACCTACGAGTGGGGTTCCTTAACAAAAGTGACTCAGAAACTTGGTCCCATTCTGCCCGTACCACCTTTTTATGGCAGTAGGGTGAATTTGCTATAGTGGCTACAGTATGGTTCTATATTGTATTGAGAGTTTATATGGGATTTCATACTTCTAATGGAGTTTTGAACACACTTCTTTGTAACGTATAAGGTGTTTCAGTGAAATTTTCAAATGACTTAAGATAGATGCGTAGTACACTGCCCGAATAACTAGTTAGTGAATATAGCTAATATAAACACTGACATATGCTTAACATAAACACTGACATAGGTAGTTTAATAATAATTCAATACAAATACAGGTTATTATAGGGTATGTGCTGATTAACGACAGCTTTTTTTGTTTGATATGGTCGCTAAAAATCCGTTATGAAGAATTTGCTGCTCAGCTGTCGCCTTGCTGAGGAAGCACTGGTGCTAAAGTGGAGAAGGTTAAAGTTGTTTAGTTCGTTAAAGTTGTTACTTGCTCGCAATAAGTAAGAGTTCCGTGTATAATTAGTTGACACTACGTTTACGTACAGTGGGGTATTAAACACTATCTTTGCGTTTCACAGTCATCGATTTAGCCATCGGTTAAAGCTTGAAACACGCTGCATGTTAACTGTCATCTTTATCATTCAGTTATTTTATGTTCTGGGTAATATAACTGGAACTTACTCGAACATTCTGAAACAGGCCCTTAATCGATGATATTACTAGTAACCTTTAGAAGTAATACAAGGTCTGCGATTTCACGTCTTTTAGAGTTTACTTTTTATACGAAAGGTGCCAACAAGCAGATACCACCTGATGGTAAGGGTCAACATCTCCACGGAACACCTGTAATACCCTCAGCATTACTGATGCGTTGCCTACTATTAAGGCTAGAGTGCACGGAGTGCTTTCCATACAAACGTATTTTCGTCCAATTCATGTCCAAACGCTATTAAATTTTGCACGTATAATACATATTATATACGTATAATAAACTCTGATCCTAATATCTATGCTTCTGGTTTGCCAGTTTTTTGATTTATCATTTATTATACCCTTATATGTATATATAAAAATTCACATACAAAACGTATTTTTTTATTTCTTTTTAAGATACTTAAATTTACAGAAATTCGGCAAACCAAAATAGGTTCAAAGACATTTCACCAAGTTTGAACCCTTGTTATTTAAATATGGCGACAGTAAGCGCTTCGAAGACAGTAGCTTTAAGAGTAAGGACTCCTTCAAAGTTGTCGGAAATAATACCCTTAAATGCGATGGTCTTTCTTGTAATATTTCTGTTTGGAACCCTAAAACAGCAAAACATTTCCAAACGAATTCCCAAAGTGGATTACATTTTTGTTTTCAACTAACATAATAAATTTTAAAAGCCCATTAAGAGGATGAAAGGTAATTTAATGTAGCAAATCTCTTTGATATCTTAAATATTAAAAATGATGATTTTTCACAAAGGCTACAAACAAGTAAAAAGGTTCGTTTGAGTTTTCTATTTATTATTGATAAATTTAATACGTGAAAAATGCTTTGAAATCAACACAGTTCAATTAATAGCATTTAAATTTTCTTTTTATCTTTTCCGGATTATGTCCGTTAGGACTCCGTTGGACGGTCCTACTAATAAAGATCTTTTTTTATAGCTAATAGGCTAGCTTTTGACCACTATATCACTTGATAGTGAGTGTTGATGCGGTCGTTATGTTGTCTAGGCTAAACCTACATTTACTGGATCTCATGGACTGAGCATGAGCTATCGCAACGCACGGTTAGTTGCTTGTCGACAAACTTTCTAGTTGAGCGTGGTACCACCATGCTGTTGCAGTTGCTATCCTAAGACATCAACTGGGACTGACTCCTAACCAAGAAAGCTTTCAGTGGCATCAAAACCAATCATAGACTGGTAACTATGTAATATATATTTTTTCTTTTTTATGCCTGTTAGGTTAGCTTTTGGTCACTATCTCACCTGATGGGAAGTGATGATGTATTCGAAGATGTTGTTCAGACTAACCTAGAATTACTGGCTCTCAAGGACAGCTGCCGGAACACACCGTTAGTTGTTTGGCGACAGGTTTTCTACTAGAGGGTGGTAGCTAGCCAGGCGGGCATTCGCGAATTGCCCTACCACCATGACAATAAACAAGATATGTAGTTAATTTGTTGGAGACGTAATAAAAATGGTAAGTATGAAGAAAAAATTGTATCTAATCGCGTCATCTACATCAAAATATCGGGTGGTGTATGTGAAAAACTGCGTAGCATATGCGCGCGTTGTGAGTACACATATAACAGGAAAAAATCGGCGAGAAATATGACTCTAGAACATCGAAGACAATTGGTAGGAAACTAAGTGCATTTTAATGCACACGCATACCCAGGTACGTACTATTTGATATTGTCTCCGGCATCTCGTAGTACCACAAACTCTTATTAAGTATTTTATTGCAATTGTACCAGTGTAGTACAATTGCAATAAAACCCACCAAAACAAATGTAGCCACCAGCTATTTCAGCTCGGTGCCAATGCTACAAACATAATATTATAATTCTATATTTTGCTTTTCCAAGTATTCTGAGCTCGACTTGTTCCGTCTCGTAATAAGTCCAAAGAGATAATCGCAAATACCTCTATTACGTACCTCTTTCACGATTATGCTCGCCTAGTACCTTACCTATTTAAATTAATTACATTTCCATTTATAGCTTTTACAAGTGTTAAGAGTTCACGTTAATATCTCCTCAGCGCTTTCGTCAACAATGATGAAACAATGAATCCTTCAATGGGATCTAGTGGCGAGCGATTAATTGATTTTTGAGAATCGATGAGAGTTTATGAAAAATTTGTTCCGATTTCTGGGGTTCATTGGAAGATACCTGTTTTAATTTTAAATTTACAATTATTTCAAATAAAATTAATATCAATTTATGACCAAATACAAGCGAAACACTTTAAGAAAATAGTCAAGTACCTTTTACTTTACCCATTTAAATTGATGATATTTCCATAAATAACTTTTTCCAAGTGTTGAGAGTTCAGTTTAAATAAATGGATTCCAATTTGTGGGATTCATTGGGAGCTACCCTGTTTTAATTTTAAGTGTTAAACTATTTCATATAAGACTTGTTTTTAAGACCTATATATCTATACTTATAATAAAACTGTAACAGGTCCAATTCTGTACATTAAAGATATTTAGCAAAATAAAATTTGAGAGCACTCTGTAGCTGATACTGATGCCAAAACTGTATTTTTTTTAATTTTTGTCTGTCTGTCTGTCTTTTTGTCTGTCTGTATCCCGGCCGCGCCTCACTCCAAAACTACTGATTGGAATTCAATGAAACTTAACACGATTTGAGTTCATACTACGAAGAAGGTTATTGTATACTTTTTATCCTGAAATTCAGCACGGTTCACTCGGGAAAGGGGATAAAAGTCAAAATGTACACTTAGTTGTGATTTATTAACGCGTAGTCCGATTTCTATTATTCTTTTTTGTTAGAATAGTGATGAGTGAGCTTGGAACCCCATGGGCAGCCCGGCATCCCACGGGCAGCCCGGCACCCCATGGGCTACTGAATGGAATTCAATGAAACTTAATACGATTTGAGTTCTACCACGAAGAACGTTATTGTACACTTGTACCAAAATTCAGCACAGTTCCATCGGGAAAGGGGATGATAGTCAAAATGTACCCTTAGTTGTAATCCAGTACCCCATGGGCAGCCCAGCACTCCATGGGCTACTGGATGGAATTCAATATAACTTAACACGATTTGAGTCCATACTACGAAGAAGGTTATTGTATACTGTTTATCCCGAAATTCAGCACGGTTCACTCGGGAAAGGGGATGAAAGTCAAAATGTTACTAAGTTGTAATTTAGGAACGCGTACTGATGAGTGAGCTCAGAACCCTACGGGCAGCTCAGCATCCCACGGGCCACCCAGCACCCCAAGGGCAGCCCGGCACCCCACGAGCATTCCGGCACCCCATGGGCATCCCTGAACCCCACGGGCAGCCTGGCACCCCACGGTCAGCCCAGCACACCATGGGCAGCTCGGCACCCCACGGGCATCTCGGCATCCTTATTTAGATTTGCCAGCTTACTAAGATAAAACTCTAAAATCTGGAACATTAGCCACAATAAATTTATTTAACTATCTATCTTTTTTTTTTTTAATATTGTTAGGTTTGCAATAACGCCTGCTATGCGGATAACATTAGAAAATCACAAATATGTTATTGGAAATATTTTTTCCTATATTATATTATTATTCATCCCGCACATGACTTAAATTTTTCTTATCGTATATTTGTGATTTTGTAATATCTATCTTTTGCCGGATACATTTTGGAGTCTGTGCAATGGAAGTGTACAATCCTCGGCAAAAAGATACCGTTTTATAATCGAAATACCAAAGAAACGCACAAAGTACTTTGCTTCAATATTTATTGTGCGAACCGCGAAGGAACTCTCTGAGTTACTTAACTACTATTTAAATATTATAAATTAAACCGGCAAAAAACACTCACGTTGAGGATCGAATACGTCGACCCGGGTTTCGAGCATATCAGATGCTCATCATCAGGGCGAGTGCGCAGCTGCGTCTGCGAGCTCCCGGCGGGCACTGCGGAGCGCCGCTCGCGCGGCTCGGCTCGATACCGGCGCCGGCGGCGGCAGCGGGGAGCTGGGTGGGGGTGGAGCGAGTCCCGCGCTGCTGGTGCTAGGTGATGAAGTCCTAGCTTGCCCGGCTGAAGACGGTGGGCCTACTTCGTCGTCTGTGATCTCATCAGCATCATCAGCACACGTACCGTGACATACAAAACTGACTGTGTCGCTCTTTATACTGCCCGACAACTTTTATACTGTCTACTTAACTACTGTCTTCTGGAAAACAAGCTGGGAGTTATCAAACCCAAAGTAAAAAGCTCCTTTCTGAGCTATGCTTTACTAAGAGTGCTTCACCACAGACCACAGCGTTGCTTAATATGAGATAAACAGTGCTCAAATGTGAATAATAAGTTTGAAGATACGGCAATCGCGAACGAAGTCGCAGGTAAAGCTAGTGTTGAAATAAATGATTTAGTGAAGGAGTGAGCATCGCTGGTAAACTTCCATGCAAGTTTTCTCATCTATATCTATTCTTATAATAAAACTGTAACAGATCAAATTCTGTACAGTCTCTGTATTCGCGTCAATCAGTTATTTTAACTATCTATCCCTTGCCGGATACATTTTGGAGACGGCGCAACGGAAGTGCACAATCTAATATATATTCATTCTACCGCCAAACAAGTAGATCCCCGGCAAAAAGACGCCGTTTTAAAATCGAAATTACAAAGAAACGCACAAAGTACTTATTCATTTATTGTGTGAACCGCAAAGGAACACTATGAGTATCTTAACTACTGTCTACTGGAAAATACAACCCGGGAGTTTTAAACCCAAAGTAAAAAGCTCCTTTCTGAGCTTAGATTTACTAAGAGTGGTTCACCGAAGACCACAGCGTTGCTTAATACGAGATAAACAGTGCTCAAATGTGAGTCTGCAGGTACGGCAATCGCGAACGAAGTCGCAGGTACAGCTAGTTTATAATATTAGTAAGAAAGTATTTATATTCGTATCTGTATCTGAGCTTAACTTAGAACTTTTTTTTTTTTTTTTATTTTTAATGTTATTGTGACGGAACAAGCCCGAGGCTCACCTGATGTTAAGTGGACTAACCTCTGCCTATAACAGACGCATTTCGTCAACGACGTATTGCACTGTGCCCGTCACAATGAGACGTCCAGTTGTTAGGTCTCATTAGCCTGTAATTTTTCTGGCTCTCAAGGACTGCTGCCGGAACACACCGTTAGGTGCTTGGCGACAGATTTTCTACTTGAGGGTGGTCGCTAGCCAGGCGGGCATTCGCAAAATGCCCTTCCACCATGCGGTGAAGCTCAAGCTCTGGGCGGGATTCGAACCATGGACCTGCTGCGCGGCAGTCCATAGCCAATGCCACTGAGCCATCACTGCTTCAAACTTAATCCAGTACAAGCGTAGTGATTAATTGGGTCAGTTAACCAAGATCACAATTAGCAGGAAACAAGAGCCAAGGGTGGGGGAAGAGCCGAGTAATTCGTAAGTAAGACATGAATTTTGCAAGCCGCCGGGCGAGGGTGCGCGTGTGTGTATGGTGGCCCAAGTTATAAGCATTTGGTGGTGGTGGGATGTAAAATTCGTATTTCTGAATTATCTTCTGACTAACAGGACTAGGTACTAACAAAAGCGATTGAAAATGTGTATCAGGATAGCGGGTGTAGGTCAACAAACGGTCACGCTACGTCCATGAGAGCAATGTGCTAACAATGTGCCGAATGTGCGTAAAATTTAAAGCAATATACTTTTTTAAACCCAAGTTATTATTAAAAGTAGGTGAGCAGCCAGCCTGATATCAGAATGGTGGTTGTCTTTTCATTGTGAGCATATTACTAATGGTAGTAATTTTACCCTTAAATAGGGTAAAATTACTACCATCGCAATGTTCTAGCAATTTGCTCTGTCATATCATACACAATCAGATGCGGTGTATTGGTCAAGAGTAGTTATCAAATTGTTATATGTTTAGGAAAAAAATGTCATGTACGTAGCATGACCTTTTGTTAAGCTACATCCGCTATCCTTATACACACGATTGAAGCGCTCACAGTGAAGTTTTCTGCGGTTCTTAACCGATCAGCTAATTTAAACAACGTCCACCGCGGTCATGAATTGGATGGGAGACCGCTAGTGATGTTATTACTGAGCGCTTCCGTGCTTTGGAGGGCACCTGAAGCCGTCGGTCCCAGTTATTGTCTTTCAGCTCCTACATTTGTCGACTTAATTGTCAGCAAATAATCATGAATGGCAGACAAGTAACAGTAGACTAGTTCTCCTTGAACGCCATCACTTTCAGATGTAGTGATTTCCATTTTGAGTGCTTTAATAAAAAAAAAACTCCTGGTTAGTAACGACTCGCACCCATGAATACTAATGTAACAGCTCTAATATTTTACCATAATTGCTAGCACCGGATCCGGTCGCTGGATCCGGTAAACTTTTAAATGTTGCCGGATCCGCCGGATTACCGGATCCATTTTGCCGGATTGCAATCCCAAGAGACAGCTGGCCCCACCTCTCAGGATTACGCCTGTATAGCATGTCAGCTAAATATTCATGGATACAACTTGTGTTACTTAAAAGGGTGGGGTACCATCCGGTAAAAGGGTACCATCAAATTTGTCGTCAAATAATTTTAATCGCTAACGCTTATCCCTCATACCCGATCATAAAAGCGTATCCACACACACGACGCGTGTGTGCGAGCGTGTAGTACAAACACACCTTGATTTCCCAGATGGATGCCCGCGGCAGCGTCGGCGTAACTTTGCCGCGGTTGGCGCGACCGCTGTGTGAGAGAGATGGACGATGCAAATTGATTTTAAAGGGTTACAATGTAACTTTTTATAACTGTTAGGAACGACTATTTGAAAGGTCTCATGTCGTGTTAATTAAAAGCGAAACGCTTTAACGTATTAGTATTTGAACGGTTTGAAAAATGCTGGTGAAATTACAGGCATATGAGACTTAACAACTTTGTCTCAAGGTGATGGAAAAAAGCAGAGTTAATGGAAAAAAAAAGTTTAAGCCATTCAGGTGCCAGCCTTTTTTTGACATAAGCTTAAATTGCCAAGCTAAAAATTGCTGCCAGACGTTTTTTGCGCCGGGCGTTATAAGTGCGATTAGAGCTTTTATTTTGATTCCCATATACTTATAAATTTTCGTAATCCTTAGAAAATAACCAATCTGTCTGTATTATAGTAATTAAACAACTTTAAACGGTTTAAATCGGTGGGTAATGTAAATCACGGGGTGGCTGTCACCCCATGACCACGATCACTGCAAAGTGTTTGGAACGTCGGAACAAAAATAATGATAAATATACGCGATTGAAACCGTTTAAAGTTGTTTAATTACTATGTGTAATAATCGCGAAAACCTAAGACAACATTATGTTACTGTAGTATATTAGTTTAGTAATAAAATAATTAATTTTAATATATCCATGATTTCAGGTACTGAACCTAAATATTTCAACTTATTTCTACAACAGATGTAATCATTGTATAGAAAAATGACAAATAAGTACATGAATATCACTAAGAATCTATGTAGAACAGGTGAACACATAAATTTTCTCTGTATAAACAACCACCAAATTTTACTCGATACTTATTTTTTGTGCCCGTGAAGCTTGGCTGCTGCAGGGTTTACGAATAGTTCACTATTGTCAACGTATTAGTAGGGTGTTGATGCATAGTCAAACATGTGACAGACCGTATTAAGATTATTAAATTATTAACAGATATTCCCTGTAAGCATTTTGGAAGTATTTCGAAGCACTCGTAGCGAAGTTTCCTTAGATGTTCTTAACCGATCAGCTAAGTTAAGCAACGTCCGCCGCGGTCATGACTTGAATGGGTGACCACTAGTGATATTACTACTGAGCATGCGCGTGCTCCGGAGGTCACCGCAAGCCGTGTCGGTCCTGGTTGTTGTCTTAGGTAGGTCGATATAGCATGGTGGTAGGGCATTTTGCGAATGCCCGCCTGGCTAACGCTACCAATCTAAAGAAGTAAATCTACAGCTACTATTGCATTTTTTTTTACTCCTGATAGGGTAGCCTTTGACCACTATCTCACCGGATGGTAAGTGAAGATGTTGTTCAGGCTAACCTAGAATGACTGGCACTCAAGGCCACCTGCCGAAATACACCGTTAGGTGCTTGACGACAGATTTCCTACTTGACAGACGGGGATTCTCAAAATGCCTACCACCAATGCTGTTACGACTGCCATCTTAAGACAACAACCGGGACCGATGGTTTAACGTGCCCTCCGAAACACGTGCACGCTCATTAGTAATGTCACTAGTGGTCACCGGATGGGTGACCACTAGTGACATCGGACATGTCAGGACCAATAGTGGTCCTGACCGCGGCGGACGTTGCTTAACTTAGCTGATCAATTCAAAACGGCTAAGCAATCTTCGCTACGAGGGCTTGATAATATTTGACGCTTTAGGTATAGAATTCCATTTATGTAACGAGAGGTTAGTATCGTTACATATCGATGACTGCGTGGGGTGCTACACTAGTATTGCACCCCCCATATCCTTCCTATTGGGGTCGTAAGACTTCTTACTTATAAACCTAAATCTTCAATTTTTTTTTTTTTTTTTTTTTTTTTTTTATTCGTTATAGGTTCGCGTTTGACCACACCCTGCCTGATGTTAAGCATTGATGTGGTCTAGGATGGAGCACGCTTACCTAGAAGAAACCTATTTACTCTCGATTTGAAGACACCCATATTGTATTCATCGGGAAAGACTGACCACGGTAAGGAATTCCACTCTTTCGCAGTACGCACGAGAAAAGTGGAAGCGAAGCGCTTCGTACGAGTCTTCGGAATATCAACCATGTACGGATGGCGCCTCCCCGTTTGTCTGGACGTCCGATGGAAAAAGGGTGAGGGCGGAACCAAGTCGTGCAGTTTTTGTGCACATTCACCGAAATGTATCCGGTAAAAGACCGATAGACAAGCGACTTTACGGCGGTGCTCAAGGCTTTGCAGCCGAGACTCCTTCAGAAAGTCGCTGCCTATTAACCTCCTGGCGCGTCTCTCAATCGACTCCAGTGCCTCAAGTTGGTATTTGGCAGAGCCGTCCCAGAGGTGAGAGCAGTACTCAACACAGGACCTTACTTGCGCTTTGTACAAAGTTAGCATCTGTTCCGGTGTGAAGTACCGTCTCACCTTTGAGAGGATACCAAGTTTCTTGGCGGCTAACTGAGACTTTGACTCGATATACGAGCCAAAGTTTAGAGTCGATGATAGAGTGACACCGAGGAGGTCTAGGTGGTCTGTGACGGGCACAGATACATCTCGGAAAGTTGGAGACAGTTGAAATGGTCTCCTTTTAGCGGAGAACAAACACGCCTGGGTCTTATTGGCATTGAACTTAACCAGGTTGGCATCGCCCCAGTCAGAGACTGCCTTAAGGGATAAGTTCAAGCGTTCGACCATAGCTTCTCTGAGTCTCTGGATTTCTGGCTCACTGGTTCGTGCGGTAGATGTATAGCTCTCTACAACCGTGCTGTCGTCTGCATACCCAAAGGTACCGGGCTTTAACAGATCGTTGATATGCAGCAGGAAGAGCGTCGCAGAGAGCACTGACCCCTGGGGAACACCAGCATTGATACCCATTTGATCTGACGAGCAGCCGTCAACGACTACTCGTAATGATCGATCCCTCAGGAAGTCCGATATCCACGCACAAAAACCAGTAGGCAGGCCGTATGCAGGAAGCTTGCTAATAAGGGCGTCATGCCAGACCCTGTCAAAGGCCTTAGAGATGTCAAGGGAGACGGCAAGCGCTTCCCCTTGTTTCTCAATGGCTTCACTCCAGATATACGTGGCATACGCTAGAAGATCCCCAGTGGACCGATTTCGGCGGAACCCGTATTGATGGTCACTGAGGAGATCATTCACTTCTAGGTATGCCAGGAGCCGGCAGTTGAGAACACGCTCCATACTCTTACAGAGTATAGACGTGATAGGGTCTATAGTTAGCAGGGTCGGCATGACTACCTTTTTTAGGCACGGGTTGCACGTTAGCAAGCTTCCATGATTTGGGCACTTTACCAGTCTCAAGAGACAGCCGAAAAAGGCGTGTTAGTACAGGAGACAACTCAGGCGCACAAGTTTTTAATACTATTGCAGGTATACCATCAGGACCACTGGCTTTATTCACGTCCAGATTGCATAGTGTCTTACGAACATCCTTTTGGCGAATATGTATGTCATTCATGACAATTTCGCTTCGAGGTAGAATTGGAGGAGTCGCAGTACCAGAATCAAGACGTGAAGACTCCGCAAACAGAGAAGCAAACAGGTTTGCTTTCTCTTCAGCGGTGTGAGCCAGCGTTCCATCAGGTTTCTGCAGTGGAGGCAGTGAGGGGCGGCAGAAGTTCGATTCAACCGATTTAGCTAGGGACCAAAACGCTTTACTACCCGTAGGGTATGAAGCAAGCTTGTTCCCTATTCGGCCAATGTGGTCAAAACGAGCCTTCTGTAAGACCTTTTTGCTGGCTTTGGCAGCCTTGTTAAAAGCTCTCTTCTTTAAGTGAATATCCTTTGCCTTGTGCTTACGAGCATCAACCCAGGCTAAGTATGCTTGATGTTTTAGCGCCTCAGCGCGTCCACATTCAGGACTGAACCATGGGCGAGCTTTGCCGGACAGTGGTACGTCAGAGAATGGAATGAAGTATTCCATTGCTAAACGCAACACATCTGTCACGGCGTTTGCACAGGCGGTAGTATCACCAGAAGAGAAGCATACAGGCTGCCACGGATAAGATGCGAAGAAAGACCGCATCTCATCCCAATCTGCTGATTTGTATCGCCACATTCGCCGGGTGCCTCGAGGGCTGGAATCGGGCGGAGAGTAGACGGATACAGATTTCACCAGACAATGGTCGGACTTACCTAACGGTGGACAAATCGACACCGAGTAACGGTCTGGATCAGTTGTCAGCAGAAGGTCCAGGCAATAGGCTGTGTGAGACTCAACATCAGGTACCCTCGTGGCTCACCCAGCTGGTCCAAGGGGACCAGCTGGGTGAGATTTAACGCTAAAGCAAGCTTTCGCGTCTCTCTACCTGCATGGTTGGTGTCCTGGTATGGGTATAGCCAATCCTGGTGATGGCCATTAAAATCCCCCAGAAACACCAATTGGGCAGTAGGGTACCTCTGTTGAGCTGCGTCCGCCACCTCACTGAGGTATTCGGTGAGCCTGGTCGTCCCCTGATCTCCACTATGAGAGCGGTAAACACAAGCGTAGAGAATCTTCTCAACACCTGTGTCCACCAGCGCCCAAAGCACAGAGAACATGGGGTCTTCAAATTTTCGGAGACGCCGAATGCAGATGTCATCCCGGGCATATACACATACGCCCACGTGTGATTTAAAGTTGTGCTCCAGGGTGTACCCTGGGTAAGTAAGGTACGACACGTCGGATGGACAACCAATCTGCGTCTCCGTGAGAAACAAAAGGTGAGGTTTATCTGTCTCCAGGTGGTAATGGACAGGAACGAGATTAGAGTGCAAGCCTCTTATATTGCAGAGGTGCACTTTCAGTGAGAGGGAGTGCAGCCGCTGTCTAAACTTTCTCATATTTTTGTTTCTGTGCATGGTGAGTTTGGGAGTAAAAAGGTTGAAAGTCGGCAGTAGAACGAGGCATCACGCCCAGTAGATCCTGCAAAACAAAACGAAACTGCACACATCGACGGGGGACTAGTCTGGAGACTGCGGGGACGCCCGAGCCCCCCCAGAAATGTCCATCGCGTCCTCTCTCCCGGTTGCCGACCGGCGTGATGGCGCATCTCTGGGATTTTTCACAGTTGGCGGGACAGCCTTTCATGAGTGGCTAAGTCACAATTGGGTCCCCTACTGACTGCGGTCGGCCAGCGGTGCACCGTGCCTCGGATCCCGCTACCCTCCGCGACTAGTCGCCCAATGTGGCCGAACGTTGTGCTTCTTATTCAGGCTACTTAGGATGCTACTGTTCTGACCCGACTTTCATACGGCGTCACTGGACAACACGCCGGAACACGACTAGGTCGTTTGGCGGCGTGACTTTGTCCAGTGGGTGGTCACTAGCCTCGGCCGAAGCCTACCACCAGTATATCATCTGTTTCAATAAAGGGAATGATCACCTTTGACATTTGTATGGAGAAGTGACCGACCAGTTCAACCAAAAATTGAGCATGGTGGTAGGGCATTTTGCGAATGCCCGCCTGGCTAGCTACCACCCTCAAGTAGAAAATCTGTCGCCAAGCACCTAACGGTGTGTTCTGGCAGCTGTCCTTGAGAGCCAGTACTTCTAGGTTAGCCTGAACAACATCTTCGACCACATCATCACTTACCATCAGGTGAGATAGTGGTCAAAGGCTAAACTATCAGGCATAAAAAAAAGGTCCAGCAACGGACAGGTTTCATTAATATTTTCTTTTTTTTATTTATTTATATATACATTTGAAGTATTTGTAAGTATGCTTTAATTGATCTAACATTATAATTTTTTGCATTAATGCCTGCTAAGCAAATAAACTTCCAAAATTACAAGACATATTCTTCCAACTGAGTTATCGTAGTGAGTGAGTCATAACTCATATTTATCCCTTCTCTCCTATCGTTTACACTTGACATCTACAGACTGAACTACAAACTGAATTCAACTACAAACAAGACTTTGAAGCAGTGACGGCTCATTGGCATTGGTTATGGACAGCCGCGCACCAGGTCCATAATTCGAATCCCGCCGCGGGTTTGAGCTTTACCGCATGGTGGAAAAGCATTTTGCGAAAGCCCACCTGGCTAGCGACCGTCAAGTAGAAAATCTGTTGGCAAGCACCTAACGGTGTGTTCCGGCAGCTGTCCTTGAAAGCCCGTAATTCTAGGTTAAACCTGTTAACACCTTCGACCACATTATCACTTACCATCAGGTGTAATTGTGGTCAAAGGCTTACCTATCTACATATATTTTGTTTGCATTAACGCCTACTAATCGATATGCTAACAAAATTACAATCAAAGGAAAAGTTTGTGAGTTCAAGAGGGATTCAAAACCGCAAGCATTGGTCCCTACAGCTGAGTCATGTTCTTCCAACTGAGCTACCGTAGTGTACCATAGTGAGTCATAACTCCAATGTATTCCTTTGGGGACGGAGCCACAGGTTCGAGTCCCACTCAAATAGTAAAAGTAATTCCTTTTGTTGTAATATTGTATTTGTACCTTCATTGTTTTCAAATATACAGTTAGAAATATATTTGCGTTACAAGGCACAGTTTTGGATGAAACTAGTTGAAAAAAGTGTGAAAATGAACTCGACATTATATAAACAGTTACGTGTTGTAATATTAGGAAGACTAAGCTAACAGCGTCAGTTGTGCATAAGCACTGCGCGATTTTAGGGATGTGGTAGAATAATATAATTATATCGATAGTAATTTTGCAATGGCTATATTTGGTTATGACTTATGAGGGATATTTCTTAACAATGCATATCTGATGAGTTTATGTACCTAGCTTTGGGATTTATCAAAAAACGAGTTCAACTTTCTAAATTATAAAAAAATTAAAGCAGTATCAATTATTTATATATATTTCCAACATAAGTAAGACCTTGACTAACTTATGTTTGAAATATGAATAAATAATTAATTGTTTTACTAATGTAACACAAAACTAAATGCCAATATAATTATAGGTAATGATTATATGTGTGGCAAATAAAAATATTAATTTGGATTATCAATTAAAATATTAAACTGTAGAGAAATTAAATTAATATATCTAAGGCTAAAACTTTCTACTCGTACAACACGTTATTGTGTCAACATTTGTGTTGTGTAGAACAATAACGTACCGACCCCTCATACTTAGCAAAAGGGTAAGAAGATGATAATGATGTATATGGATACGAGAATTCAGAAATTCGACCGGGGATAAGGTTTGGTATGAACAATATGTTTGATCATGTTGCCCAATAGATGTTTTTAAGAAATTCAAAGTGTTAAATGATTATTCTAAAATGATTTATTTGTTAATTTACATTTAGGCTAGCTTTTGACTACTATCTCACCTGATGTGATGGAATCGTTGAAGACGTTTGTTAGGCTTACTTAAAATTACTGGCTCTCAAGGACAGCTGCTGGTACTCACCGTAGGGTGCTTGGCTACAAGTTTTCTACTTAAGTTCTCTGAATCACGGAATCGGTCTGTAGTTATGTTACTTCTGGTCGCCTTTCCAAGTAATGACCTCAGCAAACGTTGCTTATCTTGGTTGATCGATTAAGAACGACGAAACTAAGCAAGCTACACTGCGAGTGTTTAAATTAGTATAGCATATACAGGATGGAAACTTTCATCGGGGCAGTAGGGGAAGTACCTTATCCGTTGCAGCTACTCGGAAATGGTCTTAGGAGACTATCCATATTTTTTTTATGGAATCTTGATCCCCATTCACAGATTTTCAAAAAAAAATACTGTAAGCAAGAAAATAGCCATTTTACACAAAAACATTTTTTGATGGCAACCGATCCTGTTTCTAATACTGATCAAAAACTTCTATGGTACCAACCATCGTTGAAGTACTCAAAACTGTACTCAATACTGCCCCGCTGAAAGTTTCCACCCTGTATATATATAATATGCTATTTGTCTAATAACTTTAAAATAATCAGGAACCACTGTATTAATAGCAATAATTGATTATATTAATATTCGTCTACATAAATGAAAACATAAGTAACCTAGAGGAAACTTTTCCCGTATGTATATGTATATCACTGAGTGATTCTACTTGGCCAAGACCAAAATATGTTATAACTTATGTAACGTCTCAAAGCACTTAACGAAGTTATAACCCTTCACTATATCCTTAAGATCGATAAATTTGATACATCTTTATCTCATCCCTAAACATGGTGCAGGTGAACTTCTCGTTAACTATCTCCTTAAAACATCTCTAACTCTGGCACTGTTTAATCAAAACACTCAAATGTGTACCTAATGTTTCAAACATAAGAGGTATAATCGCATGATAAGAAATTCGTTATAAGCTTCTTTCCGGTTAAGACTGATAACGATTTATGAACGCAAAATGTTTAAAGCAATTTAATATTTATCTAGGAGGTGTAAGGTGCAAATTTGAATGGGAAGTAAAATAATTGTAAATTATATATTTTCAAGTATTAACTTAAGATATGCTAGTTGTGGAAGATTCTTTATCAGAAAGCGGTTGTGAAATTTCACTTAAGAAAACTTAAATGATTTTGTTTCCATACCTATTTTTACCGCAAAGCAGTGTTCGCATTACGGTTCCGGTTTGTGGGGTATAGTGCAGGTAAAATTACACGCACATGATACTTGACAACTTTAAGTCCTAGGGTAATGGGCGCAGTGCAGTTCACCACTGACTAACTGCATAATACAAGTACTCGGTAACCAAATAACAACTTTGCAGCCTAGCGTAATAAATAACTAGCAAAATGCTGGGCTTTGTGAGGGCTCGCGTTTATTTACAATCTGATTCTAGTGGTGTCATCTAGTATTAATTAGATTAACTACGATGTATTAAAGTATTGAGGTTGTTCTGTAGCAGCGATGTTAACTCTTTGGTATTCTAACAGATGGCGTTAGTAGTACAATAACATTCTGTCCGAATAATATAAAATTGTTAATGCCATATTTTTAAATAGTTATCAAATTATATATTTTTGACAGATAACACATCTAGATATAAAGTCAAATTACTAGAGACGAATTACTTAGCATTCCATGGATTCACCGTGCGGGTGCCGGGTCCATCGCGTTGCAGAGGAAGAGGCTAGAGGGGCCTGGGACTTGCAACCCAGGGGTAGGATTAAGGGGCCCCTTTATGATATATCAATGCTCTCCTTCACCACTCGAGCCTCCTCCCCTACCTAACCAAATTTGATAAGATCCTACTAATGCCGCCTTAGATACACGTTCTAGGATGGAAGTTACGGTTGTTCTTGGTAGGCCAAGGTCTTTAAGTAGGTTATATAGGGATTTCGCTGGTATACCCCTTGCTCCAACCTCTACAGCATATAAACTAACCACATAACCGTTTTTGGTTAATTAATTTGTTAGGTCATAATATTTGTTTGTTTATATTGTGTGGTCTTTAGGTATGTTTGTTTCCTACGGCACAGTAAGTTCTATAAGTACTATGCGTTTTAGATTTTTTGAGTATAAAAATATGTCTGGTCTGGATGACGAAATACCAACATCCTCAGGAATTTTGTAATGTTTTTCATACGTGTCTATCAAAAGAGTCCAATCGGGAGCTGCGCCTAAGATGGAGTAAGGCTTGGATTTAGATTTTGTAGATGACCCTTCTTTTACAAAATCGACGTGTCGTTTATTCGTGGTCAGACCTTTTTTTTCTCTAGCTACCGAGAGACTCGCGGCTTCACGTATAATTTCGAGGACTCTATCATGGCGACGTGAATAATGACCCCTATCAAGGAGCACCTTGCATCCTACCAGCAAGTGCCTAGCTGTACCGATCGCCTCCCGACAAATACCGCAAGACTTTTCGGTAGCTTTCCCCCATCTTACTAAGTTACTTTGGTCTGGGAGGGTCATCTGAAAGGCGTTTAGATAGAATTTTAATAAGGCAGGAGACCAGTCGTATATCAAGGTGCGCCACTTTAACGCCAGAGGGATACAAAATTCACCTATAGTTAGCCATTCGCTCTGCATTTCTAAGCTCATTGCATGCACTTTATAGCTATCATTTTCGTCTTGCTGAAGAAAAGATTTTACAACGTCTTTATCCTTCATTTTCTTTTCCGACCCAAAACCCGCTTTGCTGGTCTGTGCACCTATCATAAATTGTTTGTGGAATTGAAGCCTCGAGTCAAGGTCGGAGGCACTTTAGTCTTTTGGGAGAGATGCGACTATATCGTCTTGAGATTTTGATAAGACGTGCGTTTTGGTAACTCTGAGGTGTTTATAGAGCTCCGATGGTTTCTTTAATTTCATCCCAAAATTAGTTTGATCCCTAAATAGAGTAGATGGGTCTGCCGAAAGTGCGAGCCCCAACCAAGACTTCAATGTCCTTATGACGTTTACATCCAGCTTTGTTAAAAGTGATTTTGTAATGTCGTATACTAGAAAAGGCCAAGTTAGACGTGATGTTAAGTAGTTGTCGTATATCCAAGCTTTTTTAATGTTATTTATTGGTTGTTGGTCTACCATATTAAGATCTTTTAGAAAGCTATCGACAACTGCGTCTAGAGATAGTGTGCGATCAATCTTTCTACCAAGAAATGTAAATGGCACAGATTCAGCAATTGTGGAAACACATTCTCCTCCTATCAAGAGTCCCGGATCGTAAGAGGTAAATTTGGTATTCCGTCTGCCCAGACACAGACAGTGGCATTTACTTGGTTATGTTTTCAACCCTTCAGACCACGCACAGAACTCATCCACTTCTCGTAAAAGTTCCTGACATTGTTTTGGATTACGTGTCAGTATTGCAAGATCGTCAGCAAGAGCTAAGATGGACTCTGTGTATCTGTTATTGATCTTAAACCGATAGCCCCACTTTTTTTCATGACTAATTAACTTGTCAATTAAAATATTAATTACTACGTTAAATGCTATTGGTGACAAGCAGCAACCTTGGAACAAACCCACATTGTATTGCAACGTTATAGTAAGTCCCTTTTTTGAAGATATAACAAATTTTAATTGGGAGTAATATGATGCGATGATGTCGCTGACCAAAAGTGGAAAGTTATACCATTTCATTGCGAATAACAGCAATTTGTGCTGCACAGAACCAAACGCGTTCTCTAAGTCTATCCAGCACACCGTTATTTGTCTTTCATGTTCTGACATCTTTTAAACTTTCCGCTAGTAAAGTATTGTGTTCCAGGCATCCAGAAATTCCAGGCAAAAACCCTTTCTGGTGATTGGGCCTGAAATACCTATTATTAATCATAAATTGTGTCATTCTAGTTAGTAAAATTGAGAAAAAATATTTTGATATTGTGTGTGTAAGTGCAATCGGCCTAGTATCTTTTGGATGAGTTACTTCGTCTTTTTTTGGAATGAGGACAAAAATTGATTTTCCGAATGCCACTGGTATTTGCTTGCTTGACCAGATCTTAATGAAGATATTTAAGAGATGCTTACAAACCGATGGACACTTTTTATACACTATATATGGGATACCATCAGGACCTGGCGCTGATTTAGATGTTTTGTTTTTCAGCTGATTGGTTATTTCCTCCATAGTAGGTGAGATGATATTAAAATCAACATGGGGATTATTTGGTCTTTGGTTTGTGGGATCCTCATATGAACTCTCATGGTGGGGCACTTCGTATGTGCTTTTGAAGTGGTCGTAAATCTGTTCATTGCTCAAGAGAAGCTGTCCACCATTTTCATTGAAAATGTTTTTTGAGTATTGAAAAGGGTTTTTATCAAAATTAACTTCATGTTTTGCTTTATTCAAGTTATCGCGATTTTCTGTTATTTGTAATGATATTCCTTGAATTAATTTAAGAATTGATCTTAATGCCCTGGACAGTTGATGACTTAGATGGTTATCGCCCATGGCCTTGGCATTCCTAAGTTGCTTTATTAACTCTCTTTTCTTTCTCCGCATTTTCAACTTAAAAGTATTTTCTTTGTTTTTGTGAGCATAATTAGTTGGTGGTGGATAGTGCTCAGAAAAGTAGTCATAAATAGTGTTTTGGAAAGTGTCTACTTGGCTGTTTATATCTTGTTTTGATCCTGGATGTTCTAGGATGATTGCCAAGTTTTGGTCATGTACTTTCCAAGTTGACTGTTTAAGGGAAGGGATGCTAAGACGTGTCCGGATGTTAATGGACTCCTGGTAGTTATCACATGATGGCTCACCTTGGGATATGTGAGGGTCAACTCTATCCGCAGTGATTGTTGAAGAACTTACCGACGGCTGTCGTGGTTCCCCACCATCATGAGTCTTTAAATGCTTCAAGTACCAGGCTCGTCTCTTGTAGATTTTCCCGCAAAAGCACCAATCTATAGGCGTAATAGTTTTTCAGGAAAGTGTGCCACAAAATGTTGAAGTTGTCGTATAGTGATGGTGGTAGTGTGGCTCTCTTTGCTCGCCCTAAATATTTTCACGCCAGTGATTAAAAAGCTTTTTTGCACTCATATTTCGAATAACAAACCAAACTTTTCCGACCTTGTGAGGTGTAAACTATTATTTATCTTTCCCCTCCTAAAGATACAATACAGTAGAAGCACAAGGTAAGGGAGAGGGGACAATTTGAGGCTGGCACACCATTTATCGTAAAACTAACGCAAATTCCTTTGAAAAATGTGGCAACATTTCGTTAACACGCGGAACTCTAAAAATAACCTTTTTACAGGCAAGTGAGCAAAGGGTTTCCACCATTAAAAATAATAAAAATGCTCAATCAACTGTGAAAATGTTAGCGTGCCGTGAAAAAATACAAAATCCTTTGAAAATGATAAAGATGCGTCTAGTAGCTATTTTTTATATCTATAGTACCACCAACCTAACTGTGCAGTTGGCGAGGGCGCTGCTGATCAAGGAAATCAACTACAAACTGTCAAAATTTGAAGGTATGTTGTAGTTCTTTTTTCTGCCACCTGGACAGATAAGTTGGTGGGTCTGTAATAGGCTAACCTTTGACCTCTATCTAACTTGTTAGTGATGATGTAAACGAAGATGTTGTTCAGGCTAACCTAGAATTAATGGCTCTCAGGGACAGCTGCCGGAACACGCTGTTAGGTACTTGGCGACAGATTTTCTTCTTGAATCCTCAAGCTAGCTAGGCAGGCATCTCAAAATGTCCTACTAACATGCTATAACGACTGCCACCCTAAGGCAACAATCTAGACCGAAGGCTTATCATGGCCTCCCAAGCATAGACGCGATCAATAGTAATGCCACTTGCGGTCATCCTTCCAACTCAAGACCGCAGTGAATGTTGCTTAACTTAGCTGATCGGTTAGACATCAACCGGGACCGACGTTTTAACGTGCCCTCCAAAGCACGTACCTACACGCTTAGTAGTAATGTCACTAGCGGATACCCATTCAAGTCATGACCGCGGACGTTGCATAACTTAGCTAAGCTAAGTAATAATTAAGTAAGCGGTACGAGCGCTTCGAGCTATTCTTTTTACCTTGCTTATGGCCATGATTTCTTCATTTTAGAGTAATAGCTAATTGCAATATTTTAGAAGTCAAAGTTCATACCTTTGGCACCCTGTGGATTTGCGGGAGACACCACAACTGGAACGCTTGTGGTGGGGGCCTGGAAAAAAGAAGTAGATATTAGATACTTTCATGAAAAGTATAAAGTAAAATACCCGACTGCATATCATTTATTTTTGTTAAATGTTCCATTGAAATTAAAACTACAAATTATAAAATTATAGAATTGCTTTTAAAAGCCCTTCATTTAGATACACCAATCGATGGGTTTGGAAGAAAAAAATATCTCATTATATGACATCTTAAATCAGCCAGTTATTATATTGGTTATTATATTAGTACTAGTAGATATTATATTAGTCATTTTTATTTTTTTAGTGTACCTAGTGTTCAAGACGAATATAACGATATCTAATAATAATAAATATTTTTAAAATATATTAATAAAACACTTAAAAAATATAAAAATATATCTAGTGACAATTCCGCCTAATTTTTCTGTTAAGCCGACGTGACGTCACAAACACCACGCAGCCAAACCGGAAGAATTTTCGACGCGTTTCGATTCTACACGAAGCATCCTCAGGAGGTCTTGACTCTACGAGCGCACGATCGAGAAAGTTTTTCTCGCGGAATTATCACTAGATATATTTTTTAAGTGTTTTATTAAAATATTAATTTGAGGTGTTCTTAAAATATTTAAAAAAAAATTATTATTATTAAATATGGATTTCCGCAAAGTAACGCCTAAATCTATTCAATATCATAACGATATCGCTTTCATTAAAATCGGTTAGACCATTTAGAAGTTTAGGTGGAATAAAGAAACTCACAAACATACACACGTACTAGTACATACATAAACCCTGAAACCTTACTCTGATTTTTTTGAGCAGTCGTGTAAAAACTAACGTGAGAAGGTATAATTTTAAGGTAATTATCACGGATCACGGCTAGCACTCCCAATTTGTGCAGTCGTAATATACGACTGGTGTTTGGGCAGTAAAAATGCTTATTACCAAGAGCGCGTAGTCTCACCCATTGTCCTACGTGATTCACAAACGCGTCAAAGCTAAGCGATTAGGCGCGAAGCGATGCATAAATAAATAGCAATAAGTAGCTGTACATATACGGCCTTAGTTGTTGAGTCGATCGGTTCGTGGATAGGTTTCTATCGTATGTCTCATCACATTAAGTCGCAAACTGGCGCTTCTTGCTATTCACCTAGGACAGTGGGTTAGGCCTGCTATAGTAAATGCGTACCGCTTTGATATTATAAAGGAACGCAAAAAGGCTGATCTGTAAAAATTGGACATTTTTATTGACTTTCAGGGTCATAATAACTTTATTAATAGTTTTTGAAAAAAAAAATGTCAGGGGCATGTTTATAATAATAATAATAATAAAAAACAATTTTAAAATTGTGTTTTTACAGTTTTTGTAAGAAATTTCATTACTTTATACAATTCCCAGTATTTATTAAAACCTGCTATAACATAATAGCAAAACAGCTAAGAGAATATTGCAAAAGAAACAGCAAAAATGACTCCAAAAAGTAATATTGACACCTTACGTCAAAGAAATATAAACAACAACAAATTACGAGTTAAAACAGAAAACTAAATGATTAAATGATTACAAGATCAAAGGCGAGGGAGAAAACTACAGCGGAGACCACCTGCGCACGTGTCCAATCATCGCCTACCCCGTCATCTAAGAGCTCCTCGTCGGGAGACGAATTCCACACTCCCCGCGAATCGAGTGCATCGAGTGATGGGGGTGGGCCACCGACGCCGCCGCCGCCGCCGAGACCTGTGCGACGGGGACGTCCCCCGCTACCGGCACGCTTGGAGCCTGTGGGGCAATCTGCTCCGCGCCCGGCCCCCGCTACCGGTGGTGTAGTGCGCCGCATGCGATGGACCCCATCAATAAATGAAAACTGCATGCGTGCCTACTATGAGGCTACAGAGGGAGGAACCATCTTGACTGCGTACCGTGATCGTATGCTGCCTCTGTTTCAGACCCTTGAGCCGACCGTCGCCGTATCCGCTCAACGCCTGTCGGATCAAGTACGAGCTATCCACCGATGCAAGCTGTTGGACCAATCTGTGCTTGATCGGCTCCGCCTGGAGGCGCTTACTACTCGCGCGGCTCCTCCCCTAATGCAGGATCTACCTACCGCGTTGTCGACCCCGGCCCTGGCTGTTATACCGTCACCGGAGGTGACACCAATGGCAATGGTTGATCTTGATGTTGGGGAGGGAGATTGTGCGAGTATGAGCGTGACTAACCAGGTGAGTGAGCAATTGAGGAGGGCTTTGGAGGACGCGATTAGCCAATATCGATACACACCCGACTCTAGGCCGCGACTACCACGTTTGCCTACTCATAGACGCAATCTAGCGTTAATGGGGGCCTTGAATACTTTGCTGGCCCCGTATTTGCGAACTAGCGAAGATTTAGTTGATACCCATTCGATATTGTACTGTGGCGCCATTGCGGCGTGTCGTGTTGCTCGTGTCAAGTTCCCGGACACTGACCGAGCACCGCGTCCCGCCGGGTGTGCGCCCGCATGGCAAGTACGGATCGAGCGACGTATCAATTCATTCCGGACTCTCATTGCTAAACTACTCTGCTTCAGTCGGGGCAATAACCGCCCCCGAGTGATGCGTTTCGTGACCCAGGCCTTTGCCGGAACCGGTGTCCTGCCCCGAGACTACATGACCTGTGTCACGGATCGCATTGACTTTCTGAAACAGAAGATCTATGCGTGGGCGAGTCGTATTCGTCGCTACAGAGAGCGTGTTGATAGATACTGGCTTAATCGCCTCTTTCAAAGTGATCAGAAGAAGGTATACCGGAAGTGGGAAGGGACCAATCAGAGTGTGATCGACGGACAACTACCTGATGCCTGTACCATGAATGATTTCTGGCGTGGCATCTGGTCGATACCCGTCGAGCACACAGAAGGTGATTGGATTAGTGTTGTCCAGCGGGAATGTGAGTCTATCGAATCCATGGGGTCTGTTAATATAGACCCCGTAGACGTTACTTGTGCAATTCGTTCGACCCAGAACTGGAAAAGTCCTGGCCCGGACGGATTGCACAACTTCTGGATAAAATGGATTCGTTGCTCACATGACCGATTGGCAACTCAATTTCAAGAGGCCCTTGAGCTTGGTTCTCTTCCCCGTTTCATGACTACCGGTATCACCTTCCTGCTCCACAAGTCCGGTAGTACCACGGATCCGAAAAACTATAGACCTATCACGTGCTTGCCTACCATCTACAAGCTCCTTACATCCATTCTGACCACAAAAATTAACACGCACATTGTTGCGAACAATGTTTTAGCCCCTGCTCAGAATGGATGTAGGGTTGGGTCCCGTGGTACTAAGGAGCTCCTCCTCATAGATATGACCATTAGCCAACAAGTTCGGCGGAACAGAGGGGCTCTCTCTGTTGCCTGGATTGACTACAAGAAGGCCTATGATTCAGTGCCTCATTCATGGCTGGAAAGGATATTAGAGTTGTATAAAATTGATGCAACCCTAAAATCCTTTTTAGCTGCGTGTATGAGACAGTGGACCACAGTCCTTCGTCAACCAGGTGGTAGCAACACTTCCTCTGACCCGCAGGACTTTATAAGGATTGAGCGGGGCATCTTCCAGGGTGATAGTCTAAGTCCATTGTGGTTTTGCCTAGCGTTAAATCCTCTCAGCACTTTGCTGAAGGATTCAGGGCTAGGCTTTCGGCTTCGAAGAGGAGGTGAGGTCATTAGTCATCTGCTGTACATGGACGATCTCAAGCTGTTTACTCCGAAACGCCAAGACTTGATGGAGCTACTAAAAACTACACAGGTTTTCAGTAGTGCCATTAGGATGGAGTTTGGTGTAGATAAGTGTGCGGTCTTGCATGTACAGCAGGGGAACGTTGTAAATTCTCCGAATTTGCAGCTTTCTGAGACAATGACTTTCAGATCTCTCTCCGAAGTCGAGACCTACAAGTACCTCGGTATGTCAGAGTCGTTGGGTATTTCGGTAGAGGACATCAAAAAATCGGTAAAGGAGCGCTTCTTTTTCCGCCTGACAAAAGTACTTAAAAGTCTTTTGTCTGGAGGCAACAGGGCGCGCGCCTTTAACGGTTGGGTGATGCCTCTACTGATATACTCCTTTGGCATACTGAAGTGGACACAGACTGAGCTGGACGCCCTGGATAGAAAGGTCCGACAACTGCTCACTTCACATCGCATGCTACACCCGCGCTCGTCCGTTATGAGACTGTACATTCCACGGAAATGGGGAGGTCGCGGCTTTTTAAATGCCAAGACCCTTCACAACCGTGAAGTGTGCAATCTCAGGGATTATTTCCGTAACCACGAGTGCGGGATGCATCGCGATGTCGTGGCGGTTGACAAGGGCCTCACACCGCTCTCCTTGGCGAACGATAACTGGCGCAAACCAACGATGCTGAGCACCGATGACCGCAAGGCAGTATGGAAAGGCAAGGAGCTGCACGGTAGGTTTTTCCGGGCCCTAACAGGGCCTGATGTGGATTTACCAGCTTCGGTGAATTGGCTACGCTTCGGAGACCTCTTTGGGGAAACCGAGGGTTTTGCCTGTGCAATTGCAGACGAAGTAATGATGACGAACAACTATCGGAAATATATCTTGAAGGACGGTACGGTCGACATTTGTCGAGCATGCCGCCGACCCGGAGAGTCACTCAGGCATATCATTTCCGGTTGTTCGCATCTTGCTAACGGCGAGTATTTGCACAGGCACAACCAAGTGGCCAAGATCATCCACCAGCAACTTGCCCTTCAATACGGCCTTGTTGAGTCAGAGGTGCCGTACTACCAGTACGCACCGGCGCCAGTTCTCGAGAATGGTCGTGCATTGCTCTACTGGGACCGCTCTATCATCACGGACAGGACTATTGTTTGCAATAAACCTGATATCGTGGTGGTCGACCGATCCCAGCGCCGGGCAGTGCTCGTAGATATCACCATCCCACATGACGAGAATCTCGTTAAGGCCGAAAAGGATAAAGTCAGCAAGTACCTTGATTTGGCTCACGAGGTAACCGCCATGTGGGATGTTGACTCGACGATCATTGTCCCGATAGTCGTTTCGGCGAACGGCCTTATAGCGAAGAGCCTCGACCAACACCTTAAGAGGCTCTCGCTAGATGGTTGGATCAAGGGTCTGATGCAGAAGGCAGTGATACTGTACACAACGCGCATTGTCCGGAGGTTCCTCTCTCTGCAGCCCTAACCACTGGTCGCTTGGGCTCTGCCCCGCGACCAGCGGCACCCTAGTTTTAAGTTTTTTATAATATTTATTTTTGTAATAATGTTGTAAAAAATTTAAAATTATGTTGTATAATAAATAAAGTGAATAATAATAATAATAATAATAAACAATTTATTTCAGGCAACTTAGCATTATAAATAACACAGGCCCATAAAATATATACCTTAAACTAACATATATAATAATTTATATGATGAAATTTAATCACATTTTTCTGCTGACGCGATGCGCGAGGCGTCAGGTATCCGACCGAGGAAACGCCGGTACTTGACACCCTTCGGCCAAAATTCAGGTTCCATGAATTTTTGGAGTTCACGAGTCGGCACTCTCACCACAAATGACTTGAAGGTCACGTTGTGACGAGACTCCAATCGCTGAACTATTGGATTTATATTCGTTTTGAACGCGATGTACTCCACCAGGTCTTCAACTTGCGTGGTGTTGTGCAAGCGAGAAACGTAAAGCTGTGTTGACGGCAACTCTGGGCGCAGCAGATGGTTATCGCCGGTAGGTGCAGTACCACTCTTATTCTGAGAGGAGTTCTTCTTCTTCTTTTTCCTCTCTACTTTTGTGTATCCGTCTTTATCATATTGGCTGTTTTGCGGGCGCAAAGGCACAGCCTTACGAACTGGGTCGCAGTGACCCAATTTTTCTCTCCTTCCCTCAGTTCGATCCGGGGTATGTCTGGCAACGACAGCGGCGTACGCGCGTTCCGGCGTGGACGCGGAGACGCATGACGTTATCGGCACCGAGGGGGCGCGGGGTGCGGGGCGCGGTGCATCGGTCGGCGAGTCAAATTTTGCTGACTCGAAACTCGACGACACGTTCTTTCTACCACCGCGATGTACGTTAATGTTATTGGCCTCAGGTGACCTACTTACTGAAATAATGTTTTTCAAAGCCATTACTTCAGCACGTAGGTCACTGATGGTGGTTTCAGAGGCCTCTAACTTACTCGAGATTTGGCTCATATTGCTCTTCAGAGCCGTGACGTCCTTTAACAGCCTCACGCAGTTGAGACTCTCCCACGGAACTGAAGGCAAGCGGCCCAACTCCTTCGCACAAAATTCAACTGGCACGTCGTCTGGGTCAGTCACTTTGAGTAGGTTGATGATATCTTGGAGACTTCTTTCGCCTCCGTCCCGACGCCGAGCTGGCATCTGGTCAGCCTTTCCAAGCACCTTGAAGAGAAGCGCCTTGCCACTGCAAATTTCCTCTTCCTTGAAAGTGGCCTTGCAGATCTGCAAGATGCTGATCTCGTCCATGCTGTCTATTGCGTAAGTTATAAACGCCAACAATTCGTTGGCTACGAGTTCCGGAGAACCCATAGCTACAATAAATTAAGCGGCGGCTAATGCCGCGCGATTCTCAAATTACAATTTGTGAATTTGACCGTCAGTGATACACGTCCGTTACCGAGCATGCATTGCAATTAATTAATGCAGACATACCTACATTTTATGTCAAAAAGTATTCATCTATAGACTCATCATCATCATCAGCCGGAAGATATCCACTGTTGAACAAAGGCCTCCCCATACGCGCCACAAAGAATGGCTACTAGCCGCTCGTAACCATTGGCTACTTGCGAATTTTACGATGTCGTCAATCCTCCTAGTGATCTGAATTACTCTGAAGGAATTATCCAGGAAGAAAATAAAGGAATACGTTTGTAATGTAGAGTATTGTAGAGGATTGCTCACGACCTTTTTAAAACTGAACAACATGTTAATGCTGATTTGATTTCTATGAACATGGACGTATATTCTGGAGTACAGCATGGGGTCCTTCAAAAAGGGCGTGAAGAGATTTCTTCAGGGTCGGCAACGCGCGAGTGATAACCCCTGGTGTTACAAGCATCCATAGACTACAGTAGCTGCTTACCATCAGGCAAGCCGTATAGTTGCTTGTCAAATTAGTGGTATAAAAAAAACTACTATTTGCTTACGATTGTTTTAAAATAAGTCGTTAAGGACTCCGCATTGCGACCTTCTGTAAAAGAAAAAAGTGCATTACAAAATCACAAATATACGATAGGAAAAGTTTAAGTCATGTGCGGGATTCGAACCCGCGTCCATCCACCCCTTTAGCCGTGGTATGCTCTAACCAATTGAGCTAACATGACGTCATAACTCGAATCTTTCCTACCGTTCTATAACCATCGTATTGGGATGGAGTGACATCTATAGTACCACTTGCGTTGTACTACAAACAAGACCAATTTTGCAATTGGTTTTATACTTATAAATGATGACGCAACCTTATAATTTTAATATTTTTAGGTTTGCAATAACGCCTGCTATGCGGATTACATTACAAAATCACAAGTTAGAGCATACCCCGGCTAAAGGGGTGGATGGACGCGGGTTCGAATCCCGCATAGGACTTAAATTTTTCCTATCGTATATTTGTGATTTTGTAATGTAATCCGCATAGCAGGCGTTATGGAAAACCTAAAAATATTAAAAAAAAAAAGTGCATGTTTTTTCAGTACTTGCTTAAATAAAAGACATAGTAAATGATATACTGATATTTTAGATTCGTAGCTAGTAAACCCCATTACAAAAATAGTCTAAAATTAACATCTGTAAAAATATTTCATTATTACAATGAGAAGAAAAAATATAGTCATGTGCGCCATTTGACTGTCATTTGATCACGCGCCTATGTCATGCTAATATGGTTCATGAGATATAACCCAGTGACAGATAGACAGATTGGACTGTGGAGTCTTAGTAATATAGTCTTTTTCCCGTTTAGGTACGGAACCCTAAAAACCAGTAGGTTTATTAATAAATAGATTCAGGCGTTACTTTGCGGAAATCCATATTTAATAATAACAAATATTTTCAAAATATTTTACGAGAAAAGTTTCTCGATCGTGCGCTCGAAGAGTCAAGACCTCTTGAGGATGCTTCGTGTAGAAGCGAAACGCGTCGAAGGTTCTTCCGGTTTGGCTGCGTGGCGTTTGTGACGTCACGTCGGCTTAGTAGGAAAATTGGGCGGAATTGTCACTAGATATATTTTTATATTTTTTAAGTGTTTTATTAAAATATTTATTTGATGTTTTCGTAAAATATTTGTTATTATTAAAGTAGGTTTATTAATAATAATTTTAATCTTCAATCTCAAGCAGTAAAATAATAGCAGTATCATAACTAGGTATACATAGTTAAGTTACCGCCATTATTTTAATGCATAAATATTTTGATTATCGTATACTTTTAATTTTATCTGTTGTTGCTATAATACGTGGTTTGATTTCCCACAATTCACGAAATTCACATCCAATTTATTTACCTAAATAAATTTTCTAAGAATGACCGCTCAAACAATTGAATATCTTAATAATAAGGCCGACGTCAAAAAGGCCCGGATTTTCTTATAATAACAACTAATACGATAAGGCTTGTTGCCTGCGGGGCAAGCGCGTTTCCATTATACTACGTTAATCACTTAAAAACTTTCACGATTGAAAAGTATAAAGCGTAATTTTGGTTTGATAGGCTGGAGCTACGAAGCCTCTACGCCGTGCTTCGCGAGAGCTACGACATTCTACATACATGCTCGCTACGATTACGTCCATTGGAAACATAATCCATTGACATCCTTATCGTTCGAGATTTGGAGTTTCGTAGTAGAAAACGGAATCCTAATACTGTTAGCTGATAGGGTAGCGTTTGACCACTATCTTACCTGGTAGTAGCTGATGACATCATCGAACACATTGGTTGAAGATGCTGTTCAGGCTTCTCTAAAGATACTGGATGTCAAGGACAGCTGCCGGAACTTACCGTTAGGTCGTGCGCTCGTAGAGTCAAGACCTCCTGAGAATGCTTCGTGTAGAAGCGAAACGCGATGAAAAAAACTTCCAGTTTGGCTGCGTGGTGTTTGTGACGTCACGTCGGCTTGGTAGGAAAATTGGGCGGAAATGTCACTAGATATTATTTTTATATTTTTTAAGTGTTTTATTAAAATATTAATTTGATGTTTTCTTAAAATATTTTAAAAATATTTGTTATTATTACCGTTAGGTGTTTGGCGATAGATATTATACTTGAGGGTGGTAACTAGCGAGGCGGGCATTCGCAAAATCCTCTGCCACCATGCTATAACGACTGCCATCCTAAGACAACAACCGGGACCGACGGCTTAACGTACCCTCCGAAGCACGTGCACGGACCATATGCGCTCACCTTTCCGAGTCATGATTGCAGCAGACGTTGCATTTCGTTGTTTGGTTAAGTTACCAAGCTACGATACGAGCCCTTCGGGCCACATTCAAATGAGTGACATGCGGAGAATATTTTGCAAGCACCCAGCACAAGAATTTGTTGATTCGTTCAGATCGACTAAACAAGATACTTTCTCTACGAGCGATTGAATAATTGGAGAATGGCATAAGTACTTTTTCAAGTTATTTTGATTTTAAGAGTAAAGTTTTGGACAGATTTTAATATTTCGATGGAATTAATCTGAAAGTATATGTTTCTCAATAAAAAAAACAATATAGTTATTAATGTTTTAAAAAAGTCATGGATGCCGCGGAATATACAGACAGTCATTAAATCTTATTAATTTTATGCCCCAGGGTGATGGGCGCAATGCAGTACATCACTTGTATGTAACGAAATATATTTTTAATTTTATTACCACTCCACACCAGGAAGGCTTCGTTTTTGTACTGTCACAACCGCATAAAAAGCGTTCTAAACAAGAATTCCTAGTCATATTACCGTACCGTGGTACAATGGAAACGTGCTCTCTGGCGTACCTTTCTAGGAGGTTGTACCCTAATTAGATACCATGCTACCTTAAGGCGACTTGTTAACCCTCCTGGTACAAGCTCGAAGCTTCTAACGCATAAGGTTCCTAACATTTCCCTGATATGCTATAAATAGCCTTAAATGTGATGTCGAATAGTTGGTAAACTATTGTTACGAGCTGACGGTTCGAGATAAATAATGCAACACTTTTTCAGCAACTGACATCTTTAATCACCAGTTCTACAGTCACTTAAAACAACACTAAACCACTGAATTGTTCGCACTTTATTTATTTGCGGGCTTGGTCCCCGGGTGGTAGCGACGTGCCATGTGTTCTGGTACGTCGTGAGGGGTAGCACCCAGGAGAGGTCCGGCAACGGACAACCGTGGCGGGTTCGTGGTTGAGTGCTAAAGCGTCCCTGCGATCCCGCCGAGAAGTGGTAGAGGTGGAACACCGTGTGTTATTTAGTCGGTAGGGGCACTTGCTGCTGTGGGAGTAGTTGGTGCCGAGTCCGACATATCCCGGCCATCTCCCCCGTGGATGGACGGGAATGTGTAAATGCATTTTTAGGATTTAAAAAAAAGGACACATAGTCAGACTAACAGATAACAGATGGACTACCAGGATAACATCCTGGAAGGGCCCATCAGGCACCAGAAAGAGAGGTAGACCAGCTGGTCTATAGCTGCCTGGTGGACGATATTATACAAGTGACTGGCAAACAGTGGATGGAGACAGCGAAGAACAGGGATACTTACAGGAATCTCTAAAGGAATCTTTACCTTCGGCAACGAGGGGTTCTTATATAATCCATACATCTTATATATAAAATTCTCGTGTCACAGTTTTCGTTGCCATACTCCTCCGAAACAGCTTGACCGATTTTGATGAAATTTTTTGTGCTTATCCGGTATCTATGAGAATCGGCCAACATCTATTTTTCATCCCCCTAAATATTAGGGGTAGTCCACCCCTAATTTTTTTATTTATTTTTTAGACAAAATTTTTAATTTCTATTTTTTTATGATACAACATACAAAAATACATACAATCCTTAATTTTCACCCTTCTACGATCAACCCTTATTTTTTAATAGCCATTTAATTATTTATATGGCAAAATAACGTTTGCCGGGTCAGCTAGTTATATATATATCAATAAATATAAGGTATGAGTTTATATATACTCGCACATAATTAAAATAAGTTTTTTTTTGTAACAAATGTTAGGTTTTTTTATTTATTTAATTTTTAGGTTAGCCTTTGACCACTATCTCACCTGATGGTAAGTAATAATGTGGTCGAAGATATTGTTCAGGCTAACCTAGACTTACTGGCTCGCAAGGACAAATGCTGGAACACACACAAAAAAAATGTGTTCGCCAACATCTCTGTTCCAAAGGTTGACTGGAAAAGATCGCTTATACGATTAGTCCACCTATACGTATTACAGTTTTATTACAGTTTTATTTGTTTTCTGCTATATTTGTACTTTTACACAATACATATATGTGCACAATACTACTTCCTATTTATCATATCATAAAAAAACTGCAAAATATCTTTGCACTGGCATACAATCTTCATAACTACCGAAGAATACATTTTGTTTTGATAACTTTAATATTATTTTTTGGGTTCCGTCACTAAATATGAAGTTGGAATCAGAATCTCACATGTTAATAACATACATTTGTTTTAGTCCTGTTTGAAATATTTCTTTAAAGATCTTAATCAGTAGGTTTGAGTTTAAAAAGGTGTTGCTTTTATCTATAGCTGATAGGCTAGCTTTTAACTACTATCTCACATTATGTTCACTGTTCAGGAATCCTAGAATAATTCGCTCTCAAGTACAGCTGCTGAAACACACCGTCAGGTGCTTGGCGACAGAATTTCTACTTAAAGGTGGTAGCCAGCCAGGCAGGCATTGACAAAATACTATATCAACTGCCATCGTAAGGTAACAATAGGGATCGACGGCTTCACGTGTCCTCCGAAGCACGTGCACGCTCAGTAGTAATGTCACTAGCGGTCGCCCATCCAAGTCATGACCGCGGCGGACGTTGCTACTATTTGATCTACTTAGCTGATCAGTAAAGAACGGCTAAGCAAACGTAGCTACGAGCGATTCAAAGTGGTTTTCAGCGTTTAGTATTGAAAGGGCAAAACAGAGCTCAATTAATGAAACTCCACTGTCTGTCTGTTCGTCTGTTTGTACGTCACGAGTATCTAGCTCGTAACAGTATATGTAACAAACCTGAAACAAACAGTGTTTTACATATTGTGTAAAACATGTGAATGAATTACCTATTCTAAATTATATGTCTATATTGTTTAAATATACATCATTGTGGGAAAGCAACTGCCTTCTGCAACACAGTGAAAACTACAGCAGCGGGCAGGGATTTCATCTTTAAATTGTACCAAATTTTTATACAATAAAGATATTTGTATTTGTATTTATATTGAATGAATAGTTCGCTATTATTCACTGCACAGCTGGACCAGCCTGAAAATGTAGGTCTTATCTCGTATACGACATGTAGGTCGTAGCTACGGTCTAGTGACGTAGACCTGATTTCGTACATAAAAATATATCTAGTGACAATTCCGCCTAATATTCATATTAAGCTGAAGTGAAATAGGCGGAATTGTCACAAGATATATTTTTATATTTTTAATATTGTTATGTTTGCAATAACGCCTGCTATGCGGATTACATTACTTGGGTGTAATCCGCACAGGGGTGGATGGACGCGGATTCGAATCCCGCACATGACTTAAATTTTTCCATCGTATAATTAAGTAATGTATTTTAATAGTTTTTAAGTGTTTCATTGAAATATTAATCTAATATTTTTTAATAAAATATTTTTCGTAATTATTAAATACTAGCTGACCCGGCAAACGTTGTTTTGCCATATAAATAATTTAAAAAATAAGGGTTGATCGTAGAAGGGTGAAAATTGAGGATTGTATGTATTTTTGTATGTTGTATCATAAAAAAATAGAAATTAAAAATGTTGTCTAAAAAATAAAATAAAAAATTTAGGGTAACCCCTAACATTTAGGGGGATAAAAAATAGATGTTGGCCGATTCTCATAGATACCGGATAAGCACAAAAAATTTCATCAAAATCGGTCAAGCCGTTTCGGAGGAGTATGGCAACGAAAACTGTGACACGAGAATTTAATATATTAGAAGAAGAAGATGGATTGCAGCAAAGTAACGTATAAATCTATTCATTAATATGAAGAGGTTCTAGGTGACGGAACACAGCGTTAGTATGATCAACACGATCTTAACTGCATTTTTTTTTGTAGCAACAGATTATATATACTTTTAAAGGTTAACGAGGTTGAAAATTACGAGAATTGGGAGGTTCGTGTCTTTTTAAACGAATTGCAAATAACGTTTACGAAATATTAATAGAATAGAATAACGTCTGTTTGAGATTAGTATTGTAAAAAAGCAATCCGATTAACGTATAACAAAGAAAAAAACAAATGTAAACATTTTATTAGTTTTTTTTTAACCTTCAGGGTCGGCAACGCGCGAGTGATACTCCTGGTGTTGCAAGCGTCCATAGGCTACGGTAACTGCTTACCATCAGGCGGGCCGTATGGTTGTTTGCCACCTTTGTGGTATAAAAAAAAAAAAAAAACGGTGGTATGCCTTATTAACAAAATACGGCGAACTATATACAACACTACAGCTACTACAATAAAAGCATTTAGATCCCTATAAGTCATTGCAGACTCATAGGCAGTCCAAATACTAATGCTTTTATTAGTTATATATACATCATTTATTATCTTTTATTTATTTAGTTATCTATACTCATATTATAAAAAGGCAAGGTTTGTATTTTTATATGTAACGAGTAAAATTTAAAGCTACTGGATCGATTTCAAAAATTCTTTTTTCATTAGTATCCTACTTTATGTCTGATAAATAGGTATGTAGATTTTTTTAACTTGGGGATCCGTATGAAAACTTTGATAATGTAACCCAACGTGTAAAAAATATCAAAAAAAACAGTACGCAGCGGAATTTGTTGACAATAGAGCAAAGTTATGTATTGCAATTTTATAGAGGACTTCAATATCTAAATTTAAATTCAATTTATTTGCAAGAACGTGAGTAAGTATTCATACAATACAGTATAGTTATTAGTTAACTGTAAATAGATCTTCACACTCCACCATGTTTGGCATGCAAAAGTCTTGCAAAAGTTTAGGTCCAAGCCTTTCTTACAAACAAGATTATGTACTTACTTATAATACTACCAGCTTATATAAGGTATCTACATGAATAATATAATATTAAGTTACTCTTAGTATTATAATAAATATCTAGATATCATATCATCAATTATTAATCAAAACATTTACTAAATAAACAAATCACAAAGATATTCGATATATGTCCATGTATATTTAACCACAAAATCGTTTAAAATTACTTAAAAAAACGTTATGTACACAATAAACATTAAAATATAACTAATCAAAAAACGAACTATAAATAAAAACTTCAATTAAGTTGCACCCTGCTGCAGGTTGTAGTAGGTACCTACATGAGACTATGCGGTTACAGATAAGAGAAACGATGAAATAGATAAATACTAGCACTAGCTCTTCTAGGTTAGCCTGAACAATATCTTCGACCACATCATCACTTACCATCAGGTGAGATAGTGGTCAAAGGCTAACCTATCAAGCATAAAAAAAGAAAAAAAAAACATCTCCATTGATTACCTCTCTTATATAAATGTTACTGGAAATGTATGAAACCTAGGAATTGTACATAATTCCTAGGAAAATTTATACCCTTCCGAGCCTTAGGAAATGTGTAAAATAATGTTTCAAAGTTGTTTTGTAATGTAATGTTTCAAAGATTCCTGAATACACACATTTCCTGTGAAATGTATGTATTTCCTAGGAATTGTATGCAATTCTGAGATGATACTAGGTATATGTAAAAAAGTAATGCTTTCTGGGACTTAAATAAATAAAACACGTTTGTAAACTAAAATCAGACTTTTAAGAAAGGCTCTCGTTGACATAAATAGCTGTAAAAATCACATAATATTGTAATCGAACTCCAAATGTAGTATATGATCACTAAAGTCATATTTAGGTGCGACGACGAGCGAAGCGAGGAGGAGCGTTAGGTTACTTGTGACCACAAAAACGCCAGAATAAACCACAATTCCGATTACTATTAAGGAAATGTATAGATTTCCTAGGAAAAGTGCATATTACAAAATATATCATGGATTTCCTATCTATTTTAGGAATTGTATACAATGACGGATTAAACAATTTTCCGTTAACATATATAATAAGCACGTACTAAACTAAGATAAAGACAAATTGTTGTAGTATATAAAGGAGGGAAGATGTAAGTTAAGACAGTCACAATACACTATGGAACCTTAAAGGATACAGCTGTGGTGGCTCCAGTAGCCACCAACCCTACATGGTGACCCTGCCAGATGTCACCTTGCCCGACAAGGTAAGTGCCCAGAAAGCTGGTCACGTTACCTCGTGGAATAGCCAAGCGTTGACCGACGTAAGCTCCAGCTATTTGGTCACTGGTCTTCTAGTTATTGGGTTATTCTTTTTTTTATGTTATTGTGACGGATCAAGCACGAGGCCCACCTGATGTTAAGCAAACTAACCACTGCCTATAACAGATGCATTTCGTCACAAATCAAGAATTGCACCCGTCATCTTGAGACATAGTTGTTAAGTCTCATGTGCCTGTAATTTCACTGGCTCTCTAGGACTGCTGCCGGAACACTTGGCGACAGATTTTCTACTTGAGGGTGGCCGCTAGCCAGGCGGGAATTGGCAAAATGCGGGGAATGGTGTCCATAGTCAATGCCACTGAGCCATCACTGCTTCAAAAGTTCAGATATATACAATTATTTTAGATTCTTATCCGGCGAAAACATAGGTCTAAATATGATTACAAGCACTATCACTTGCCAAGTGAAAATCCGATTCGCCTATTCGTCTCCGCATCCGGCATTCCTAGGTATACATCCGGCAGGACGTAGGTTCGATTCCCGTCCGGAACAAAAATAATTGTGCTGTAATAATTTGTAAATGTGTAAACATAGGTACCCTTACCGAGACAAAATAAAGGAGGTAATTAAGGTTGTTTTTAGGGTTCCGTAACCAAAGGGTAAAAACGGGACCCTATTACTGAGACTTCGCTGTCCGTCCATCCGTCCGTCTGTAGCCAGGCTGTATCTCAAGAACGGTGATAGCTAGACAGTTGAAATTTTTCACAGATGATGTATTTCTATTGCTGCTATAACAACAAATACTAAAAATAAAATAAAATAAATATATCAGAGGGGCTCACATACAACAAACTTGATTTTTTTACCGTTTATTGCTCGATTTTAATAACGGTGACAGGTAAACGCTTTAACTATTCACAGAATATTTAGTTTTATATTCTCTTTAAATATAATGCATTAAAATAAAATAAATAATTAAAGGGGCTCCCATACAATAAAAGAGGTTTATGCCGTTTATTTGCTAAAAATAATAATAATTAAATTGCTAAAAATAATATAATAGTACGGAACCTTTCGTGCGTCCCACTCGCACTTGGCCGGTTTTTTTATAATAATTTTGGATCTTACACTATTATTAGATTATTTAAATGATTCTTGCTAATGTCCGCAAAACAACGCATAAACTGTTTTATTTTATTTATTTAAGACTGACGGCTTGCCCGGGCACCGCACGAGTATTTTACAAAAAATTCAATTATAAACATAATTTTTGTAAATACTCTGTAGCCTACATTCATCAGGGATAATGTAGGATTCTAACGGTGAAAGAATTTTTTAAATCGGCCCAGTAGTAATTTAAGTTTCATCGTTACTTACAAAAACAAAGAAAATCCTCCTAATAGTTATAGTAAGAAGTATAGAATATAATTATAAATGTAAAGTACACATTTGACCACTATCTCAATATGTTGTAAAGTGAGGAAGATGTTGAAGTTATTGAACTGAACCTAGTGGGAACTGTCTTTCAAGAACAGCTGGTGGAACTCGGAACACACTGGTATGTGCTTGAGGACAGGTATTCTTTTTTACACGACCGCCCAAAACAGGAGTGTTATGGTTTCAGGGTTCATGTATGTATGTTAGTTTCTTTAGTCCACCATAACTTCTTAACGGCTTAGCCGATTTTAATGTAAAAGATTTCATTAGATTCGTCTTCATATGGCAAGTGACACTATGAACATTAAAAAAAACCTAGCGGATTTTAATCACCATAATAGGATTTCGCATGGTGGTAGGGGCAAAATGCCCTCCTGGCTAGCGACCACCCTTAAGCAGAAATTCTGTCGCCAAGCACCTTTCAGTGTTTTCTGGCATTTGTCCTTCAGACCAGTAATTCTAGGTTAAGCCTATTAACAACTTTGACTACATCATCACTTACCATCAGGTGAGATTGTGGCCAAAAAATTACCTATCAGCAGTGGAAAAAACATTTTTATTCTTTCAAACCAATTGAGTGTACCAAAATTAAGGGCTTTAAATAACGATTCCATAAGTATAACTTGCAATTTTAATTTCAATGAAACGATACAACATTTGACGAAAGTAAATAATATGCAGTCGGGTTTTTTACTTCTTAAATTAATTTAAACTTGTGAGCATGATATGAAGTCTTCTGAACATTCACAAGAGACTCAGTGTCCTGAAATTAAATAAAATCCTTGAAAAACTACCTTATAAACTGTGTATCATATTTTAAAACCACGACGTATTACTAGAGTCAAAGTGTACACAAGAGTTAGAAAACATAATTTCTAAATACTCTACAAATTTCTGTTTAACGCCATCTATACAAAGTGACAAAAACTGTAGGCGGGAAATCTTAGCAGATAACCTGCGTGGACCTTTTCACTGCGAGACCGAACAGAGGAAATTAGTTTTCCCATTGTCATTGTATTTCTAAAGGTTTACAAGAGATGGCGCTACGTGGAAAAGACAATGGTTTTTCACTTGCTATGGTTAAGTATGTATGACAGACGTGATAAAATCTATTACACTTATTCATACATGAACTGTTATCGTCTTACAACTGAAATGATATTACGATAATATGAGTCCTTCTCCTATGTTTTATGGTTATTGAAAGATATATCTGTTTTTAACTTCTTTTTTTATGGGATAGGAGGGAAAATGAGCAGGCGGCTCACCTGGGGGTAAGTGATGATCACTCTCGTCCACGAACATACACAACTTCTTTAATTTAGGGTTATTAACGGTAAGTAACCAGTAACCTTTCTGGTCTAGGCTGGTCTAGTGTTATTTCTAAAGCAGGCGAAAAACTGACCACGAAATATCGGATAATCGGCATATTGCGCGTTGGACGACCAAGGTTCCGTAACACCATATGTATGTACCAAATTTTTTTTTTCCGTTCAGTCCGACCCGTCCTTCGGCAGGTTTTAGAGTTCTGTACCTAAAAGGAAAAAACGGGACCCTATTACTAGGACTCTACTGTCCGTATGTCTGTCACCAGGCTGCATCTCATGAACCATAATAACTAGACAATTGAAATTTTCACACATGATTTTTTTCTGTTGCCTCTATAACAACAATACTAAAAAATCGGTCAAGTGCGAATCGGATTCACAAACGTGAAACTTATGGAAATGGTATGATCTAGAGTCTAAATAATGTTGTATAGATAATGGTACAGAATCCTTCGTGCGCGATTCAGACTCAGTCTCAGTCCAACTCAGTCTCAGTCCGAGTTTCAGAGAACAGCAAGCGGAACAGACGAGTCTTTTTGCTCTACCATAAACACGAGCTTCACACTTAGTGCTTTTTTATGTTATTGTGACGTAACAAGCTCGATGTCCACCTGATGTTAAGCGGACTAACATCTGCCTATAACAGATGCATTTCATCACAAGTCACGAATTGCACTGCACCCGTCACTTTCAGACGTAGTTGTTAAGACTCATGTGCCTATAACTTCACTGGCTCTTAAAGACTGCTGCCAGAACACACCGTTACGTGTTTGGTGACGGATTTTCTACTTGAGGGTAGTAGCTTGCCAGGTAATCGCAAAATGCCCTTCCACCATGCAAAATGATTATATCACCATCATTTTAGTCCAGTATCTAATGTACAGTAAACATATAATTAAAACTAGCCAAGTGCGAAAAGGGTTTTTGTTGAGGACCTTGAACTGTATAAAAAACATGTGTTTGCTATCTAGATTTTGTTTTGCCACGGAATCCTCAGTATCGAGACCAGTTTTCTTTAAGGGAGAACAAGGATTCTGTTTGCCGCTATCGGCTGCACAACTCCATCGGCCTTTGTTCAGTTCAAGTCGTGTCCTATAGGTAATAAAAAAGAAACAATATATTCATACGCGCCTACTCAACACCTGTTCTTAATATTCTTAAGCACGTAAGTCTACGGCGTTGCTCACTAACCATTCTTCAAGGCTTTATTTTCCAAAACAGCTATTGTATTGGCTTGGTGCTTTTTTTTCATACAACCAGGTGACCAAATCATTCTACGACACGTCGTACAATGACGCTAGCACACTGATATTGTCTTAATTGAAACATACTTAGTATTTACATATAAAAAGTTATGACTAAAACAAAAAGTGTTTCGTTTTTGATAGTTCATTTGTGATTTTTATATATACTTAGTTATTACAATAGTAATAGTGTTGTGTAATGTACTGTGATCACTTTGTTACGAGTATTTGGTCCTTTTAAGAAGTATATATATGCAGTTGATGGGTTACAAATACCAGTTTTATTTAGCTTTCTTCCTTAAAGTACTTCAATTTTTAGATTGTTACGTGACAATTTCAAACATGCTTGAAGTATCAGTGTAAATAAATGTAATTCTAGGTACAACCTATATTTGCTTGACTTTAACTCGGTAACATAATAACATAAAAACTTGTTAAAATACCAGCTTAAAATACCAAAGGTCAAAATACCGGCAACACCAAAATGTGGTATCAAGGTATAATACCGGGCCGGGTAATACTCATACCAGTACTGATTATGACTACTAAAGGTACCCATCAAAACCCTAAAAACGACAGCAACACGCAACCTGATTTGAGACCTGATGTCATTGTGACATACTCAAATCACGCTGAAGCTAGTAACTACAATCCACCGGCATTAACCGAAAAGAAAGTAGACCCTGTGACCGAAAACAGTTTCAAAAAACTAGTATCGGTACAGGTATCAGAGTATACAACTGAAAAAAATATACCAGTTACCAAAGACAGCATTGAAGTGGATGAGGTATGTACAACACAAAATTAATTTAAAATCCCCATTTTCAACAACACGGCGAAAACACAGCGTGTTTAGCCAACCATATCGTTTTATTACCTTGTATTTTTAGGACCGTATTTATTTATTGTTTAAATAAACTTATTTTTTTTTAATGTTATTATGATGGAACAAGCTTTTCTATACTTTACTATCTCACCTGATGGTAAGTGATGATGTGGTCGAAGATGTTGTTCAGGCTAACCTAGAATTACTGGCTCTCAAGGACAGCTGCCGTAACACACCGTTAGGTGCTTGGCGACAGATTTCGGGCGGGCATTCGCAAAATGCCCTACCACCATGCTATAACGACTGCCATCCTAAGGCAACAACCGGGATCGATGGCTTAACGTGCCCTCCGAAGCACGGAAACGCTCAGTTACTACTGTCGCTAGCGGTTACCCATCCAACTCATGACCGCGCGCGACGTTGCTAAACTTTGCTGATCGGTTGAGAACAGCTAAGTAAACTTCACTACGAGCGCTTCAAAAAAGTGTTAAGTGGACTAACCTCTGCCTATAACAGTTGCAATTCATAACAAGTCACGAATTGCACTGCGCCCGTCACATTGAGATATAGAAGTCTCATTGTGCCTGTAATTTCACTGGCTCTCAAGGACTACTGCCGGAACACACCTTTCGATGCTTGGTGACAGACTTTCTACTTGAGGGTGGTAGCTAGCCAGGCGGGCAATCGCAGAATGCCCTTCCACCATGCGGTAAAGCTCAAGCCGGCGGTGGGGATCGAATCAGGGTACTGCAGCACTGGTTAAAAAGTATGTTATATGACGAGGCAGAAGAACTTCTGAAAGTAATTAAAAATAAATGTATCTCTAATGCATTATAGCATACCTTGTATGATCAAAGGATTGCCTTGTACTAAAAAAACAATAAAAAACAAATAAAAAGTTAGTGTTCAAAATGAAACAATACATAAATTACTGCTCATAACACGAATCTAGCGAATGGTTAAAAATGGTAACAATTGCGTAAAGAGATCGTTTTCATGGTCCTATTCGTACACCTTAAAATTATAAAAAAAACGTCTAATTTCAAGTATAAAATATTAACACTTACATTCGCAACATGACTGTCATAAAACAATAATGTCCATTTGTAAAAATAATAGTGCTCTTGAGTCATTGTCCAGGAAGAACATAGGGCACTACATTTGTATGAAGAATGGCAGACCGGTTTCCCCCTAAACCCATCGTACTCGTCGTTTCAGGCAATACTGACTCCCAGATGTAAAACTCCAGCATAGTCCGACACTGGTCTAAATCTTTTCAGTACGCGAGTCCTAGCCGGTTCCTAATAATTTAATTTACATACATATGTTTTTCTGAACAGCCGCTCCAAGAAGACGTGGTATTCATCCCGAATGACGATGCAGAAGTGGTACGCAACGAGGATTACCTTCTTCATGAGAATCTGAATATTCAAGACCTAATGGCGACAGGAAAGAAGACTGTGGCTGATGTATTGTCAGCGAAAGACGGTAGAGCTGATACTAAAACAGGTAGGAAAACAATAAGAAATAGTTATTTGTTATTCAACGCTGGAAAGTTATTATCAAAGGAAGGTCAATTACAAATTTGAGTATTGAAATATTCTACATTGTACTGCCGCGTTCGGCAAAAAAAATTATATAGAGCCACTGCGTGAAGAACGGGCAAGAAACTCGGGGCCATTATTTTAATAGTACATTGTACATCGAGGGGAGAAAACGATATGCCGTTCTCGAGTTGCCTTTAAGCCCTCCGCTACGCCTCGGGCTTAAACAAACTCTCGAACAGAAATAGAACTTTCTCCCGAGTGATACATAGTGCTTTATACTACACCTAAGAGGAAAATAAAATCATTATACGTTTTCTCGTACTTACCTCGAGACTTCTCAGGCGGTGAGTTCTTTATGACTTCTTGAGCTGCATTTCTTATTTCTGGTGGCATCATCATTATAAAATCGTCACTTTCACTATCAGATGACATTTTCGGAATATTATTTATAATAATTAAAAGCGTCCTGTTAAAATATCAATTTAATAAAACACAAAAGTTAACCAAATATAACAAATTGCCGCGCTTTTTGTCTCGTAGTGCAAAAGAAGGTTGCCAACCTCCTTTTATTGAAAATCGAGTACAAATAAAAATCACACTTCTTTTTTTTAAGTATTTGATATAAAACCTTTTTGAGATTGTTTTTTTTATGTAAACAGCTAAAAACAAAAGAACGCTACCAGGGCAGGTATGGATTTTCATACAACATTCCTTCACTGCTACGGAGTGAAAGAATGAAAATCCATATAACTTTCCCCGCCGTACATCTATAAGGGAAAAATTACGAACTTTATAACATGTTTTTGAACGAGTAATGAGACCTTTTCTGAGTGGGTGTGGTATAAACGTCTTTTAACAATGTGTTACATATATTTACTATATAATAAAGTTATTACAATATTTGTTTAAATTGTGTAGATGACAAGCGATAGCTTGACAGAAGCGGAATTGTCCAGGCATTTTTGTCGTTTAAATAATCACAAACTGTGTAGTAGGTTTTCTTAATCAATATGTTTGTCACGTGCAACTTTAATTTTCCTTTTGTGAGTGTTGTTATATATTTGGGAAGTTTATTATAAAACCGTATACAATTACCTAAAAAGGACCTTTTATTTGTCTTTGCTAATCTAAATCCTGTGGGTTAGAATTACAGCTCCCCATATCTTCCCGTGGGTGTCGTAGGAGGCGACTAAGGGAAAAATACTGGAAGGTGGGCAGCAGTGCCTTCTAAAGAACTGCCAACTTACACTGCGATCCCCAAGCCGCCTGCCAAGCGTGGGGATTATGGCACATCCCTCTAAATAGGGGAGGTTGTGTTCAGCAGTGGATACAGTAGTCTAAAACCTGGCACCGCTATTTTATCTCTATTTCTAGAGTTGTAATCGTGATCGTCACTGTTTAATTTAAATTTACTTATATTTTTACAAATTATTTGACGCGAGTTCTTGTATTGAAACCTGACGAAGTGAAGGATACTAGGTTTGAACCGTGAGCGAAGGGTTTGTATAGAATCCTGAGCATAGCGAGCGTTTCATAGGTTTTTTTTTTAAATAAAATTAATTTTGATGCCGAACGAAACGCACATTTTTTCACCTTCCCATGGGGTTCCGGTTTAGAATGTCACCTGCGAATTTCTTATCGTGGGTGTCCTAAGAGGCGACTAAGGAAAAAGTGCGCCAAGCAGTAACCACTTCTCACGTGGATGTGAGTAGGGTTTTGTTGGCATTAGACGCACAACAGGGCTGTATACCATCTTGCTTTGCCAAGTTTTCATATAATAGGTTCTTGTGTTCCTGTCTTATATGTTGTTAGCGTAAACATATTATTCATATATTCTTGTGTTTCATCCAGTGTGTTAGAGAAAACATTTTGTATGGCCCTGAAACTGTGCCCGGTGAATGGCAATAGGCTCATGGGACCAAAATCCTGTTAGCGAAATGTGGGTGTGTGAAACCTTACACCAAGCGTCATTATAATATGTATGTACATCGAGGAAAGGCTAGGTATAGCATAAATATTTATAATAAATGAGTGTTAATGTACAAATTAAATTAATAGTAAAATAATTACAATAGGAATACAATACGATAGGAATATATTGAAGTTTTAGCAAGTTTTATCTTTTGGAACTGTTATAAAGGTTCGAGATTTTAAAACTTATTCCACACTAGCGGGTAAAAAGTACTTTTCAATGCAGATTTCAAAGCTTCGTGTAGAAATAAAACGCGTCGAAATGTTTTTCAGTTTGACTGCGTGGCGTTTGTGAGGTCACCTTGGCTTAGCAGGAAAATTAGGCGGAACTGTCACTAGATATAATTTTTCATATTTCTTAAGTGTTTTATAAAAATATTGATATTGTTTTTTCTTAGAATACTTTTAAAATATTTGTTACCTATTAAAAAATAATTATTATTTTACAGAATCTGCAAACACCGACATCATTTTCGTGATGGGTAAAAACAACGAAAACCTAGAACCTCCGGCCAAAGAGAAACCAATTAAAAAGTGGTCCTACGACGACGCTAAGTATACCAATGACTTTTCGACCCGTCCACCGAAACTTAACTGTTCCTACCTGAATTGCAACAATAGTATAAAATCAGGTAAATACTGTATTTATGGTACAGGTATAACTTGTTGAAGTCGGTACCATGATGGTTCAAAAGTACCTAAAAGGTTGAAGCAGTGATGGCTCAGTGGCATTGGCTATGGACTGCCACGCTGCAGGTCCATGGTTCGAATGCCGCTGCGGGCCTGAGCTTCGCTGCATGGTGTAAAGGCATTTTGCGAATACTCGCCTGGCTAGCGACCACCCTCATGTAGAAAATCTGTCGCCAAGCACCTAACGATGTGTTCCGGCAGCTGTCCTTGAGAGCCAGTGAAATTACAGGCACATGAGATTTAGCAACTACGTCTCAAGAGGACGGGCGCAGTGCGATTCGTGACTTGTGACGAAATGCATATGTTATAGACAGAGGTTTGTCCGCCTAACAATCAGGTAGGCCTCGAGCTAGTTCCGTCAAAATAACAATAAAAAAAACCTATTATCACAATACTATGCACATGGTACCGAATTCGACAAGTAATTTCACACATCACACATTTGAGTGTTGAAGTCAGTTCCATTTTTGGTATAAAACAATTTTTTCACCCTCTGTAGTGACCCTTGCTACTTATGAGATCGATTGCCATTCACTGTCAATGACTATATCAACAAGATAGGAAAATACTTTTCAGTTATTGGAGTGTAACTCAATATCGCCTAGACCGATTTTGATGAAATTTAAATGGGACTACACAGAAATCATCAGCTTTCAAATAAAGAGAGTCATCAAAATCGGTTCACCCAGTCAAAAGTTCTGCGGTAACAAACATAAAAAAAAAAAATACAGACGAATTGAGTACCTCCTCCTTTTTGTGAAGTCGGTAAATAAATCTTCAATAACCTAACGGCTTGTGGCGTACTCCACAATAATTCCCAACGAATTTGACCAAAGGAAGAGCAATTATGCTGTTTTTAAGTGCTCGTAGCGAAGTTTGCTTAGCTTTTCATAACCGATCAGCAAAGTTAAGCAACGTCGCTCGCGGTTATGAGTTGGATGGGTGACCACTAGTGACATTACTACTGATCGTGCACTTGCTTTGGAGGGCACGTAAAGCCGTTGGTCCCGGTTGTTGTCTTAAGATGGCAGTCGTTATAGGTGGTAGGGAATTTTACGAATGCCCGCCTGGCTAGCTACCACCCTCAAGTAGCTTCAAGTAGTATGTCGCTGAACACCTGGTGTGTTCCGGCAGCTGCCTTGAGAGCCAGTAATTCTAGGTTAGTCTGAACAACACCTTCGACTACATCATCACTTACCATCAGGTGAGATAGTGATTAAAGGCTAATCTGACAAGCGTAAAGAAATGGTTGGACGTAGTTGTTGAGAAAAAAACATAAGGCACTGACCACTCACACGTGTTAGTTAGATTTAAACAACAAAGTCAATAGTCAAAACCATTTATTCAATTTGGTGAAATTGTAATATTGAATGATTCTACATTGTACTGCCACGTTCAGCAAACAAAATTGTATAGAGCCACTTCGAGAAGAACGGGCAAGAAACTCGGGGCCATTCTTTTATAAGTATTTTAACAATGTTTTACATACTTACTATATACACTTTATTTACACCTTCACTGGATTATCAACTATTAATTAACATATAAAGTCATTGTTTACATAAACAGATATTTTCTTATTCGATATATAATTGTCATAACCTTTTTAACAAACCATGTAATGGTCCACAAGGACCATTACATTTAAACGAGGTTTGTCGTTATGTAACATCAGAAAAGATAATAATAAATTACTTAACTTCACATCATCTTGATTGGGCAGCACTTTGTCACTAAAGACTACTTTCCAAATATATTTCGACACCCCCGGAGCTCTGCTCGGCACGGCGGTCCGACCGAAACTGAATCAAGCAGCACTTCGTCGTCAAACACTATTTCAACACCACTGGAGGTCTGCTCGGCACGGCGGTCCGACAGAAAGTGAATCTACTTGCCTTACACTACCCGTTTTAGAGCAGTGAACAAACAAGGTGACGAAGCGACTACCGTCACAAACACAGTACTCTTTAAAATTGACAATTGTGTGATTTCAAGCTCTATACTTATGGCAATAAGTATAATAAAATCATCAATGATTTTACACATAGATATAAAGTACATAATATATACTATTTTAAATAAGTATCTTTACAACTGTCACGTGATCAGTTATACTACTAATAATAAAATATACGGGTAGTAAAAATATTATCAAATAATGATTCCAGTGATAATAATCCATATATGATGCTTAATCACAGTCTCAAATTATACAAAATTAGGTATAGTATTAAATTCACACCACAGATAAAATATCCACATAGATAATTAAACCAATACTTATTTTCATCTTAAGAACCACAGAGTATTTCTAAAACGAAATTAAAATGTCACATTATACCAGTTGATTAAATCTTAAGCTTAAAATATACGGGTAGTAAAAATATTATCAAATAATGATTCCAGTGATAATAATCCATATATGATGCTTAATCACAGTCTCAAATTATACAAAATTAGGTATAGTATTAAATTCACACCACAGATAAAATATACACATAGATAATTAAACCAATACTTATTTTCATCTTAAGAACCACAGAGTATTTCTAAAACGAAATTAAAATGTCACATTATACCAGTTGATTAAATCTTCGCTTTCTTAAATCGCCAATCAAGTGAATATGAACAAATATTTCAATAAATAGTGAGCCAATTTTCAAATAATCTATCACACGCAAGATAGACGTATAGGAATAAGATGTTTTTTTTTATACGACTGCTGACCAAAAATACCTTTGTTATGTTTTCAAAGTTCATGTATATATCATTAGATTAGTTTTGCTAGCGCAGGTGACACAAGGAACATAAAAAAATATTTAAAAATAATAAAATAATTGGCGGATTACAGACGCCATATTGTGAGAAAAAATTTTTTTTACTCCCAAACCCATCGAGTGTGATATCAAAATGATGACCTTAAAGAAAAGTTTCCATGAGTATATATAACTTGCAGCTTTAATTTCAATAGAATAATAAAATGCATGTTAAAAGAAATAAATAATTTGCAGTCGGGTTTTTAATTTTTAATTTATTGATTCCAGTTTGCGGAGGTAAAATAGAAAGCAATAACCAATGGCGATACAGGTTATTTTTGAACGAATGCTATTTCAGAAAAGTCAATTGCCAGTTCGTCAATGCTATAAACCGTAAGTATTTGTATATATTTTGAAGCAATGATGGCCGAGCGGTTATAACTATGGACTGCCGTGCCGCAGTACCCTGGTTCAATCCCCAACGCTGGCTTGAGCTTCAACGCATGGTGGAAGGGCATTTTGCGATTGCCTGCCTGGCTAGCTACCATCCTCAAGTAGAAAATCTGTCGCCAAGCACCTAACGGTGTGTTCCGACAGCAGTCCTTGAGAGCCAGTGAAATTACAGGCACATGAGACTCAACAACTGTGTCTCAACGTGACGGGCGCAGTGCAATTCGTGACTTGTGATGAAATGCATCTGTTATAGGCAGAGGATACCGCTTAACATCAGGTGGGCCTCGAGCTTGTACAGTCACTATGACATATATATATATATATATATATCCCCAGATTTGCTGTCCAAGGTATGCGTAACATTCTCCTCCAAGTTCTCCAAGTTCTGTCACCATCACATAAACAAAACTATGCCACTATTGCTTTAGAATATATATATATATATATATATATATTCTAAAGCAATAGTGGCATAGTTTTGTTTATGTGATGGTGACAGAACTTGGAGAACTTGGAGGAGAATGTTACGCATACCTTGGACAGCAAACAGATCTATTCTGGACCAACTTAAGATCGAAACCAGATTATCTACAATCTGCTATCAACGAGTACTAAGATATAAATAAATAGGTACCCGGCTGGGATTCGCGTAATATTTACCGGAAAGATTCGCCGCTTCGCGCAACCGTGACTCCCAGACGAAGGGCTACAATATAGTCCGAAATTGGTCGGAATCTTTCCGGTAAATATAACGCGAGTCCCAGCTGGGTACCTATTTATTTATAATGGACCAAACTCGCGATAGTTTTCTGAGTACTAACATACTTTGGTCATATCGCCCGGACACAACCAGATAAGTTGGACACGCTGGTTATAGTAGGAAAAATAGAGGGGAAAAGGCCACGGGGACGCTCACCTACCCGTTGGTCCGACCAAATTAAGGCCTTAACGGGACTCACCCTGCCTAACGCCCTGAGGCAAGCCGAGGACAGAATGGTGTGGAAGCAGCTGCTAAACGTCTCCGTTGGGACATTTCAAGACGGGCACGACCTTCAGACATGAAGAATACGTCGAAGAAGAAGTGACAGAACAAGCACGAGGCCCACCTGATGTCAATCGGACTAATCTCTGCCTATAACAGATGCCAGAGAATTGCACTTCGCCCATCATACTGAGACTCTCAAGGACTGCTGCCAGAACTAACTGTTCTTGGCGACAGATTTTCTGATTGAGGGTGGTAGCTAGCCAGGCGAGTATTCGTGCCCTTCCACCATGCGATGAAGCTCAAGCGGGCGGTAGGGGTCGAACCATGGACCTGCGGCACGGTAGTCCATAGCCATTACCGCTCGGCCATCATTGCTTAGTGGCAATGGCTTTAGGCTGCCGCGCTGGGGGTTCATGGTTCGAATCTTGTATCTGATTAAACCTTTTTTACTACTGATAGGCTAGTCTTTGAGCACTATCTCACCTGATGGTAAGTGATGCGGTTGAAGATGTTGTTCAGGCTAACTCAGATAAACTGGCTCGCAACGACAGCTACTGAAAAAAGCTATAAGGTGCTGGTGACAATATTTCTCCTTGAGTGTGGTAGCCAGCAAGGCGGGCTTTTGCAAATACCATACCACAATCCTATATTATAACTCTTTTCTTGAGTTCCTAAGTTGCATAGGTTCGGAAATACTTGAGATTGAAGTTGGTTCCACACAGAGGCAGCGCGAGTTGGAAATTGCTGCGAGTAAAGCCACAGTTTTGGACTTCCAGACGTAGACATGAAAGTTTAACTTGTTAATATTTTTATTTTAGCAATGACGCATGCTCATTACATTACAAAATTGCAATAGGTAGTGTATTAGCCTTCTCACACTTTGGCAAGCGGATAGGCGCGGGCATTCGGAACGGTCATGCTCACGAAAATGTTTTGGTCAGTGGCGGCGTCGTGTGTCGGGTCGCCCTCTTCCCTCAGAAATGGTTGAGGAGGACGATGACTGGCACGCAAGTCAACTCGTGAACGTGTGCTGTTTGAGGACTCTGGTCCGTTCAGAATGCCTGAGCAAACCTGTTTGTATCTGATTTGTAAATGTAGATTGCAGATGTATATATTAGGTATAATTAGCATCCCTTATAGCTGTGTTTTCCCTTAAGTATGTAAGAATTTTCCTCATAGTAATAAAATTGTTTTATTAATATCTTCGTTAACTTCAAAAATGGCACGGGCCCTGGAGTCTGTGGAAAATCAATAAATACTTATAAAAAAAATTGCGATAGGAGGAAAATTTATACTTATATGCGGAATTCGAACCCACTCTATCCACTCCTTTAGCCGGGTATACTACCCCTATAGCGGGGGTAAGCTAACCATTATATATTCATAGTTCCATTGTTCAGATATAGATATAATTTAAGATACCAGGTAGTTTACTTCATCATACTAGGTAGATTCGTACGTTATTAGATTTAAATCGATTAAAAATCGACTAGAAACAAAATCGATTGATTCGTTCTCACTACTTTATCATCGTCATTACTTTAGATAGAACCCAAATTTTTGTCTAGATAAAGGGATTGAGGAGGGTGGGTTCCTATAACTTCCAATGGAGCTATTCATGTAATAATGATCGAACTTCACTCATGAAGTTATATGATCATATATTATATCTATCCTTCTCCATACGATGGTTAAGAACAAAAGGACAAATTAGAGTCATGTCGTGTTGGCAAAGCGGAATTTTATCATGTTGCGAAATTTACTGTATCAGCCAGATCATCCACTGTTAAACACAGCCTCCCCTATTTAGGGGGTATTTGCCATAATCTCCACGCTTGGCAGGCGGCTTGGGGATCGCAGTCTAAGATCGATTCTTTAGAAGGCGCTGCTGCCCACCTTCCAGTATTTTTCCCTTAGTCACCTCTTACGACACCCACGGGATGATATGGGGAGGTGCAATTCTAATCCGCCACCGAAATTTAAACTGAACAAATTGTTTAAAACTGTAAATTATTTTCTTTCCAGGGTTTAAACGAGTGTCACTTGACAACTGTAAAAATATCGGATCTCATAATCTAACCGCTTTTTCGTTCAAACCATCGAGAAAATTTGAAATAAAACCTGTTCAAGTTAACAATACTAGAAGAAGTTCGTCTTCTAGAAGGTGAGTTTTTTCCATAAAAATGTGACGGAGAATTAGTATGCCTTTATTAACAAAATACTACGAACTATATACAACACTTCAGCTACTACAATAAAAGAAGAAGCAGTGATGGCTCAGTGGCATTGGCTATGGACTGCTGCGCAGCAGGTCCATGGTTCGAATCCCGTCCAGAGCTTGAGCTTCACCGCATGGTGGAACGGCATTTTGCGAATGCCCGCCTGGCTAGCGACCACCCTCAAGTAGAAAGTCTGGCACCAAGCACCGAAAGGTGTGTTCCGGCAGTAGTCCTTGAGAGCCAGTGAAATTACAGGCACAATGAGACTTAACAACTATGTCTCAATGTGACGGGCACAGTGCAATTCGTGAGTTGTCATGAATTGCAACTGTTATAGGCAGAGGTTAGTCCACCTAACATCAGGTGGACCTCGAGCTTGTTCCGTCATAATAACATTAAAAAAAAACATTTAGATCCCCATAAGTCATTACAGACTCATAGGCAGTCCAAATACTCTGGCCCATTACCAGTTGGGAGCGTGCCCAGCATGCTGGCAGCATTGCCACGTTGAATTGCAATGCTTATTCTTTGAAATAGGTGCCAGCATTTTTATGACGAATCGCATCGAAGTTAGTTGCACATTTATTTATTTATTTCTATACATACATCTATATTTACAGGTACACAACCAATACAATAGAGTAGCTAAAGACAAGATTTGGTACCTAATTTCTGTAACACAGAACATAATGCGATTTTTGTAAATTTAATTTGTCTTATAATATGTAATATGTAATGAAATATTTGTAATTTTTTTTTATGTTATTGTGACGGATCAAGCACGAGGCCCACCTGATGTTAAGCGGACTAACCTCTGCCTATAACAGATGCATTTCGTCACAAGTCACGAATTGCACTGCGCCCGTCACATTGAGACATAGGTGTTAAGTCTCATGTGCCTGTATTTTCACTGGCTCTCAAAGACTGCTGCCGGAACACACCGTTAGGTGCTTGGCGACAGATTTTCTACTTGAGGGTGGTCAGCCAGGCGGGCAATCGCAAAATGCCTTTCCACCATGCAAAAAAAAGGTTGTTGAGGTTGCGTTGGTTATTTACTCATCTCATACTAAAACATTCAACATTAATAGTACTTAAATCAAAATACGCTTGGCACTAAAATGTTAAACCTCACACTAAACATAACTGTTTTTCTTCAAAATTACAGTTTTTTTTTTTTATACACAATCTGTGTATATTTTCCACAATTTGTGTTTCATTGATAAACTGTAATAATTAGGATTCTCATTATAACAGTGGTCGTGTATGTCCACGAATGCAAATAAAACAATGAAAACATTTTTTTATCTAAAATGGAACCGATAGTTCCAAAGTACATATTATCACAATATTGTGCGCATGGTACCGACTTCGACAAGTTAGTTCATGCTTTTGAGTATTAAAGTCGGCTCCATTTCTAGGTTAAAAAAAACCATCCTTTTTAGTGTCCTTGCTATTTACGGAATTAATTGTCATTCACTGGCAATGACTAATTAAATCAAGATAGGAAAAAAAAACAGTTATTGAAGTGTCACTCAAAAACGTCTTAACCGATTTCGATGAAATTTAAAAGGAACCATACGACAAGCATCAGCTTTCAAATACAAAAGAAACATTGAAATCGGTTCACCCAGATAACAAACATAAAAAACACGATTTGAGAACATCCTCCTTTTTGAAGTCGGTTAAAATGATGTTACTTTTCGTGTTCTCGCTCAATATTTGTATGACGTTTTAGTGAAGCACTCGTAGCGTAGTTTGCTTAGCCGTGTTTTAACCGATCTAACCGATCAGATAAGTTAAGCAACGTCCGCTGTGGTCATGAATTCAATGAGAGACTGCTAGTGACATTACTACTGAGCGTTCACGTTCTTCGGAGGGTATGTTAAGCCATCGTCAGTCACAAGATGGCATATGTTATAGCACGGCGGTACCGCATTTTGCTAATGCCCGCCAGCCTCAGGTAGAAAATCTTTCGCCAAGCATCTAACAGTGTGTTCCAGTAGCAGTCCTCAGCCAGTTAAATTACAGGCACATGATACTACGTATTATATCTGTCTATTATTATACTTATGACTACGTTTAACTTCTAGGTTAGAATGAACATCTTCGACCACATCATCACTTACTATCAGGTGAGATAGTGGTCAACAGTTAACCTATCAGGAATAAAAAAATAAAAACACCTAGATTCATTGACAAGTATTACGCTGGTGACAAATTACTCGTTTCCGAACGCAACCTTAAACGTACATTTTCATACAGGTGCTAAAATAATGTCTATTGTTTCCCCTAGTTTGTAATAACCTTCACGCACGTGCGTAACTCGAAATTTTGTAATAATTTTGTGAGAAAATAATAGTAAAAAAATACAAGGAAATAAAATACATAATTTTACTTACCTAACTCTAGATTGAGTGTTTACTGCCTCTGCTACTATATTTGGATGAGTCTAATCTAATTACACACGGAGCTACAACTCTTTTTAGTCTCTAACACTGAACACACACTGATAATCACGAATCACGCTTACAAGTTTAGGAATTTGAAAATCAGTACCAAGAAAATTTCTAAATGCCGCCAACTTGCTTAGTGCGTGCGTGATTTTGGCGCTCATATATAGCGCATGCGCGCCATAACGAATAGACCAAAGAGTATCTGCCAAAGAGTTTATTAAAAAACAAACCTTCATGATTTAGGGTCGTTCTCTAAAACTAAGCTACTTAATAAGGAATCTGCGGTATATTATGAACCATATTACGTACATTATAATATATTGTATATTAATTTTACGTATATTATGTACAGTCGCCTGCAATAACATGAATACACATTATAATTTTCAAAAGTATGGCACACTTATGTTATTTTCTTTGTACACAGAAGTATCTTAAAATCAAATAATAATTAGATTGTTTTTACTTATGTATATGTTAACTTGGATTATTAAGAATTTAGTGACATCACATTATTTAGAAAATCAAGACGTGTATACTTGTTATTCCAAGCGAATGTTCATAATATTATTTAACCAAATAAAATATGAAGCAATGATAGCCAAGCGCTAATACCTATTGACTACCGTGCCGCAGTTCAATTGTAAAATCCCCAGCAGCACTTGAGCTTCACCGCATGTTGAAAGGGCATTTTGCGAATACTCAACTGGTTGACTACCACTCTCAAGAAGAAAAACTGTCTTTTTTAATATTGTTATGTTTGCAATAACGACTGCTTCATCCATCCCAATACGATGGTTAAAGAACGATAGGAAAGATTTGAGTTATGACGTTATTGTCATGTTAGCTCAATTTGTTAGAGCATACCCCGGCTAAAGGGCTGGATGGACGCAGGCTCGAAACCCGCACATTACTTTAATTTTTCCTATAGTATATTTGTAATTTTGTAATAGAAAAACTGTCGCCAACCACCTAACAGTGTGTCCCGGCAGCAGTCTTTAAGAGCCAGTAAATAATTATTATACGATTACAGGCACTTGAGACTTTGGACCCAGGATTTGGTACATTTTAACCTTATATTTGCAGATCAATGACCATGGGCATAGACGGGCAGTTCTGCTCGCATCCGTGTCCGGCTTCATGTCCGGAAGAATACGCGCCGGAATGTGCAATATCCGGCACCGGACGGCATCGAGTCTTCGTCAACCACTGCGCACTAGATCACAACTCTTGTTCATTTGGCATTGGTGCGTATTTTATCATCTGAACGGCAGCCATCTTTTTTTAAATACAGTGGTAATGGAAATGAACTTTAACTGACATAATTACAACGAACTTTTTGAATACGACCTCCTTAAATTATGCATAGAGCAATAACTTTGATGCAAGTATACGCCTGCGAAATAATAATTGGCGAAGGTAGAACCATACTGATCTAAGTGTAATTTTTTATATATTGGAGTTATATGCAACAAATGCAAGGAAAAAATATTCAATTGATGCCACATTGATCCAAGTACATAAAGCGCCTTATATTGCTAGAGGACCTCAACTTTTCACTTTAGCATTATACTTACTTTCAAAAATAAATCCTGCTATACTGATCCAATTTTTATTTTTTATCCTTTTTTTCTGCAGAAACCAACATTTTGACTACATTTAATCAAAATATTTTATTATAGTTATATTAGCCATCATTTGGATAAGGATTAAAGCATAATAAATCACGTATTTTTCTAAAACAAGTTGAAATGCGTTTCCTTCTTTTTCTCAATATAATGAAAACGATACTTGGATCAGTATGGTTCTACCGTCGCCAATAATTGTACAGCAAATTCTCCTTGACTAATGTCGAATAGTCAAGGAATAATAATAATAATGTCAATAATCAACGCCATCTCTGGGATTTCGTGGTCACTACGTTAAGTATCCGTAACGCGTGGTTTAAGGAATTGTGTGAAGTAGTGACTATTATCTCTTCTATGACATACTAACTCAATATTATAATACGACGCATCCATTTATAAGATAAGATTTTGTAGATTAATACAGTATTACAGTCCCACCAACTTATCTGTTCAGGCGGCAAAAAAAAGAACTACAACATTCCTTCAAATTGTGACAGTTTGTAGTTGATTTCCCTGACCAGTAGCGCCCTCGAAAACTGCACAGTTAAGTTGGTGGTACTATAATAAATACTTATAAGGAAAATAATATTTAAATTGTTGATATTAATCTTTATAACTGATACATTAATCACTTAGACGATATCGAGACGCGGAACTGTGGCCGCTTACTTTAAATGTCAATATGATATTTAATCTCTTATTTATTGAGATATTATTATATTATAGGCCGTAACCCTCAACGGCCAACGGGTTACGGTAGCGTGAAATTTATTAACAACGTGTTTTTTGCACGACTGGCCTAATAAGGAGTGTTATGTTTTCAGGGTTCATGTATGTATGTTTATGAGTTTCTTTATTCCACGGCGTAACCGATTTTAGATAGGTAGGTACATAAAAAAGTAAAACAAAACTGACGCCATATTGTGAGAAAATCAAATATCATTAAACATCCATATATTTTGCCAGTTTCCCGCCAAACATCGAAATTTGAGGTTATATAACAACCGGGTCGTTCCGAACATTGGAGTGAGTTAAAACAACCAAACAACTACACTCTGAGGCTTGGAACGTGGCCCAGCTCTTTCACTAATGTTACGTCATAATGACGTTCATTATGGCGGGAAACCTTGAAGCTTTGTGTAGGCGAGTAGACTAAACATTCTTGTAGATAATTTTGAAAATCTGAGCTAACAGAGCTAGTTTCATTAAATAAGTGATCAAATTAATTGGACTACTTTTTTTTGAAGCAGTGATGGCTCAGTGGCATTTGCTATGGACTGCCTTTACCGCATGGTGGAAGGGCTTTTTGCCAATGCCCGCCTGGCTAGCGACCACCCTTAAGTAGAAAATCTGACACCAAGCACCTAACGGTGTCTTCCGGCAACAGCCCTTGAGAGCCAGAAAAATTCCAGGCACATGAGACGTAACAACTGTACGTCTCTGTGTGACGGGCACAGTGCAATTCGTTGTTGACGAAATGCGTCTGTTATAGACAGAGGTTAGTTCACTGTCCGCCAGAAAAACATATTAAAAAAAAACTACGGAATGGAACCAACCAAAAATGTTTCTTCACGAATTCTAGGTTAGCCTGAACAACATCTTCGACCACATCATCACTTACCATCAGGTCAAATAGTGGTCAAAGGCTAACCTATCAAGCATAAAAAACGAAGCGCTCGTAGCGTTAGCTTAGTCGTTCTTAGCCGTTCAACACGTCCGCTGCGGCCATGACTTGATGGGTGACCGCTACTGGCATTTCTGCTAGTGCTTCGGTGGCAAGTTCAGCTATTGGTCCCAGTTGTTGTCTTAAGATGGCAGTCGTTATAGCATGGTAGTGCGTTCGCAAGAATACCCTCCTGGCTCTGACCACGCTCAAGTAAAGAATCTGTCAAAATATGTTATGTGGATTTAGTTTTTTTTATGTTATTGTTACGGTTCAAGCCCAGGCCCACCTGATATTAAAAGGACTAACCTCTGCCTATAACAGATGCATTTCGTCAACGACGAATTGCAGTGCGCCCGTCACACTGAGACATATAGTTGTTAGGTCTCATGTGCCTGTAATTTTACTGGCTCTCAAGGACTGCTGCCGGAACACACTGTTAGGTGCTTGGCGATAGATATTCTACTTGAGGGTGGTCGCTAGCCAGGCGGGCATTCGCAAAATGCCCTTCCACCATGCGGTGAAGCTTAAGCCCGCGGTAGTATTCGAACCATGGACCTGCTGTACTGCAGTGCATAGCCAATGCCACTGAGCCATCACTGCTTGAAAATTAGTGCTTTTTTTGCATTATTATTAAATATTTTTAGGTATATATTTTTAATGTATTTATCAAAGTCAAAGTAAACAAATTGTTTATATTAGGTCCTTACATATGAAATTGGCGTTTTTCGTACTGGCCACTTTAATCACGAATTTCTCCTCTTTGGTAAGGAATTCCAAATTCAAATTTGTACAGCTATAGACTCATGTATTTGTGCTTCGATGATCGTCATTCATTTGTTTTTTTTCTTTTGTTTTTTTCGGTTTGCGTCACTCATTTTACAAAATGGAAAACCTTAAATATCGCATTATTTACGAGTACGAGTTCCGCCGTGGCACTAGTGCTGCGGAAACAACTCGAAGGGTGAATGATGTGTATGGCGGTCGTGTTGCAAAAGAAAACACAGTTCGTTTTTGGTTCCAACGTTTTCGTTCTGGAAATTTCGACCTGCAGAACAAGCCCCGTGGACGGCCTGAGACTCAAGTTGATAATGAAGAGTTGAAGGCTATTGTGGAAGCGGATCCATCGCAAACCACGTCCGAGTTAGCTGCAGGCTGCAATGTTAGTGATAAAACTGTTTTAATTCACTTGAAGCAAATTGGGAAGATTAAAAAGCTTGAAAGGTGGGTACCTCACGAATTGACTGAAACAAACCGGCAAACGCGCGTCGACTGCTGCGTTACATTACTAAACCGGCACAATAATGAAGGTATTTTAAACCAAATCATTACCTGTGATGAAAAATGGGTTCTTTACGATAATCGGAAGCGCTCAGCGCAATGGTTAGATCCTGGCCAGCCAGCCAAATCCTGCCCCAAGCGAAAATTAACCCCAAAAAAGTTACTTGTAAGCGTTTGGTGGACTAGTGCCGGTATTGTTCATTACAGTTTTTTCAAATCTGGCCAGACTATTACGGCTGATGTCTATTGTCAGGAATTGCAAACCATGATGGAAAAGCTAGCGGCTAAACAACCTAGGCTGGTCAATCGCTCCACGCCACTGCTGCTTCACGACAACGCTAGACCACACACTGCGCTACAGACGGCTACTAAATTAGAAGAGCTTCAATTGGAAAGTCTAAGACATCCTCCGTACTCCCCGGACCTTGCTCCAACAGATTACCATTTTTTTCGAAATTTGGATAACTTCTTGCAAGGGAAAAAATTCAACTCCGATGGGGCAGTCCAAATCGCCTTCAAAGATTTTATTGATTCCCGTCCGACTGGTTTTTTTAGTAAAGGGATCAATGAACTACCTATGAGATGGCAAAAGTGCATAGAAAATAATGGTTCATACTTTGATTAATTAAATATATTATATTAAAAAATATTCGACTTTTTGTTCCTCCCATACAAAACGCCAATTTCATATGTAAGGACCTAATATTTATTCCTTTTTTATTATTTTTTCCCTATAGTATGGCACAGAAGACCCCTGTCAGAATGTGTGGGCGGTAAGAAAGCGGATATGCGTCAGAACGCAGGGTTCATTGGATGGATGCAGCGCGTGGGCATCGTTGATAAAAGAGGCCGATTGGTTTTGTCCTAAATAAATGTTTTTTTTTGTATCTACTGTTTTTCACTAAACTTGTCGCTGGTGGTGAGTAGCTACCTAAAAACCTATAACCAACATCCTTTTTACAAAGCCAGTTAAAAAGTATACGCACACTTAAAAATACATGCACACACCCCATTCCCCACTCACACACTACCTTTGTCATATACATATTACGAGTAAAATGCTAGTTTTATATATTACTAGACTTATTATAGTCACAAAAATGGAACTGGCCAGGTCACGTAGTTATGCAGGTTAGACAATGACAGATGGATAAATATGACAGAGTGGATCCCGAGGGTAAGAGAAACCAAGGAGGGCAGCAAAAGGTGGAGATATATTCACCCAAAGATGTGGACCAGATTGGATGTCAAAGGCGAGAGAAAGGACACCTTAGAAGACTCTTGGGGAGGCCCACGCAATTGAGCCGACTGCTACAAAAAATAATAATAACTAGCATACTGGCCGCGGCTCCACCCGCGCGTATGTCGCTAATCGCGCACCATTAACCTCTAATTGTGCAGTTGAATAAAAAGTATTCTATGTCCTTCCCCGTGTTTCAAACTATTCCCATACCAAATTTCAAGTCCAAAGGTAGTTTCCAAGTTTTTTCTTTGCACATAAAAATCCAAAAACACAAATCTTTCCTCTTTATAATATTAGTGTAGATGTAGATGTGAATGTACGAATATATAGCGTAGAAGTGTAGGTTAACGTGAATACCTACCAGTGTCAAGATATGTAAGTTTCAGTTTCAGACATAATATAAGAAATTGTAAATTTTTAGAACGAACTTCATTTATTATCATAAAGGAGCCCCCTTAACCTTACTCACTGGGTTGCAAGTCCCAGGTACCTTGACTTGGGTCTCTTCCTCTGCAGCGCTATGGACCCGGCACCCGCACGGTGAATCCAAGGAATGCTAAGTAAATTCGTCTTGTCGTCGTCTTATTTACTTATTTATTACGAGTACGTGCCACCCTATCACATATACTGACACACCCTTTCCTACACATGTTAACGGAAACACAACCTTGCACTGTATTTTTTTTGTTTTACTTCCCTGACTTTATGAAAAGACCATGTACAACTTTTAGTAAATTTTGAAGTATTAAATGTTTTGCAGTAGCGCTGCGACACGAGTCCTGGGCTTCAGCGTGGAAGTTTGTCTAAAACACACTGCGCCACGAATGAATTAGTTCACTGCGCGAAAAAAGGGAGATGCTTTGATTTTAAACTTACTACTAAATCAGACGTCAGACGTATTTTTTCTACCCGGGCTTGTCCGTTCCACTTACACTTCCAGAAGTCAAATTTTACTATCAATCTATGTAGATTCCGAACCGCAAAAACATTCACAACACACTCGGAAACACAACCTTGCACTGTATATTTTTATGTTTGAATAGCCCCGACTTTATACAGACCATGTACCTACAATTTTAAGTACATTTTGAAATACAAAATGTTTTACCGCTACCGGGACACGAACTCTAGGCTTCAGCGTGGAAGTCTTTCAAAGACTCACTGAGCCACGAATGAATTAGTTGACTACGCGAAAAACGGGAGATGCTTTGAAATTACTTTAGACATGTTTTTTCTACCCGGGAATGTCCGTTCTTCACACTTCCTATTACTAGTTTAAGTCAAATTTTATTATCAATCTACACACCGTACCGCAAAATACTCCATATTTTGCAAACACATTTTCTATACTAAAACTCCTTGCTTTTAAGTGCAGCCGTAGATAATCTAATCGCTGGACCACTAAAACACTAATGCAATTTTTGGCTACTGTCGCCCCCTCTAATGGTTACTGAAAGCCTCTCCAGACAGATTTAGGTTTTTGGTTTTAATATTAGCACCTAGAAATTCGACTAAATAAGTAAAGTATTCTAACATTGTAATTTTTTGGAATACATACTTTGGGAACTACAGGTCTGAAAGTAAATTATTTTATATGAAAAAATAATATTCATAATTCATTCATAAATGAGGGTTTATATATGGGTTGACAAGAAATAAAAAAATCTAATAATAACATATACTTTTAAAATATTTTAAGAAAACATCAAATTAATATTTTAATAAAACACTTAAAAAATATAAAAATATATCTAGTGACAATTCCGCTTAATTTTCCTGCTAAGCCGACGTGACGTCACAAACGCCACGCAGCCAAACCGGAAGAATTTTCGACGCGTTTCGCTTCTACACGAAGCATCCTCAGGAGGTCTTGACTCTTCGAGCGCACGATCGAGAATGAAAAATGGATTACCGCAAAGTAACGCCTGAATTTATTCATTAAAAAAATCTATTTTAAAAGTCGGTAAAAATTACTTGATATTGTTGAAAACCTAATAAGAATAGAGTGTTTGTATGTACATACTAGGCAAGCTAGCAAACGGTAGCAGGTACAAGAGTGCCACAGAGGGTTCTTATCAGTTTTTTTGGGGTGACTGTGACTGATCCCGTACGAGTCCCCCTGATGTGCAGTGGTAACTAAGCACATAACAAATGCATTTCGTCACAAGTGAAAGCCAGACAGATTTAGGTAGCTCTCCAGACGAGCAATCGCAAAATGCCCTACTACCATGCGGTGAAGCTAGACCAGCTATGTGACGTTAGACAAGTCGCGCTGCCTAACCATAACATTAATCGAACCGTTTCCCTTCTACATGAAACAAATTCAGGAGTTCTTGACTTTTCGAGGCAGAATCGAGATGTTTTTTTATCGCCTGCGTAACGTTTCTGAGATACCGTCTTATAAGTTTAGACGATATTAGAACTAGATTGTTTTGAAGTATATAAAATATTTACTGATTTTTAAATATTTGTTATTATTCGATGTACTTCATTGCATTTCAAAAATATATGTAGTTACGGGTTTGTTGGTCAAACAATCAATCAAATAATGTATTTTCTAAAATAAACGTCACATATGATCTTATTGTAGTTACAATATATTTTCAATCTGCAAGCAGACTTGCAAATTTTTATGTAGGTGAGTATAGAGTAATATCACAAAATTTCTTACATTTTTGAACGCTATAAAAACAAGAATAAGAAATTAAGAATCCAGTGATTTAAACATCTTTTATAGTAGATTATGATACAAGTGAGCCAAGTTGCTCGTTATACACGAGGCTGTGTGTTGCAGCCCGATGTAAGTCCATTATTTTATTTAAATACTAATAGGAAATACGTTGCAAAAATACATAGTTAATTTAAAAGCGTGTTTGAATTTATAAGAAGCAATACTTGCAATCATACTGAGATTAGTATTTAGACATTACAAGTATCAAAAGCGATTTGAATTTGGGTAGACTATATGTGCGTCACGTACTTGCCATGCAGAATATAAACGTTAAGCCGTCGGTCCCGGTTTTTGTCTTAGGATGGCTACCACCCTCAAGTAGAAAATCTGTCGCCAAGGACGTAACGGTGTGTTCGGTCAGCTGTCCTTGAGAGCCAGTAATTCTAGGTTAGCCTGAACAACATCTTACTTTTACTTACTTACCATCAGGTGAGAAAGTGGTCATAGGCTAATCTATCAGACATAAAAAAACCTTCTTCCAGGGTTTAGTGAAGCTACGTAAAAGTTATAAAACCTGTCCAAATTCCTTGCTAAAGAACAAAAGCTAAAAGTATTTTTTCCTGAATATTGTCTTAACGAAGACATGAATATTCAAGTTTATTTGAATATTCATGGGATTTAAGTCGCCAATTGTCTTATTTCGGAGACTTTAAAATATTTCCCCATTTTAGGATTTTGAAAGAGGCTGCTGTTAGATAAGTGTTACGAATTTTATACATTGGCGCAATGTACCGAACTAGGTTTAAAGTAACGCGGATAAATTTATAATCATTTATATCAGATGTGAGAAGCTTAAGCTAATAAAATCAATTCAAATTATTACAAAATGATGAAATGAATGAATGAAATAAAAAAATCTAAATCTGCAATGACTCATAGGGATCTAAATGCTTTTATTGTAGTAGCTGTAGTGTTATACATAGTTCGTAGTATTTTGTTAATAAAGGTATACCGCCGGTAAAAAAAATACAATACAAAATAGTTTATTGCATAATAAAATATGACACAATATTAATTGGTAAAGCCCTGCCTTCTGCTTTAGTTTACACTGTTGATACATTTCAAAAGACAAAACCACAAACTTGGCTTTATTAAACTATAAACCAACGATATATACATTCAATATTATTTATGTATTTGAAATATATATTGAGTTGACAATATGCGTCGTATAAACTTAAACGTGGTCTATAATCTCTGAAGTAAGTAAGGGGATCATATTCATAACAACTGTGTTGCAAAAGGCAGTGTGTTTTTGCAACACAGTGTAAACTATATAGTTATTGCATGAAATACATGTACAAAAGGTGTTATAATTATTATAAATACAGGTTCAATGTATTCTGCCTTAATAAGGCGTGCAATGTGAATATTATAACAAAAATTCATTAAAATAATGACACTAATTTTATATCTATATACACCAAATTATTTGTCAAAATAATTTTACTCAAAAAATTAGGTATTATTAAGCAGCATTGTACAACAACATAAACAAAGGGTCCTCAGGATTGTATGAGACAGTAGACATTATTACTAGTCATAAATATAACATTTTTATGGATTCCAAACCATTATAGATGATACTTCCAAATACAATGTATTCCAAACTTGCACACTTTTAAGCTAGTACTAATTCTCCTCAAAGTCAATATCTATCTCGTAAATTTCTCCACCCAAAACTCAATAAAGGTAGACCTTATCTGATTACAGACCCACCAACTTATCTGTTCAGGTGGCAGAAAAAAGAACTACAACATTCCTTCAAATTGTGACAGTTTGTAGTTAATTTCCTTGATCAGCAGCGCCCTCGCCAACTGCACAGTTAAGTTGGTGGTACTATAGTCTATCAAGCTCAGTCGAGATTGGGTGATTTTGAACTACCACGCTCGTGATGCTCTTAGTATTGCTACTTTTGAAAACACCGAAATATTGAATAAAATATTGGTTCAATTACAATAATTTTGAATGAAGATCATGACAAAAGATACATATGTATGGCTTACTGAATCAGCTGGATTGTCCACGGTTGAACAAAGCCTTATTTAGCCAAAGCATTATGGGAGGATTTGCCATAATCCCCACGCTTGGCAGGCGTCCTGGGGATCGCAGTGTAAGATATCAGTTCCTCAGAAAGCGCTGCTGCCCACCTTCTGGTGTGTTACCCTTAGTCGCCTCTTACGACACCCACGGGTAGAGATGGGGGGGGTGACTTTCTAGCGCGGCTTTATGTATGGCTTAACTAAAAAATATTCCTCCTTATAAACAATCTCAAAAGTTTCAAGGCAAAAGTTTTTACTTACTACGCTTTACATCGATTTTGCACTTTTACGAGCCTGTAGGTCAAAATTAACAGGGGTTAAAACTGCCCGTTAAATTCTAATTAAGAAAATTCCACCCTCTTGTTTTATCTCAGTGGTTTAGGAGATTTTACTGTAGAAACATGGCATTTTGCATAGCTTTAGAGTTCTATGCCCTCACAATTTTGAGGTAGATTATGTAATTTTTTTAAGGCTGCTCTTTCTTGATTATATTGAATTTATAGCAACTTTTAGTTCATATTTTTTGAATAATTATTAAATAAAAATTTACTAAATCATATATATAAGATGTGAGAAGTAATTTGCTTTTTTGCTTATAATTTTATTGTAACTATTGCATTTCAAATCAAATCGCTTATTGTGGAATTATGTGGTTTTTCATGCAGATCTTAAATAAACATAATTTTGTTTACTACGAATAAATAATATTAAATATATATATATTTTTTATGTTATTGTGAAGGAACAAGCGCGAGGCCTATCTGATGTTAAGCGGTATCCTCTGCCTATAACAGATGCATTTCATCACAAGTGACGAACTGCACTGCGCCCATCACCTTGAGACAAGTGTTGTTGTGTCAAGTCTCATTTTGCCTGCCTGTTATTGCACTGGCTCTCAAGGACTGCTGCCGGAACACACCGTTAGGTACTTGGCGACAGATTTTCTACTTGAGGGTGGTCGCTAGCCAGGCGGGCATTCGCAAAATGCCCTTCCACCATGCGGTGAAGCTCATGCTCTGGGCGGGATTCGAACCATGGACCTGCTGCGCGGCAGTCCATAGCCAATGCCAATGAGCCATCACTGCTTCGAAATATTATATAGGTTATATATTATATAGGTATCACATAATTACCCTACTTGGGTTGTGATAGCAATGTTGGTGAGGAGAGGGACTTGCCATTCTTATTAACGAGTACCATATTATTCTTGAAGGAATTCGTCAAGAGAATAATAAGTTTATTTTTAATCATATTATTTTTATTTTTTTTAAACGTTTATTCATTTGCTACTTTTAATTTTTCTAGTCTACTATTCATCTTTGGGTTAAAAATCTTAACAAAGTTGTAATTATACAACATTAAACGGTTTATATCACGTATGTTTTTGTCCTGACGTTCCAAACAGTTTGCAGTGATCGTGGTCACGAGGTCAGTCACCCCGTGACCACGATCTCTGTAAAGTGTTCTTCAAAATAGAATCGCGTAAACTTAAGACAACATTATCTTTTTTTTTTTTTTTTTTTTTTTTTCTCAGTAATACAATGCCCTACAGACTCATGGTCCGTACTCTTTTTGACAACATTATCTTAATCTAGTATCAACAGTTAAGGTTTGTAACTGACCAAGAGACCTGTGACGTACATTGCATCAGTAGGTCTCTTCAGCAAGAGTCCGTCTTGGTGGGTACCACCTCAGTGTCACATTTCTGGCTTGAAGCCTTAGTGTGCAAACAATGCTATGTGTAGGTGTGAAGGGTACTGAAGCAAGTGACATTTCTGGGCAAACGAGACAAGCAACAACGTCTTTGTATGACGACCGCTGTGAAATATCATGCAGGATGAGGAGCGACTGGCGTGACGCTTGCCATGGGCCAATCGTTCACTTATGAAATTGCTTTTGAATCTCAAAAATACTTTTTCAACACCCTTGCTCGTAAAGTGAGCTTTATTATACCGTTCTTAGGGCCATAAACCGAACTATGACACCCTCGTGCATAATAATATTATACACTAGTGCGTAATAGAATTATCCCTACAAAGTTAAGTTAGTACCTAACTGCAAATTATATGCGAGTAAACGGAGCATTTTCAATTTGACCGGGTAATACAGATTTGTAACATCAAAGAGCGCTTATTGCGCGCTTGCGCTCTATTTTCCATAATTTTCGTATGTTGTTTGTATCGCATTTGTGCAATATATATATTTTGCCTCGCAAGGGTGTTGAAAAAGTGCGTGTGAATCTCGTGACACAACACGCACGAGGCCCACCTAATGTTAAGTCCTAACCTCTGCCTGTAACAGATGCATTTCATCACAAGTGACATACTGCGTTGTGCACGGCATCCTGAGACATACAGTTGTTAAGTCTCATTTGCCTGTAATTTTACTGGCTCTCAATGACTGCTGCTGGAACATACTGTTAGGTGCTTGGCGACAGATTTTCTAATTGAGGGTGGTAGCTAGTCAGGCAAGCATTTGCTAAATGATCTTCCACCGTGCGGTAAAGTTCAATACAGTAGGGGATCGAACCATGGACACACAGCACTGTAGTCCACAGCTAGGCTATCATTGCTTCAACTAAACCTGTCTTTGTATTAGCATTTATATAATAATAAGAACAAATATAATTTTAATATTTTAAGAAAACATCTAATTAATATTTTCATAAAACACTTCAAAAATATAATAAATATATCTTGTGACAATTCTGCCTAATTTTTCTGTTAAGCCGACTACATCACAAACACCATCCAGCCAAACCGGAAGAATTTTCGATGCGTTTCGATTCTACACGAAGCATCCTCTGGAGGTCTTGACTCTACGAGCGCACGATCAAGAATGATATAATATAAAAAAAATATATTAATAAATATGGATTTCCGCAAAGTAACGCCTGAATGTAAGCAGTAACCTTGTAGAAGTATAGCATGAACGTTTATGCAACGTAAGATGAGTGAAAGAGATAGAATGCATGGAGTATTCGTATGCGAGACAGAGTGCAAAGAAAATAATGTAGTTCGGAATGTAAGGGATCGTTTGAATGAGATGTATTGATATAAGATAGGTAGGTAAGAAAGAGAAACTAAATAAAAGTTAATTGAAATAAACGTCCTCGTTTTAATTCATACTTTACAATTTACATCTAGAAAGTGACCTAGTACTAAATTTATTGTTAATTTCAATTCCTCGTCGTATTTCAAAGTGACCGAGTGCTTATCAATTATAAACGTCCAATCTTATTAGAGCTCGCACCAAACTATTAGTTCTAAGTCTAGGTACAGATTTAATAACAGTTTCTACGAGAAAGAGACACCGCGTCCTATAACCTATTGTTTTATCTATGTTCTTTATTATAGTTCAAAAGAGATGAACGTTGCAAGTGAAGACGCAAGTCGATTAGTATTTAGAGCGTTTAGAGTGTCTGACACACGGAACTCAAGTTTGGAGCGCTTGTTGAATGATATGTTATTTGGATTTGGAATGCCTGCCTACATATTCTAATATTCCAAAAAAAACACACCATAAGCTATGTTTTCATTAAATACATTTTGAGAAATGGTAAAACTGTTAGAGGTTACGGACATTGTACATAATAAGAAAAATCAGTCACCCTTTTTAGTGACCTTTGCTACTTACGGTATCGATTGTCATTCACTGTCAATGACTATAACGTCAAGATAGGAAAACACTTTTCATTTATTGGAGTGTTACACAGAAACAGCTGGACCAATTTTGATGACATTTAAAAGGGACTATACGGGTAGCATCTGCTTTCAATTAAAAAATAAATATCATAATCGGCGTCGCAGGCTTGAGTTTCACCGCATGGTGGTAGAGAATTTTGCAAATACCCACCAGGCTAACAACCATCCTCGGACAGCTGTCCTTGAGGGCCAGTAAAATTACAGGCACACGACTAAACAACTGTACGTCTCATTGTGACGGGCCAATATAATTGTACCAAGCTTGACGCTTTATGTATTACCGTTTTCACGATAGTTAAAAAAAACATGTTAACTTGTATGTTAACTTGACTTATGTTTTACTATTTGCTGTCATTATTACTTGTTAGGCAATTAACCATACAAAATATATTAATCGGCAAGCTATTACAGTTGTAAAAATACAGCCCTTCAAAGGTGTCTGTCCGTGTATATAGGGTCGCGTTATCTAGTACGGAACCCTAAAAAGAGTATCTCTTAACGACCAGATTTACTCTAACTTTTGCTCTCAAATTTCATTGACCGTGTGTCCCCAGTTCTAACCATAACATTATTAATAGCAACGCATTAACAATAGAACGAGCAGACGTGTCCATTTGTTAGGCCGTTTTGTTTGTACTATTTTTTGATCGTGTGTAGTGTCTATGTGCTATATTTACCAGTAGATTTCAATAGCGAATGTACCTAGTGCGTGAATATTGGAGCACATAGCATGCAACATAAAACTTTAGAGCTTTGTGAGGGCAAATTGACATAAAAAGCGCTCATAGCGAAGTTTACTTAGCTGTTCTCAACCGATCAGCAAAGTTAAGCAACGTCGCCTGCGGTCATGAGTTGGATAGGTGACCGCTAGTGACATTACTACTGAGCGTGCACGTGTTTCGTAGGGCACGTAAAGCCGTCAGTCCTGGTTTTTGTCTTACGATGGCAGTCGTTATAGCATGGTGGTAAGGCAGTTTGCGAATGCCCGCCTGGCTAGCTACCACCCTCAAGTAGAAAATCTGTCGCCAAGCAGCTAACGGTGTGTTCCGGCAGCTGTCCTTTAGAGCCAGTACTTCTAGGTTAGCCTGAACAACATCTTCGACTACATCATCAGTTACCAGCAGCTGATATAGTGGTCAAAGGCTAACCTATCAGGCATAAAAAAAAAAAACAAAAAATAATATTACGTGTACCAACCTAAGAAAATCAGTTCAAGATTTTAAACTACGAATGAATATGTACTGTAACAGCCGACTTATCCACTGCTGAACACAGCCTCCCCTATTAAGAGGGTATTTGCCATAATCCCACCCTTGGCAGGTGGTTTGGGGATCGCAGTGTAAGATGGCAGTTATTTACAAGGTGCTTGCCTTTGTCACCTCTTACGACAACCACGGGATGATATGGGGAGGTGCAATTCTATCCCGGCACCTCAAGGGGGGGGGAGGAATAAATATGTAAACATGCATAACTCTTGATTTTGGATTCACCAGTTCACGATTTACAAAATACGCATAATCTTGCCAATTCAATTGGATTGGTTAATTGATTTGGCGCTTAGAAATGATGGCATTCTATTGGTCGCATCATGGTAATCTTTTACACATTTTATACCACACCCACCGAGGTAAGGTTTGCGTTCTGCTGTTTTTGAGCTTGACTTACATTTCTTTACATATTAATTCGAAGATTGTAAACTTATATTACTAATATTATCATATTTGTATTACAATACATCTTACATATAACTCAAGTAAGTATTTATACTGCTAATTAAAGACTAATTAACAATACATTTTATTGCATTATAGTGGGCCTCAACGCAGATTTTGTAACTGTTTAACTGAGTCTGACCATGTCGTTCGGACACATTAAGAGCCCAACATTAACAATAATGGTAAATTATGTAATTCATTACTAACTAAATCTTATTGGTATCATATAAAATGGCTGTTTCTCGTTACGTACTGACATATGTCACTAACGAAAGCTTTTTGTAACTTCCAATCACATTTGTTATTCCTTACTAACTAAATTTATTGAAATCATAGAAAATGGCTTTTTGCGTATCGTATTGACGTTTGTTAGCAACGAGCAACAACAACAAGTTTTTATTAACTTTTAATTATCAAATTCGTTACTAACTAAATCTTATCGAAGTCATAGAAAATGGCAATTTTGCGATAAGGTACCCACATTTGTTACCAACGAAAGCTTTTATTTACTTCCACTAATGTCATTCGTTACTATCTAAATGTTATAGAAATAATAAAAAAAATGATATTTCTCGTTACGTAATGACATTTGTTAGCAAGGCAAGCTTTTATTTACTTCCAATTATGTCATTTGTTATTAACTAAATCTGATTGATATAATTGAAATGACGGTTAAATTTGTATTTTACTGATCAAAGCTGTTATTTATTGAAGTCTTAACATATTATAACAGCATTTGTGAGTGACAAATGAGGTCAGTTATAAAATGCAATAAGCTGTCTAAGGGAATTCTCAACAAAAGAGGAACCTTTTTGTAATTAAAACAAAGCACCTTTCAAAAGAAAGAAAAACTTGGAATATTAGTTTATTGTATGACACGCCAGCCGGGTACGCCGACCTTACCAAATGTACCGCTTTGTTTTGCATGTTGATTTTAGAGGGAATGATACGAGCCATAATATTAACACGATAATGTGTATGACCTTATTCAAGCACAGATCAATGACAGCATAATTAAATTTGTCACATAGGTAACGCTTTATCTGCGAGTTAGTTGGTAAATAAACTGCTCTCATGTAGCTGAGATGCATTCTGTTACAATAGTAAGATAGGGTCAGATAATCTTGAATCAGATAACCTGGATCTGTGATTATAGTAAATCTTTAATGGCCAAGCAATTGACCTGTTGATGAACTTAAGTTAATTAGAGCTTCAGTTCATAACAAATGTAAATACGATAACGCGAAACTTGACAAACAGTTCTTTACGTAGCCCTCCTTGATGATATCACCGTTGCTGAACCGTGGCGATTGCCGACACAATCACGTATTTGATTTTGAAGATTTATAGTGTATTTTTGTAAGCTGCCCTTAACTACGGTAAAGCTTCAGCTTTCAAAAGATAGACTGATTTATTCTGAGTTATAATAATTATTGTTGAAGCAATGATATTCGAGGGGCAATAGCTACGGACTGTCATGCCGCAGGTTCTTAGTTCGATCCCCACCGCTATCTTGAGCTTCACACAGGTAGGATACTTTGCAAATACTCGCCTGGCTATCAACCACCCTCAATTTCGACAACAACTTGACATTGCGAATACCGCTATTCTCTCCTCCAAAACTGAACCGATTTTTTTTGCATAAAATACATGGACGTTCCTTTTTTCAGCAACTAATTATTACTAAAGAAAATTTTAACCTAGTAATCTAATAAGTGTCTTGTTTTACCGCCAGTTCAAAGGGCCATCAGATAAACATGAAGAATTATTAATAATAACAAATGTTTTAATAGTATTTTAAGAAAACATTTAATTAATAATTTAACAAAACACTTAAAAAATCTTTATAAAAATTATATATATCTAGTGACAATTCCGCCTAATTTCCTGTTAAGCCGACGTGACGTCACAAAGGCCACGCAGCCAAACTGGAAGAGTATTCGACGCGTTTCGCTTTTAAACGAAGCATCCTCAGGAGCTCTTGACTCTACGAGCGCACGATCGAGACGAGAGTTCATCATTGCTTAAAATTCAGTCACGATCGTGCGCTTGTAGAGTCAAGACCACCAGAAATTAGGCGGAATTGTCACTAGATATATATATGTTACAGCCAAAGTAACAAATCTGGATATTATATATACTGTCTAGCCATTATATATAATGTCTACTTAATTTAGATAAAGTGATAATTGACACAAAATTTTGATATTATTCATGAGACTCATATTTCTATTGGTCACGGAGGGCGCACCAGAATGGTTAAAGAGCTTAAAAATAAATATAAGAATAGTAGTAATTTATGTGGCGCATCGCCGGCCGCTAGCGCGGCACGCTCGCTTCGCTCGCTCGGCTCGCGCATTGTTGTAGTCACAAGTAACCTAACGCTCCTCCTCGCTTCGCTCGTCGTCGCACCTAAATATGACTTTGCCCTAGACTAAATGATATTTAACCCCTTTTTATAACTTTTACCAATATGTGTCGTGAATTATTAATAATTACTACTAAAAGTAATACATTTCGATCGTTTATTCACATTTACCAAAACAATTTTGTGTCAATTATCACTTTATCTAAATTGAGTAGACATTATATATAATGGCTAGACAGTATATATAATATCCAGATTTATTACTTTGGCTGTGACATATATACACCGTGTCCCAAAATTCAACGATAAGCCGGCATCGGTGCATGGACCTACTCATGACTACTCGGGTAAAAATAAAAAAAAAAATTATAACTCTTTTTTTTTTAATTACAGAGACTTTTATAAAGTTGCGCCAACTTTTAATAAAACTTGCCATGGTAGTGTCCATACTTTTTTTTTAACCCAGACTATAGAAAGTGCATAGAATGTTAAAATCTATGAAAATTATAAGAAAAATTTTTTTTTTACTGATTTTTGTAAAATAACTACAGACTTTCTGTAATTTCAAAGGATTGTGGTAGATAGCCGTCTTTCTTAGGTTGCTAATGCACAAAAATATCAAAAATATGTCAAAAATTGTGGTCATGGTAGTTGAAAATAGCATAATGGGTATCGAATATCGATGAAATTTATAAAAGTCTCTGTAATTAATAAAAAAAAACAGTTATAATTTTTTTTTTTTTTTTTCCGAGTAGTCATGAGTATGTCCATGCACCGATGCCGGCTTATCGTTGAATTTTGGGACACGGTGTATATCATTATTACAAAGATTTTTTAAGTGTAAATAATTAATTTAATGTTTTCTTAAAATACTTTTAAATATTTGTTATTATTAAAATGGATTTCCGCAAAGTAACGTCTGAATCTATTCATTACATGAAGAAATATGTAAATAAAAATAAATATTCTCTTAAAATTTATTAAAAAAAAAATATATGAGTCATCTAAGTTTTGGAGGAGAAAACAGGAGAATAAGAAACGTCAAATTCTTGAATTATCTTTCATTTACTCGCAAGCATCTTTTCCTCTTAAGGAATTCCATTTTAAATGCCATGATCAAATATCTCACATACCTTTACCTATAACGTTTTTCTGAAATCAAATAAACACTTCTAATTTCGACAGAAAACCCTTTACATATATTCTAAGTCATACGTTTTTCCATGCACTCGACAGCCACTGCAAATGATATAAAGCCACTTTCACAAAGGAAGGGCCAAGCTCTTCCATGAATTTATCGGTTTTAGATGTTAACACGTAGAAGAAAATACAGTACCTAAGATCCAATGTAAAACATTTTACTCATATATTTCTCTTGAGCTTCTCATGATATGCTAAAAACAATTTTTCGAAGCTATTGGTTTGTGTTTGTGTTTTTTTTATGCTATAAGATTATCCTTTGACCACTATCTCAACTAATGGTAAGTTATGAAGTGGTCGAAGATGTTGTTCAGGCTAACCTAGAATTACTGGCTCTTAAGGACAGCTGCCGGAATACACCGTTAGGTGCTTGGCGACAGATTGTCTACTTGAGGGTGGTAGCTAGCCAGACGGGCATGCACAAAATGCCCTACCACCGTGCCATAACGACTGCCGTCGTAAGACAACAACCGGGACCGACGGCTTAACGTGCCCTCCGAAGCAAGGAAGTGCACAGTAGTAATGTCACTAGCGGTCACCCATCCAACTCATGACCGCGGTGGACGTTGCTTAACTTTGCTGATCAGTTAAGAACAGCTAATCAAACTTCGCTACGAGCGCTTCAAAAATATCACACATAGGTCGTGCTTTTCTGACATCACACTAGTCACCGTCGTCAGAAAACCCAACATATAACTGACTCCTGAAAGTCATATACTGAGAGATTGACCCAATGTGTACCTAAAACGTGGAATGAGCGGTGCCTGACTATCTACAACATGGGGCTCATCGAAAGGCACATGAACAGAGTCCTCAAATGTGGAGAAAAGGAGTATCCAGTGTTACAAATATCCATAGTCAACGGTGATCGCTTTCCATCAAGCGACTTGTTTGCCACTTATAAAATAAGGGAAATTATCATTTTAAATGCCTTAGATCGAGCTACAGAACTATTGGCTTGAACTGCATTAATTGTCATAAGGTACACTATTGAGGCAATCGTTTCTAAGAATTTCAAATATGATTTATACAACGCATTATAATATGACTTTACACACGTTTGTCCGCGTCTGATCTGTAGATGATGTAAGCTACCTCCGCAACGGAAGGGCCGACCGCACCCATGAATTTATTGGATCTGGATGTTAACGTGTGTATAAGAAGACAGTATCTAAGATTTGTACACTTTCTGCAAATATATTTGTTACAGAAAAGTTAAGCCTAATTCATAGCTATTCTATTTATTCTACTTTGAAGAAGTTCTGAAAATAGGCCAGGTCAGGATTACTCTAAACCGACGCTCATGTATGTAAGGATTGACGAGTGTAGATGAAGCGAAAGAGATATGTAAGGATCGTAGTAAGTGGAAATCTGTGGTCTCTACCTACCCCAACGAGAAAGAGGCGTGATTTTTTGTATTTATATGTATTTTTTGTATTAATAATTAAATTGCCTAACCAAACTTGAGAAATCGATAAACTTTTTTGCGCGGATAACTTTTGAAATGTCCACCAAACCCATTCAAACCCTCACCAATGTGGACCTAGAGAAGTTCACACAGATGGGCACATAATTGAAACGCTCGTAGCGTAGCTTGCTCACTTAAACAATCAACTTGGTTAAGCAATGTCCGCTTCGGTCATGACTTGGATGGATGACGCTAGTGGCATTTTTAACGAACGCTTTCATCCTTCGAAGGGTTCGTTAACGAACTGTTACCGAACTGCCTGGACCGACGCGCGTCTGTCCAGGCAGTTCGGTAGTCTTAGTATGGCTGACATTATAGCAAAGTGGTATGGAATTTTGCAAAGACTTCCCTCATGTAGAAAAACTGTCACCAATTCCTAATGGTGTCTTCTGGCAGCTATCATTGAGAGCCAATAACTCTTGGTTAGCCTGAATAACAAGTTTGACTGCATCATCGTTTATCATTTGGTGAAACAGTTGTCCAAGTATTTTATCATCTTTGTCAAAGCAATATCTTTTTGTATGCAACCAAATGAATCTTATGTTAGGCAGATTTTACGCACGAATGAGCCTTCTCATCTGCGCCTGCGCCACAACTTGATGCAATCCACCAATAATGGAGCTTATTTATCACGACATCGCTGTAGCGGCCAATACTGCGTGACAGCATAGCGTTGGAGCTTTTAGGCTGTTGTCTTGTTAAGACGCTGTCAAATGCTGAATTTTTGTCACTATCGGACTACGTTGGAGTGAAAGAGAGACAGCGATGGTGAAATCGCGATCAGTATAGGTAAAATCCGAAAGAAAGCTTGATAACACAAAACTACTAACGTAAATCGAAAATGTAACTTTTCTTGGCCCTCTAGATAAAGTTTTGCTATTTTATAAATATAGTTTCATACACATTCATTCGCAAATAATGAAGACATTTACGTTAGAAGCTTTATTTAGAGTCAACTTTGCAATTTTATTCTATCGAGAAAATTTTAAGGAAACGTGTTTCGGACTTTTCTTGGCCTTAGATAATGTGATCAAGATTAATATATAATTTTCTAACTGCTACAAACAAAATATATTTTGCTAAAAATCTGTTCAAGTAAAGCTATTTAGCACTTGTCAGCGCCTTAAGGAGAGCTCGGGACGCTCGCGTTTACGTCATTTCTTAATTATGCGTTCAAGTTGAGTTGCAAACTTAGGTACTGTTTTTCTGCGTACATGATCGGTTACGGCCGTACCCCTTTACAAGTGGTTTCACGCCCCTGCAGGGGTGGTTTTTAAATCGAGTGACGGGATGTGATTTTGACGGTTTTATTAAAACTTTTCCAAATCATGATATACTGACGGTTTTGGTATAAATCTAATATCATAATTGATATTTTAATTTACATGTCATCAACCTCAGTGCTGTATCAGCCGGATAGTCCACTGCTGAACACAGCCTCCCTTATTAAGGGGGTATTTGCCATAATCCCCACGTTTGGCAGGCGCCTTGGGATCGCAGTTCTTTAGAAGGCGCTGCTGCCCACCTTCCAGTATTTTTTCCCTTAGTCGCCTTTTACGACACCGACGGGATGATATGGAGAGGTGTAATTCTAACCCAGCTCCCCACGGGGGTGCGAATTTTACATTTATGTACCTCAGTACGTAGGTTAAATGTCCTGAATTGCTATCGTATTCAAGGAGTCAAAAGAATATCTAAAGATGTTAATTTAAATACCACAAGTACAACAGTAAATGAGTCAGGACTTTGATTTTTTTCTGTAAATAGATTAATTACATTAATTGCATTTATTACAATTTAGGTATATTACATTTATTACAATTCAACGGGGCAATGCTGCCAGCATGCTGGGCACGCTGCCAACTGGGTGTAGTGGGCTGGAGCATTTGAACTGCCTGTCATATAAATACTGTATAAGTCATTGCAGTCAATGACCTATAGTTTATATATAGACCTATAGCTTTTATTGTAGTACTGTAGTGTTGTATATAGTTCATAGTATTTTGTTAATAAAGTCCTAAAATATAAATAAGTTGTCAAAATTAAAAATGTCAAATATACCAAAAATTACTTTGTAATGTAATAACTACAATAAATACAAGTATAACTAAAATGAGGTGTCAAAATTAAAAATGTAAAATTTAGTTGATAAACTAAAATGTCATTTTTATAACCAATAAATGTCATCATAAAAAAGGAAAGGTAGGAGAAAGATGAAAATATTATAGGATAACGGTAGAAAATTGAATGCTATAGAAAGAGGTATTCTTCAACATGTTATATGTACTAAAGTCAACACGGGCAAAGCTGTTACATCTGACTTTGATAAACTTTTTCAGGTATATCTTCCAGGTACTTTTACATAAATTTCACCAAAATCGGTTAAGTAGTTTATAAGTTATAATCAATTAAAATAAATTAAGTCAATTAATTGCAAATTGTCTATGATGAAGACTATTAAGCGAGTGGATGATCTTGTTAGAAGTCCTTATTTTAAAGAAAAAAAAACAAACTAAAAGAGTGGAACTGACTTCCAAAACTAAAAGTACAAAATAACTTCAAAGAAATCGGAATCATCGATGTTCAACTTTTTTACCGACTTCAAAAAAAGGTGGAGGAGGTACAACTATTCTTCTGTATTTTTTTTTTAATATTTGTTACCAGATCTTTCATCAAAAAAATTGTAATCAGAACTTTTGACTGGGTGAACTGATATTGATGATTCTATTTTTGAATTTGAAAACTGATTCCTGTTGTGTGGTTCCATTCAAATATCATCAAAATCAGTCACGCCGTTTCTGATCTACACTCCAATAACTGAAAAGTGTTTTCCTATCTTGATATTATAGTCATTGACAGTGAATGACAATCGATCCCGTAAATCCCGTTCACTAAAAAGGGTGAAAAAATTTTATCACCAAAAAATGGAACCGACTTCAACACTCAGATATGTGAATTACTTGTCGAAGTCGGTACCGCAGGCACAAAATTGTGATAATGGTACTTTTGAACTATCATGATACCGACTTCAACAAGTTATTTCTCACTTTCGAGTGTTGTTAAAGTAAGTTTTTAAGTTAATTACATATTTAGTTAAATAAAAATTTTGGTCTCATAATTTGGTTCCGTCTTTTAAATATTTTATTGCGGTGAATATTTTCATTATCTTTCTTCTTATATATAAAATTCTCGTGTCACAGTTTTCGTTGCCATACTCCTCCGAAACGGCTTGACCGATTTTGATGAAATTTTTTGTGCTTATCCGGTATCTATGAGAATCGGCCAACATCTATTTTTCATCCCCCTAAATGTTAGGGGTAGTCCACCCTAATTTTTTTTTTAATTTTTAGACAAAATTTTTAATTTCTATTTTTTTATGATACAACATACAAAAATACATACAATCCTCAATTTTCACACTTCTACGATCAACCCTTATTTTTTAAATTATTTATATGGCAGAACAACGTTTGCCGGGTCAGCTAGTAAGTTTATAATATCTCATGATTTCTCTCAATAAATAACAAGGGAACTTGGAATATCCCCACGCTAATTACTTTGTATTCCCGAGCGAGCGCGATTCAATCGTCCAACAAATTTCTGTTATTTTTAATTAAGACACTAATTGCAGGGCTGCGGGGTTACGTCTTTGATTGCTTTGGGTTTCATCCTTCATTTTTTACTCAAAGAGCAAAGCGAGGTCTTGGTCGCTAGTGGGGCTCTGAGAGTTTAGTATATTAACATGGATTTGTAAGTCGTTACCTCATTTTTTTTCTTTACTATTACAATAGTAATATTAATCCTACTACTATTAGTAATTAAACAACTTTAAACGGTTTAAATCGCGTATATTTATCTTTTTTTTTTTTTTTTTGTCACGACGTTTCAAATTTGCTGTGATCGTGGTCACGGGGTGACTGACTACTACTATTACTAACTAATATTATAAACTCGAAAGTTTGTAAGTATGGATGTATGTTTGTAACTCTTTCTCGCAAAAGCTGCTGAATGGATTTTTATGAAACTGTACAATAATATAGCTTACGCATCAGAACAACAAATAGGCTATAATTTATAAAGATATTATGTGATTTGTCCAAAATATAGCGATAAGTGCCAAGTACAGACCCACCAACTTATCTGTTCAGGCGGCAGAAAAAAGAACTACAACATTCCTTCAAATTGTAACAGTTTGTAGTTGATTCCTTGATCAGCAGCGCCCTCGCCAACTGCACAGTTAAGTTAGTGGTACTATAAATAGCGAGCTATTCTGACGTGTGCTGCAAAAACCTTTAGAAACACGTACACAATGTATAACATTAATGTAAATCTTTAACTGTCGCACAAAAAAGCATGCGACAGCATATACCTTTTAATATTGATATGTTTGCAATAACGCCTGCTATGCGGATTACATAATTTTGTAATATGAGCCATTTTCGCCAAAATAGATTGATAGATAACTCTTTATTCTACACACCACTACATTACAATAAAACAAAATACGAAGGATTACAGTCAAGTGTTACAATATGCGGCCTTATCACTAACAGCGATCTCTTCCAGGCAACCTTTGAATGGAGAGGAAATAGAGGAGTAATAAGACGGGGGTGCATTAAATTAATATTGACAGTCCAGTCGAACAGACTGCTAACTTACAATTTAAACAGAAATATTTTCCTAAATAAAAACAAACAGAAATGACATAAATACTAGCAATATACAAACTTACATACAACAATACAATAATATACACATAAACACACACACACTCACTATACAATCCTCCTACAATCCAAAAATAGTGAATCATAAATGCTATAACATATCTTTCTATTTAATCTGTGGCATTTTACTAACTTATTTTTAATGATAATTTTATTTCAATTAAGCATTTGTTAATGATTAATTTATTGTTAGTTCGTCCAATATTTTAACTCGGTGTTATTTCGAGCAGTACTAATTTGACCCTGTACGTATTTTGATTATCATATTTTTAGGGCATGGGATTGTGATGGGACAAGCTCGACCCACTTTTCAAGAATCAATCAAAAATCAAAGGAAATCAAAAAATGCGAATTGCAAAAGAAGATAATTTTAATATTGTTATGTTTGCAATAACGCCTGCTATGCGGATTACATTTCAAAATCACAAATATACGATAGGAAAAATTTAAGTCATGTGCGGGATTCGAACCCGCGTCCATCCACCCCTTGAGCTGGGGTATGCTCTAACCAATTGAGCTAACATGACATGACGTCATAACTCAAATCTTTCCCTTTTGTAATCCGCATTCGTATTTCCTATCGTTGTAATCCGTATATCGTTGTTATGTAATCCGCATAGCAGGCATTATTGCAAACCTAACAATATTAGAATTATAGCGGTCAAACACTAGCGCAAAGGGCATTAAAAAACTGACAACTTTGATAAATGCTATTAAATTTTATTTTAAATTGTTATACAGCGTTATTGGTAAAATGCTAACAACCTCTTAGGGTTGACTTCTGCTAGTCCTAAAACTAGTCCTGAAACAATTTGATTTGATTTTGTTAAAGATTTGAAAAAAAAAATTTTGATTGAATAAGACGAGTACCAACTGATGTCAAAAGTCTCTTGTGCCTGTCATGTATTATTTCATATTTCTTATTACTTTGCAAACATTATTTTTTTAAATGTTTCTTTTTGTAAATATTCAAAACTCTATTCAAAGGGACCACAGCGCGGTCCAGTGTTGCCGCGGCGGGTGCTCTTAGCTTGGAGTAGGCATTAAAACACAAAAGAAAATAGTTTAAAAAATCTAGATTTTTTTTTCAAACCAAAAAATTCTTCTCAAAATGTTTGTTAGGACTAGCAGAAGTCAACCCTAAGAGGTTTTTAGCATTTTACCAATAAACCTTCATATAGCGACAGTATAGATAAAGGATTTATCAATTGTGAATACATATGCGTCGGTCCGAGAGTAGAAAAAAAATTCTAATGTGAGACGATTTTTATCCTCTTTCCGGGGAGATATGTCTCCGGTCCGTGCTAAGCCCGGTGTTGTCAAGCTGCTATACTATAATACTAAGCTGGTGTTAAGGTAACCTTTGCCTGTAACAGATGCATTGCATCACAAGTTACGATCTGCATTGCATCTATTACCCTGAGATATAAAGAGGTAAGTCAAGTTAAGTCTTGAAGCGCTCATAGCGAAGTTTACTTAGCTGTTCTTAACCATCAGCAAAGTTAAGCAACGTCCGCCGCGGTCATGACTTAGATGGGTAAACGCAAGTGGCATTACTACTGAGCATCCACTTGCTTCGAAGAGCACGTAAAGCCGTCGGTCCCGGTTGTTGTCTTAGGGTGGCAGTCGTTATAGCATGGTAGGGTATTTTGCGAATGCCCGTCTGGCTGACTACCTTCAAGTATAAAATCTATCGCCAAGCACCTAACGGTGTTTTCCGGCAGCTGTCCTTGAGAGCCAGTAATTCTAGGTTAGCCTGAACAACATTTTCGACCACATCATCACTTGAGATATGTTGCAAATGCCCGCCTGGCTAGCTACCTCAAGAAGAGCCAGTAATTCTAGGTAAGCCTGAACAACACTTTCGACTACATCATCGCTTATCATCAGGTGAGAAAAAGGTCAAAGGCTAACCTAACAGGCATAACAAAGAAAGTCTCATGTGCCTTGAATTTCACCAGTACCCTACTATAGAGGCTCCACTATCTGTTTATGCGGTGGTTCTTCACAAGTCTCTAGCTTGTAAAGGGAATGAGTTACAAACCTGCAATTCATAGCCAGTAATTCTAATTCTATTTGAAGCAGTGATGGCTCAGTGGCATTGGCTATGGACTGCCGCGCAGCAGGTCTATGGTTCGAATCCCGCCCAGAGCTTGAGCTTCACCGCATGGTGGAAGGGCATTTTGCGAATGCCCGACTGGCTAGCGACCACCCTCAAGTAGAAAATCTGTCGCCAAGCACCTAACGGTGTGTTCCGGCAGCAGTCCTTGAGAGCCAGTGAAATAACAGGCAAAATGAGACTTAACAGGTATGTCTCAAGGTGATGGGCGCAGTGCAGTTCGTCACTTGTGATGAAATGCATCTGTTATAGGCAGAGGATACCGCTTAACATCAGGTGGGCCTCGCGCTTGTTCCTTCACAATAACAAAAAAAAATATGCATTGTGTAGAACGGTGTCTCAAAGAAATGTAATATATTGGAGTACAAATTAAACAAAATTTGTTTATAAAGAAAAAACTTGTTTGCTTCGTAATACGTGGGCTGTCATCGTCTGGAACTCATGGAGTAGAGTACAGATATAATTTTATTATACTTTTCGTAAATAATAAGTAACAGATACATTTGATCAGTTGATAATAGTTATAGGCCATTTTTGTTAAGGTCAATCTCAAAAACTAAACTAATTAGAAATTTGCAACTTCAATATAATGTACAAAATATCTTCTTTAAAAACGTAAATAAACACAAAAATCACCGATATAAATGTAGTTTATCAGCTGTGTAAAAAATACATTATAAACTAAATACATTTACGAGATCATATAAAAATTTATTGACCTGGACAATTTTTTTTTTATGCTATTTGGTTACCCTTCGACCACTATTTCACCTGATGGTAAGTGATGATGTGGTAGAAGATGTTGTTCAGGCTAACCTAGAAGTACTGGCTCTCAAGGACAGCTGCCGGAACACACCATTACGTGCTTGGCGACAGATTTTCTACTTGAGGGTGGTAGCTAGCCAGGCGGACATTCGCAAAATGCCCTACCACCATGAAATAATACACCCACTAGTCTTCTTTAGTAGAAACTATGACCTTATCTGAGGCTTAGGTTCCAAGTTTATTAATTAGAACGAGTCACTAGGATCACTAGACAGTACCCCATGGTCCTACTTATGATTATATAGCCACAAAAACTATACATGTGTATATGTAGATACGATATTCAAGTGGAAAAGTTATGAATAATACAGCGTGGCAACCCTAGTGGGCGAAGTTTTTAATTAAATATTTAAATTCATGCTACAACCCGAGATAAGAACGCAGCCTTTGCGGATGTGACTACGCTGAAGTAATGGTTTTGATAGTTGCGATTGTCTTGAGGACAATGAATAATTTTCCTTGAGAAGTTTATTTTTTAACCGACAAATATGGCTATGGCTACGCTCACAATGATGTGTTTTTATCATCCTACAAAATAATATTGACATAACATCATGTTAACAAAATGAACGACTTCAAACAAAATATACTAAACCAAGAAATGCACTAAAAATTTAATAAACCAAACCCTCGTGTACAGTTTTTTTTTTGTTTGTTTTACATCGACAAGTTAAAATGAGAACATCATCAATGTAATCGAAGCTAATATATGCATTATTAGAAATAACTCAAATACTCATCAAATCTCACTCAAATAGGACCACATTACATGCTTACGAATAAAAAAAACATCAAAATCGGTACACTCTGTAAAGAGTTATCAGGTAACACACACAAAAAAACTCCTCCTCTTTTTGGAGTCGGTTAAAAACTAAAATAAATTTAATGACCACTAAGTTTTGTTCCTCTTAATGTAATTTAGTAATAGATCTCAAAATTTTGTTAATTTCGTTCCAGTTTACTTACAGGTTTGGAGAGTTGTTCCACAGACTAAGTATACCTTTATATCTATGAATTTAACATTAAATATAGTAGTAGGGTATATTGCATAGTATTAAAAATAATTCAAGTTCAGAGAAAACAGTTTCACTGCATTTTTTTAAAATGCTCTATGCTGATAGCAGTTTTGGGAAGATAATAAAGGGATTACGATGTTTTTTATTTGCAACATAATGTGGTAATGTGTAAAAATATCCACGTATAATACTATAAAAATAAACAGTAAGTAGCTATAAAGTATCAAGATAGCTCCGTCGGGGTACTGATTCGAAGACATCCGCGCTTCTAATTGGCCAGTGGAGCGACAAAACGTCACTCGTGCTAACGTTTCACGCAGGGGTGACGACAAATTATGTTATTATGTTTTTTATAGCTATTTTCACTTCAATCGTTTGAAATTTGAACGTGTAAAATATTCTCTATTCCATGTGAAAATAAAAGTAAACGATAAAAATATTACATGTCAAAATTCAAATGCCTTATAAAATATTACGTAGTGTCACTTGGAATGATGTAGGGATTCATCCTAATCTGTTTAGGCATTTAAAAGTTATGACTCACGTTGGTTTCGCTTCGCCCTGGCCGGGCACCTTGAGCTGTCCTTAAGGTATATAAAGCGTATACCTACGCCTTCGTAGCGCTTTCCATACAAACCCAGTTTTGTCATATTTTAATTAGATATCAAGTGTTCAAACTGGTTGAATTTTGCACTCATGCTTTTGAGCTTAGTATATATGCTTGTGGATTGCGAGTATTCAGTATTTTCATGTATTATCAAAATTATTAGGACATGTCGTTTTGTATGGGGATTCTCATTTTCATATTGAGGGTTAAAATAAATGTTATATCGAACCGGCAAACTAAAAGCATAATTTTCTATGACGAAATTACGTTACTATGGAAAACCGTAAAAGTCACGGGAAAATATTTGCTAATATTAGGTCCTTACATATGAAATTGGCGTTTTGTATGGGAGGAACAAAAAGTCGAATATTTTTTAATATAATATATTTAATTAATCAAAGTATGAACCATTATTTTCTATGCACTTTTGCCATCTCATAGGTAGTTCATTGATCCCTTTACTAAAAAAACCAGTCGGACGGGAATCAATAAAATCTTTGAAGGCGATTTGGACTGCCCCATCGGAGTTGAATTTTTTCCCTAGCAAGAAGTTATCCAAATTTCGAAAAAAATGGTAATCTGTTGGAGCAAGGTCCGGGGAGTACGGAGGATGTCTTAGACTTTCCAATTGAAGCTCTTCTAATTTAGTAGCCGTCTGTAGCGCAGTGTGTGGTCTAGCGTTGTCGTGAAGCAGCAGTGGCGTGGAGCGATTGACCAGCCTAGGTTGTTTAGCCGCTAGCTTTTCCATCATGGTTTGCAATTCCTGACAATAGACATCAGCCGTAATAGTCTGGCCAGATTTGAAAAAACTGTAATGAACAATACCGGCACTAGTCCACCAAACGCTCACAAGTAACTTTTTTGGGGTTAATTTTCGCTTGGGGCAGGATTTGGCTGGCTGGCCAGGATCTAACTATTGCGCTGAGCGCTTCCGATTATCGTAAAGAACCCATTTTTCATCACAGGTAATGATTCGGTTTAAAATACCTTCGTTATTGTGCCGGTTTAGTAATGTAACGCAGCAGTCGACGCGCGTTTGCCGGTTTGTTTCAGTCAATTCGTGAGGTACCCACCTTTCAAGCTTTTTAATCTTCCCAATTTGCTTCAAGTGAATTAAAACAGTTTTATCACTAACATCGCAGCCTGCAGCTAACTCGGACGTGGTTTGCGATGGATCCGCTTCCACAATAGCCTTCAACTCTTCATTATCAACTTGAGTCTCAGGCCGTCCACGGGGCTTGTTCTGCAGGTCGAAATTTCCAGAACGAAAACGTTGGAACCAAAAACGAACTGTGTTTTCTTTTGCAACACGACCGCCATACACATCATTCACCCTTCGAGTTGTTTCCGCAGCACTAGTGCCACGGCGGAACTCGTACTCGTAAATAATGCGATATTTAAGGTTTTTCATTTTGTAAAATGAGTGACGCAAACAGAAAAAACAAAACAAATGAATGACGATCATCGAAGCACAAATACATGAGTCTATAGCTGTACAAATTTGAATTTGGAATTCCTTACCAAAGAGGAGAAATTCGTGATTAAAGTGGCCAGTACGAAAAACGCCAATTTCATATGTAAGGACCTAATATACCTATACCTGGATGTCATAGAAATTGCAACGATTTTCGATGGAGATCTGTATAATGTAGGCAAGTCAATCGACCTTAAAAACGGTAGTACAGAAACACGCTGATCATCCGAATTCATTGGAACCGGGGTCGATTCGGGTAATCAAAAATTCGGATAATTGGACATTGACCATCGAGATATTATTACTAACGTGTAGAGTAGCTATTCTAAACAATCGTCATGTTCCATTCTGTTAGGAATAAACTTAAAGCCGCTGCAGCGCTGAAACCATAATTAGTGGTGTCTAATTAGACTCTATAGAAACACTGTGCTAGTACGCTTTTAGGGTACAGTTTTTTCGCGCCCAAAAGGTCATAAACGCTGAGAATTTTAAGGCGCTTACGCATTTCGTTCAATTGTCTACTACGACTTGTCGCTCTCACCGAGTGAACCGACTACAGAAGTGACATACATAGCTAATACGCTTCAATTGTTTTATCAGTAACAATTGAAGCGACCAGAAGGTGGGAACCTTCTGGTCGCTTCAATTGTTACTGATTAAAAAACAATTGAAGCGTATTAGGTATTTAGCTATGTATGTCACTTCTGTAGTCGGTTCACTCGGTGCAGCGCCTTATAAAGAACTGTAATTTTACACTGCGATCCCCAAGACGAATAAAACTGAGGAGTAAATTGTCAAGCGTGAGTTACGAAAATTAAAGGTAATCCAAATGCTCCCGCCCACAACCAGTTGGTCAAGTCCAAATCAGTCCAGCCATTTGGAAGTTACGATGATAAACAGAAAGAATTTTTACCTGTGCCAAACATTTTTCGTCGAGAGTAAAAAATAGGTAATTAACTCAATGTTGCTATTTATCATATCTGTCTACTTAATCTATGAATTTCACTACGTGAACATGGTTGCCTACGCTGTGCCGTGAAGCATGGCCTTGTGCGATTACAAATCGACAAAATAATGATGTAATAGGGCGTGTTTCATTCCAAAATCTGAATTTACTTGTGAAAATTGATTCCATCGCTTTTATTTGTTCTTTCCGAATGGTTTTTGCAGTATCTTAAGACGCAGGATGGCATTACGAAATAAGCAATATTTGAACGAAATGCGCGTGTAATCTCTACGAGTGCCCAGTAGCGTGTGGTTGAGAAGATGCCGGCCGGCTTCTTTGCACTGTTCAACTATGCTTGTTTGAGATTTCGCGTCTAGTATATATACGTCAATGACATTGACTGGTAATATAGAAAAATGAACTGCCACACATGGAATAAACTTTATTAAATTTATCAAACACAGTTCTACAATAACGTTCACTAGAACACCTCGATCAGAATAATTTGCGACCCCATCAGGCCTTTACAAAAATAGAAAGTATAAAAAATGACAACAATGAAATTGAAGCTCATCCACACATAATCGAGTCCTGGAAGTCTCACACAGCTCGATTTATGCGCTCCTTCTTACCGCATACTTGCAAAATGTGGAATGATCTTCCACGTAACGTTTTTCCGCCGAGCTACAGTATGGATTCCTTCAAAAAGGGTGTTAAAAGAGTACTACAGGGTCGGCAACGCATTGGTAACGCCCCTGATGTTGCAAATGTCCATAGGCGACGGTAACCGCTTACCATCAGGTGGGCAGTCTGCTTGTTTTGCCACTCCATAACATAAAAAAAAACAATGGAGTAACAACTTGTGACATTACTACTGTGCGATTCCGTGCATCAGAGGGCACGTTAAGCCGTCGGTCCTGGTTGTCATCTTAGAATGGCAGTCGTTATAGCATGGTGGTAGGGCATTTTACAAATGTCCGCCTGGATAGCTACCGCCCTCTAGTAGAAAATCTGTCGCCAAGCACCTAACGGTGTGTTTCTTAAGTGTCTTTAAGAGCTAGTAATTCCAGGTTAAGCATGTTATTACCTTCGACCACAACATCACTTACCATCAGGTGAGATTGTGGTCAAAGGCTTACTATAAGTAATTAAAAAAAAAACATGAATGCCAGCCTGGCTAGCTAACATGCTTGAACAATATCTGTCACCAAGCACCTAACCGTGTGTTCTGGCAGCCCCAATTTAGGTTAAACCTTTTATCATTGATAATCTTACCACCAGGTGATTTTATGCCGCGTCAATTTAAAGCTACTCATTTCGACTTGTTCCTTTTCCAAAATTCTACAATCTAGATTTTATTTCTAAATATGATTACAAGCACTATTGCGTGCTCAGCGAAAATCATATTTTACAAATTATTGGAGCACAAAATGTTATGCTCTGGGTGGGAATCGAACCCGCGTCCTCCGATTTCGGGCCGGAAGCCTAAACCGCTCGGCCGAATTTTCGTGCTCCAATTGTATTACTTTAACCGTTATAGGGGACGGTGCGCGGCCATCAACCAGACTACTAGACTTCATCTGATCGAAAGAAGTGCTTTTGCAAACACTTAACTTGCATGGTAGTAGGGCATTATGCGAATGCCTGCCTGGCTCTAGTAAAAAATCTGTCGCCAATCACGTACCGATGTGTTGCAGCTATCCTTGAGAGCTAGTAATTCTAGGTTAGCCTGAACAACATCTTCGACCACATCATCATATACCATCAGGTGAGATAGTGGTCTAAGGATAACCAATCAGGACTAAAAAAAACTCTCGGAATAATGTCACTACCCTTCTATATTTTTGAATATGACACACATAAGAAACAAAATATACATTTTAATTTGTTTCTAATAATGTTTCATCGGTCTGCATTAAAAAAAATACAGCAATTGAAACGTAGACATACATCCAAATACTGAGGTGCGTTCGGTACCGCAAATATGGCTAAATTTTGAGTGAAAACATTACGTCTGAGGCCGGGAGCGTGTTTGTGCTGGCTAATTGGAACGCGTCGCCTCCGGGATACACTAGTGTGGGGACGAAATATTTATCGATAATTTAAAACATTAAATGTCACTCTGGCCGTTTGTTTGATACGATAAACATAATATTATGAGAGCTGACGCGAACATAAGTCATACAAAAGATCACCTTAATATTATATGCGAAAGTTAGTGAGTGATGAATATGTGAGTGTATATTATGTTTTTTACTTCTGAACGTTGAAATAGCTGAACCGATTTGTATGAAACTTGGGATGGTTTTGGTTTTAGCATTATGTAATATTTACATCATCACTTTTTATCATTGTCTATGCGGATTAAACTCCGGGGCGCAGTTAGTATGTAAAAAAAATATTTTTAGGTTTATTCGACGACTGTATAAAGCATCAAACTGAGAGTGAACTCAAACAAGTAAGAAAAATAAATAAATGGTCAATCCAAACGATACCTTCCATAAAAATTGAAAAACATACATGTGATTTTTTATAAAAAATTTACAGGTTAAAAGGCTGAATAGGCGTTTAGTCAGAGATGTAATGAACTGATATTTATATTAAAGCCAGATAATAATATGATCCGTTAAATAAAGCCGTCATGTGTCAACCATTAGCAATGCAAAATGTAATGAATAAAATTATATTGGACTATAATAGTAACAAGGTTGACGCTTGTATGTAAAAAATATTTTTTTACATTCAAGCGTCTTAAATAAACAAAATTAAGTAGACTAGCGTAGTATTGCCATGACCCGAGATGAGACGAAATAAATATAACGAGAAGAGTATTGAGCATGTACGTGGATGGAGACAGCTGAACGCTAAAGAAGATATAGATTCACGCAGTCATGAAGAATGATATGTGAAAGTGCGAATATTGAGACGCCGAGCAATACAAACGGTAAAAATGGTAACGTTTCTTAGCACCGCTATCTAAGTCAATATTAAATTTTCTAAATCGATAACTTTAAAAAACCGTATATTGCTTTGTAAATATCTGCACCGTACCACATATTGCATATAATAGTTACTTGTTAAGACAAGGATTTCTTATACCACGCGTTACTGACGCTGAAAGTAGTGACCATAAAATCCCAGAGATGCCGTTGATTTTTTGTCAAAGAGTATTTACTTTACAATTTATCTTTAGTTTTGTTATTCAGTTGGCATCGTCAGGACCACTACGTCCTAGTTATGAATGGAATTCTATTGTTATTATTATCGCCGATGCCAATGGGTTAATAATGTCAAACCGTATAAGATAATTTGAACATAAACATCGATATTATATAGTTTTATATTTGCAATAAAGCATTGTTAACGTAAAAACTTGTTAACGATGACGTAACCGTATAATTGTTATTGAAATGACGCATGCTCTACGGATTACATTACAAATTACTAGAAGAAAATTGTAGTCATGTGCGGGATGAAACATCGATAACTGACATATCTACCATTCCAGCACAACTCTACGGGTTTCTTGTTTAAATATTAATCCAAAGCGACAAAGGGTCGATTGCGGCATTGTTCTGCCTTTATATTCACGGTAGGGGTAGCTAGGTAAAGGGTAAACCAGTAGTTGAACTTCCATGAATTTTGTTGCAGAAAACCTTATATACTGTATATACAGTATAATAACATAATATTTATGTAGTTGTAAATTTCGTCCACTTGAGTGCAGTCAAAAGTAATTTCACCTCTTGTATTTTAGTTTCTCTGCTGTTTAACGATTATATTAAAAGTAGAAAGTGAGTTGATAACATCTGCGTTCGTAGAGCAAAATTTTTTCACAAAACACCGCGAACGTGTTCAGGCACATTTGAATGGCAAAAGCATAGCGCCTCTAGAGGTGCTTTAGTGAATCTAGCATTTTATCATACCAACGCGGCGTGTCATGAATAAAATTCACAAACATTATGAGATGTTTTTTTCTTGTATTTGACGAAATAAGCACGAGGACCATCTGATGATGTGTGAGCGCCCGCCGCGGCAACAGCGCACCGCGCTCTCTTTGAATAGAGTTTTGAATATTTACATCGAGCTAAGTAATAAAAACTATGAAATATTAAATTACAGGCACAAGAGACTTTTTACATCAGGTGGTTCTCGTGCTTATTCCTTCAAAAAAAGTTTGTTAGGACTAGCAGAAGTCAACCCTAACCGTAAGAGGATGTTAGGTACCAATAACCCTGTATAGCCCGCATATCACGATAATAACAAATGCTTTCTAACCGATCCTTACACCAAAACATAGATCATTTACAGTGCAGGTATGCCGGCCGGCATACTCTCCCCCACACGCAGCTGGGCACTCGTAGAGATTACACGCGTTTTACGTTCGAAAATTGTGTATTTTGAACACACAATTTTCGAACGTAAAGCGCATGTAATCTCTATGAGTGCCCAGCTGCTTGTGGGGGAGAGTATGCCGGCCGGCATACGAGTATCTGCACTGGTTGACTATCCTCGATTGAGCTGTGGCGTCTAGTATATATAGGTCAATGGATAATTTAAATATATCACAACTGTTTTAATACCTTTTAATTAATCCCGTGTTGTGTTTAGTAATGTTTTGTTTTGATTCTCGCGCATTTCGGACGAAAATATTAACGTAATTAAAATATATATAATAAGTAAACGTCAGGGTGCGCGCTGAAATGATTCTTATTTCAACAGTAGTTAGTTTGATTTTCGTATTCGTTTACATGGAGCTGCTAATATAGCTGCTGTTAAGTCCTTAAGGTACAATTGTATGTGCTAAGAGGAGTTAGCAGTTGGGAACTATTTGCCTTTGTAATGGTTTACCTTTGGGCAAATTGTTGCCAAACTTAGTGAAGGACAAATATTAAGTTAAAGAACCGCAACTTAGCGACTAAATTAGCTGAGTTAAGCTTATTGTAATAGGTTGAAGTCAGATAATACGACTAGTAAGCAGAGCTTAGGCATTTTTAAACGACTTCTATACAATCAGTGTATATATCTAAACTTTTGAAGCAGTGATGGCTCAGTGGCATTGGCTATGGACTGCCACGCAGCAGGTCCATGGTTCGAATCCCACCGCGGGCTTAAGCTTCACCGCATGGTGGAAGGGCATTTTGCGAATGCCCGCCTGGCTAGCGACCACCCTCAAGTAGAAAATCTGTCGCTAAGCACCTAACAGTGTGTTCCGGCAGCAGGCACATGAGACTTAACACCTATGTCTCAAGGTGACGGGCGCAGTGCAATTCGTGACTTGTGACGAAATGCATCTGTTATAGGCAGAGGTAGTCCGCTTAACATCAGGTGGGCCTCGGGCTTGTTCCATCAAAATAATATAAAAAAAACAATGTATCAGGAGCTTCCTCCTTACATTTATTTGCTATTTTGCATACATATCCTTGAGTTTAAAAATCTATACTTCTAGTTTATCTATACTTAACTTTTTAGCCGTTTTTTTTTTTATCCACTATCTCACCTGATGATAAGTGACGATGTGGTCGAAGATGTTGTTCAGGCTAGCCTAGAATTCTAGTTTTTAGTTTTTAATATAATGATGTATAGTAATTAAACAACTTTAAATGGTTTAAATCGCGTATATTTATCATTATTTTTGTCCCAACGTTTCAAACACTGCAGTGATCGTGGTCACGGTGTGACTGAAATACGCGATTTAAACCGTTTAAAGTTGTTTAATTACTATGTGGAATAATCGAGAAAACCTAACAACACATTACAATTATGTATGTTCACAATTATTTGGAAACATCGTTTGGGGCAATTCTTTCATATTAACAGATAAAATAAACAGTGAAACTGAAAACTAATGCAGAAGCACAGATATTAGGCTCAAGGTAATGCATGTCAAATTTCAACGAGTTTGAACAGTTGGTTCTTAAAATATGACGACTGCGAAACTGGGTATTAAAGAATGCTTTAATTAACCTCAATTGACTACAGAAAACTTAAGACTGGGTCTAACTTTAGACTGGGTCTAAAGGGGAACGCTGACGTTGTTATTGGAAAATGTAACCAATGCAATAAATATACTGAAAATAAGCTTTTCATAAAAAAATATACATTATATAATTATAACCCGCAATATCGTGATGGCAACATATACTTCATGAACAACTCTTACGCCAAAAGGTACTGTACTGTACTTTATCAGCCGGATCGTCCACTGTTGAACACAGCCTCCCCTATTAAGGGGGTATTTGCCATAATCCCCACGCTTGGTAGGCGGCTTGGAGATCGCAGTATAAGATAGTAGTTCTTTAGAAGGCACTGCTGCCCACCTTCCAGTATAACTATTCCCTTAGTCGCCTTTTACGACACCCACGGGATGATATGGGGAGGTGCAATTCTAACCCGGCACCCCACGGGGAACGCCTTTCGTACGCCAAAAGGTAGGAAACTTAAAATATAAATACTGTCCACATTGTTGGCTTAGGTTTTCGCGATTATTACACTTAGTAATTAAACAACTTTAAACGGTTTAAATCGCGTATATTTATCATTATTTTTGTCCCGACGTTTCAAACACTTTGCAGTGATCGTGGTCACGGGGTGACTCGTCACCGTTTGAAGTTGTTTAATAACTGTCTACAAAACTTTTAATTCCGTTCTTATGTTTAGTGACATTTTATGTGATTCTCGCGATATTTCGAAAGAAAATAATAACGTAATTGCCACGTCAGGTGCGCGCTGATATGATCCTTATTACAACTATGTATTAACTATCTTACCTAATATGATAAAATGTATATTGTTAAGAAGTAAAAAATGGGAGAAGCCACTGGTTCCTGAAACAAAGTTATACACTAGTTCGGGAACCTATGGGTTCATTAATAACTACTGTAATCAAAGTATGTCAATAAAAATATATTTGTTTGTTTGTTTGAATATGATACGCTATTTTATTATACTTACTGTTTTTTTTTTTTGTTATTGTGACGGATCATGCACGAGGCCCACCTGATGTTAACCGGACTAACCTCTGCCTATAACAGATGCATTTCGTCACAAGTCACGAATTGCACTGCGCCCGTCACCTTGAGACATATTTATTAAGTCTAATGTGCCTTTAATGTCACTGGCTCTCAAGGACTGACGGAACACACCGTTAGGTGCTTGGCGATAGATTTTCTACTAGAGGGTGGCTAGTCAGGCGGGTATTCGCAAAATGCCCTTCCACCATGCGGTGAAGCTCAAGCCCGCGGCGGGATTCGAAACATGGACCTGCGCAACGGCAGTCCATAGACAATGCCACTGAGCCATCACTGCTTGCTACATTTACGTAATTTAAAGTGCTTGTTATGGATTATTTATGGGTTTCGAAAAAAAAATATGGATTTATGTGCATTTGTGTTCAATAAGACAATACGAGTTGTATTTTTTTTAACTCGCATGTCACGCATATCCATCTAGAATAGTTACCAAACCTAGGTACAAGCGCGATAAAACTGATAAAGGGGCTCGAACATTTTTATATGGGAGCTGGCATATCCACCAGCCGCCTGCATTTTGTTTTTATTCAAAATTTCCACGCAAGATGTATGATATATATATATAGAGAGATAGATAGAAAACTCTTTGTTGATACATCACTTTTAAAATATTAAAGATAAATTTTTAAATAATGATTAAATTAAGTTACAATGGGCGGCCTTATCACTAAAAGTGATCTCTACCAAGCAACCCTATAATGTAGTTGTATATATTATATATGTTGATATGAGTACCGGGCACTTAAACAAACGAAAAATGTTCAATAACATGGTACTCTAAAGTTTCACGTTGCCGAAATATTACTATTTAATTTTATTTAATAATTAATATTATTTAGAAGTAAAGATATTTAGAACAATGGCAATGATTAATCATGCAGTAATTACGTGAGTCTACGCATGAAATTGTATTATCTTTGTTATATCTTTACCTACAAATATTTCGAAAACGTGACACTTTAGGGTAGTATATTACTTGCATTTTATGTTTGTGTATGTCGCACGCTTAATAATAAACCGGAATAAGTCAAAAGTTAAGGATTCCCACTTTTATTAATAAAACGAACTAAGCCGATTGAAGAATTTTGAAGCAGTGATGGCTCAGTGGCATTGGCTATGGACTGCCGCGCAGCAGGTCCATGGTTCGAATCCCGCCCAGAGCTTGAGCTTCACCGCATGGTGGAAGGGGGAAGGAACAAGCATGAGGCCCACCTGATGTTAAGCGGTATCCTCTGCCTATAACAGGTGCATTTCATCACAAGTGACGAACTGCTCTGCGCCCATCACCTTGAGACATACTCGTAAAGTCTCATTTTACCTGTAATTTCCACTGGCTCTCAAGGACTGCTGCCGGAACACACCGTTAGGTGCTTGGCGACAGATTTTCTCCTTGAGGGTGGTCCCTAGCCAGGCGGGCATTCGCAAAATGCCCTACCACCATGCGGTGAAGCTCAAGCCCGTGGCGGGATTCGAACCATGGACCTGCTGGACGGCAGTCCATAGCCAATGCCACTGAGCCATCACTGCTTCATAATGTTTAATGTATTACTTCACTTCAGTTGAAAACGGTGTTATAATACATCTTGTACTATTTAGACTTGTTGCAGTTTTGTCCTATACCCATATAATATTACATTTACCGTGCGCGAAAACTTTGATTAAAAATCAAAATGGCCGCGAGTCGATATGCCAAAAAGGTTATCTCCTTTTGAATTTCACGCCATAGCGGTCAATGCTCGGCTTTCAAAAACGACTCAAACTTACGCCTTGTATATCACTGTCTACAGACATTGAACAATGCAGCCCCAAATAATGTCAGTTAATGCTTGACAAGGGTCTATATTTATCCGAACTGTCAGTTGCATGACGACGAAAGCGTCAAACTCAAAGCTGAAGCGGGAAGAATGGCCCGAAAGGTAATGCCTCTCTACCTTTATCAATGCCGCTTCTTGTGGTTTATGGTATTTAAAATGTTAGGTTTTGGTACTGAAAAGGCAATACGAAGTCTTGTAAAGGAGGTGAATCAGGTCAATTGGGAGCTTGTATTTTTTTCTGCCTGATAGGTTAGCCATTGACCACTATCTCATATAAGTGATTATGTGGTCGAAGATGTTGTTCAGGCTAACCTAGAATTACTGGCTCTTAAGGACAGCTGCCGGAACACACCGTTTGGTGATTGGCGACAGATTTTCTACTTGAGGGTGATAGCTAGCCAGGCGCGCATTCGCGAAATGCCCTACCACTAGGCATCTTTATCAAACAATCAATATATATTATTTGCAAAAATAAGCAATATATTTATATGGTTTAAAATTAATTATTTTATTTGGTCAGTTTCTTCAGCCTGCATGCAGAAGCGCAAATATTAGGAGAAATTACTTCACATTGATTTACTTTTTTTGTGTCTATTTTATTATGACGGTACAAACTCGAGACCCACCTGATTTTAAGCGGACTTACCTCTGCATATAACAGATACATTTAATCAACAGTCACGAATTTCATTGCGCCCGTCACTTTGAGACACAGTTGTTAAGTCTCATGTGTCTGTAATTTCACTGTCTCTCAAGGACTGCTGCCGGAACACACCGGCAGATTTTCTACTTGAGGGTGGTCGCTACCCAGGCGGGCATTCGCAAAATATCTTTCCACTAAAATGCATCTATTACAGGCGCAGTTTATCGCTTCTCTTCAGGTGGACCTCCTGCTTGTTCCGTAACATGCAAAAAATATTTGCTTCAGGGTCATCTCTTAATCGAATACGTAACTTCCTGCCCACTGCTACCAAAACTGCTCTTGCACAATCTCTCCTTCTTCCAATACTTGACTATGCTGACGCCAGCTATCCTGATCTCTCCGAGGATCAGCTTAACAGACTTGAGCGCCTTCAAAACTATTGTATTCGTTTTATTTTCGGCCTACGAAAATATGACCACGTTTCCCAATTTCGATCTAAGCTCAAGTGGCTCCCCATTCGCTTTCGTCGGAATACTCGTATACTTACTCTTCTGTATAACATATTGTTTAATCCATCTACCCCTCTTTATTTAAAGGCATGTTTTAAGTTTTTACACTCTACCCATTCTCTTTCTCTTAGGTCATCACATAACCTTCTGCTTCACTCACCGGCTCATAATACAGTCTTTTATAAATCGTCCTTTTCCGCACAGGCTGTGCGCCTATGGAACGCACTCCCTGTCACAATTAGACGTGCCCAATCTCTCAATGTTTTCAGATCGCAGGTCACCAATTTCTATCTCTCCACTCATAATTAATATTGTTGTTGTCCCGGACGTTTTCCTTTATTTTAATTCATTTTTTTATGTTTTTTTATTTTATATAACTTTATTTCTCTAATTTGTTAAATGTTTATGTTTATTGTGTATATATCAAACTATATATATATATATATATATATTATTAGAAGAAACCAGACACACCGAAGCCGGAGGGTATATAAGGCGGTGAAACCACGTGTCTCGTGTCACTTTGCCGCCAACCATCGTCGAGTCAACACCTCTTTCTGCCATTTTGTTGAGTCTTTGTTTGTAATAAGTTATTTTTGTCAGTAATATTTTCTCAGTTTAAATTATTATCGTGATTACGTTAATTTGTGTTTTTTTTTAATAAAAATTGGATCATACTTATAAGATCAGAAGTGGGATAGGATCTTTTGGATTCTATCCTAAACCGCCCACTGTTTTTATCAGTTTGATCGAATAAAATTTTGGCTGAAAGAGATGTCAGACCACGAACACCGTCGCAGTCGCGACGGCACGCGAAATAAACAATCTAACAGGCGACAGAGGTCGCATGTTCCAAAGCTCAGAATTTCTCGACTGGGTTAAAGCTATGGGTTGTGAGGTTCATTTAATAACACCGGAGATGCATCAGTCCAATGGACAGGTTGAACGATACTGTCGCACTATTTTAAACATGATTCGCGTTGAATGTAATTATCGGCAGCAGAAATGGTCAGAGGTCTTATGGAAAATTCAGCTTGTATTAAATATTACAAAACAAAAGACGACCCAGCAGTCTCCTCTCAACCTTTTGGTCGGTATCGAAGCAGCGACTCCCCTGATCCGCAATCTGATACGTGATGTGGCACTCACTGGTTCGAGTCCCAATAGAGAGTCATTGCGTGAGATGAGCAGGCAGAGGGCTTCAGAACGACTTCAGCAAAACCAGCTGAAGCAAGATGCTTATACTAACGCAAGGAGAAAACCACCTCGTGATTTTGAATTAAACTCCCTGGTTTTTGTTAGAAAACAGGCACAGTCAACGGGCAAGATGGATTCCGGCATGCGTGGTCCCTACCGCGTGGTGAAGATACTTCCACATGGGCGGTACGAGTTAGAGCTCTTGGCCGGATCTTACGGAAAGTCAACTCAAGCAGCGGCAGAGTTCATTATCCCATGGCGAGGAGAGTGGACTCCGGATGTATGTGCTGCTTACTTTAGCGGTGAGTTGCGGGCCATATTTGGATATGGCATATCGACATCATGACAAAGCCCAGTGAGACTTGTCATGGTGGGGCTGAGAAGTGACATACTTCACATCAGCGTTGCGACATCGTAACGTCAATGTGTATTGCGTTACGGTGGGGCTGAGATCGGATTCATGAGTGATCCCATCACAGCGTTACAAAGCATAGCGTCTCCGATAGCTTCTTGCTTTGTTCCCCGTGCAATTTATCGAAAGTAGTGTCTATGTATTCGATATCATGTACGTGGTCCATACATATGGTGTCATGTATGCAAGTCACCATTTGTATGTTAATGTTAATTTTTGTTTAACTTCCCTTTGTGGTAATATGCATGTGTGAGTGTGACTGCAGCACACCCATACGTGTATAACCGAGTTGAGTCTTAGCCTAGTCGCTATTTGTCCTATTACACACTTTTGTATGTCAGCACTAATACTTTGTCTGTTTTTCTTTCTGATGTATAACGCAGATGCAGACACAGAAGTGGAGTCCACTTCTACAGTTGCTGAGCCCTTGCCACGTGCCGAAGAACCACTGCCCGAAGACTCAAGCTGGTCTGTGAGCAACGACCCCAGTACATCAGCAATACACGCTCCTGTGGTGCTGCCAGAAAATCGACTGGTCTCCATGCCCTTCCTAGAGACTGATTTGGAAAGTTAGCGGAGTCCGAGGACGGCCTCGCGTCAGGAAAGGCCGTATTAGAAGAAACCAGACACACCGAAGCCGGAGGGTATATAAGGCGGTGAAACCACGTGTCTCGTGTCACTTTGCCGCCAACCATCGTCGAGTCAACACCTCTTTCTGCCATTTTGTTGAGTCTTTGTTTGTAATAAGTTATTTTTGTCAGTAATATTTTCTCAGTTTAAATTATTATCGTGATTACGTTAATTTGTGTTTTTTTTTTAATAAAAATTGGATCATACTTATAAGAATATATATATCATTTGTGTAGGTATATATATTATATAATCTATATATTATACTATATATCATATTTTATGGTTTTATATTTATGTAGCTTATTTATACTGTAAGACATCAATTTATATTATGTACTTGTTTATGTATTCGAGACATGCACCACCCTCCCTGCTCAAAAAATTATTCTCTGTCCATCCAAAGGTTGTCTGGAAGAGATCGCTTTTAGCGATAAGACCACCCTTTGTACCTTACTATTGTTATTGTTTCTTTGTAATTTCCTGTTCTTTGGTGTCAATAAAGAGTTATCGTATCGTATCGTATAATAACACTAGTGGCTCTTGAAGCTGTAAACCACGCTAGTCTGCCCTTGCATAGCTTACAATTTAATAAAGATTCACTGCTAACGCTAATGGGTGAATGGGTCACAAAATCCAAAAATCATAGTTATATTCCGAAAACTTAAGATATGCGACCTGTAGTATAGAAGAATTCCCCACGCATTCCATTCATCAGAACATTCTTCGTGGGGTGCCGGGCTAGAATGTCACTCCTCCCAATCCTACCTGTGGTTGTCGTAAGAGGCGACTTGAGGTAAAATACCGGAAGGTGGGCAGCAGCGCCTTCTGAGGAACTGAGACCTTAAACTGCGATCTACAAGACGCCTTATTATGGTAAACCGCCCCTAGATGAGGGAGGCCATGTTCAGAAGCAGTACAGTACAGTACAGTACAGAGGAGAACAACCGGAGATACGAAGGCATTTTTGTGTAAGTTAAAGCAGAGAGGCTTCGCTAGAACAACGTGCTCGTTTGGTCAATAAACAAATTTACGTTACTTACCAAAGCTGTAAACATAACATGTAATGTAATCCGCATAACAGGCGTTATTGCAAACATAACAATATTAAAATTATAAGGTTGCGTCATCATTTACAAGTTTGAAACCAATTGCAAAGTTGGTCTTGTTTGTAGTACAACGCAAGTTGTACTATAGATGTCGCTCCATCCCAATACGATGGTTAAGGAACGATAGGAAAGATTTGAGTTATGACGTCATGTCATGTTAGAGCATACCCAGCTCAATTGGTTAGAGCATACCCCAGCTAAAGGGGTGGATGGACGTGGGTTCGAATCCCGCACATGGCGCAAAAATTTCCTATCGTATATTTGTAATTTTGTAATGTAATCCGCATAGCAGGCGTTATTGCAAACAACAATAGGTATTAAAAAAAAGACATATCTGGATATACTTTTGTTTAATCTGTCAAAATAAATAGCGTCCCATCATTTATGCAGACATAAAACCTTATTTGATAAAAAAAACAGCAACTTTATCCCACAGAAATTCTAAAGCATTCAACAAGTCAAAAGAAAGATTAATGAATATCAAATGAGTTTGGAAAATTAAAATCAAACAATGCCCCCTAGTTGAAGCGGTCGGGGGCTCCCCGAGGACCGAGGCACAGAATATTACATAGTATGTAGCTCTTGCTTTGATCCGGATAAGAAATAGAAGGGGTGAATGGTGGGTGGAATTGGGGTGAGTGATATCATAGACAAGTTGGTCGTGATAGTGCGTAGGGCTGATAAGCTTGACGTCTGTTCAGTTCTTAAAAAGATGGTTAAGGTTTTTTTTATGTTATTGTGACGGAACAAGCTTGAGGCTCACCTGATGTTAAGCGGGCTTAATCTCTGCCTATAACTGATGCATTTCATCACAAATCATGAATTGCACAGCGCCCGTCACTTTGAGACATAGTTGTTAAGCCCCATGTGCCTGTAATTTCACTGGCTCTCAAGGACAGCTGCCGGAACACACTGTTAGGTGATTGGCGACAGATTTTCTACTTGACTTAGTCGCTAGCCAAGCGGACATTCAAAAAATGCCCTTCCCCCATGCGGTGAAGCTCAAGCCCGCGGCGGGATCGAACCATGGACCTGCTGCGCGGCAGTCCATGCTACTGAGCCATCACTGGCTCAATTTGTTGGTTTTCAATGTGCTAATGCATAAATATACAAAAAACTAATTCAAACAAAGAATATTCCTAAAAAAATGTACTTGAAACTTAAACCAAACCATCGTTTACAGGTTTATTTTATTTTCTATCGACCAATAAAAATGAGGAAATACTATCAATGTAGTCGAAGCCAATAAAATTAAATATGCATTATTATTATTTTGAAGCGCTCGTAGCGAAGTTTACTTAGCTGTTCTCAAGAAATCAGCAAAGTTAAGCAACGTCGCGCGCGGTCATGAGTTGGATGGGTGACCGCTAGTGACATTACGTTTCCGTGCTTCGGAGGGCACGTTAAGCCGTCGGTCCCGGTTTTTGTCTAAGGATGGCAGTCGTCATAGCATGGTGGTAGGGGATTTTGCGAATGCCCGCCTGGCTAGCTACCACCCGAGTAGAAAATCTGTCGCCAAGCACCTAACGGTGTTTTCCGGCAGCTGTCCTTGAGAGCCAGTACTTCTAGGTTTGCCTGAACAACATCTTCGACCACATCATCACTTACCATCAGGTGAGATAGTGGTCAAAGGCTAACCTATCAAGCATATAAAAAAAAAAAAAAATATGCTGTTAAAACTTAAACCAAACCATCGTTTACAGGTTTTTATTTATTTTCCATCGACCAATAAAAATGAAGAAATACCGTCAATGTAGTCGAAGCCAATAAAATTAAATATGCATTATCAGGGGTAACTCAAATATTATTTGTCAGATCTCACTCAAATTTAAATGGAACCACATGACATGCACCAGCTTTCGAATTCAGTAGAATTGAGAACCTATTTTTTTTTAAAGTAGGATAAAAATTAAAACGTATCAGGTTACTACAAAGCGAACAATGAACTATCTGTATCTGTATCAGCCGGATCGTCCACTGCTGAACACAGCCTCCCCTATTAAGGGTATTTGCCATAATCCCCACGCTTGGCAGGCGGCTTGGGAATCGCAGTGTTAGATAGTGGTTCTTTAGAAGGCGCTGCTGCCCACCTTCCAGTATAATAATTCCCTTAGTCGCCTCTTACGACACCCACGGGATGATATGGGGAGGTGCTATTCTAACCCGGTACCCCACGGGGTAACAATGAACTATAAAATGACATATTTTTATCTGTGTTGATTATTTAGTGTCCTAGCTTTTTCGCCAAAATTATAAAGTTATTAAAATTTGGCGTCTATAAAGGTAAAAAAATTCAAAATCTCAAATAAGTAACGAGGTCTCACCATCCTACACCCTCAATCTGACATGTTTCAAAGACCACTTCATCTTAATCTAGTTGATCAAAACAAGCTTCGCTAAACGAGCGCTTCAATTTAACAAGGCTTAACCTTAGATTAGTACTGACAACATATGATGACGTTTAACCAAAGCCAAAGTATGTAATATATATATTTAACTAACAAAGAGACAGCGAAAATACAAGTGCGATAATTTTTTTTATTTCTTCTAGACAAGTCTTTGCCCATGATCTTACCTGATGGTAAGTGATGATGTGGTCGAAGGTGTAAACAGGCTTAACATAGAATTGGCTCTCAAGGACAGCTGCCAGAACACACCGTTAGGTGCTTGACGACAGATTTTCTACTTGAGGGTGTTAGCTAGCCAGGCGGGCATTCGCAAAATGTTCTACCACCATGTGGTGAAGTCAAGCCTGCGGTGAGATTCGAACCATGGAGCTGCTGCCCAGCAGACCCTAGATCTGGGCGCCAGGACACGTATCTTATAGATTTTTCCGTGCTAGTTCGCAGAAGGGCCAATCCCAGTCTCTGAGAGGACAAAAACTTAGGGATTTCACTATTTGGACAAAGCTAATCCCCAGATACTTTTGGCTACCGACAGATATGCTACATCAAAATAATCTAAAGCAAGTTTTTTGCGATGTGCGAGTTTTTTGCGAGTGCGAGTTTTTTTTTAACTAATTTGCATACATGTATGGAGTACGGAAGACAAAAGGTTTCTTTTTTTAAGCCTGATAGGTTAGCCTTTGACCACTATCTTACCTGATGGTAAGTTATGATGTGGTCGAAGATGTTGTTAAACTAACTAACTAGGCTAACCTAGAATCCGGCTTCTCCGGAACACACCGTTAGGTGCTTGGCAACAGATTCTACTTAAGGGTGGTAGCTAGCTAGGTGGGTATTCGAAATGCCCTACCACCATGCAATAACGACTGCTGTCCTAAGACAACAACCGAGACCGACGGCTTAACGTGCATCCGAAGCATGTGCACGCTCAGTAGTAATGTCACTAGCGGTCACCCATCCAACTCATGACCGCGGCGGACGTTGCTTAACTTCGCTGATCGGTTAAGAACAGCTAAGCAAACTTCGCTACGAGCGCTTCTATATGCGGTATTATACCAATAATAAGCTTACTTTTTGTACAATTTTATTTTTTTATATCGCGTAATTGTGTATTTTTGTTTGAAAGTTCCCGTGAGTATGAGACATATTAATGTTTTCAATAACCGGCTGTACTCACGCGTATTGGTCGAGATTGTCGACCTAGGTTTTGGGCATGTCCGATGCCCTTCATCTGGTGAGTTCTGCATTGCTTTGTATTCTGTATTGCTCACTAGCATGGGAAACGAGGTTTCTCCATCTCGCCCTCGGTATGTAATTTTTCAAAGACAACTTTGTCTAAACCTATGAAGAAAATACAATTTACGCTACTAACGCTTCAATAACAAAGCTTAACCTTAGGTTAACCTACTAAAAATAGGATAAACGAAATCGGAAATAGAAGAAAAAAATATACATATCTGCAGAACGATGCCCCAATCGAAACTTTTATTACAATTTTATTTCCATCGGGTCAGACGTAAAAAGACCGCAACAAAGGGGAGGTAGGGGGTTAACCGATTCCGCTGACCGTTTGATAGACTGCTTTTTTACCCCCGAACCGGGTTTATCTTTTAATTAACGGACACTGGGTTCATATCTGTGTTATTTATTGGGTATTGATCACCGGCGCACCTTGCGTTTATTAAGGTATAGTTTCTCCTAGGGAATGTATTATGCTGCCGTTCTATGACTTCAAAAACTTTTTTTTTTTGTCTTATAGGCTAGCCTTTGACCACTATCTCACCTGATGGTAAGTGATGATGTGGTCGAAGATGTTGTTCAGACTAACCTAGAATTACTGGCTCTCAGGGACAGCTGCCGAAACACACCGTTAGGTGTTTGGCGACAGATTTTCTACTTGAGGGTGGTAGCTAGCCAGGCGGGCATTCGCAAATTACCCTACCACCATGCTATAACGACTGCCATCCTAAGATAACAACCGGGACCGACGGCTTAACGTGCCCTCCGAAGCACGGAAGCGCTCAGTAATAATGTCACTAGCGGTCACCCATCCAACTCATGACCGCGGGCGACGTTGCTTAACTTTGCTGATCGGTTGAGAACAGCTAAGTAAACTTCGCTACGAGCGCTTAAAAAACTATGTTACTATGTTCAAAGTTTCTACCAGTTAATATATTTTGCTGCATATATGACTACGAAAACTGCTGAGATAGAGATAATCATGATCTTTCAGAAGCAATTAGAGCTATTCCTAGCGATTCTCAGATGAAGTTATTTATTAATTAAAAAATAATAGTGCCTTTTATTTCCTACCTTTTAAATATTTTTACTTAATTCTAGTAGTTGTGCTATTTTATATAATTCCATTAAATTTAAATGTTTATATTATAATTATATATATATATATATATACACATATATATATATTATGTTATTGTGACGGAACAAGTTCGAGGTCCACCTGATGTTAAGCGGACTAACCTCTCCCTATAACAGATGCATTTCCTCATTCACACAAGTCACGACTTGCACTGCGCCCGTCACCTTGAGACATAGTTGTTTAAGTCTCATGTGCCTGTAATTTCACTGGCTTTCAAGGACTGCTGCTGGATCACACCGTTAGGTGCTTGGCGACAGATTTTCTACTTGAGGTTGGTCGCTAGCCAGGCGGGCATTCGTAAAATGCCCTTCCACCATGCGGTGAAACTCAAGACCGCGGCGGGTTTCTTTTTGTTTTATTTTTTTTTCTCTCTCACCTGATGGTAAGTGATGATGTGGTCGAAGATATTGTTCAGGCTAACCTAGAATTCGAACCATGGACCCGCTGCGCGGCTATCCATAGCCAATGCCACTGAGCCATCACTGCTTCAAAATATTAATATATTAAAAGACTTTTATGTAAGAACCCAGATTGGATGAAGGCCTCCTCCAAAGATGCCTACTCCTGCTTGTAAACTTATTTATAAAAATAATTATTTTAACTTTGCCGAGTCTGTATACAACGTAACTGCCATAAGTATACTGTACACTGCCATCTCTCTCAAAACTTGCTCCTCTCCCTTCAAATTTTGTCTGAAAGAGATCGCTTTCAGCGATAAGGCCGCCTATTGTTCACTTTTATAAGCTAAATGTTTTTATTCTGGTTTAGTTTAAGGTGTTCAATAAAGTGTGTATATCAGGTTATGTTTATTTATTATTTAATATTTTTATATTTATTTATTTATCTATCTCACTAACTGGCGCATACGTGATAGAAGTGATAGGAATCATATAAATAGTCAACAAACACTAAGAAAACAATTTAAAAGAAGTTTTGTATTCTATTTTGTTTTAAGTTGGACGAGTTTAACGAGAGATGCTTACTATATTTGCTATGTCCATGGTTCGAATCCTGCCGCGGGCTCGATTTCACCGCATGGTATAGGGCATTTGGGCCCGCCTGGCTAGCGACCACCCTCAAGTAGAAAATCTGTCGCCAAACACCTAACGGTGTGTTCCCGCAGCTGTCGTTAACAGCCAATAATTCTAGGTAAAACCTAACACCTTCGACTACATCATCACTTACCATCAGGTGAGATTGTGATCAAAGGCTTACTTATAACTAATAAAAAAATATATAAACTTACGATAATGAATAGATTCAGGCGTTACTTTGCGGAAATCCATTTTTAATAATAACAAATACTTTTAAAATATTTTAAGAAAACATCAAATTAATATTTTAATAAAACACTTAAAAATATAAAAATATATCTAGTGACAATTCCGCTTAATTTTCCTGCTAAGCCGAGGTGACGTCACAAACGCCACGCAGCCAAACCGGAAGAATTTTCAACGCGTTTCGCTTCTACACGAAGCATCCTCAGGAGGTCTTGGCTCTTCGAGAAATTTCTCGATCGTGCGCGAAAATCGCGTTTGTGACGTCACCTCGGCTTAGCAGGAAGATTAAGCGGAATTGTCACTAGATATATTTTTAAGTGTTTTATTAAAATATTAATTTGATGTTTTCTTAAAATATTTTAAAAGTATTTGTTATTATTAATATAAACTTACCATTATATTAACATTTACCAATGCAATTCAACGGGGCAATGCTGCCAGCATGCTGGGCACGCTGCCAACTGGTAGTGGGCTAGAGCATTTGGACTGCCTGTGAGTCTGCAATGACTTATAGGGATCTGAATGCTTTTATTGTAGTAGCTGTAGTGTTGTATATAGTTCGTAGTATATTGTTAATAAGGGCATACCGCCGGTAAAAAAAAACCCTGTATATGAATACAAGGACTATCGCGTGCTAAGCGAAAATAACATTTACCACCGTCCCTTAAGACGGGTTAATTAAGAGCACAAAATTCAACTAAGTCGAGCCTGTATCGATAGCCCAGTGGTTAAACTTAGACGTGGGTTTTAGTCATGTGCGGGATTCGAACCCGCGTCCATCCACCCCTTGAGCCGGGGTTTGCTCTAACCAATTGAGCTAACATGCCAAGACGTCATAACTCAAATCTTTCCTATCGTTCTTTAACCATCGTATTGGGATGGAGCTACATCTATAGCACCATTTTCGTTGTACTACAAACAAGACCAATTTTGCAATTGGTTTTATACTTGTAAATGATGACGCAACCTTATAATTTTAATATTGTTAGGTTCGCAATAACGCCTTCTGTGCGGATTACATTACAAAATCACATAAATACTATAGGAAAAATTTAAGTCATGTGCGGGGTTCGAATCCGCATAGCAGGCGTTATTGCATACCTAACAATATTAAAATACAAGATATCTGATTATTACATTCAAAAATAGAATAAAATATTCAAATTCATATTTTGTAAATGTGTGTTGATCGGTTAGGAACGACTACAAACTGTGCTACGAACGGTTAGCTTCGCTCGGTTATAATTAACAATGAAAATCGTGCATTTACGCCCGCACGTGGACTGCTGACGTTTTGCAGACATCACTAATTGACCGGCGGCATCGCCCCCTCTAGATTTTTGCCTCGTTTTGTGCCAGATGGCGCGCGGACGACGAGGGTGGGAATATTAGATTGCGTGTTTATTACGAAGTGATATTCTTTCGATGTTATAATGTTATATGATTTGTAAGTAGGACCAGCTACAGGAAAACTGGTCCCCAATTCTCTTAGCTATCGACCAAACGCCACACTACTGCGATGCTTCTGCGATCGAACTGCTGTTAATGTCAAATTCGGTAGTCTCCTAATTCTAGCTCCTAATCACAGTTGTACAGCAATTGCGTCGCTATCGCATGTCTGTGCTATGGCTTGCAAATGTTCCACTGAAATAATAATGAAAACTTCTATCAACCAAACATCAGTCAAACATCAATACAGTCGTTTTCTAGCAAACAATACATTAAATAAATATATTTAAGTCATTTAGCTATTTTTCTATCTAAAATCCTCCAAAATTTATGCCACTGTAGCAACGCAATTGCAACAAAATAGCTTACAGCATACCAAATATGTCAAAAACGATTGATAGCAAGCCACTGACTTGCGATCGAACCTAAATAGCGGTCAGACTACGGATACTGTCAAAAACTACAATATTCATGCAATTAAGTTGCGTTAACGCCGTTCAATAGCTACGTGAATCGGGCCCCTGGCCAACAATTAGTCAGGTCTTTTTATTATAAATTATAATAAAAAAGACCTGAAATAATATCGGGAGTCCCGAGCTCTCCTTGAAAAAGACCACCAAATGTGGTTGGAACTATAGTCGGAGCTATCTGACTTATTCACGTGAGTTATCCCGTATTATTTACTAAAATAAGGCAGGTCTTGTTTGATTTTATATACAATCAAACACCGAGCTCACCGGCGAGCTCGAGGCAAAAATAAAGTCCCGATTAGTGTATCTCCAAATAGTCACAGAGCAATATTCAGTAGGGCCCATTCTCAACGGTACAACACTGCAGTTGTACCGGGGCATTTAGTTCCGATTCCCCCATTGTCTCTCGGCAGCGAGACAAGCGGAGATCCGAACCACAGTGGTGTCCTTGAGCTCGCCGTGACCCCTCCCGATAGTAGCGGAGCGTTTTCGGCGCCCGCAGGAGAAGGAGGTATAAGGCGGTTTTCGCTTTATACGCCCGTCTCAGGAGAAGTGCTATAGAGGGCCTTCCCTCGCCCAAAACCCGGTGGAGCTGGACGTCCGTATTGCGGTAGTCAGCATCTATGTCCTCGTTAAAAAAAAAAAAGTTAGATTTTAGGGTTCCGCGTGATAGCAATAACTTTAAAAACAGACTACATAAATGGTTCTTATACAATAGTTATTACAGCATATAATGTTTGATTGTATAATGATTTATTATGTTAATACTTTTCCAGCTAAGTTTAGCAACGTCTACCGCGATGACTTGGATGGGTGACCGCTAGTGATATTACTACTGAGCGTGCACGTGCTTTGGAGAGTACGTTAAGCCGTCGTTCCCAGTTGTTGTCTTAAGATGGCAGTCGTTACAGCGTGGTGGTAGGGTATTTTGCGAAAGCCTAGAAAATCTGTCGCCAAGCACCTAACGGTGTGTTCTGGCAGCTGTCCTTGATAGCCAGTAATTCTAGGTTAGCCTGAACAACATCTTAGACCACATCATCACTTACCATCACCTGAGATAATGGTCAAAGGCTAACCTATACAGCATAATAAAAAAAAATACTACGCGTTTCTGTTCTACACAAAGCATCCTCAGGAGGTCTTGACTCTTCGAGCGAGCGAAATGTTTTTTGTCGATTTTCATTAAATACTACGAACTATATACAACACTACAGCTACTACAATAAAAGCATTTTAACAACCAACAAGCCATTGCAGACTCATAGGCAGTCCAAATGCTCTAGCCCACTACCAGTTGGCAGCGTGCCCAGCATGCTGGCAGCATTGGCCAGATGTTTTTTTTTTTTTTGTGTAATTGTGACGGAATAAGCCCGAGGCCTACCTGATGTTAAGTGAACTAACCTCTGCCTATAACAAATTGCACTGTGCCCGTCACACTGAGACGTTCAGTTGTTAGGTCTCATGTTCCTGTAATTTTTCTGGCTCTCAAGAACTGCTGCCGGAACACACAAAATGTAGCTTGACTTATCTTTTTACCCGACTTCAAGAAAAGAAGGAGGTTTTTAATTAGACTGTTTTTATATTTAATGTGTGTTACCTCAGAACTTTTGATTGATTGAACCGATGTTAATGATTAATTTTTTTTTTAAAGCTGTTGCTTGTCTTATTGTCCCATGTCTATTTAAATTTCATCAAAATCAGTCAAGCTGTTTTTGATTTGCACCACAATAACTGAAAAGTATTTTCCTATCTTGATGATATAGTCATTGACAGTGAATGACAATCGTTCCCGTAAGAAGTAAGGGTCACTAAAATGGGACCAAATTTTTTTCGCCTAAAAATTTAACTGATTTCTACACTCAAAAAGTGTGAAATAACTTGTCGAAGTCGGTACCATGCACACAATATCGTGATAATACTGACTTCAGCAAGTTATTTCACACTTTTAAGTGTTGAAGACGGTTCCATTTTTAGGTAAAATATGTTACTGTGAAGGAACAAGCGCGAGGCCCACCTGATGTTAAGCGGTATCCTCTGCCTATAACAGATGCATTTCATCACAAGTGACGAACTGCACTGCGCCCATCACCTTGAGACATACCTGTTAAGTCTCATTTTGCCTGTTATTTCACTGGCTCTCAAAGACTGCTACCGGAACACACTGTTAGGTGCTTGGCGACAGATTTTCTACTTGAGGGTGGCCGCTAGCCAGGCGGGCATTCGCAAAATGCCCTTCCACCATGCGGTGAAGCTCAAGCTCTGGGCGGGATTCGAACCATGGACCTGCTGCGCGGCAGTCCATAGCCAATGCCACTGAGCCATCACTGCTTCAAGTATATAAGTATACAACATATAATATATCTATATTCTGCTAAAATCACTTATGACGACACTGATTTTACTAAATGAAATAAAAAAATCAAAACAACACGTCAAACTTTCCTACAAAACCCTTCTCGCTTAAAATATTTCCAAAATCAAAACCTTCATTACTTTTCAGGGTCCCAACATACCAGCGCGTCAAATGGAACGCCGATTAACACGTCAGCGTCCCAACAATGCGAGGGGTCAATTTGAACCCCGTGAGGAATTTTGGTTAATTTTCATTCTTTCTCTGGTATTTTTATGCGTTTGCGATGTTAAACTTGCTTCTGCCCGCGGCTTTACATCGTTTTTAATTCCCTTTTTATATATGCTTTATTTTTTTTGTATATTTTTGTTATTGTTGACAGTTAGCAGTGATGGTTCAGAGGCATTGGCTAAAGACTGCCGCGCAGCAGGTCCACGATTCGAATCCCACCGCGGGCTTGAGCTTCACCGCATGGTGGAAGGGCATTTTGCGAATACCCGCCTGGCTAGCAACCTAGTTTGAAAATCTGACGCCAAGCACCTAACGGTGTGCTCCGGCAGCACTTGAGACCATCTGTGCATTTCGTCGACGACGAATTGCACTGTATGCAATAGGCAGAGGTTAGTCCACTTAACATTAGGTGGGCCTCGGGCTTGTTCCGTCAGAAAAACATAAAAAAAATTGTATGCTATTAGTGCCAAAAGAGTGAAGCATAAATATTATAATTCATTTCAAATGCATATTTGGTTGAAACAAATTGATCCTTATTAAACTTGATTACTTTTTTTGGTTACTATATGTATGTCAAAGCATGCAGTTTGTTTGTTGTTGCAGCAAGTTTTTTCATACTACCCGCAACTACCCGCGAATGATGCTTCGTGTTGTCGCGGCAAACCAGTACCGTTGATAGCCATTGTTGGATCGCGCCCCGCTCCATACACCACGACGGTGTTGCATTCTTAATTTAAAATAAGTGCAAATATTGCCGCATCACCGCACCGTGTTATCCTTATTAGAACTGTTTTACTAGGCGACGCGATATTAGTGACGCGTGGAAAGTGACCGCACTGAGGCCTCTGCAAAGGAGACTCCGACTACCGGAGATGGTGGACAAAACTATGGTATGTAAACATACATTTCAGTAGCCTCATTTAAGGGCGTATTCCATTCGACGCAAATTTCGTTATTTTCTGATAGTTTTGACCACATTCTGCGTCTATGGTTGTAATCACTGTGATCGTTTGTAACGTGTTAGCTCAATTGGTTAGAGAATACCCCGGCTCAAGAGGTAGAAGGACGCCGGTTCGAATCCCGCACATGACTAAAATTTTTCCTATCGTATATTTGTGATTTTGTAATGTAAGTCTTGGTTGAACTAACGTTAAAAATTTTCAAATTGTCGAGGTATTGTATGAATCTATAACTGTAAAGATATTGATTTATTCAATACCTTTACTGCCATACCGCTTGCTTACTGAAAACTTCATTTTTAATGTTTAATTTAATCTTTAAGCATTGTATTATTCATTTCTGTAGTAAGTCGTCCACACAAAACATTTTTTTACATAAATTGATTTATTATTGCATGGTGGTAGGGCATTTTGCGAATGCACGCCTGGCTAGCTACCACTCTCAAGTAGAAAATCTGTCGCCAAGCACCTAACGGTGTGATCCGGCAGCTGTCTTTGAGAGCCAGTACTTCTAGGTTAGCCTGAACAACATCTTCGACCACATCATCACTTAACGTGAGGTGAGATAGTGGTCAAAGGATCACCTATAAGGCCGAAAAAATAAAATGATTAGTCTGTTAATATAGAAACTTGGAATTGGCCATCAGCATTAAATGGGGTTTTTCATATGTATATATAATAATTTAATAATGCTATTTTAACATTTTAGGTATTAAATAATGTAAGTTATAAACTAACAAACTAGATATAAAGAGATATATATCTCAAAAATAAAACTAATCATACAAGATTACGGTCCAAGAGTCACTAGGGTGTACTACTAAAAAAAACATACATACATGTAAGTTTTCAGGAAATGCAATAAAATAAAAATGTTTTTTTTTAATGCTATTGTGACGGAACAAGTTCGAGGCCCCCCTGATGTTAAGCGAATCTGCCTATAACAGACGAATTTCATCACAAGGCACGAATTGCACTGCGACCGTCACACCTTGAGGCATATTTGTAAGTCTCTTATGCCTGTAATTTCACTGGCTCTCAAAGACTGCTGCCGGAAAACACCGTTAGGTGCTTGGCGACAGATTTTCTACTTGAGGGTGGTAGCTATCCATGTGGGCAATCGCCAAATGCTTCCACCATGCGGTGAAGCTCAGGTGGGGATCGAGCCAGGGGCCTGTGGCACGGTAATAGCAGTCTATAGCTATTACCGCTCTGACAACATTGCTTCCAATATCTCTCCCTCTATCTTAGATATATAGATAGTTTTAAGATACATTGCACAAGTCGATTTAAATATAAATTATTCAAATTCCTAATAAATAAATCCTATTATTCAGTTAAAAAATTTTTAGATGATAAATTGTAGGATAAATTAACTTGACATTCTTGATTAATTTATATTTATATTATCTGTGACATCCAAATATTTTTATTGTAATTATTATCTCTGACATATTATATAAAAACTGTTGTAATAGTAACCTGTATTAATAATATTTACAATAATTATTATAATAATTATTCCGTCATTCTTTTAAAGTTCATATACAATATTTGTGCACCGGAAACGGTAGAATATTTGATCCTAAGAAATATAAGCTAAGAACACAATGTACAATATTCTGATGAATAAATATATATATATATATATATATATATATATATATATATATATATATATATATATATATATATATATCCCTTTCATGCAAAAATTACTTCAATGCAAAAGTAATAATGATATTCTTGAGGGTTACATATTCAAGCAACGTACAATAATAAATACAGTAGATATGGCACAAAACGGAAAGCATATTCAATATGAATGTGAAGGAGAAATAATGGGACCGGCAAGAAATAACGGTCATGCTTGAATAAATCTAAAGCAAATGGTTCCGTACACTTTCAAACGCAGTTATCTGGGATTTTAATTTTTATGATTATTTTTTAATTCTGGTTAGCTTGGCGTTTGATCACATCCTGCCTGATGTTAAGCATTGATGTGGTCTAAGATGGAGCACGCTCACCTAGAAGAAACCTATTTACTCTCGATTTGAAGACACCCATGTTGTATTCATCGGGAAAGACTGACCACGGTAACGGCGTTCCACTCCTTCGCAGTACCCATGAGGAAAGTGGAAGCGAAGCGCTTCGTATGAGTCCTGGGAATATCAACCATGTAAGGATGGCGCCTCTCTGTTTGTCTGGACGTCCGATGGAAAAAGGGGAGGGCTAAAACAAGTCGTGCAGTTCCTGTGCACATTCACCGAAATGTATCCGGTAATAGACCGATAGACAAGCGACTTTACGGCGGTGCTCGAGGCTTTGCAGCCGAGACACCTTAAGAAAGTCACTGCCTATTAACCTCTTGGCGCGTCTCTCAATCGACTCCAGTGCCTCAAGTTGGTATTTGGCAGAGCCGTCCTAGAGGTGAGAGCAGTACTCAAAACAGGACGTTCTTTTTTATATGTTATTGCCGTGAAGTTTCTACTCCGTGTTCAACCCCATATCTCCACCGTTTTCGATTCCAAAAACCGAATCGACAAAATAAATCCCATGTCATAATCGAACTTGCTCACACAATTTCACGAGAATCGGTTCTGTTAGCGACCTGTAAATAAGAACAACTGGAAATCCGAGCTGAAATACGAAAGCATTTTTAGCTAAGCTGACACGGAAACACTTTGCTTACTTCCGCTCGCTCGATCAAGAATCACAAATATTTAAAATGAAAATGGGCCCCCATACTAACGCGTTTTTTAACGTTGTTCTGTTTTAGCTCAATAGTAAAAAGGTAGTAACATACAAATTATTTATTAATAAAAAATAAAAGTCATTCAGTTACTATATTAAGGGCCTGTTTCAGAACGTTCGAATAAGTTGCGGTTATACTACCCAGAACATAAAATAACTGAATGATAAAAATGACAGTCAACATGCAGCGCGTTTCAAGCTTGAACCGATGGATAGGCTAAATCGATGACTGGGAAACGCAAAGATAGTGTTTTATTTATTAAATATGTTCCGGTTATACTTAACCGGAACTTACTCGAACATTCTGAAACAGGCCCTAAATATACTCGTAGTATTGTTAGAAATATATGTGTAATTAGGAATATAATTTAACTCAATATGTCAATTATTATTATTTGATTATTTCTCACAATATAATATATTCTTTAAGTCAGAAAATATTATTAAATACTATATACAATGTTTAACACCAAATAATAAAAATCGTCTTGGTAGGACATATAACAGATGCAATTCGTCACAAGTCACGAATTGCACTGCGCCCGTCACCTTGAGACATAGTTGTTAAGCCTCATGTGCCTGTAATTTCACTGGCTCTCAAGGACTGATGCCGGAACACACCATTAGGTGTTTGGCGACAGATTTTCCACATGACGGTGGTCGCTAGCCAGGCGGGCATTCGCAAAATGCCCTTCCACCACGCGGCGAAAGTCAAGCTCGCGGCGAGATTCGAACCATGGACCTGCTGCGCGGCAGTCCATAGCCAATGCCACTGAGCCATCACAGCTTCCTTTTTATGGTACATTCTATGTAAGTACGATGCCCTCGGTGCTTCTCCGCTCTTGGCCGGGTTATTAAAGACATTAAAAGGCTCATCCAAAATCGTTTCTTCCATATGCCTGCGGGCCCCCAAAAACATATTAGAATGTCCCCCAGTCACATGTGTTAGACTGAATGTAATATTCCCGATGTGATATATCGTTCCGGAGGGCATGTCTAGGCTTTTTCATGTAACCTACTATTTTTAGACAGCTGTTTTATATATGTGTAGTTGGCAATCATCTCTTTTCCCTTTGAATAATGATATTTTTATCAATAAATGTCTTTCTTGCTTGATTGCTCGACGAACTGATAACCGATGGGAAAGAAAGGTTCTCGAGTGTTTACCACATTACACCGGAAAACGTAGAATTGGTAGGCCCACCACTGGGTGGACTGACGACATTGTTAAAGTCGCGGGTAGCTAATGGTTACAAGTGGCTAGTAGCCGTTCTTTGTGGCATTCTATGGGGGAGGCTTTTATTCAAAAGTGGACATTGTTGATAAGGAAATTGATAATGAAACACAGCGCATACTATATAACGTCACTAAAGGGTCTGTGCATTTTATGGCGTTATAGAGAGATGTCGTTAAATGGAGAGAAGAAAAAAGTTTGTGAGCAACTAACAATATGATAACGTATGGATAATCCATGACTCCTACTTGACCATGGTCAACAACAGTCTATACGTGCAAGCAATCACAATTTATAAACAAGAGAACAAATTTCTTAGAAAGTTCGGTATGCATGATGCCGACAGTCGAGTTTATTACGGGCTAGGACAGTAAAGCGACAAAAGAACGTACACAACTGCGCAGTTTTTACTAATTTTGGCATAAAAGGTACTTTTTATGACTTAATTACTGTCGTTATTGAGAGTGGGTGTAATGCTATATAGTGGAAGACAAGCTAAACCAACCAAAGCTTTTTTTTTTATTATTATTCCTGATAGGTTAGCCTTTGACACTATCTCACCTCATGGTAAATGATTATGTGGTCGAAGATGTTGTTCAGGATAACCTAGAAGTACTGGCTCTCAAGGACAGCTGCCGGAACACACCGGTAGGTGCTTGGCGACAGATTTTCTACTTGATAGCTAGCCAGGCGGGCATTCGCAAAATGCCCTACCACCATGGTATAACGACTGCCATCCTAAGACAATAACCGGGACCGACGGCTTAACGTGCCCTCCGAAGCACGGAAACGCTCAGTAGTAATGACACTAGCGGTCACCCATCCAACTCATGACCGCGCGCGTAGTTGCTTAACTTTGCTGATCGGTTGAGAACAGCTAAGTAAATTTCGCTACGAGCGCTTCAAAAATACATATCAGGCTATGTGCTCCACTAATCTAACAAGTAAGAAATAAAATATAAAGAGAAGACATTCAAATCAAGAAGGTACCAAGCAAAACTTACTTAAGTAACAAGATTTTTCAAAAGATATCACCCTCATCTCAAAAAGAAAACAGTGATTAGCGTAAAGCCCAGGAACCCATTTGTATGCTTATTAGAGATCCGTTGGACACTTGACAAAACCCCCCTTGGGGCGTGGTCTATAGTCAAAGCTTACAGCGGGGAAAGGCGTGGAATATAATAAAAAATATATATACCGTACAAAAATATATTAGATCATTATTTATCAATTTTAACAACTCATTGAAATTTAAGTCTGTGTCCTTAATGTTTAACACTATGTATTATTTATAATTAAGTAGTATAAGTAATTAGTTTGATAATATCTTGTATGTTTGTGTATTGTATAAGCTATAGTTTAGTAAATTTGAACTGTTATATTACCTAATTAGTATTGTATTGAAATTAAGCATTTGATTTATGTAAATAATATATAAATAAGAAATACGTAATAGTATAAAATCATTTATTGAAGGAATCATGCTGATTCAAATCACTTTTTCACCATTTTAATGATCCAATATTCCACAAGCTATTTCAAACTTTTAAGTTATTAAAATCGGTTGCGTTTGTTACTAAACAATTTTTTGCATTTCATTTTCATTTTTGTCGACTGCCTAAATAAGGTGTTTATGTTTTCAGGGTTCATGTATGTATTTTTAATATTGTAAGGTTTGCAATAATGCCTGCTATGCGGATTACATTACAAAATCACAAATATACGATAGGAAAAATTTAAGTCATATGCGGGATGTATGTGTGTGAGTTTCTTTATACATAACTTTTAAATGGCTTAACCGATCTTAATGTATGAGATATCGTTACATTCGTCTTCATAGCTCAAGTGACACTGGATACATAAAGAAAAAACCCGCGGATTTTAGACGACAAATCGTGAGGTAAAATTATTACATATCATGTATCAACACATTAAATGTATAATTGGTTGAAATTTTTCATTGTTAACATAAAACATAATGTTCAATACACCATGTTTATTTTTTAATTTGTTCCTCCTCCTCTTTTGAAGTGGGGTAAAAACATACATGAGACGTAGAAATAAAGTCATGTTTGTTATATTCCTATAATTGTAAATGATGTTAATTCTTATAAACTTTAGACCACACCCCAAAGCTTTTAAATATAAAAAGTTCAAAAACTTTAATTACGTAGAACGGTTTCATGGCATCACGATGACTTTAGTACAGCAACTTAAGATGTTTCTACTTGATCTAATAAAAGCTATTATGCAAAGTTTGGGAGGCTGAAAGTTTACATTTTGACGTTAGTTAGGCACGTCCAATATGTAATGCCATAAGACGATGATGATTTTGGTGCAACATCTCTTGCCCGCGTCTTTGTTTCCCGAGCAGTATAATTTGGGAGTCTTCAAGTCTAGAGTGAATAGGTACATTGAGAAAAATCTAAAGTCAAAAGCGCCCTAATGACGGCCAATTTATATGGTATGAAGGCTAAAAACCGACCAAACGTAAATACGTACAAAAACGCCTTCCAACTAGAAGGCGTTAAACGAGGTCAGTGAAGGCGAATGTTTCTTTTCGTCTTCATTTAAGGTGTATTTTGTGGTCTTTCTTAAATATTGACTTCTCGATGAGGCTGATTAAGTTGTACGTTATAGTGATAATCACCGTATATAAACCGCCGTAAAAGTAAGGTATATTTTATGGTCAATACTGCAGTTATTATCGTATAACAAGTTCAATTCTGAAAATATTTTACGGAAGGCGTTTTTTGACGGTTGTGTTTATTATAAAACATGGTACATTTTTATTGATTTCGCATTGCGTGGTGAAAATCATCTTAAGAGTTGTGAATTCACCTTGCGTAGTTACAATTCAACGGTAAAAGGTCAAATTTGATTTAAGATCCAAAGTCGTTTTTCTCAGTGTATCTTATAGGCAAGCGTGCTACATCTTTGGCCGCATCATTACTTTCCATCAGGTGAAATAGGAGCCAAATGTTTGCCTATCATGCATAAAAAAACTGTTCAAAATGGTGGCACTTATTTGACTCAACAAATTTGCAACTATTGTAGAAATGCTTCTTCTTATTTATAGCTGATAGGCTAGCCTTTAACCACAATCCAAACACCCCGTAACGGAGTCACCCCGTGACCACGATCACTGCAAAGTGTTTGAAACATCGGGACAAAAATAATTATAAATATACGTGATTTAAACTGTTTAAAGTTGTTTAATTACTAGAGTTACTATTTATTCGACGTACGTCGAGGTAAATAATTAAATTTATAAATGTTTTTATCGCGATTAAGTCCCGTTAAATGGTCGAAGACGTTGTTCAGGCTAACCTAGAGTTACAGGCGCTGTCTTAGGTTTTCGCGATTATTACACATAGTAATTAAACACCCGTGACGGAGTCACCCCGTGATCACGATCACTGCAATGTGTTTCAAACGTCGGGACAAAAATAATGATAAATATACGCGATTTCAACAGTTTAAAGTTTTTTAATTACTAGAGTTAATATTTACTTAATCGCGATAAAAAAAAAACATTTATAAATTTATTTATTTACCTCGACGACTTATAAATATGTGTTCAAGTCGCGAAAGTCTTAAAGTTACTAGAGTAACTGGCTCTCAAAGAGAGCTGCTGGAACACACCGTTAGGTGCTTGACGACAGATTTTATACTTGAGGGTGGTAGCTAGCCAGGCACGTATAGATTATTTTATATGGCATTCGAAAAATGCCTACCACGATGCTAAGACTAACGACTGACATTCTAAGACAACAGTAAGTATATAATATCAATCAATACTCAAAAAAAAATTATAATGTTTAGAAGAATATTATATGGTTTCTTAAAAACAGTTTTTTTTAATTGAGTTTGTTTGAGCTACACATCCACGCAGCTCGCCATTATATTGTTTTACTGTAGGTACCATTAGTAGGCACATGAATAAAGAACCGTAATTTATTTATGTGATAATTAGCATAAACGCCCACACAATGACATAGTATCCAATTGCACGAATACGCATTTGCACGAATGTGCTTATTCGTGCAAACGCACACCAATAATTTAATGTGGAGAGGCGTGCCTTCGTGAGAGAACAGATCATATCATATTTAAAATTTTATTGTTATACTATTTTAGGGTCTGTTTCAGAATGTTCGAGTAAGTTCCGGTTATACTACCCAGAACATAAAATAACTGAATGATAAAAATGACAGTTAACATGCAGCGAATTTCAAGCTTTAACCGATGGAAAGACTAAATCGATGACTGTAAAACGCAAAGATATTGTTTTATTTATTATATATGTTCTGGGTAGTTAACCGGAACTTACTCGAACATTCTGAAACAGGCCCTAAGCCTTATATAAGGCCTTTGAGTTTTCTATTAACTGACGTTTTATACAAAAATTAGAATAAAATGTTCATGAATTTTATAAAAAGAATGTCTCAATAGTCACAATTTGCATTTCCTTCCGGAAGGGAGGAGAGAAAGAAGAGGAAAGTCTCTTAAATAAACAAGATTGAATCATCCGTGTGCTTGGAATTACTTCTTGGACGTTTGGATTGTTGTGGATACGCCGCTGTATTTATTTAAATAGATTTACACTTGAATTCTGATTTGTCATTAGTCTGTTTTCTATTTTGATAGTATATACAGTAGTCCCCCGTGGGGTGCCGGGTTAGAATTGCACCTCCCCATATCAACCCGTGGGTGTCGTAGGAGGCGACTAAGGGAAAAATACTAGAAGATGGGCAGCACTTTCTAAAGAACTGACATCTTACACTGCGATCCCCAAGCCGCCTGCCAAGCGTGGGGATTATGGCAAATACCCCCTTAATAGGGGAGGCTGTGCTCAGCAGTGGACTAGTCGGCTGTTACAGTACAGTATATTAGGTTATTGGTAAAATGCTAACAACCTCTTAGGGTTGACTTCTGCTAGTCCTCACAAAAATGATGACATGTTTTTTAGAGCGCTGCCGCGGCAACACTAGACCGCGCCGCGCTCCCTTTGAATGGAGTTTTGTATATTTACATCGAGCTAAGTAATATAAAATATTAAATTGCAGGCACAAGAAACTTTTAACATCAGGTGGTCCGCGTGATTATGCCGCCAATCGACAAACAAAATTTTACAAAAAAAACATCTCAAAATGTTTGTTAGGACAGAAGTCGAGAGATTGTTAGCATTTTACCAATAACCCTATATAATATAAACCGTTTCGAAACAAGCCGCCAAGAGCCGAGCGGTTATAGTATATAGATATAGACTTGCAAAACTGAGGAGGTTTATAATTTACCGCCTTTTTACCGAATTCAAAAAAAGGAGGAGTATAGTACTCGATTCATCTGTATGTTTTTATTTTTTTATGTTTGTTACCTCAGAACTTTCTACTGGGCGCTTTTGATAATTTTTTTTTTATTTTATATTTATAGGTGATGCTTGCCCTGTTGTGCCATTTAAATTTCATCAAAATCGGTCAAGCCTTTTTTGAGTTACACTTCAATAACTGAAAAGTATTTTCTTTTCTTGATGATATAGTCTTTGACAGTGAATGACAATCGATCCCATATGTAGCGAGGATCACTAAAAAGTGTTTATTTTTTACCAAAAAATGGAACCCACTTCAACACTCAAATGTGTGAAATAACCTGTCGTAGTAGGTGCTATGCGCACAATATTGTGATAATAGGTACTTTTGAACCATCATGGTACCGACTTCAACAAGTTAATTCACTAATTTTTGTGATCAAATCGGTTCCAATTTTTTGGTAAACATTTTTTCTGCATAATAGCAACACAAACTGGAAAAAAAGAAGTTTCTCAATTCAACTATATTTTTTTTCTATTTCGTTACGTGATTATTCCGCTAAGCATGAACTGATTGTGATAATTTGTTTTAGTTTGACGAAACGTTATAAAAAAACAACCCCCACGTCCGTGGATTAAGAGGATGAGCATGATGACAAATAATTTCATCTTTTTTTTCTTATGGGTAATCCTTTGACCAATCTAATGACGGTAAGTGATGATGTGGTCGAAGGTGTTAATAGGCTTAACCTAGAATTACAAGCTCTCAAGGAAACCTGACGGAACACACCGTTAGGTGCTTGGCGACAAATTTTCTACTTGAGAGTGGTAGCTAGCCAGGCGGGCATTCGCTAAATGCCCTTCCACTATGCTGTGAAGCTCAAGCCCGCGATACGAAACATAGACCTACTGCGCGGCAGTCCATAGCCAATGCACTGAGCTATCATGAGCTATCACTGCTTGAAAGTACCTTAGTTTCTTAGGTAGTTCTTCCGTATAGTTTACTTGTTACGTAGTAATGTGAAATAGGGAGGCACGTGAATAACGACGTAAGTACTAAGAAGCGTGTAAAGGATAATCACTTGCAACGTATAGATTATTTTATAATCATGATCGATACGTTGAAGTATTCTGTAATTGTTTTATCAATAAAGGTTCCGTACTAGGAAATGGAATCCCATTAGGTAAGCCGTCTTAAGGAACCACCACTGTTACTAAAGAAAATATGTCTATGAAATTCAGGGAAATTCCCCGTTTAAGAGCTGAGTTCACGGAGGGCTTTCCATACAAACGAAGTTTTTTTATTTTTTATTGCCAGATAGGTTAGCCTTTGACCACTATCTCACCTGATGGTAAGTGATGATGTGGTCGAAGATGTTGTTCAAGCTAACTTACAAGTACTGGCTCTCAAGGACAGCTGCCGGAACACACCGTTATGTTACCGTGATGGTCGCTAGCCAGGCGGGCATGCGCAAAAATGCCCTTCCACCATGCGGTGAAGCTCACGCCAGCGGCGGGATTCGAACCATGGAACTGCGCGGCAGTCCATAGCCTATGCCACTACCATAACTGCTTCAAAAAAGTGTTTTGTTAATAAAGACAGAAGAAATAATTATTATTTAGTAACCGGCTAGGACTCGCGTAATATTTACCGGATATCTCTACGACCAGTTTCGAAATTATTTCAAATTCTTCTTTCTAGTCGGTTACTAAGTAATAATTATGGACAAAACTCACGAAAGTTTTATAGCTTAAATACATACTGCCGGGTAAAAGTTTTTTTTTTGGACCAAATTTATTGTGTGTTGTTACGGAGCCCTCGGAGTAGCAGATCAACTCACACTTGGCTGGTTTTATAAGGTAAATTAATTAAAAATGATAAAATCAATAATACCCAGATAAACGTAAAGATACTTAATATACTTTGCTTGCTTTATACTGACTATTGATCGCAAACACAAATGAATCATCAGAGATTCTTAGATATCAAACGAGTAATCATCACCATTTTTTAAGCGCTTGTAGCGAAGTTTGCTGAGCTGTTCTAAACCGATCAGCAAAGGTAAGCAACGTCGCGCGCGGTCATGAGTTGGATGGGTAACCGCTAGTGACATTACTGCTGAGCGTGCACGCGCTTCGGATGGCACGTTAAGCCGTCGGTCAGTCAGCAGTCTTTATAGCATGGTGGTAGGGCATTTTGCGAATGCCTGCCTGGCTAGCGTGCGCCCTCACGTAGAAAATATGTTGCCAAGCACCTAACAGTGTGCTCCGGCAGCTGTCCTTGAGAGCCAGTAATTCTAGGTTAAGCCTGTTAACACCTTCGACCACATCATCACTTCCCATCGATTTCCCAGCGAGATTGTGGTCAAAGGCTTAACTATCAGCAATAAACAAAGAAATAAAAAAATCCTCAGGATATGCAGGCGTCTTCGGAATTCTGAAGAACTCCACTGCTCACTGGTGCTCCACCCCACGGACAATATATGGATTTGCGCCTTGGTTTACTTTGTTTCATGCAAACCAAAACCGCGGGAAGGTCAGCCGGCCTACCCTGTAATAATAAAGAAACTTAGAGCTGCATGAAGTGTTTCCTGTACCCAGTGGATGACCATAGCGTAGCTCCATTTAATTTGGGACATAACATATCTGACAGAATTAAGGTGTTATTGAAAGAAGTTTTTATACATACGAGTAATTATATAACTAGCATCAATCTTATTTTATCTACGATAGATTACTGCCATTAAAATTGCAATCTTAATACCAATGTTGCACGTGAGTTATATTACAAGTTTCGCCGTTGGCGTGATAGAAGACATTATTAACTATTGGTAGTACCTGTGAGTTGCATCTAAATGGGCCGGCATAATCAGAGCATTACCACTGAAGTTGTGTGAACTGAAAGACCAATGCCCCAAAAGCTTAATTCAGCACAATCACAATCCACGAAATCACAGGAAATCCCTTCTCTAGCATCCACCCTCAGGATCTGGACAAGATGCCTGGGCTGCCATGCGTATTCCACGAATGGTCAAAACTTAAGCATGGTTTTGACCTTCCTTCTCCTCTTTAACTACACCAGCTGCTCAAGGCGAACGAGGCAAGAGGCTTAAGTTACCCTGGACCAAACGTTCCGTGGACTTTCATATCATACGGGATCTCCATTCTAACCTGAATGCCATCGTACCACCAGGACTGACTGCTAAGGTAGCCTTGCTCCTTCTGACCAAAACAAAGATATATTCTCCGATAGACGCCTACTCTTCACTCACTCGGGGTAAAAACTGGAGCATGTTTTTGGCGCGGGTGGAGATGTATATTTACATCAGAGAACATATCTGTACTGACCGTTTGCGAATCTACGCTTATCCTTAATAATGCAGAAATGGATCATTATATAGAGCACATACAGATACACATATAGAAAGCTACAGGTTCCATGCTTGAGAGGATCCCCACAGCAGAGATGATACATGGTGACTTATTATGACTCCGATAATGCTACAAACGGTGCCTGCCAAGTGTTGGATTACGGCAAACTACTCTAATAAGAAAGACAGTTGTTCAACGGTAGATGTTATGAGACCAAAATAGATTGATTAATGGAATACTATAGCTCTGGTTTGGTTAAAAAGCAGATCGAAGCTTTGGACTCCATAGATAATCGAGCCAAGAAGCTAATGGTGACGATGTTTTAGTGGAAGCTAGACTCCAAAGCCGTGAACATAGACGCAAAGTAGCGATGGATTTACACAATTTTATTCCACCTATCATCTTTCTTTCATCGGAAACCAATACGCACCAAGCGCTTTAAGTCCAGCATCATAATGGGTACGGCTGAAGTATAGAACCCTACCAGCGTCTCTATTTCCCGATAGATATAATCTAGAAAATTTCAAGTAGAGAGTGAAAAGGTATCTGCTAGGCATGTTCCACCGTCGATCGAATCTTCACTTTCCATCAAGTCAGACTGCTGTCAAACGCTTATCATTATGTATCAAGACATTTTTTTATCACATTTGATTAATTTCTGGCTTATATTAAAACCGATCGATTATTTGACAAATGTGTATATTGAGCATTCCGGATCCAGACCCAAATATAGACTAAGATAACTTTATCACTATAGTAGATTAAAAACTATCATAATGAATAGATTCAGGCGTCACTTTGCGGAAATTCATATTTAATAATAACAAATCTTTTTAAAATATTTTTAAGAAAACATCGAGTTAATATTTTAATAAAACACTTAAAAAAATTAAAAAATATATCTTGTGACAATTCCACTGTTAAGCCGACGTGACGTCACAAACGCCACACAGCCAAACCGGAAGAATTTTCGCCTGAGGATGCTTCGTGTAGAATCGCAACGCGTCGATACTATCTATCACTTTTCTTTGATAAAAATGAATAGTTAATAGAGTAAATAAATAAATTCTAAATTAATACTAACTTCAAAATTGATTTATATTTTCAAATATTAATGGACTGATTTTTACACGACTGCCCAAAAAAAGTTTTGTTATGTTTTCAGACTTCTAAACGGCGTAACCGAATTTAATGTATGGTATATCATTAGGTTCATCTTCATAGCGCAGATGATACTAGGTACATAAAAGAGTTAAAAAAAACAACTTATTGGATTTTAAACGCCTTATTATAAGAAAAAAAAATGTTTTCCCAAACCCATCGATTGGGGTATCAAAATGAAGGGCTTTAAATGACAATTCCATAAATATATCACTTGCAGTTTTAATTTCAATAGAACGATAAAACGCTTAGCGAAAATAAATAATTTGCAGTCGGATTTTTACATATAAATTAATTTAAACTTGTTTTTCTTTAACAAACCGTTATAAACCAAGCCAAGAGCGCCCGCCGCGGCAACACTGGACCGCGCCGCGCTTCCTTTTAAATAGAGTTTTGAATATTTACATCGAGCAAAGTAATAAAATATGTGAAATAATAAATTACGGGCACAAGAGACTTTTAACATCAGGTAGGTACTTCCTATTATTGATTACTTCCTATTATTGATTATGCTGATGTCTGCTACCTCGACCTTACCGAAGATATGCTAGATAAACTTGAGCGCCTCCAAATTTTTTGTATTAGTTTTATGCAGGTTATGTCATATTTGCGCAAACCAAATGGTTTGCGCAAATATGACCATGTCTCCGAATTTCGCACTAAGCTCAAGTGGCTCCCTATACGCCTTCGTCGGAATGCTCATATTTTGTCCCTACTGTACAATATTCTGTTTAATCCTTCTTCCCCGCGCTACCTAAAGGAACGTTTCTGTTTCCTCTCCACTACTCATTCATGTTCTTTACGGTCGTCAAATAATCTTATACTTACAATACCTGAGCACAGGACAAAGTTCTAAGATGGGTCATTTTCCACTGAAGCTGTACGTTAGTGGAACTCGTTGCCGCTCGAAATAAAACGTGCACCGTCTATATATGTCTTCAAAAACTTAGTTAAAAATCATTACCTTTCTTGATAACTACTAATTCTTCATTTAAAACTGATTCCACTGTTATGTGCTGTTTGTGATTCAAATCACTGCAAATATTTTAATAATTTTGTGTTATGAATGTACTGTATATGTATATATTTATTGTATCTATAATATAAAAAAACTAAATTTTTTTGTTAAGACTAGCAGAAGTCAACCCTAAGAGGTGGTTAGCATTTTACCAATAACCCTGTATATGACAAAACTAAAAATTGTGTAGATTAATGACCTAAAGGCAAGATGCGTGGTAGCTAGCCCGGCGGGCATTCTCAAAATGCCCTACCACCATGCTATGGCGACTGCCATCCTAAGACAACAACCGGGACCGCTTCCGTGCTACGGAGGGCACGTTAAGCCGTCGCTTAACGTGGCCTCCGAAGCACGGAAACGCTCAGTAGTAATGTCACTAGCGGTCACCCATCCAACTCATGACCGCGTGCGACGTTGATAGATGTTTTTGGCGCGGGTGGAGATGTATATTTACATCAGAGAACATATCTGTACTGACCGTTTGCGAATCTACGCTTATCCTTAATAATGCAGAAATGGATCATTATATAGAGCACATACAGATACACATATAGAAAGCTACAGGTTCCATGCTTGAGAGGATCCCCACAGCAGAGATGATACATGGTGACTTATTATGACTCCGATAATGCTACAAACGGTGCCTGCCAAGTGTTGGATTACGGCAAACTACTCTAATAAGAAAGACAGTTGTTCAACGGTAGATGTTATGAGACCAAAATAGATTGATTAATGGAATACTATAGCTCTGGTTTGGTTAAAAAGCAGATCGAAGCTTTGGACTCCATAGATAATCGAGCCAAGAAGCTAATGGTGACGATGTTTTAGTGGAAGCTAGACTCCAAAGCCGTGAACATAGACGCAAAGTAGCGATGGATTTACACAATTTTATTCCACCTATCATCTTTCTTTCATCGGAAACCAATACGCACCAAGCGCTTTAAGTCCAGCATCATAATGGGTACGGCTGAAGTATAGAACCCTACCAGCGTCTCTATTTCCCGATAGATATAATCTAGAAAATTTCAAGTAGAGAGTGAAAAGGTATCTGCTAGGCATGTTCCACCGTCGATCGAATCTTCACTTTCCATCAAGTCAGACTGCTGTCAAACGCTTATCATTATGTATCAAGACATTTTTTTATCACATTTGATTAATTTCTGGCTTATATTAAAACCGATCGATTATTTGACAAATGTGTATATTGAGCATTCCGGATCCAGACCCAAATATAGACTAAGATAACTTTATCACTATAGTAGATTAAAAACTATCATAATGAATAGATTCAGGCGTCACTTTGCGGAAATTCATATTTAATAATAACAAATCTTTTTAAAATATTTTTAAGAAAACATCGAGTTAATATTTTAATAAAACACTTAAAAAAATTAAAAAATATATCTTGTGACAATTCCACTGTTAAGCCGACGTGACGTCACAAACGCCACACAGCCAAACCGGAAGAATTTTCGCCTGAGGATGCTTCGTGTAGAATCGCAACGCGTCGATACTATCTATCACTTTTCTTTGATAAAAATGAATAGTTAATAGAGTAAATAAATAAATTCTAAATTAATACTAACTTCAAAATTGATTTATATTTTCAAATATTAATGGACTGATTTTTACACGACTGCCCAAAAAAAGTTTTGTTATGTTTTCAGACTTCTAAACGGCGTAACCGAATTTAATGTATGGTATATCATTAGGTTCATCTTCATAGCGCAGATGATACTAGGTACATAAAAGAGTTAAAAAAAACAACTTATTGGATTTTAAACGCCTTATTGTAAGAAAAAAAAATGTTTTCCCAAACCCATCGATTGGGGTATCAAAATGAAGGGCTTTAAATGACAATTCCATAAATATATCACTTGCAGTTTTAATTTCAATAGAACGATAAAACGCTTAGCGAAAATAAATAATTTGCAGTCGGATTTTTACATATAAATTAATTTAAACTTGTTTTTCTTTAACAAACCGTTATAAACCAAGCCAAGAGCGCCCGCCGCGGCAACACTGGACCGCGCCGCGCTTCCTTTTAAATAGAGTTTTGAATATTTACATCGAGCAAAGTAATAAAATATGTGAAATAATAAATTACGGGCACAAGAGACTTTTAACATCAGGTAGGTACTTCCTATTATTGATTACTTCCTATTATTGATTATGCTGATGTCTGCTACCTCGACCTTACCGAAGATATGCTAGATAAACTTGAGCGCCTCCAAATTTTTTGTATTAGTTTTATGCAGGTTATGTCATATTTGCGCAAACCAAATGGTTTGCGCAAATATGACCATGTCTCCGAATTTCGCACTAAGCTCAAGTGGCTCCCTATACGCCTTCGTCGGAATGCTCATATTTTGTCCCTACTGTACAATATTCTGTTTAATCCTTCTTCCCCGCGCTACCTAAAGGAACGTTTCTGTTTCCTCTCCACTACTCATTCATGTTCTTTACGGTCGTCAAATAATCTTATACTTACAATACCTGAGCACAGGACAAAGTTCTAAGATGGGTCATTTTCCACTGAAGCTGTACGTTAGTGGAACTCGTTGCCGCTCGAAATAAAACGTGCACCGTCTATATATGTCTTCAAAAACTTAGTTAAAAATCATTACCTTTCTTGATAACTACTAATTCTTCATTTAAAACTGATTCCACTGTTATGTGCTGTTTGTGATTCAAATCACTGCAAATATTTTAATAATTTTGTGTTATGAATGTACTGTATATGTATATATTTATTGTATCTATAATATAAAAAAACTAAATTTTTTTGTTAAGACTAGCAGAAGTCAACCCTAAGAGGTGGTTAGCATTTTACCAATAACCCTGTATATGACAAAACTAAAAATTGTGTAGATTAATGACCTAAAGGCAAGATGCGTGGTAGCTAGCCCGGCGGGCATTCTCAAAATGCCCTACCACCATGCTATGGCGACTGCCATCCTAAGACAACAACCGGGACCGCTTCCGTGCTACGGAGGGCACGTTAAGCCGTCGCTTAACGTGGCCTCCGAAGCACGGAAACGCTCAGTAGTAATGTCACTAGCGGTCACCCATCCAACTCATGACCGCGTGCGACGTTGATAGATGTTTTTGGCGCGGGTGGAGATGTATATTTACATCAGAGAACATATCTGTACTGACCGTTTGCGAATCTACGCTTATCCTTAATAATGCAGAAATGGATCATTATATAGAGCACATACAGATACACATATAGAAAGCTACAGGTTCCATGCTTGAGAGGATCCCCACAGCAGAGATGATACATGGTGACTTATTATGACTCCGATAATGCTACAAACGGTGCCTGCCAAGTGTTGGATTACGGCAAACTACTCTAATAAGAAAGACAGTTGTTCAACGGTAGATGTTATGAGACCAAAATAGATTGATTAATGGAATACTATAGCTCTGGTTTGGTTAAAAAGCAGATCGAAGCTTTGGACTCCATAGATAATCGAGCCAAGAAGCTAATGGTGACGATGTTTTAGTGGAAGCTAGACTCCAAAGCCGTGAACATAGACGCAAAGTAGCGATGGATTTACACAATTTTATTCCACCTATCATCTTTCTTTCATCGGAAACCAATACGCACCAAGCGCTTTAAGTCCAGCATCATAATGGGTACGGCTGAAGTATAGAACCCTACCAGCGTCTCTATTTCCCGATAGATATAATCTAGAAAATTTCAAGTAGAGAGTGAAAAGGTATCTGCTAGGCATGTTCCACCGTCGATCGAATCTTCACTTTCCATCAAGTCAGACTGCTGTCAAACGCTTATCATTATGTATCAAGACATTTTTTTATCACATTTGATTAATTTCTGGCTTATATTAAAACCGATCGATTATTTGACAAATGTGTATATTGAGCATTCCGGATCCAGACCCAAATATAGACTAAGATAACTTTATCACTATAGTAGATTAAAAACTATCATAATGAATAGATTCAGGCGTCACTTTGCGGAAATTCATATTTAATAATAACAAATCTTTTTAAAATATTTTTAAGAAAACATCGAGTTAATATTTTAATAAAACACTTAAAAAAATTAAAAAATATATCTTGTGACAATTCCACTGTTAAGCCGACGTGACGTCACAAACGCCACACAGCCAAACCGGAAGAATTTTCGCCTGAGGATGCTTCGTGTAGAATCGCAACGCGTCGATACTATCTATCACTTTTCTTTGATAAAAATGAATAGTTAATAGAGTAAATAAATAAATTCTAAATTAATACTAACTTCAAAATTGATTTATATTTTCAAATATTAATGGACTGATTTTTACACGACTGCCCAAAAAAAGTTTTGTTATGTTTTCAGACTTCTAAACGGCGTAACCGAATTTAATGTATGGTATATCATTAGGTTCATCTTCATAGCGCAGATGATACTAGGTACATAAAAGAGTTAAAAAAAACAACTTATTGGATTTTAAACGCCTTATTGTAAGAAAAAAAAATGTTTTCCCAAACCCATCGATTGGGGTATCAAAATGAAGGGCTTTAAATGACAATTCCATAAATATATCACTTGCAGTTTTAATTTCAATAGAACGATAAAACGCTTAGCGAAAATAAATAATTTGCAGTCGGATTTTTACATATAAATTAATTTAAACTTGTTTTTCTTTAACAAACCGTTATAAACCAAGCCAAGAGCGCCCGCCGCGGCAACACTGGACCGCGCCGCACTTCCTTTTAAATAGAGTTTTGAATATTTACATCGAGCAAAGTAATAAAATATGTGAAATAATAAATTACGGGCACAAGAGACTTTTAACATCAGGTAGGTACTTCCTATTATTGATTACTTCCTATTATTGATTATGCTGATGTCTGCTACCTCGACCTTACCGAAGATATGCTAGATAAACTTGAGCGCCTCCAAATTTTTTGTATTAGTTTTATGCAGGTTATGTCATATTTGCGCAAACCAAATGGTTTGCGCAAATATGACCATGTCTCCGAATTTCGCACTAAGCTCAAGTGGCTCCCTATACGCCTTCGTCGGAATGCTCATATTTTGTCCCTACTGTACAATATTCTGTTTAATCCTTCTTCCCCGCGCTACCTAAAGGAACGTTTCTGTTTCCTCTCCACTACTCATTCATGTTCTTTACGGTCGTCAAATAATCTTATACTTACAATACCTGAGCACAGGACAAAGTTCTAAGATGGGTCATTTTCCACTGAAGCTGTACGTTAGTGGAACTCGTTGCCGCTCGAAATAAAACGTGCACCGTCTATATATGTCTTCAAAAACTTAGTTAAAAATCATTACCTTTCTTGATAACTACTAATTCTTCATTTAAAACTGATTCCACTGTTATGTGCTGTTTGTGATTCAAATCACTGCAAATATTTTAATAATTTTGTGTTATGAATGTACTGTATATGTATATATTTATTGTATCTATAATATAAAAAAACTAAATTTTTTTGTTAAGACTAGCAGAAGTCAACCCTAAGAGGTGGTTAGCATTTTACCAATAACCCTGTATATGACAAAACTAAAAATTGTGTAGATTAATGACCTAAAGGCAAGATGCGTGGTAGCTAGCCCGGCGGGCATTCTCAAAATGCCCTACCACCATGCTATGGCGACTGCCATCCTAAGACAACAACCGGGACCGCTTCCGTGCTACGGAGGGCACGTTAAGCCGTCGCTTAACGTGGCCTCCGAAGCACGGAAACGCTCAGTAGTAATGTCACTAGCGGTCACCCATCCAACTCATGACCGCGTGCGACGTTGATAGATGTTTTTGGCGCGGGTGGAGATGTATATTTACATCAGAGAACATATCTGTACTGACCGTTTGCGAATCTACGCTTATCCTTAATAATGCAGAAATGGATCATTATATAGAGCACATACAGATACACATATAGAAAGCTACAGGTTCCATGCTTGAGAGGATCCCCACAGCAGAGATGATACATGGTGACTTATTATGACTCCGATAATGCTACAAACGGTGCCTGCCAAGTGTTGGATTACGGCAAACTACTCTAATAAGAAAGACAGTTGTTCAACGGTAGATGTTATGAGACCAAAATAGATTGATTAATGGAATACTATAGCTCTGGTTTGGTTAAAAAGCAGATCGAAGCTTTGGACTCCATAGATAATCGAGCCAAGAAGCTAATGGTGACGATGTTTTAGTGGAAGCTAGACTCCAAAGCCGTGAACATAGACGCAAAGTAGCGATGGATTTACACAATTTTATTCCACCTATCATCTTTCTTTCATCGGAAACCAATACGCACCAAGCGCTTTAAGTCCAGCATCATAATGGGTACGGCTGAAGTATAGAACCCTACCAGCGTCTCTATTTCCCGATAGATATAATCTAGAAAATTTCAAGTAGAGAGTGAAAAGGTATCTGCTAGGCATGTTCCACCGTCGATCGAATCTTCACTTTCCATCAAGTCAGACTGCTGTCAAACGCTTATCATTATGTATCAAGACATTTTTTTATCACATTTGATTAATTTCTGGCTTATATTAAAACCGATCGATTATTTGACAAATGTGTATATTGAGCATTCCGGATCCAGACCCAAATATAGACTAAGATAACTTTATCACTATAGTAGATTAAAAACTATCATAATGAATAGATTCAGGCGTCACTTTGCGGAAATTCATATTTAATAATAACAAATCTTTTTAAAATATTTTTAAGAAAACATCGAGTTAATATTTTAATAAAACACTTAAAAAAATTAAAAAATATATCTTGTGACAATTCCACTGTTAAGCCGACGTGACGTCACAAACGCCACACAGCCAAACCGGAAGAATTTTCGCCTGAGGATGCTTCGTGTAGAATCGCAACGCGTCGATACTATCTATCACTTTTCTTTGATAAAAATGAATAGTTAATAGAGTAAATAAATAAATTCTAAATTAATACTAACTTCAAAATTGATTTATATTTTCAAATATTAATGGACTGATTTTTACACGACTGCCCAAAAAAAGTTTTGTTATGTTTTCAGACTTCTAAACGGCGTAACCGAATTTAATGTATGGTATATCATTAGGTTCATCTTCATAGCGCAGATGATACTAGGTACATAAAAGAGTTAAAAAAAACAACTTATTGGATTTTAAACGCCTTATTGTAAGAAAAAAAAATGTTTTCCCAAACCCATCGATTGGGGTATCAAAATGAAGGGCTTTAAATGACAATTCCATAAATATATCACTTGCAGTTTTAATTTCAATAGAACGATAAAACGCTTAGCGAAAATAAATAATTTGCAGTCGGATTTTTACATATAAATTAATTTAAACTTGTTTTTCTTTAACAAACCGTTATAAACCAAGCCAAGAGCGCCCGCCGCGGCAACACTGGACCGCGCCGCGCTTCCTTTTAAATAGAGTTTTGAATATTTACATCGAGCAAAGTAATAAAATATGTGAAATAATAAATTACGGGCACAAGAGACTTTTAACATCAGGTAGGTACTTCCTATTATTGATTACTTCCTATTATTGATTATGCTGATGTCTGCTACCTCGACCTTACCGAAGATATGCTAGATAAACTTGAGCGCCTCCAAATTTTTTGTATTAGTTTTATGCAGGTTATGTCATATTTGCGCAAACCAAATGGTTTGCGCAAATATGACCATGTCTCCGAATTTCGCACTAAGCTCAAGTGGCTCCCTATACGCCTTCGTCGGAATGCTCATATTTTGTCCCTACTGTACAATATTCTGTTTAATCCTTCTTCCCCGCGCTACCTAAAGGAACGTTTCTGTTTCCTCTCCACTACTCATTCATGTTCTTTACGGTCGTCAAATAATCTTATACTTACAATACCTGAGCACAGGACAAAGTTCTAAGATGGGTCATTTTCCACTGAAGCTGTACGTTAGTGGAACTCGTTGCCGCTCGAAATAAAACGTGCACCGTCTATATATGTCTTCAAAAACTTAGTTAAAAATCATTACCTTTCTTGATAACTACTAATTCTTCATTTAAAACTGATTCCACTGTTATGTGCTGTTTGTGATTCAAATCACTGCAAATATTTTAATAATTTTGTGTTATGAATGTACTGTATATGTATATATTTATTGTATCTATAATATAAAAAAACTAAATTTTTTTGTTAAGACTAGCAGAAGTCAACCCTAAGAGGTGGTTAGCATTTTACCAATAACCCTGTATATGACAAAACTAAAAATTGTGTAGATTAATGACCTAAAGGCAAGATGCGTGGTAGCTAGCCCGGCGGGCATTCTCAAAATGCCCTACCACCATGCTATGGCGACTGCCATCCTAAGACAACAACCGGGACCGCTTCCGTGCTACGGAGGGCACGTTAAGCCGTCGCTTAACGTGGCCTCCGAAGCACGGAAACGCTCAGTAGTAATGTCACTAGCGGTCACCCATCCAACTCATGACCGCGTGCGACGTTGATAGATGTTTTTGGCGCGGGTGGAGATGTATATTTACATCAGAGAACATATCTGTACTGACCGTTTGCGAATCTACGCTTATCCTTAATAATGCAGAAATGGATCATTATATAGAGCACATACAGATACACATATAGAAAGCTACAGGTTCCATGCTTGAGAGGATCCCCACAGCAGAGATGATACATGGTGACTTATTATGACTCCGATAATGCTACAAACGGTGCCTGCCAAGTGTTGGATTACGGCAAACTACTCTAATAAGAAAGACAGTTGTTCAACGGTAGATGTTATGAGACCAAAATAGATTGATTAATGGAATACTATAGCTCTGGTTTGGTTAAAAAGCAGATCGAAGCTTTGGACTCCATAGATAATCGAGCCAAGAAGCTAATGGTGACGATGTTTTAGTGGAAGCTAGACTCCAAAGCCGTGAACATAGACGCAAAGTAGCGATGGATTTACACAATTTTATTCCACCTATCATCTTTCTTTCATCGGAAACCAATACGCACCAAGCGCTTTAAGTCCAGCATCATAATGGGTACGGCTGAAGTATAGAACCCTACCAGCGTCTCTATTTCCCGATAGATATAATCTAGAAAATTTCAAGTAGAGAGTGAAAAGGTATCTGCTAGGCATGTTCCACCGTCGATCGAATCTTCACTTTCCATCAAGTCAGACTGCTGTCAAACGCTTATCATTATGTATCAAGACATTTTTTTATCACATTTGATTAATTTCTGGCTTATATTAAAACCGATCGATTATTTGACAAATGTGTATATTGAGCATTCCGGATCCAGACCCAAATATAGACTAAGATAACTTTATCACTATAGTAGATTAAAAACTATCATAATGAATAGATTCAGGCGTCACTTTGCGGAAATTCATATTTAATAATAACAAATCTTTTTAAAATATTTTTAAGAAAACATCGAGTTAATATTTTAATAAAACACTTAAAAAAATTAAAAAATATATCTTGTGACAATTCCACTGTTAAGCCGACGTGACGTCACAAACGCCACACAGCCAAACCGGAAGAATTTTCGCCTGAGGATGCTTCGTGTAGAATCGCAACGCGTCGATACTATCTATCACTTTTCTTTGATAAAAATGAATAGTTAATAGAGTAAATAAATAAATTCTAAATTAATACTAACTTCAAAATTGATTTATATTTTCAAATATTAATGGACTGATTTTTACACGACTGCCCAAAAAAAGTTTTGTTATGTTTTCAGACTTCTAAACGGCGTAACCGAATTTAATGTATGGTATATCATTAGGTTCATCTTCATAGCGCAGATGATACTAGGTACATAAAAGAGTTAAAAAAAACAACTTATTGGATTTTAAACGCCTTATTGTAAGAAAAAAAAATGTTTTCCCAAACCCATCGATTGGGGTATCAAAATGAAGGGCTTTAAATGACAATTCCATAAATATATCACTTGCAGTTTTAATTTCAATAGAACGATAAAACGCTTAGCGAAAATAAATAATTTGCAGTCGGATTTTTACATATAAATTAATTTAAACTTGTTTTTCTTTAACAAACCGTTATAAACCAAGCCAAGAGCGCCCGCCGCGGCAACACTGGACCGCGCCGCGCTTCCTTTTAAATAGAGTTTTGAATATTTACATCGAGCAAAGTAATAAAATATGTGAAATAATAAATTACGGGCACAAGAGACTTTTAACATCAGGTAGGTACTTCCTATTATTGATTACTTCCTATTATTGATTATGCTGATGTCTGCTACCTCGACCTTACCGAAGATATGCTAGATAAACTTGAGCGCCTCCAAATTTTTTGTATTAGTTTTATGCAGGTTATGTCATATTTGCGCAAACCAAATGGTTTGCGCAAATATGACCATGTCTCCGAATTTCGCACTAAGCTCAAGTGGCTCCCTATACGCCTTCGTCGGAATGCTCATATTTTGTCCCTACTGTACAATATTCTGTTTAATCCTTCTTCCCCGCGCTACCTAAAGGAACGTTTCTGTTTCCTCTCCACTACTCATTCATGTTCTTTACGGTCGTCAAATAATCTTATACTTACAATACCTGAGCACAGGACAAAGTTCTAAGATGGGTCATTTTCCACTGAAGCTGTACGTTAGTGGAACTCGTTGCCGCTCGAAATAAAACGTGCACCGTCTATATATGTCTTCAAAAACTTAGTTAAAAATCATTACCTTTCTTGATAACTACTAATTCTTCATTTAAAACTGATTCCACTGTTATGTGCTGTTTGTGATTCAAATCACTGCAAATATTTTAATAATTTTGTGTTATGAATGTACTGTATATGTATATATTTATTGTATCTATAATATAAAAAAACTAAATTTTTTTGTTAAGACTAGCAGAAGTCAACCCTAAGAGGTGGTTAGCATTTTACCAATAACCCTGTATATGACAAAACTAAAAATTGTGTAGATTAATGACCTAAAGGCAAGATGCGTGGTAGCTAGCCCGGCGGGCATTCTCAAAATGCCCTACCACCATGCTATGGCGACTGCCATCCTAAGACAACAACCGGGACCGCTTCCGTGCTACGGAGGGCACGTTAAGCCGTCGCTTAACGTGGCCTCCGAAGCACGGAAACGCTCAGTAGTAATGTCACTAGCGGTCACCCATCCAACTCATGACCGCGTGCGACGTTGATAGATGTTTTTGGCGCGGGTGGAGATGTATATTTACATCAGAGAACATATCTGTACTGACCGTTTGCGAATCTACGCTTATCCTTAATAATGCAGAAATGGATCATTATATAGAGCACATACAGATACACATATAGAAAGCTACAGGTTCCATGCTTGAGAGGATCCCCACAGCAGAGATGATACATGGTGACTTATTATGACTCCGATAATGCTACAAACGGTGCCTGCCAAGTGTTGGATTACGGCAAACTACTCTAATAAGAAAGACAGTTGTTCAACGGTAGATGTTATGAGACCAAAATAGATTGATTAATGGAATACTATAGCTCTGGTTTGGTTAAAAAGCAGATCGAAGCTTTGGACTCCATAGATAATCGAGCCAAGAAGCTAATGGTGACGATGTTTTAGTGGAAGCTAGACTCCAAAGCCGTGAACATAGACGCAAAGTAGCGATGGATTTACACAATTTTATTCCACCTATCATCTTTCTTTCATCGGAAACCAATACGCACCAAGCGCTTTAAGTCCAGCATCATAATGGGTACGGCTGAAGTATAGAACCCTACCAGCGTCTCTATTTCCCGATAGATATAATCTAGAAAATTTCAAGTAGAGAGTGAAAAGGTATCTGCTAGGCATGTTCCACCGTCGATCGAATCTTCACTTTCCATCAAGTCAGACTGCTGTCAAACGCTTATCATTATGTATCAAGACATTTTTTTATCACATTTGATTAATTTCTGGCTTATATTAAAACCGATCGATTATTTGACAAATGTGTATATTGAGCATTCCGGATCCAGACCCAAATATAGACTAAGATAACTTTATCACTATAGTAGATTAAAAACTATCATAATGAATAGATTCAGGCGTCACTTTGCGGAAATTCATATTTAATAATAACAAATCTTTTTAAAATATTTTTAAGAAAACATCGAGTTAATATTTTAATAAAACACTTAAAAAAATTAAAAAATATATCTTGTGACAATTCCACTGTTAAGCCGACGTGACGTCACAAACGCCACACAGCCAAACCGGAAGAATTTTCGCCTGAGGATGCTTCGTGTAGAATCGCAACGCGTCGATACTATCTATCACTTTTCTTTGATAAAAATGAATAGTTAATAGAGTAAATAAATAAATTCTAAATTAATACTAACTTCAAAATTGATTTATATTTTCAAATATTAATGGACTGATTTTTACACGACTGCCCAAAAAAAGTTTTGTTATGTTTTCAGACTTCTAAACGGCGTAACCGAATTTAATGTATGGTATATCATTAGGTTCATCTTCATAGCGCAGATGATACTAGGTACATAAAAGAGTTAAAAAAAACAACTTATTGGATTTTAAACGCCTTATTGTAAGAAAAAAAAATGTTTTCCCAAACCCATCGATTGGGGTATCAAAATGAAGGGCTTTAAATGACAATTCCATAAATATATCACTTGCAGTTTTAATTTCAATAGAACGATAAAACGCTTAGCGAAAATAAATAATTTGCAGTCGGATTTTTACATATAAATTAATTTAAACTTGTTTTTCTTTAACAAACCGTTATAAACCAAGCCAAGAGCGCCCGCCGCGGCAACACTGGACCGCGCCGCACTTCCTTTTAAATAGAGTTTTGAATATTTACATCGAGCAAAGTAATAAAATATGTGAAATAATAAATTACGGGCACAAGAGACTTTTAACATCAGGTAGGTACTTCCTATTATTGATTACTTCCTATTATTGATTATGCTGATGTCTGCTACCTCGACCTTACCGAAGATATGCTAGATAAACTTGAGCGCCTCCAAATTTTTTGTATTAGTTTTATGCAGGTTATGTCATATTTGCGCAAACCAAATGGTTTGCGCAAATATGACCATGTCTCCGAATTTCGCACTAAGCTCAAGTGGCTCCCTATACGCCTTCGTCGGAATGCTCATATTTTGTCCCTACTGTACAATATTCTGTTTAATCCTTCTTCCCCGCGCTACCTAAAGGAACGTTTCTGTTTCCTCTCCACTACTCATTCATGTTCTTTACGGTCGTCAAATAATCTTATACTTACAATACCTGAGCACAGGACAAAGTTCTAAGATGGGTCATTTTCCACTGAAGCTGTACGTTAGTGGAACTCGTTGCCGCTCGAAATAAAACGTGCACCGTCTATATATGTCTTCAAAAACTTAGTTAAAAATCATTACCTTTCTTGATAACTACTAATTCTTCATTTAAAACTGATTCCACTGTTATGTGCTGTTTGTGATTCAAATCACTGCAAATATTTTAATAATTTTGTGTTATGAATGTACTGTATATGTATATATTTATTGTATCTATAATATAAAAAAACTAAATTTTTTTGTTAAGACTAGCAGAAGTCAACCCTAAGAGGTGGTTAGCATTTTACCAATAACCCTGTATATGACAAAACTAAAAATTGTGTAGATTAATGACCTAAAGGCAAGATGCGTGGTAGCTAGCCCGGCGGGCATTCTCAAAATGCCCTACCACCATGCTATGGCGACTGCCATCCTAAGACAACAACCGGGACCGCTTCCGTGCTACGGAGGGCACGTTAAGCCGTCGCTTAACGTGGCCTCCGAAGCACGGAAACGCTCAGTAGTAATGTCACTAGCGGTCACCCATCCAACTCATGACCACGTGCGACGTTGATAGATGTTTTTGGCGCGGGTGGAGATGTATATTTACATCAGAGAACATATCTGTACTGACCGTTTGCGAATCTACGCTTATCCTTAATAATGCAGAAATGGATCATTATATAGAGCACATACAGATACACATATAGAAAGCTACAGGTTCCATGCTTGAGAGGATCCCCACAGCAGAGATGATACATGGTGACTTATTATGACTCCGATAATGCTACAAACGGTGCCTGCCAAGTGTTGGATTACGGCAAACTACTCTAATAAGAAAGACAGTTGTTCAACGGTAGATGTTATGAGACCAAAATAGATTGATTAATGGAATACTATAGCTCTGGTTTGGTTAAAAAGCAGATCGAAGCTTTGGACTCCATAGATAATCGAGCCAAGAAGCTAATGGTGACGATGTTTTAGTGGAAGCTAGACTCCAAAGCCGTGAACATAGACGCAAAGTAGCGATGGATTTACACAATTTTATTCCACCTATCATCTTTCTTTCATCGGAAACCAATACGCACCAAGCGCTTTAAGTCCAGCATCATAATGGGTACGGCTGAAGTATAGAACCCTACCAGCGTCTCTATTTCCCGATAGATATAATCTAGAAAATTTCAAGTAGAGAGTGAAAAGGTATCTGCTAGGCATGTTCCACCGTCGATCGAATCTTCACTTTCCATCAAGTCAGACTGCTGTCAAACGCTTATCATTATGTATCAAGACATTTTTTTATCACATTTGATTAATTTCTGGCTTATATTAAAACCGATCGATTATTTGACAAATGTGTATATTGAGCATTCCGGATCCAGACCCAAATATAGACTAAGATAACTTTATCACTATAGTAGATTAAAAACTATCATAATGAATAGATTCAGGCGTCACTTTGCGGAAATTCATATTTAATAATAACAAATCTTTTTAAAATATTTTTAAGAAAACATCGAGTTAATATTTTAATAAAACACTTAAAAAAATTAAAAAATATATCTTGTGACAATTCCACTGTTAAGCCGACGTGACGTCACAAACGCCACACAGCCAAACCGGAAGAATTTTCGCCTGAGGATGCTTCGTGTAGAATCGCAACGCGTCGATACTATCTATCACTTTTCTTTGATAAAAATGAATAGTTAATAGAGTAAATAAATAAATTCTAAATTAATACTAACTTCAAAATTGATTTATATTTTCAAATATTAATGGACTGATTTTTACACGACTGCCCAAAAAAAGTTTTGTTATGTTTTCAGACTTCTAAACGGCGTAACCGAATTTAATGTATGGTATATCATTAGGTTCATCTTCATAGCGCAGATGATACTAGGTACATAAAAGAGTTAAAAAAAACAACTTATTGGATTTTAAACGCCTTATTGTAAGAAAAAAAAATGTTTTCCCAAACCCATCGATTGGGGTATCAAAATGAAGGGCTTTAAATGACAATTCCATAAATATATCACTTGCAGTTTTAATTTCAATAGAACGATAAAACGCTTAGCGAAAATAAATAATTTGCAGTCGGATTTTTACATATAAATTAATTTAAACTTGTTTTTCTTTAACAAACCGTTATAAACCAAGCCAAGAGCGCCCGCCGCGGCAACACTGGACCGCGCCGCGCTTCCTTTTAAATAGAGTTTTGAATATTTACATCGAGCAAAGTAATAAAATATGTGAAATAATAAATTACGGGCACAAGAGACTTTTAACATCAGGTAGGTACTTCCTATTATTGATTACTTCCTATTATTGATTATGCTGATGTCTGCTACCTCGACCTTACCGAAGATATGCTAGATAAACTTGAGCGCCTCCAAATTTTTTGTATTAGTTTTATGCAGGTTATGTCATATTTGCGCAAACCAAATGGTTTGCGCAAATATGACCATGTCTCCGAATTTCGCACTAAGCTCAAGTGGCTCCCTATACGCCTTCGTCGGAATGCTCATATTTTGTCCCTACTGTACAATATTCTGTTTAATCCTTCTTCCCCGCGCTACCTAAAGGAACGTTTCTGTTTCCTCTCCACTACTCATTCATGTTCTTTACGGTCGTCAAATAATCTTATACTTACAATACCTGAGCACAGGACAAAGTTCTAAGATGGGTCATTTTCCACTGAAGCTGTACGTTAGTGGAACTCGTTGCCGCTCGAAATAAAACGTGCACCGTCTATATATGTCTTCAAAAACTTAGTTAAAAATCATTACCTTTCTTGATAACTACTAATTCTTCATTTAAAACTGATTCCACTGTTATGTGCTGTTTGTGATTCAAATCACTGCAAATATTTTAATAATTTTGTGTTATGAATGTACTGTATATGTATATATTTATTGTATCTATAATATAAAAAAACTAAATTTTTTTGTTAAGACTAGCAGAAGTCAACCCTAAGAGGTGGTTAGCATTTTACCAATAACCCTGTATATGACAAAACTAAAAATTGTGTAGATTAATGACCTAAAGGCAAGATGCGTGGTAGCTAGCCCGGCGGGCATTCTCAAAATGCCCTACCACCATGCTATGGCGACTGCCATCCTAAGACAACAACCGGGACCGCTTCCGTGCTACGGAGGGCACGTTAAGCCGTCGCTTAACGTGGCCTCCGAAGCACGGAAACGCTCAGTAGTAATGTCACTAGCGGTCACCCATCCAACTCATGACCGCGTGCGACGTTGATAAACTTTGCTGATCGGTTGAGAACAGCTAAGTAAACTTCGCTACGAGCGCTTCAATTCGTTCTTCGTGATAAATGTCGTATCCACACTATGTCTGTCTACCCTCACATCTGAATCGTAAAATTGGAAGGCAGTCCCGCGTGAGATGTGCTGTTGATCTTTATTTATAAACGGAGCCTGGAGCAGAGTATGTATGGCGGGAGCATACGAACCGCTTCTTTGTGTTTTTTCGACTTAAAAAAAAGATAAGATATTGTTTGCGACTGTATTTTTTTTGTTTATGTTAGTTACCTCAGCACTTTTGACTGAGTGAACCGATTTTGGTAATTATTTTTTTATTTGAAAGCTAATACTTTCCATGTATTCTAAATTTAAATTTCATCAAAATCGGTCATGTTGTTTTTGAGTTACACTCCAATAACTGAAAAGTGTTTTCCTATCTTGATGATATAGTCATTGACAGTGAATGACAATCTATCCCGTAAGTAGCAAGGGTCACTAAAAAATATGGTGGTGATAACTCAAAAGTGTGAAATAACTTGTTGAAGTCGATACCATGATAGTTCAAAAGTACCTATTATCACAGTATTGTGCGCATGGTACCGACTTCGACAAGTTATTTCACACTTTTGAGTGTTGAAGTCTAAGGGTCCGTTTCAGAATGTCCTAATAAAGTTTCGGGTTGCTAACTAACACATAAAATAACTGAATGATAAAAATGATAGTTAACATGCAGCGCGTTTTAAGCTTTAACCGATGGATAGGCTAAATCGATGACTGTGAAACGCAAAGATAGTGTTTTATTTATTAAATATGTTCTGGGTAGTATAACCGAAACTTACTCGAACATAATGATACAGACCCTAAGTATATGATACATTTTTAGTGAAAAAAATATGTTCGATATCAAAAAGGAGAGGTTACTATGTTCGACTGAATGCTTTCTTTTGTTCTTGTATGCTGATTACATGATATTGATAAATTATGAATTGATTTTGATGATAATGTGGGGAAACTGCAGACTCCAAGAAAGCATTGAAAGTTCAAAAAAGGTGTGTCACAGTTTTGAACAAAGCGTGGTTTTTAGATGCAAGTCATTATTTAAGAATTGTGATATACTTCCACTTCCTTGACGTTACTTTAGTTACTCCTTACATTAGAGACGCATATGTTTTTGTCAGAACTCATCCCAAATACTTTCAAAGTTATTACGAGAGTTATATACATATAATCACACCTATATTCCCCAAAGGGGAAGGCAGAGGGGTGTAAACACCCACGCCAAACGGAAATTTGTTTTCATACGAAAAAAATTAAAAGTACCATGTAATAGGGGGCGAGCCTATTAATAAAATATAAGCCCGTGCCATTGACCGGACACAGTTTCAGGATCATACAATATATTTTCTCTAACACATTGGACGAAACACGAAAACATATTACGAATAATATGTTTACGCTAACAACATATAAGACAGGAACACAAGAATATATTGCATGAAACTCTGGCAGGGCATTAAGATGGTATACAGGCCTGTTGTGCGAGATATATGTACGGAAAAAAAGAGCTAAGTTTATAATCTACTTTATCATCCAACTTGCCATAAACAGATTTATAAAAAAAAAACGTTTACAACATGTGCATAATTATTTATAATAAATTACCTTTACTGTACTGTACTGTAACAGCCGACTCGTCCACTGCTGAACACAGCCTCCCCTTTTAAGGGGGTATTTGCCATAATCCCCACGCTTGGCAGGCGGCTTGGGGATCGCAGTGTAAGATGGCAGTTCTTTAGAAGGTGCTGCTGCCCACATTCCAGTATTTTCCCTTAGTCGCCTCTTACGACACCCACGGGATGATATAGGGAGGTGCCATTCTAACTCGGCACCCCACGGGGGGAAATTACCATTAGTCCGGTCAATTTAGATATTCGAAGCTACATAAATTCCCAACAAGCTGAAAATCAGATAGATACATCTCTATAGTTGTGTAGTGTTTATGAAAAGTTACATCTCAAAACCGGTGGCTCGTAGAAAAAAAAGTATTGACACATTTTTTGTCGATAATTTTATGATCTACAATTTTTATCTGAAGTGTTTTATGATAAAACTTGCCGTTTTGGTGAAAATTGCGAAAAACTCATCTTTTTAACTATTGACCTTGAATTTTTTTTTTTCCATACGGGGGAAAGATGGGGAACTTACAATTATTTTTTTTAATCATATTTTAAACAATCTTACTGATTTTCAGCTTGTTGGGAATTTATGTAGCTTTATTCTTATTTTTAGGTCTAATATGACCGGACTACAAATAATATAAAATTGTTACAAGGCAATCAAAATACTGGCACCTATTTGGCTCAAAGAATAGGCATTGCAATTCAACGGGGCAATGCTGCCAGCATGCTGGGCATGCTGCCAACTGGTAGTGGGCTAGAGCATTTGAACTGCCTATGAGTCCAAATGCTTTTATTGTAGTAGCTGTAGTGTTGTATATAGTTTGTAGTATTTGGTTAAAAAAGGCAACCGCCGCTAAAAAAAATTACAAGGCTATAAGTTTAAGTTTAAACAGAAAGCTTGGTTACTAGACTAATATATATATCAGAATTTTTAAATTATTGTAATGTAATGTAATTTAATGTAATCGTGACAATAAGTGTAATAAATTGGCGGTATGCCTTTGTTAACAAAATACTACGAACTATATACAACACTACAGCTACTACAATAAGAGCATTTAGACAACCTATAAGTCATTGCAGACTCACAGGCAGTCCAAATGCTCCAGCCTTCTTCCAGTTGGCAGCGTGCCCAGCATGCTGGCAGCATTGCCCCGTCGCAAACCTTATTAAGAGTAATTAAAATTAATTTTACATTTTTTAAATAATATCTTATTTGTATACCCGGCATGAATACACGGATGGAAATTATTTAATAACCTTATATCGTATTGTATTCTAGCAAATAATTGATTTGATTTGATTCTGTATATGTTTGGTAGATATTTCAGAGGCGATACAATTAAACTTTATTAAAAACGATTCAGTAGTTTGGTCTTTAATTCAAATAACTATGGACCTGACACGGTCCGGAGACATATCTCTCCGGGGAGAGGATAAAAATCTTCTGACATTTAATTTTTTTCCTATTCTCCGAGCTTTTGCACGCCGGTGGATATTTATCCAAGGTGGATAAATTATATATCTATGTATTGGTATCGTTATACATAACAATGTAACAAATGAAACTACCCAGCATTTACCAATATTGTCACATATTTTTGGCTCTAATAACACTTACTAATAAGCGATGACGTTGTCATAGGTGTAATACAAGATTTACTTAAAGCGCATTTTTTTTTCTGTTAGGTACCTAATTAACACAATAAAAATAATACAATCTCACCTGATGGTAAGTGATGATATGGGGCGTATTCCATTTGACGTTAATTTCGTTATTTTTGATAATATTGATCACATACTGCGTCTATGGTTGTGATCACTGTGATCATTTGTAACTGCATGTTCTCCCCTGTTCCATTTAGGATAAGAATGCCATTAAAATTTGCCACTTCTGTCACATTAGACATTAGATGTAGGTAATTCAAACTGTTCCAGTAGCTTCATAGCGTTTATGGCGAATATAATGCCAAGACCCAAGTGGAACAATTTTTTGGGAGTGTGATGGTTTTTATCGTTTTTAGCGAATTTAACTCCAAATGGTACTTACCCATGGTTGAAGGTGTTAATAGGCTTTACCTAGAATCACTGGTTCACAGATTTTCTACATGAGGGTGTTAGCCAGGCGGGCATTCGCAAAAGCCCTACTGAGACAGCCATCGGGACCGACCGACGACTTTACGTCCGAATGCCACTAGTGGTCACCCATCCAAGTCATGACTGTGCCAACGATTTCAATTATTACACATATTTATAATTTGGGACTACAATAATATTATATACACCGTGTCCCAAAATTCAACGATAAGCCGGCATCGGTGCATGGACCTACTCATGACTACTCGGGAAAAAATAAAAAAAAAATTATAACTCTTTTTTTTTTTAATTACAGAGACTTTTATAAAGTTGCGCCAACTTTTAATAAAACTTGCCATGGTAGTGTCCATACTTTTTTTTTAACCCAGACTATAGAAAGTGCATAGAATGTTAAAATCTATGAAAATTATAAGAAAAAATTTTTTTTTTTACTGATTTTTGTAAAATAACTACAGACTTTCTGTAATTTTAAAGGATTGTGGTAGATAGCCGTCCTTCTTAGGTTGCTAATGCACAAAAAATATCAAAAATATGTCAAAAAATGTGGTCATGGTAGTTGAAAATAGCATAATGGGTATCGAATATCGATGAAATTTATAAAAGTCTCTGTAATTAATAAAAAAAAACAGTTATAATTTTTTTTTTTCCGAGGAGTCATGAGTAGTTCCATGCACCGATGCCGGCTTATCGTTGAGTTTTGGGACACGGTGTATCTGAAAATAACATACAGAAATTAACATTTTTTTTTGTCATTCTTCCACGCGTCACATTTTAACAGGGTCTCCATTACCACGCTGTTTCGATCTTTGATCGCCATTTTGAGGTTGTAATCATGGATAGCTTTTGGTGTCGCAACCATCGCCTTCCTAACGAACCGTCCTATGGCGTCTTCTTCGTCATCTGCGTAGTATCTGAAGGTTCCAGTATGACGTGAAACTGCAACGACTGCGTGCGGGACGCTCTCGTGCAGCTTCTATACTTATACTCTTATACAGACTATCTATACTTATACTCTTATACAGTTACCGCTTTCATTTCGGACTCATCAAATTCACAATAAACAAAACATTCATGGTCTTCCAAATACAATTGGATTGGTTAATTAATTTGGCAATTAGAAATGATCCCATCCGATTGGTCGCGTCGCAGTAATGTTGTTGCGGCGCACGGTACACTCTTGAAACCACAACGGCTGCGGTAAGGTTTGCGTTCTGCTGTTTTTGAGCTTGAGTTTCATATCTTTACATATTTATTCATAGTTGATTAGTAAACAACAACAAGGAAAGCTCTACTCATAGCAGAGCTTTTACACATATGCCAACGAGACAGACTCAAAATATGTATGTTCTTTTTGTTCCTTTCAACGCCATCTAAACTTTTACCCCCTAACACCTAACATCCTCTCAAAGCTATGTTTTCTTTGGTCAAGCACCGCCCGCCGTGTTAAGCTTGGGCAGTCTTGAACTAATATTTTTTTTACTCTACTGCGGCGGATAGATAGGACGACCCGTCCAAATCCCACTTTATATTTGTATTCGGACAGTCGTGCACGATATTCGTCTATTTTCCACTGCCCTTCTACTTTATTCAAACAAAAATGGTGAAGTACGATTTAGACTCTGGCTGGCTACCACCCTCAGGTAGTAAAAACAAAAATAATAAAATACAGTGCATTAAATTCAAAATTCTTTTTTTTTTATTTTATGGCTATAATATTATTATTTTTTTGACAGATAACACATCTACATATGAAGATAAATTACTGTGTTAAAGCACAAATCCATAAGCGTGATAGTTTTTAGTGTGCCACAAAATGTTTAAGTTGTGGGATAGTGATATATATTTAAAAAAAAATTAAATTAATATTTAAACCGACAGTTAAAAAAATAAAAATATATCTAGTGACAATCCCGCCAAATTTTCCTGTTAAGCCGACGTGACGTCACAAACGCCACGCAGCCAAATCTGAAGAATATTCGACGCGGTACGCTTCAACACGAAGCATCTAAGGATGCTAGGCATCTTGACTTGAACCTCTTCCTCTGCAACGCTATGGACCCGGCACCAGCACGGTCAATCCATGGAATGCTAAGTAATTCATCTCGTCTCTATATTTATGCATACAACAAGTAGGTAGGTATATTGTGTTTCTAGGGAACCTCGTTTTATTTTACTGGCGGTATGCCTTTATTATAAATACTACGCACCATATACAACACTACAGCAACTACAATCAAAGCATTTTGACAACCAACAAGCCATTGCAGACTCACAGACAGTCTAAATGCTCCAGCCCACTGCGAGTTGGCAGCGTGCACAGCATGCTGAATCTACATGATAGAAGTTAATCCAAAAACCCACAAAAAAATTATAAATATTGTTATCGGTAAAAAGTGCACTTTGTACTGTAAAAATCGCCTTCGAATCTCACGTATTAAGTGATAAGGTACAGCAGTTCAACGACCTGTTAACAAAACGTTATAAAAACTCACAAATTTGTTTCTCGCCAAAGATTTCAGTGGTCACATCTTGTATGTCAGTTGAGTTTTGAGAATATATTTTAAAGTTAAGAATGTAAAGTTTTATTTATATCAGTATGTTATGTTATTGGATTTATAAATATGTATATTATGTATAGATATATGTTTGTAATATATCATAATGTAAGTAGGTGTGTATAAAATTATTAATTTAGTCTATATACGTACATATTTAATTTACTATGAGTAATATATTTAAATATCTTATGAGTTTGTGAGTAGGAAGATTTTTACTTAGTTATATTATTTAATCGCACCACCGTTAGTAAAAGTATCTTAACTCTTCTTCATCCAAAGGTTGTCTGGAAGAGACCGCCCACTGTACAACATTATATTAAAGCTAAGATAAAGCCAAGTTTTGGTGTGTAATAAAGTGTTTATCTATCTATCTAACCCCAGAACATAATACAAGGTTTTCTAATATTATTATGTTTGCAATAACGCCTGCTCAGCGAATCCTGCATAAGAATATAATTTTATACTGGTAAATTTGTAGTCTTTTATTATAATATAAGGTTTTGTAGTCGACTGTACCCACCCACCCCTGTTATGACAGGTCGACTGGTTGACCGGAGATAACCGACACAAATATAACCACTTAACTTTCCCAAGACGTGGGGGCGAAATAGTTCTCCTCTTGGATTAAGTTGCCAACACGATTTTTGAATTTCAGAATATTTAGTAGAATTTCGAAGAATGGCAACCCATAGGCGGCTGTCGTGATATGTGGATATTCATTGAATCATTTGAAGCATGATAGCTTTGGACTGCGGTGCTGGTCGTTACGGGCGCTGTTTGTTATAGTGACGAAACAAGCTCGAGGCCCACCTGATGTTAAACGGTATCCTCTGCCTATAACAGATGCATTTCACCACAAGTGACGAACTGTACTGCGCCCATCACCTTGAGACATACCTGTTAAGTCTCAATTTGCCTGTTATTTCACTGGCTCTCAAGGACTGCTGCCGGAACACACCGTTAGGTGCTTGGCGACAGATTTTATGCTTGAGGGTGGTCGCTAGCCAGGCGGGCATTCGCAAAATGCCCTTCCACCATGCGGTGCAGCTCAAGCTCTGGGCGGGATTCGAACCATGGACCTGCTGCGCGGCAGTCCATAGCCAATGCCACTGAGCCATCACTGCTTCAAAATATGCAATGGAAGTTTAGCTGTGTGAATTATTCTTGTTCTATTTGGGGGCGATATGTCCTGGACGTTCCGCTTAGGGTACTTGTGCATTTCCCCCGCCAGCATCTACCCAAGCCATCCCAACTCCTTGATGTAGCGGAGAAGGACTTTGGGTCACTGGCATAGCTGCTCCAGTAACGTGTGTGATGGTGGTGAGGATGTCGTCGATGAGAATGACTCTTGTTGTCCGGTTGTAATTCTTATTTGTTCCGTGTCTTCACAGTGCCATAGTACATGCTCCACGGTTTCTTCTTTTCGCATGCAGCCTCTAAATAGAGGACTGTCAGTTGCTCCAGTTTTATGCAAGAAGTAATTAGGGTTACAGTGATCGGTACCACAATAAGGCCTGCTGCAATACGCAGTTCCCGTGTGTGCTTTTGTTAAATTTTCTCCACATTATATTGTCGTAATATTACAGCGTATAGTATCTTCCTATTGGAACGAAGTTCCTTATCGCGCGTTGCGAAAGGGGGCTAGACGGAAAAAATTAAGACCAAAAGTTGTAACGACACTTTTTGCTATAGTTGTAAGCCGTGCGGCGTGCGCTTGTTTCTCTGTCTGTCTCCCTCGCTCTCTCTCATAGAAAGCAAGCCGGTTATTTTCAGTTAAGTTAATATTAAGCTTATATAACATTATATTTGTTAATCATACAAAAAATATTATTACACCTTCAAAAAAAAAACCTCTCCTTCACTAATTTATCGAAAGGAACTTCGTTCCATCCGTACCTTCATAATCCGTACCCTCAAGTAGAAAATCTGTCGCCAGGCACCCAACGGTGTGTTCCGGCAGCAGTCCTTGAGAGCCAGTGAAATTAGAGGCACATGAGACTTAAGAACTATGTCTCAAGATGACGGGCGCAGTGCAATTCGTGACTACACGAAATGCATCTGTTATAGGCAGAGGTTAGTCCGCGATGTTAACATCAGGTGGGCCTCGAGCTTGTTCCGTCACAATAACATAAAAAAAAGGTAGCCAGGCGGGCATTCGCAAAATGCCCTACCACCATGCTATAACGACTGCCATCCTAAGACAACAACCGGGACCGACGGCTTAACGTGCCCTCCGAAGCACGTGCACGCTCAGTAATGTCACTAGCGGTCCCCCATCCAACTCATGACCGCGCGCGACGTTGCTTTATTTTGCTGATAGGTTGAGAACAGCTAAGTAAACTTCACTACGAGCGCTTCAACTTAACGATTACATGACGCTATCTCATTTTATCATTTATCTTTCACATTTTTTGCATTAATTGACAGTTTATCTCAATTAATAAATACCACATTCGTTTATTCTGTTTCAATCAGTGTGTTAATCGTTCGAAATGAAGGTTGTCGCTTTTCTAGCCTTCTGCATTGCTGCAGCTACAGGTACGTAATATATTGCAAACCGACTCATCGATACTATATAAATTTTTAGTCATTCATTAATTTATTTATTTGCAGAACATGTAACAAAGGTGTTATAAGTAAAATAAAAAAACGGCCCAGTGCGAGTGAGACTCACGCACGAAGGGTTCCGTAACTAAATATTCTATGAATAGTTAAAGCGTCTACCTGTCACCGTTATTTATCGAGCAAGAAATGATAAAAAAATCCAGTTTGTTGTATTGGAGCCCCCCTTAAATATTTATTTTTAGTATTTGTTGTTATAGCGGCAATAGAAATTCATCATCTGTGAAAATTTCAACTGTCTAGCTATCACCGTTCTTGAGATACAGTCTGGTGACAGACGGACGGACAGCGAAGTCTCAGTAATAGGGTATTTTTACAGTTTTGGTACGGAACCTAAAAACTATCCAAACGATTTTGATGAAATAAATGGGACCAATTTGGAGGTACTCTTTACCCAACAGAAAAACAATCCTCAAAATATTTTTATAAATGGCGGAGTAATCGCGTAACAAACATAAAAACAACGTTTAGTTGAATTGAGAAGTATTTTCTTTTTTGGTAGTCTGTTAAAAATACAGTATGCTGACGCTTTTCCGCCTCGTTACTAATGTCACTTGGAGTTGTAAAAAAATTAAACTTCCAACGCAGTCAAAAGATGACTTTCAAGTGTTCCGACTTTGATGATTCTTTTTTTATTTAATAGCTGCTTCCAGGGTGGTCCCATTGAAATTACATCAAAATTGGTCAAGCCGTTTTTCGGTTACTCTCCAATAACTGAAAAGTGTTTTCCTATATTGATGATATAGTCATTGACAGTAAATGACAATTGATCCCCTAAGTAGCAAGGGTTACAAAAAAGGGTGGAAAAAAAAGTTTTCCTCAAAATGGTACCGACTTCAACACTTAAAAGTGTGAAATAACTTGTCGAAGTCGGTACCAATATTGTGATAATAGGTACTTTTGGACTATCATCACTGAAAAATATGAAATAGCTTGTGGAAGTCACTGTTTTGAATCAACATGGTACCAACTTCTACCAGTTATACTCTTCAGTGTTGGAAGTCGTCTGTGTTAATTTTCATTCTATTAAATATGTTTTTTTTATTTTTAGTAAACTACTGTCTGGAATTTTATACACATTTTTTATGCTTGATAGCTTTGCCTTTGACCACTATCTTACCTGATGGTAAATGATAATGTGGCCGAGATGTTGTTCAGGCTAACCTAGAATAATATCTGACCCTCGAGGCGAAAGATTTTCTACTTGAGGGTGGTAACTAGCCAGGCGGGCATTCGCAAAATGCCCTGCCACCATGCTGTAACGACTGCCATCCTAAGACAACAACTAGGACCGACGGCTTGACGTGCCCTCCGAAGCACGGAAGCGCTCGGTAGCAATATCACTAGGGGTCACGCACCCAAGTCATGACCGCGGCGGACGTTGCTTAACTTTGCTGATCGATTCAGAACAGCTAAGCAAACTTCGCTACGAGAGCTTTAAAACATAACCACTGAGCCCACGTTATTTCAAAAGATAAACTTATTTCAAAGAAATTCTTGATTTTTCCACTAGCTCTCCCAGCCAATGACCCAGTGCTGATAAAATGGGACCCGGAAGGTCTTCGCTACTCCTACATGGAGGATGACCAAGGCAACGCCCACCTGGTCGACCACTGGCTGAAGATGAGCGACCTGGATGAAATGGCGCGGTACAACCCTGATGCCACCAACCAGTACCATCTGTTCACTAGGTAGGTACAAGAAAAAACTTGTTCTTTTGAGGTCATATCAACGGCCGTAGCATCTACAGTTAATCAAAGGCCTCCCCCAGTGGAGGGTACTGTATCAGCCGGATCGTCCACTGCTGAACACAGCCTCCCCTATTAACTTGTATATTGACGAGGTAACGTAACCAGTGATATCCGGAATTAAGTGAAGAGATTGTTCTGCAAGGCGAGAACTGGATTGGCTATAAGGGGTGGACAGAGGCCACTATTGAGGATCACCTCTCATAAACAGTGAATTAAGAATTAACCAAGGGTATTCTAGTTATGTATGTACGCCCACGTTATGAGAGCTCTGCTATTAAATCTGATGATGTCGAGATAAAACCTTACGCAATCTCCGACATACAGTTTAACCCTATTTTGGTACACTATACTTACTTTTGGTGAAATTGGGCCTGAAACTGCTAAATAGATTAAAATTAAGAATGTATCCATTGACACCCAACTTTTTGTCTCTATTAAGGAGATGACACTATGATCACTATGTTCTCGTGTTCTTTATAAGCAGCACTGACTTCACTACTTAGCACTGGCACTAACTACACTAGCTCAAAAGGTTTTGTCCTTTCTGTTTTGTCAAGGAGCTGGATTGTCTCAACGTTCACGAGATGGTGAATTATATCCACAATGACGTCCATTTTTAGGTCTCGATGGAGGTCGACAGTTCCAATGTATGGTGTATTGACTATACCTTTGAGTACCTTATTTTGGAATCGTTGGGTTATCTGGATGTTGCTTTGTTTGGTACAGCTCCATAGCTGACCTCCTAAAGGTCCATACTGGCATAAGGACTTGCTGGTACTAGACCATTTATTGTACCCAAGTTGTCACTACAACTTCTTATAACGAAGTTCTAACTCGCGCTTCTTTTTCACATGAGCTTTCCAGGGAGGGATTACGTCAATTCTTATTCCAAGGTATTTGGCAGTGTTGTTGTATAATATATACAGCATATTGTTTAATCCTTTCTTTCCGTGCTATTTTAAAGAACGTTTTGATTACCTGTAATTTTCTTCGTACACATTGCGGTCATCAGAAAATCTCACACTCGAAAATAACCAACATAAAAGTTCGTTTTATAGCAGATCATACACAATACATGCTGCCCGACTGTGGAATTCTCTACCGGTACTATAAATGTATTTAATATAATATATGTATATATATATAAGATATGTATGGGTCATAGATGTGTAGTATAAGTTATATATGTAATATTTTATATACTGAAGTCGTATAATATATACTCGTATATATTTAATCAAATAGAATTTAAAATATTATTCATCTTCTACTATATCATAACTGCACCCGCTTTCAAAATGTTAGCTTGTTTAAAACTCCATCCTTAGGTTGCCTGGTAGAGATCACTTTTAGTGATAAAGTCACCCATTGTAACACTCTACTTATTTATTTATTTTTAGTCAACATGTATTTTCTTTTTTTGTGGTGTAACTATAAAGAGTATTCTATTCTATTCTATATTATCGCGCGGCCATAATAATGGAATGGTAAGCAATGTTTTTCTCATATTAAATAAAACGGAAGAGAAGTCGGAAATTATAGTACATACATTTGGATAGGTACCTATTCATCTATTTATTTTATTGGAGCACAAAATTTTTGTCCCAGGCAGGATTTAAACCCGCGTCCTCCGATTTCGCGCCGGATGCCTAAACCACTCGGTCACCGGAACATACTCTTTCGAGCCGAAACATTCTGTTACAATTGTATGATCTTAACCGTAAACAGACCTGATAATACAACTCATCTCCTCATTTTTCAGAGGCAACCCTTCTATCAGCCAGCCCCTCATATTGAACGATGCCAACCGTCTCCGCAACTCCAATTTCAGACCTAACGCCCGAACTATTGTACTCATGCATGGATTCATGGGGTCTATCACTTCTGGTTTCAACACTGTGCTACTTCCAGGTAAGGACTGCTTAAGGTTGAACTGGCCGGTCACTTCTCCATACAAACGTCGTAGGGTGATCACTCCCTTATTTGAGATTTTAGGTTCAGACTTAAGCATAACACCGATTGATATCGTCATTATCTAGGCTTGTATGATGCCAAATTTTTAAAAAGATAATTAAGTTGTAAGTTATGACCCTCGAAAACTTTATATGAAAATGTTTCGAGTCTCATAATTTTCAAGTTCATTATTTTATTAACATTTCGGCATCATACAAGCCTAGATAATGACGAGATCAATCGGTATTATGCTTTATTTTGGACCTAAACCCTCAAATAAGGGAGTGATCACCCTGCGACGTTTGTATGGAGAACTGGCCGGCCAGTTCATCCTTAATTATTTGTCTCTCTTTGTCTGGTACATTCTATCAATAAACGATGAAAGTTGGAAAAAGTTGGCTGCCTTCATACAGAGAAGCTTTCGTAGAGTAATAATACATTTACTCATATTAGTAAATTATACGGGATAACTCACGTGAATAAGTCAGACAGCTCCGACTATAGTTTCAACCACATCCGGTGGTCTTTTTCAAGGAGAGCTCGGGACACCCGCGTTGACGACTCGCTGGGCACTCACTGAGTGTTCGCTGAGTGCTCAGCGAGACGTCAACGCGGGCGTCCCGAGCTCTCTAGAAAAAGACCACCGGATGTGGTTGAAACTATAGTCGGAGCTATCTGACTTATTCACGTGAGTATCCCGTATTATTAACTAAAATACATTTACTATACAATACTTTTTTATTATTTGTTTTCGTTACGTAGCAAGCACTCAACCCACTTCACGTTGAGCAGTATCCTCTGCCTATACCGGAAGCATTTCGCTAAAGAACTGCACTGCACCCTTCACGCTGAGATATAGTGTTATTAAATCTTATGTGCCTGTAATTACACCAATATCCTTCAAACCAGAATGCGGTATTTCCCCGATGAACTCATTCAAAAACAGTTCTATGGGTACTAGATTAGCTCGTTTATTTTGCTGTGTTGATCGCTTTTCATAAACCAAAGAAGAAATGTAAAGAATCCTCTACATACTACTAACAATGTATGCAATAATCATATAAAACAAACGCCTATCCAAGCGATGCAGTAAAGGCTGAACATGTGGGGCTAAGCTACTCCCAAAGAAATAGAATGCGCTCCTAAACACAATCTCTAAAAACAAATACTAAACACTAATCAGTTGCTGTTCAAAAGCGTTTAGGCCTAAACACTAAACACCGGCACTAAACAGTCACACTAAACACTAATCAATGTGCAAACGGCCCTTTAGGTCGAGGCGATGTCAGTATGTATAATTAGTTATGAGGTTCTGCTACAAAACAAACTTTTTCAGCTTTCCTGGCTGCAGCTGACTGCAATGTCATCGTTCTGGACTGGAGCTCTGGATCTAGCTGGGGACCTCGTGCTATGCAAGCAGGTGAGGTACATTAAAAAAATCACGCATGTATACGTTAACGACATTAGAGTATATATAAAAACCTAGACCTATTTTGTATCTGTGTTTCTATCATTTCTAGGTACATTTTTCCTGTTAATAATTTGTGTTGTTACTTCTGACGCAAACTCAGTGCTATGGTTCACCTATGGGCTATGAACTTAGAATATGCGCGAAGACAGTTTTTTTTTTTAGGAAGGACATATATATTTCATCAAATCTTTCACTATACTACTACTCACATCATTATAATCCTACTCATATACTCTCCACCCTCCTGACACACAATTACACAAACCTAAACTTACAACTACACACTCGCATACTTTTACATTATTTTATACACATACATACACTGTCTCACACTACATACTCGTATACAAAAAAATATAAATATACCTACTTAACCCAATATAAACATATATATATACACCTTATTTTTTAGTATTCTTTGATTGTAACTAGCATTTTTTCACATACAAATTTTAATAGCTATGTAATTCATTACTTAATCACAATTACCTTAATACGGAAGAGCGAGACCCTCTAACACAGGTATGTCAATACTTAAAAGAGAGTCTCAAATATATAAAATGTAAATTAGATTAAGTTTACCGAAATAAATATTTTGTATTTGTCTTTACATTGTATTTGTATTTCACTTTGAAAACTATCGTGAGTTTTATCCATATTAACTTATTAGGAACCGGCTAGTTTCGGCATAGAACATATAATAATAGGTTTCGGACTGTTTTGTTCTGTTGAAGTCCTTCGTCTGGGAGTCACGATTGCGCGAAGCAACGACCATAGGCCTCAGAACTGACTGGTCGGAATCTTTCCTGTAAATATAACGCGGGTCCTAGCTGGCTCCTAATAAGTTGACATATGTTGTTTGTCGCTGAGGACAGTACCACTCCAACAGACTTTGTTGTCAGAACTGAGCCCCACTCATTTTCTATCCTTTCAAATATATGTAGTCTGGTCTGATATTAACGAACTCATGTTTCCAAGAACTAAAGAATATCAGGTCTGGTGACAATAATGTCGTGTTACAGGTGCTGCAGCAGGCCGCTTCCTCAACTGGGTGAGGTCTGTAACTGGAGCCAATCCAGCACTGTTCCACATCGTAGGATACAGCGTGGGTGGTCACGGCGCGGGTCACATGGCTAGAGCTGTGAACGGCAATGTTGGATACGTTACTGGTATGACCTTTTTTTGTTCACGGACAGAATAGGCTATTACCACTACACTAGCTGTAACTGATGGTGTGGTAGCAAAGGTATGTAAGCTCATCCTAGGATAGCTCTCGGCGCCAACTCCCACCTTTTATGAAACCATCATAAAAAAGAAGCGTTTTGTTTCATGCTTAAAATAATCATTTACCATGCACCATAGTACCTCAAACTACTTAAAAATAAATGCATGCACCATGCATTTATTTTTAAGTAGTCACCGTAGACACAAACTATCACCGACCCACAACCGCATAAGGTAATGTTGGTTTGATCCTACGTAAAGAACGAATGAAATATGTATCACGGATGTGCAACCGAGATACAAGATGTTAATAATATACAGTTATCCCGCTCGCACTGTTCCGAACTACGATGTTATGGAATGGATTTACCACAGTTTTACGACATTTTATTGTATGCTGCTCAACAGCTGACTGTAAATTGTTTAGTTTCACACATCAAATAATTTTGCTGCATTTATTACATTGCACGTAATTTACACATTCATTAAACCCATTTTTATTGTAAAATACCCAAAATCAAGTTTAAATCCGCTGCTAGAAAGTAACTTTTTTAAGATGGATATACAGGACGGATTTGTCGTTGGAACAGTAATAGTTTGCACGTCAGAGTTAGCGAAAAGAGTAATCAATTTCTTGTGACGTCATCAAAACGTTGAGCGACGGCTTTACGTGCCCTCCTAAGCACGGAAGCCCTCAGTAGCAATGTCACTAGTCACCCCAGCCAGCAGCATCCAGCTCATGACCGCGGCGGACGTTCCTTAACTTTGCTGATCGGTTAAGAACTGCTAAGCAATCTTCGCTACGACCGCTTTGCACTGGACTAACTCTTAGATCGGAGTAGGCATTGTCTTTTACTACGAGACACAGAACTTAAAACTGTCAGACAGTACAAGAAATCTTTAAGTTTTGAGTCTCTTATCGCTTATACCGACAAATACTCATAAAAACTCAATAAAAAAACATCTCAAAATGTTTGTTAGGACTAGCAGAAGTCAACCCTAAGAGGTTGTTAGCATTTTACCAATAGCCCTGTATAACAAGGCATATACTGTTATAAATAAAGAACCAAGAAAGAAATGTGTGAAGACGTAAGGGCACTCTGCTAAAGGCAACTCTCAGAAGAACCGAAACGATAATCTGACTACTTATGAAGGAAAATTTAGAAAATATATGTACAATTATAAACCAAAGCCGGGCATATTAGACCTATTTAGCTTACCTGAAATAACTGACTATTTTATTGTTCTTATTGTTATCGAATAAAGTCCCATTAAAAAGTTCTTAATAACTTATTAATGGGATGTTATGTTATTGTGACGAAACACGCTCGAGGCCCACTTGATGTTCAGTGGACAAACCTCTGCCTACAACGGACGCATTTCATCACAAGTCACGAATTGTAACATATAGTTGTTTAGTCTCATGTGTCTCATGTAATTTCTCTGGCTCTCAAGGACTGCTGCCGGAAAACAACGCTAGGTGCTTGACGATAGATTTTCTACTTGTGGGTGGTAGCTAGCCAGGCGAGCATTCGCAAAAAGGCCCTTCCACTATGCGGTGAAGCTCAAGCTGGCAGTGAGGCAAAACCATGCACCAGCGGCACCGCAGTCCATAGCTATAACTGCTAGGCTATCAAAAACTAAATAAATTATATTTATTCATAAACTAAAACTCGTTTTATTTTTAGCTCTTGATCCCGCTGAACGCTGGGACGCTGCTGAGATGTTCCGTCCAAACGACGGGTCTTACACTGAAGTCATTCACACCAGCACCATGGGAGAAGAGAGACCATTGGGTCAGGTAGACTTCTACCCTAATGGAGGCAGGAACATGCCTGGCTGTTTGACCGCTCTTTGCAATCATTACAGGTAAATTATTTTAGAAACAATTAAATCTCAAAGATTACCACTTTAATAAAGCCAGTTCTACCCAAACAAGAGCTTTTACCCTGAATTTATTCAAGACAACACGATAGCGGAAAGCCTTTGCAATTTCTATTGGGCGACATCATCTACAAATTGTCGTACTACATCGAAATCAATATCGAGTTGAAAACTCTGGCAAAAATAACACATACATCAAATCACACCTCTTTTCCGTAGCCAGAGACCACAGATTTCCACTTACTGCGATCCTTACATATCTCTTTCACTTCATCTACAATAATCAATCCTTTCATACATAAGCATCGGTTTAGGGTATTCCTGACCTGGCTTTTAAACCATGTATTTTTTATGCATTAAAGCTTAAACCATTCATTGAATTAAGGTGTTCACGATGCTCTAATAAAAAAACGATATGTTGCATGCTTTGCAAGGTGAATTATCCTGACATCTTGGGCATCTAAATAATCGCTAACTGTACAGGAGGCATTTTTTGTTTGATTGGATTTGCCATGATTCCCACACTTGGGGGGATCGCAGTAGAAGTTGCCAGTTCTTCAGAAAGCACTGTTTCCCACCTTCCTGTATTTTTCCCTTAATCGCTCTTACAACATCCATGGGGAGAAATTCTAACTCGCAAGTGACATTATAACCTAGCTCACCACCACGGGGCGTCGCTATTATTATCCACCAGCTATTAAGACGCTGACAAATGCTAAATAGCAAATAATGCAGAAGAGATTTTTAGAAAATTTATTTAGTTTGTACCAGTAAGAAAGTTTCATGTTAATCTTGATCACATTATCTAAGCCCAAGAAAAGTCTGAAACACGTTTCCTTAAAATTTTCTCGATAGAATCAAATTCCGAAATTGACTCTAAATTACGCTTGTAACGTAAATATCTTCTTCATTATATACGTATGAATGTTTATGAAAATAGCAAAACCTTATCAGGAGTGACGATAAAAATTACATTTTCAAATTTTTTTACTAGATTGGTGTTATTAAGCTTACTTTCGGATTTTACCTAAACTGATCGCGATATCACCATCGCTGCCACTCTTTTACTACGCAGTCCGATAGTGACAATATTTCAGCATTTAACAACGTCTTAATTGTCAAATTATCCTGTGATATTTAAAGGATCAATTAATTACTATCCTTGGTTGTCTAAATAACTATATTAATCCCCTATAATAATAATAATAGCCTTTATTAAGACGCAATAACAGGATATTTACAAAATAATGAACTTAAGTTAACGACTCTGCTGAGTCGATGACATCGACAACTTGGTCTGTTTGCACAACATTAGCAAAGGCCTCCTCCATTTCTTACCTCTACTCCTCGGTTTAGAGCTTTCCTTGTCCATAGTTTTCCTGCTATAATTTTTATCTCGTCTTCCCACCTCCGAATCTGTCTGCCTCGTTTCCTTTTTCTATTTCTAGGGTACCAAAACGTTATGCTTATGTTCCATTTTTCGATGCCTCTTACTGTACGTCCTGTCCATTGCCATTTTAGTTTCCGTTTTAGTTACAACTAGAAAGTTGTAACATTTTGTATTTTAGTGCGACTTCTGATGACTTTGTTTCGTACTCTGTCTGATTTTCTTAGATTCAGCATGCTTCTCTCCATAGCTGTCTGGCAAGTTTCTAGTTTTTTGCCTTGCGCTTTGGTGAGGGACCAGGTTTGGCATCCATAGGTTAGAACTGGAAGCACGCAGGTGTTGTACAGTTTTGATTTGACACGCATCTTGACTTCTTTGTTCTTCATAATTTCTTTTAGCCGCCAGCAGCACTTCCATGCATTCCCAATCCTAGTGTCTATTTCCTAGTGTAGGTATATTAATCCCCTAAAATACTTTAAATTACGTAAGGAAGCAGCTCTGATGCGTGAAAATTGTTCCAATATATCACGGCGCTTCTGTTGCCTAAAGTTTAATCCAATCCAGTAACGAAGCGCTTTTTAGCCCAAAAAGTGTTCTAAACAATAACGCGACACTTTTGTTACCTAAAAATTGACCCACGAAAACCTGGGTAAGCATTTATTTATAACCTGAATATAAATACAAATAGATATGAAGTACTTCGCTTACTCTGGCTGGGTGGCGTGGTCATACTTACGTAACATTGAGGTATTTCCTAGCGTACATGTAGGGAAAGCGCTACGTGTACGCTAGCTAATACTTCAACGTTACGTAATTAAACAAACGTAGTTTCGTCATATATTAAATACCAACAGTCTTACTTATAAACTACTTATAAGCTACTTAAATTTTAAGCATTACTTAGCCGCTGATTAGCAAAATTTCTTAGTCATAAACGCTACATAACTCTATCCAGTACCTAAGTACTGCTTAAATCAGCTGTCAATCTAAACACCGTCCCACCCTTGTTTAAAATTTTAAGTAACAAGATGGCGCCCATATTTCTGGTCAGCTGATTTAATTACTAATGAGGTTATTGCTGAGTAGTCACACAAAACTATAAACAAACATACTCTGTTAATTAATCGTAAAAAATATATCAAGTAGGAACATACATTGGATTGTGAAATAAATATTATGCGTACTACTTACTTTTCGTGATGAGCTGTGCCGTGCTCGTATCTTCCTATTGGATGTATTAAAAGGCAATTTGGGAAATGATGCGCTCAATGAGTGGTGAAGGTTTTTCCGTATTATACCACTATTCACGCTGTTGTGAGAGGGTGTTGCTGAACATTGGGTGCAAAACAGTTCTCCATACAATCTTAATGTCACGATTATGGCCCAAAAGGTAGCGGGTATACTCTACCTGCTACTAATTAAGTTGGTTGTAGATTATAAAATCAAAGCCCACACTTTTTACATTTTTGTTCTTGTGTTGTACTATGTGTTGTTTTGTTAGCGATTTTTTTAAATATGTTGTTGCTTTTGTATTGATATAGCTGAGATATATACTGACCCTACATTAGGGAGATATTTATTCCCTAGCAAAATAATTGTAAATTATAATATATAATCCTTGTAAGGGTACGAAGATTGAATAATAAACCTAATCTAATAAACCTCAGTTCAATATTACTTACTCTTTATTATAGTATAATATACCGGTAAGAAAACGTAAATAATATAACTAGATATTCAATTTAAAAGCAGAATTGAGTATTTATTTGCGAATTTCAGCATTGATGTAGATTCAGTTCAGCAAAATACATTTTATTTTAGGAGTCGAAATATTCTTAATTGTATCAAGGGTCTCATTTAATAGGGTTCTAGTTTATTACCATTTACTGGTCTAAATTAGACACCGGACTGTTACTGAAAATCACTTACTCAGAAAAACCCAATATCTGATCCGATTCGGTGATCGAAGTCAATGTAATTTTCTTACTTACTAACCGCGCCACGCGGTTTCACCCGCGTAGACAATGGTGATGAAAAGTATGGAACCTAAACTAACAATTCCGTTGTTTCATCCAAACCCTCAAGCTGTTAAAACGTGAATAGAAGACAAAAACACATACACATACACTTTTCATACATACATATAATAACGCCTGTATTCCCCGAAGGGGTAGGCAGCGGTGTATAAACACCCACGTTTCGCCAATTGGGTTTTGGTCCCATGTAATAGGGGGCCAGCCTATTGCCATTCACCGGGCACAGTTTCAGGATCATACAAAATGTTTTCACTAACACACTTGACATTACGACCTTGATATTATTACTGTGATATAAGGAATCGCTATAAAATAATTGAAAAAAATATGAAGGTTGAAATCTTGGCTTCATAGAAAAACTCGTAGACATAATCGGGCATAGGTATATTTCGGATGAAAAAAGATAACTTCCAGCGGGATTTGACAATATTCTGAGGATACACCTGTAACCCCATAATGCATTTCCAATTATGTTATGGAATAGGTTGCTGGCCAATCGAATCCATAAAATATTAAAACACTTTGAATTTACCATATTGCAAAATAAAATCTCGCTACAGAAGCCTGCAGTACACCTAACCATATTTAGAAAAATCAGTACCTACAAAGAGTATTCTTTTTTTTTAACTTTTTATTTTAAGATATTTAGCACTAGATATTCACTTTTTGGCAATTTGGGTCGTTCATAATACTTTTTAGTTCAATGTTGTCAGTTTAAAATACGTTCGACCTCATTATCCATGGCGTAGCTAAATAGTCGTTAAGTAGCGTTTATAAGTAAGAAATATTTAAACATTACTTACACACTGTTTAGTTATCCATTACTTAGCAACTATTTCGCGGATTTTTTATAAGTAAGGGGGCAAGTGTTTAAACTCGGTGAAATTTTGCATGCATATCCCTGAGCCTAATATATATGCTTCTGGCTTACCAGTTTTTGATTTATCATTTATTTTACACCTAAATGTGAATATAAGAATTCCCTTACAAAACGATGATTACGAATATTTTTTAAGATTCAAAAATTTATGGAAAACTTGCAAACCTGAAGCATAGATAGCATATAGAATATTAAATTCTGCATAGCATGCAAAATTTAACTGAGTTTGAGCTCTTGCTACTTAAAATATAACAATGATAAAACTGTATTTGTGTGGAAAGGGCTTCGACAAGTTGAAGTTGAAACTTTCTTCGGAATCATGACAATACGAGTATATATCTAGCTCCTGTAGTAATATAATGTTCTTTCGTAAAGTACGCTAGACGACGGGTTCGGATCCCATACATAACTAAAATTGTTCCTATCGTATATTTGTAATTTTGTATTTTTAATTTTGTTACGCTAGACGATTTTGTTTTCACTTCCAGGTCGTACTACTTTATGGCAGAATCCGTGCGCACTGGAGGTTTTACTGGCAGGCGGTGCTTGAACTTGCAGCAGGCTTTGTCTAACAACTGCAATCAATCTGGTACACTCCGTATGGGAGGACTCTTACCGAAACCTGGGTAAGCATTTTTAGCAGGTCCATGGTTCGAATCCCGCCGTGGGCTTGAGCTTCACCGCATGGGAGAATGGCCGCCTGGCTAGCGACGCCTTCAAGTAGAAAATCTATCGCTAAGCACCTAACGGTGTGCTCCTGCAGAGTTTAGTGCTGTTACAGCGATGTTAACTCTTTGGTTTTCTAACAGATGTCGTTAGTAGTGTAGGGACCTTGACCTTTATATTTTCAAATCACTCGCCAAATCTACTGTAGACACTTCGCAGCCTATCGACGGTCGAGCGCGCTCTCTATGCGCGAGCGCTGAGAAGCTAGTATAGAAAAAATCAGCACCGGCAGTACTTACCTCATCGCGACGAGTGTGATATAAAATATTTTAAAGGAAAAATACCATACTAAACAAGGAGGACCTCAAGCAGCAGTGGCGGGTCAGTCCCTTAAAGGTCAAGATTGTTAAAATTGTGTAAACTTAGCCCAGAGCAAGACAAGTAGTTCAATAACATTCTATTCAGTGAATATAAAATTGTTTATGAAATATTTTTTTTTGGACAGATAACACATCTGGATGTGAAGTTAAATTACTATGTTAAAACACAAATCTATAGGCGCGATTGTTTTTCAGTAAAGTGTGCCACAAAATGTTCAAGTCAGGGATAGTGATAGGGCTCGCTTCGCTCGCCCTAATAATATATCCGATATATAGTATCCTAGCCCACCTGCCGGTACTACTACCACTACCCTGCTGATAGCTATCCGGACCCTTCCGACCCAGTCCAACCCTTAACATGTATTTTTTTGTTTAAATTAACAATATTTTTTGTTTCAGTAATTCTGGTATCTTCCAACTGAGGACGAACCCCATGAGCCCCTTCTCTCAGGGATGATGAACCAAAACAATGTAAGAAATAAAAGATGTAAAAATAATGCAATTAAAAACTAAATGACTTTTATTTTACTAGGCAGTTTCACACTACTAAGGACCTTTTCCAGAAGTTCCTGTTATACTACCCAGAATATAAAATAACTGAATAATAAAGAGGACAGTTAACATGCAGCGCGTTGCAAGCTTTAACCGACGGATAGGCTAAATCGATGACTGTGAAACTCAAAGATAGTGATTTATTTATTAAATATGTTCTGGGTAGTATAACCGGAACTTACTCGAACATTCTGGAATAGGCCCTTAATAAAATAAAATAAATTAAAGCTACATTCTTGGGGTCCACTACCCGAAGCAGGGCTGGCTCACTCCAAACTTTAGGTACAAAGCTACAGGTTCATCGGCGTATCCGTCCAGACGGGATTATTGTATGGTGCGTGTCGCGTCAGAAGAGAACAGAGCTATGCGTGCACATGCGATAGAAAGAGAGACGCCTTGTAGGTATACATATTAGGTACTCCGTGCTTTACGATCTGAAGTGTACTTTATTGCGTCGTAATGAGAGACGCTAATTTATTGGAACGGCTTTGAGGAGTGATCCTTCTGGTCCCCGTTATACTGTGCCCAAAGGGCAAAACGCCTGCCTGAAGAACTGCTACAACTTATATCTACCGCCAAGCAGAAATGCTCGATGGTTTTTTTTATGCTTGATAGGTTAGCCTTTGACCACTATCTCACCTGATGGTAAGTGATGATCTGGTCGAACATGTTGTTTAGGCTAACCTAGTTACTGGCTTTCAAGGACAGCTGCCGAAACACACCGTTGGGTGCTTGGCGACAGATTTTCTACTTGAAAGCGGTAGCTAGCCAGGCCAGGTGAAGCTCAAACCCGCCGTGGGGATCGAACGATAAACCTGCGACATGACAGTCCATCTGTTACCCCTTGTCTATCTATTGATTAGTTTTTGGCAAAGGAGTCAAAACTCAGAGCGTGGTTATACAAAGTCGTTTTAATGCAATACTAAATACGTTGATATTACGTTAACACGAAAGAAGTCGCGGGTATAAGCTTGTTCTCTGGATACCCCTCGGCTATCATTGATTCGTTTTTTGGCAAAGCAGGCAAGACTCAGAGCGTGGTTATACATAGTCGTTTTAATGCAATACTAAATACGTTGATATTACGTTAACACGAAAGAAGTTGCGGGTATCAGCTTGTTCTCAAAGCAAACTTATTTATAACACATTTGCTTCTAAAGGGTCGCTTATTTCACCAATTTCAATATCATATTGTATCTTATTATGTACTTTATTAAGGTTAAACGGTTTATCAAGAAGGTCCGTTTAAAATGAACGGTACTTTTTTAAATCTTAGGAAAGAGTTTTTATGTCAGTAAATGGTCAACATTTTATGAAAAATATTAATTTTGGGAGATAAAATAGAAGAACAATTTTTAAATGTTTATGTATAACATTTACAAATTGTTCAAATTTTACTAACTTCTTACTACACAAGTGATTAAAGATTTATTCGTTTAACAAAGTCCGTGTTTTATTTTTTTATTTCCTCGCAAATAGGTTATGTAACGTCGAATGATATACGTGCGCTTTGATAATTACAGCCTCTGCTTTCTTGTAGCAATATCGCCTCGGCAGTAATTTTCAACTTACCGCACTTATATCTTATTAACATATTATGAAGTCCGGCCGACCACCACCCTGTAACGGTTTAAAAACGATTAGATTACGCTATCGCTTAATATCGTTAATCTTGTACAATTTGCGTAAATGTTAAGTTTATCGCTGTAAATAAATACCAGATTCGTTTGTTATGATTTTAAGTAGTGTATTAATCCTTTAAAATGAAGGTTGTCGCTCTCCTTGCCTGCTGCATTGCTGCAGCTACAGGTACGTAATATTAACATTATTATATTTAATTTAATTATTTATCGAAAAAGAACTATGTTATATTATCTTAGCATATGCTAGTCTTTAAGGTATGTTTAAAGTCATCAAGTTCGATAATTCATCGGAACTACGCGCGCGGTCGTGCACAAGTAATGGATATACCATTTTGCACCTGGTGTTTTTAATAAACCAGTGTTTGGTTGTTTGTGGGGTCGCGGCGACCTATTTAACATATTAATTCAGACGCCACGCGTAACGTTATTTTTTTGAATGTTTTTGTGATGGAACAAGCTCGAGGCTCTGATGTTAAGCGGACTAACCTCTGCCTGTAACAGATGCATTTCATCACAAATTACGAATTGCACTGCGCCCGGCACTTTGAGACATATGTAGTTGTTTTTCACATGTGCCTGTTATTTCACTGGCTCTCATGGACTGATTCAGGAACACACTATTAGGTTCTTGACGACAGATTTTCTTGACTTGAGGGTGGTAGTTAGTAAGGCAAGCCTTTGCAAAATGCCCTACTACAATGCGGCGTACTGTGGAGAGGCAAGTTTAAAATTATAATTTATTAATGATTGTTTGAAAAAAAATGTGATATTATCTTAGCATACAAAATTGTTTAAATTATATGGCCACGCGTAGGCTCATAATCATATCAGATATATAGTTGAATGACGACATTGTTACGAAAATGAAGACTAGTTATCCGGTCAATGATTTACCCATCAAATTCAAAAAATCAAAATAAAAAGGAATATATAGTCAAAATCTGGGGAACAGCTTCAAAAACTAACTTGGATCCCTTACAAAGAATACAGAATAAAATTATTAAAGTACTATTCCATTATCATTATCTTACACCAACAACATTATTGTATGAAAATACTAAACTTTCTAATATCAAACAAATATACACATATAGCACTTGCATTCTCATAAAAAATATCATAACTCAGTCAATTCACTAAACATTCAGTTCACACAACACATTAATACCCACAATTTAAGGAATACAAATAAATTAAGATTGATAACACTGCGTACTAACTATGGGAGAACAACGTTATTATTTGAAGGAGCAAAGCTATACAACCAGTTACCAAATGAAGTGAAAGAATGTGAAAATATTAACGCATATCAAAATAAACTGAAGCAATATATAAATAGCTCGTTAAATAAGTAATGCCTACCAAAGCAGAGGACTCATTTATAAATTATATTTAAGAGCCCTTTTACATTTTGCAGCCTTCTCACTCGCACTTTTAAAGATAATTTCAAATAGCAACAATATGGTTTATATTTTTTAAAATGTGGTCAATCATTATTTTGCTGCATGCAACTATAGATGTTCTCTACTAATTTTCATTTTGATATCTGTTATGGGGGATCCAAAACGCGTAATTTAGTTATTTTAAATTTTGGGCCTCTAATTCTAATTGGACTCAACATGTAACAAAGTAAAAATATGTTGAGAACATCTATAGTTGCATGCAGCGAAATAATGATTGAATACATTTTAAAAAATATAAACCATATTGTTGCTATTTGAAATAATCTTTAAAAGTGCGAGTGAGAGGGCTGCAAAATGTAAAAGGCCTCTTAAGAGAATCTCATTGTAAGTGAACACTAGTTCTTATGAGAAATAAATTTCTCTAAACCTAAACCTAAAAACAAAATAATTTAAACAAAAGTAAATCATGTAATAAAACCTCGTAACTCAGTTCTTCTACCGTAAAAAAGTTGTGAGATCCATGTAATCTAACCAAGTTGGTTAATTTATTCAGTCCATACTTAAAGGACCTTTGTCTTAAGTTATTACGCAAATAACTAACCTAACAACATCTTATAGTGACCATATCAATAAATATAATCGCACTAAACAATCTTATTTATTATAATATGTATTACTGTGAGATATATTGTTTTCATGCGATGGCAAAGACAATCTATTTTATTTAAAACATTACGGATTTTTAATATTGATATGGCCACTATAAGATGTTGTTAGGTTAGCTAAATACGTAATATATAATAATAATCCCCACCTAGCCGTTTTCGACTGCAGTGACTTGGGCTTTGGATTTTTAAATTAAATTTAGGGACTTTAATGTTTAGCCCTTATATGACTAACATATCCGATTTAGCGGTAAACGTGCAGTTACAAACACCACACGTTAGGATTCCGTTTACATAATTATAATTAATATTAGAAGGCGGTCTTGCTTTAAGTTGATCTCGCTTAAGGTCCAGGTCACGCCTTCTATCCTCTTCAAAATTATATACTTTCTCCTGTACATGTCTTCTCCATTCTGGCCGTTTCTCGGCAAGGAACTCCCAACGTGAGGGCTCAATACTGCATCTCTTCATGTGTCTTTTCTGAACATCTTTAAAACGTAGTAACTGGCTACCGCTTTTACGCTTACCAAGTTCTAGCTCAGAAAAGAAGACGCGCTTCGATTTCCTCTCAGCTACAGTTTTTCTCAAAGCCCACTCCCTGTCTCTTCTTTCATCGCAATTTCGGGCAATTTAATCTATTTAATACTTTGCGGGATTTTAGTACATTGGTACAATTTTATAAGACATGTCTCATTCTTTATAATACATTCCGTTGACCATTTTTCAAGTTACCTTCGAACATAATTACATCTAGGTACCTATCTACACCTATTATTCCATTATATTTTTCATATACAGGTATACTTATTCATTGACTGCAAATGTAACTTTGTAATCCTTTATATTTATATGGGATTACAAAGTTATTTATACAGTTGGTGTATCTAGAAAACTGGACTGAAATTACAATATTTGTAGTTTTTCCTTGATTTATACACAACAGTAATAGTATTCTTAATTTGAATTGAAAAAGTGCTATGTCTGCTAGAAGTGCCTAAGTGTTTTGATGATTGGTCAGTTACTAGTCAGTGAGTGACAAAATTAAGAAAATTTGACTAGATATAGACTTAAACTAGTGGTTCAATTGGAATGAAATTTGAAATATACCGTGTATTATGCAATGCTTGCTTGATTACCGAAAACTCAAGCTTCTAGTTCTAGCTTTAATGAAGTTATAGGGGATTGAAGATGGCCTACTGATTCTGGGATGGTACGGCCGTGTCGCATTTTTGATAGAGTTGACGGGGGCACTGCCGTGCTCCCTGTAAAATAAGAGCACAAAATTCGCATTACTACAGTCAATCTCAATGGCTGAGCGATTAAGGTACCCTCATAAGGTGAACATGAAATAAAAATCCCGCACATGACTTAAATTTTTCCTATCGTATATTTGTGATTTTGTAATGTAATCCGCATAGCAGTCGTTATTGCAAACCTAACAATATTAAAATGAAATAAAAATGTTTGCTTCATAACAAATATTTAAGAATGTGAAGTTTTAATGTGTGCTAGCTGACTAGTGCATTATACCTGCAAGAAAGCAGGGTGCAGAAGCACCAGTGTACCGTATGTACGACCTAACATTACAGACCTGTTTACGAAGACTCACCTCTCCCTTCAACAGTAGATTATTGTTGCACATTTGTACGAGCCATGGAGGAATAGGAGTAGTAATATGTATGTCAGCCTTGCATGTGAACCACGTTTGAAAATATCGTGTTCTTTATATATATTTTCGTCGAATTCACAAAGATGAAGTGTTGCATAGTATAGTAATTAAACAACTTTAAACGGTTTAAATCGCGTATATTTATCATTATATTTGTCCCGACGTTTCAAACACTTTGCAGTGATCGTGGTCACGGGGTGACTGGTGTTTGAAACGTCGGGACAAAAATAATGATAAATATACGCGATTTAAACCGTTTAAAGTTGTTTAATTACTATGTGGAATAATCGCGAAAACCTAAGGCAACATTATGTTGCATTTTATATTGCAAAAATAGTTTTGATCGAGTGGAAGAGGCAGCCGATGGCTGGTCTTCAATGGTAGAGGCGCGGTTTCGCTTAGTCTTCTCTAGGCTCGCGTGTGAACAACGTTTGAAAATATCGTGACTTTATATACATTTTCGTCGAATTCACAAAGATGAAGTGTTGCATTTTATCTTTCAAAAATAGTGTTGATCGAGTGAAAAAGGCAGCCGATGGCTTTACATTTCACATGTAAATATTGGTAAAATATATTTTTCAATTACTTACATTACTAAGTAGTATATAGAAATATATTTTTCAATTACTTACATTACTAAGTAGTACCGGTGTCCTATTACTTTTTTCTATGGTATTGTAGCTCAAAAAATCAGCTTTTGTAACTCATTATACCACCGTATATGCAGATTAAACAACTATAACTACCAACTTTACGTATTAATTCTTTTATTATATATTTTTGTATTTTTCTGACGACAAAAGACTAGTTATTTTTAGATTATATCAATATTTTAAAAGTGCGCCATCTCTCGTCAAGTGATTAACCTATTTGCACAAAAGCAGGGCCGCATTTATTGAGGGCAGATTAACTATTATCGAGCTTTCGCTATACAACGTCACATGGTTTTAGGAATAAGGTGGGGCAACGCCTTTCCACCCTCCCTCACCCCGCAAACTCACGACCCGTTTCGTCAAGGGATAATTTGTGATCGGCACCTCCTCTCCCCCCTCATTCCTCCATGGTACGAGTAGATTTCGTTTATATACTGCGTCTTAGTGTGGCTGTAAATGTTAAGGTACATATATTAAAACATATTAAAATTGAATGGGTAGACCGTAGAGGTTCCAACTACACTAGAAAAAAATAAGAAACTCATGATGATATTTGGTACCGAAAGTATATCGATAGTGTGGATATAAAGGCGATATCGATAAGATATCGTTAAACCGGAAAAACCATTAAGTGGTCAGTAAGTACCACACCAATGCGTCAGGAATCATTATCTGATTAATTGTTAATTAATTCAGCGAAGATGTTATCGATCTAAATACTAGATAAAGCTGTAAGTCGATCAAGTGATTTCGTTGGTAACAATTTCTGATTGAAAGCATTATACTGCAGCCGAGCCTCACTCTTGTAGAATGGAAATACTGACCTCCACCCTCGTGCTCTGGACATAATTAGAGCCCGAATACGGAGGCAAATTTCCAACTGACAATCCGGGAACTAAATTGAACATTAAAATAACCTCTCATTCGGCTTACGAATTGATAGATGCATTAATAGCTCCTTATACATTTAATATTGCTATAAGCTGCCCGTAGGGTGCCAGGCTAGAATGTTACCCAGAGGTTGTTTCTGAGGATATCTCTACCCGTGGGTGTCGTAAGAGGTGACTTAGGGGAACAAACCAGAACGAGGGCAGCAGCACTTTCTGAGGAACTGATATCTCATACTACTACTACACACTACTATCCCCAAGCCGCTTGCCAAGCGTGGAGATTATGGCATACCCCCTATATTGGGGGAGGCTGTGTTCAGCAGTGGACTATTCGGCTGATACAGTAAGCAAGCCTTGAGGAATTATAATAAATTTAAAACAGTCTATCAAACGTAAGAGGTCATTGAACCGAAATGATTCCTGACTTTTTTTTACAACAATCAAACCATGTCGAAGTACATAATAGACCCTGATCTTTATTCAAAGACAGACATCTCTTAACCCAAGAGCCTACCACCTTTGTTTTCTCAACCTTCTGTAGAGGTCACAGAAGAAGACGTCAAGTTCTGCAGGTGGTTTCAATGTCCTTATATCTCAACATATCAAAGATTTGGTGTTTGGAGCTGCTGGGGACCTCAGCCAGGCGTTATTGAAGAACATCACCACACTAAAATTTTATCGGCAATGTAAATGACCAAATCGCTCCCTTTATATACGGTGCCCGTTGAGTGCCGGGTTAGAATGTCACCCCCCCTTCCCTCTATACCCGTGGATGTCGTAAGAGGTGAGCGCAGCTCCCCAAGCGTGGGGATTATGGGAAACCCTCCATAATTGTAGGAGGCTGTGTTCCAATGTTGCACGTATTTCTATACGTGCAACCTACATTGGATAGCATCTAAAGTTTGCTGCAAGAATATGCCCCCAAAATTAACTGAAAAGCTTCAACCAGAACAATTACATTTTTGTAACAAGATGTGAAGCAGGCCTGCATGCCATTCCTATATTCAATAAGCATGATGAGAGAGGTAGTTCTGAAGATATATGGAAAAATGCTTTCAACTTTGTAGATACAAAACTTTTGAGAGAAGTTTACGTGACCAAACTTCATAGGAAGAGAAGGTCTATGATTCGATACCCGCCACCGCATGGAAGGATGGCCTTGCCTGGCTAGCTACCCTTAAGTAGAAAATCTGTTACCAAGCCCCTAATGGCATGTTCCGCCAGCTGTCTTTGAGAGCCAGTAATTCTTGGCTAGCCTGAACAACACCTTTGACCACATCATCATTTACCATCAGGTGGGATAGAGGTAAAAAATTCGGTATTTTTTCATACAAATCGAGATCCTTAGCGGGAGTCCGGCCTACAATGGGCCTGTGGTAATTTTTTTTTATACCGGTGGTATGCCTTTATTATCAAAATACTACGAACTATATACAACACTACAGCTACTACAATAAAAGCATTTGGACTCATAGGCAGTCCAAATGCTCTAGCCCACTACCAGTTGGCAGCGTGCCCAGCATGCTGGCAGCATTGCCCCGTTGAATTGCAATGCTTATTCTTTGAGCCAAATAGGTGCCAGCATTTTGATTACGCGTCGCGTCGACCAAGCGCTCTGATAAGTTTAATAAGTGGTTATTGTTTTTGTATGTAGGTACCTCAAACGACTACAGTCGTACCAAGTTTGATGCTTGTACGTATTACCGTACATACGTTAGAACAAAAAGAAGAAAAAACATAAAAAAAACACTTATCTTGCTTGTTTGCATACCCCATTTTATTAAACCTTTTATTATTATTATTATAGGTAAATACCATACTAATTGTCTGTAAAAAATACATTGACTACCTATTACCCTTCCAAATATGCAGCTCTTTAAGGATCAGTCCAACTGGGTGAACATCAGTGGCTTAGTAATTGGGTCTCGCTTACTAGTACAGAACCCTAATGTTGTCTTAGGTTTTCGCGATTATTACACATAGTCATTAAACAACTTTAAAGCATTTATAGTTGTTTAATTACTGCAGAACCCTAATGTAAATGCGTCAAAACTTTGACGCAAAATCTAATATGATATTAGGCTATTTTTGTTAATCGCTTAATTCTAGTTATAAAACACAGATTACAGCTTACCAACTAAATATTATCATAAAATCCTCTAAGAGATAAGATATATATGATAATTTTATAATTATACTTACGTAAAAGATAAAAAAGAAAACAAATATGTGATAAATACATTCAACAAGTTTAATTTTTTTAAAGTTATATGACGGAACAAGCTCGTGACCCACCTGATGTTAAGCGGTCTAACATGTGCGTATAATAGATACATTTCGTCTCAAGTCACGAATTGCACTGCGCCCGTTGCCTTGAGACATAGTTGTTAAGTCTCATGTGCCTGTAATTTCACTGGCTCTCAAGGACTGCTGCCGGAACACACCGTTATGTGCTTGGCGACAGATTTTCTACTTGAGGGTTGCCAGCCAGGCGGGCATTCGCAAAATGCCCTTCCACCATGCGGTGAAGCTCAAGCCCGCGGCGGGATTCGAACCTGCTGCTCGGCAGTCCATAGTCAATGCCATCACTGCTTCAAAAGGTGAATAATGAAGACAAATGGTTTACTTAATAAATACTTTTACCAAAAAACTGACTTCAAATATCTATTCTCATTATTTGGGATAACTCAAATAAGTCAGATCTCACTCAAGTTTAAATAGGACAACATGATAAGCACCAGTTTTCGCATATAAAAATAATCATGTTAATTATTACATCCTATTTGCATGGTCGAAGGGCATTTTGCGATTGCCCGCCTGGCTAGCTACCCCCCTCAAGTAGAAAGTCTACCAAGCACCGAAAGGTGTGTTCCAGCAGTAGTCCTTGAGAGCCAGTGAAGTTACAGGCACAATGAGACTTAACAACTATGTCTCAATGTGACGGGCGCAGTGCAATTCGTGACTTGTGATGAATTGCAACTGTTATAGGCAGAGGTTAGTCCACTTAACATCAGGTGGGCCTCGAGCTTGTTCCGTCACAATAACATAAAAAAAAACCTGTAAAAATATGAGGTAACACACACTCAAAATAAATATAGTTGAAGTAAGAACCCCTTCCTAACTCGGTTAAAAAAGATATAGAAGAGAATAATCATATGAATTTAAAATATGTTCCATCGTGTTATTTAAGAAATATCTTAGAAATCGATACAAATCACAAAATTACAAATATACGATAGAAAAAATTTAAGTCATGTGCGGGATTCGCACCCACGTCCATCCACCCCTTTAGCCGTGGTATGCTCCAACCAATTGAGCTAACATGACATGACATCAAAACTCAAATCTTTCCTTTAGTTCTTTATCCATCGTATTGGGATGGATAGCAGTAGGTATTACAAACATAACAATATTAAAACCAATACAAATTTTAGAGCTAACTTTTTGAAGCAGTGATGGCTCAGTGGCATTGGCTATGGACTGCCGTGCAGCAGGTCCATGGTTCGAATCCAGCCCAGAGCTTGAGCTGCACCGCATGGTGGAAGGGCATTTTGTGAATGCCCGCCTGGCTAGCGACCACCCTCAAGTAGAAAATCTGTCGCCAAGCACCTAACAGTGTGTTCCGGCAGCAGTCCTTGAGAGCCAGAAAAATTACAGGCTAATGAGACCTAACAACTGGACGTCTCAGTGTGACGGGCACAGTGCAATTCGTCGCTGACGAAATGCGTCTGTTATAGGCAGAGGTTAGTCCACTTAACATCAGGTGGGCCTCAGGCTTGTTCCGTCACAATAACATAAAAAAAAAAAAACTTGCGCCTCTTTTTAGTGTTTGCTTTCTTTTAAACGAGGTGTAGATAGATTGATAACTTGAAAACCATTGGCTACCCGCGACATTTACGATGTCTTCCGGTGTAATGTGGTAACTACTCGAGAACTTTTCTTCCCCATCGGTTATCAGTTCGTTGAGCAATGTGGCCACCCATTGCCACTTCAACTTGTTAATTCTGAAAGCTATGTCGGTGGCTTTGGTTCTTTGAAAGAATTTCCGAGCATAGCTCTCTCCATAGCTCGTTGAGTGACTCTGAGTCCATGATGGCCACAGTTAAGAACGACGTTATAGTACCATATTTCATCACTGGCAACACGCACTAACTGAAGACTAGTATTCAGACTCTGCGGGATATTCGAAGAGAAGATGTCTCGTAAATTCCCGAAAGTTGCCCATCCGAGTTGGATTCTTCAAGATCCTTTTACTAAAAAGATTCCTACAATAGACTTAAATATAACTACAACAGAACGTGTAATCTCTTTGAACAGTCTAATAGCTATTATGTGTGCATTCATCCAAAAATTTTCATAATAATAGCCTAGCGGTACCAGCTATGGACTACAGTAGGTCCATGATTCGATCCCGAAAACTGGCTCTCCGCATAATACAAGGGTATTACGCAAATGCTCGCCTGGCAAAATACCACCCTCACGTAGAAAATCTGTCGCCGAGCACCTAACAGTGTATTCTGACCTCAGTTCTTAAGAGCCAGCAAAATTGTGGGCACCCAAGACTTGTCTCCGGGTGACGGACACAGTGCAATTCGTCACTTGATGAAAGATAAATAAAGCAGAGGTTACTGCTTAGCATAAAACTAGCCAAATCCCTTTGGTGCAACAGTCATTACCTCTGAGCCATAATTGCTTGAAAAGATAAACTGATTTCAAAGTAATTCTTGATTTTTCCACTAGCTCTCCCAGCCAATGATCCAGTGCTGATAAAATCGGACCCCGAAGGTCTTCGCTACTCCTACATGGAGGATGACCAAGGCAACGCCCACCTAGTCGACCACTGGCTGAAGATGAGCGAACTGGACAAAATGGCGCGGTACAACCCTGATATCAGCAACCAGTACCATCTGTTCACTAGGTAGGTACCAAGAAAACGTGTTCTTATTGGTATTTTTAAGATCAGTTGAAAAAAGTATGAGTAATCAAAGAATGGTTAGGAACTCATTTTAAAGAAATATTAGGAATTGGAACTTACACTACTACTACTAGGTAAAAAGGCATTATTTATATTTTGTGACGTTAAAATAACTAGAAAAAACTGAGCTTTGTGAAGGTTCGCGTTTATTTAACAACCTGATTCTAGTGGTGTCATCTAGTATTAAGTAGATTAACTACGTTGTATTTGAGTATTGAGTTTAGTTCTGTTGCAACGATGTTAACTCTTTGGTTTTCTAACAGATGGCGTTAGTAGTACAATAACATTCTATCCAATGAATACAAAATTGTTAATGTTAATTCAAACACATCTAGATATGATGTTAAAATACTATGTTCTGTCACACATCTATAGGCGTGATAGTATTTTAGTAAAGAGTACTACAAAATGCTCAGGCTATGGGATAGTGATAGGGTAAATAGTATAAATAATAGAATATAGGATAAACAGTATTTAAGAGAAATATGGAATTCATAGAGTAATGAAATAATACGAAATTAGAACTCAAATATAAGAAAGGTTAGAAAATGTGAAGTCTACATAAAGAGAGGTTAAAATCTTTTTCTTACATTATAAGCGGTGATGAGATTGGATCTGATATTAAAGATATGTTACGAAATTAGAACTAATTTTAGTAAGAGTGTTGGCGACGAAACTTAGAAATTATGTAAGGCTAAGGTGCGCGCGGGATAGCAAGCGCTACCCTAACGGGTGCGAGTGAGATAGCGCTACACCGCCCGCACGGTAGCCTATTTTATTAGGTGAAATATTTAAGTTATAGTTAAGGTTAATTTTATATTTGAAAAAATAGGGTAAATAGTAAGATTTCTTAACGTGTAAAAAGTTTTTTGATAGGTCTTATGGTTTAGGAAATATGGTTAATTTTGTGTGTGTTATATTTTTAGTATATTTAGATTTTTATTATATAAACTATAAGACATAGGGAATAATAAGTATTTTTATATAATAGGCTTAAGTATATATTATCGAATAAAAAATATTTCACACCTTAATTCAAAGTAGGTTAGGCAGGGTGAATTTTTATTTGTCTATTTCTGACCCAAAAACTAGGTTTTTTGTAAGAAATCCCACGATAGCTTAACAACAGGCAGGGTTATGTGTACTAATTATACATATTTAGGTAGGCCTTTAATAGTACTAAGTAAATAAGAAAGAATCATGTAAATTGGTAAATAAATAAAGAAGTTATGGCTAAAAACCCTGGCTGACCAAAGTGAAACTTGCGGGTAAAATTGTTAAGTTTGCGCCGGCGAAACCGGTGCTCTCTGTACGGTAAAACTCAGAGGTACTTAAACGAGCTAGGTCCAATGCAAAATTGTCACAGTAAAATTAGGCATTTTAAGCCTTCAAGAAAAGGAAGAAAAGGAAGCAAAGGAAAAAGGAAGCTTTGGTCAGCCAAGCAAGAAGCCTTACTGTGAACAAGTGTGGGTTTTATTTGGGACTGAAAGAGTCCCCCTCCTCGACCCCCTCACCGCTAGGATACAGAACAACATAGTGCCTACTGCAAGAGCTGCTTCACTCCAAGTTATTCGTCGGAACAAGCGAAGCGTTCTACGAGACGGGTACACACCGGCGCGCGCCTGGGCGAGTGGGACACGTATCTCTCACTCTCTCTCTCTCTCTCGCTCGGCGCTTCGAGTACCCGTCACCCTCAGTGTGTGAGCTCGCCACATATAACCACGAGTGCGCGAGTCATACTTATCAAAGAGTTTAACAATTGGAAGGACACATATATATTTAACATTTAAAATTCTTGACACTGCACTGCGTTTGTCATCCCGAGAGGACGTTCTACCAGTAATTTCATTAGCAACAGTGCCTTCAAGTCTAAAGCCAGTAGAGTTTGAACACCACTGTTTTGAAGCAGGATATTTGACACTGCGGTGACACCAAGATGTACTCTTGCTGAAGAGCAATCTGTACTGTACTGTACTGTATCAGCCGAATCGTCCGCTGCTGGACACAGCCTATTAAGGGGGTATTTGCCATAATCTCCACGCTTGGCAGGCGGCTTGGGATCGCAGAGTATGATGGCATTTCTTTAGAAGGCGCTGCTTACCTTCCAGTATTTTTCCCTTAGTCGCCTCTTACGACACCTACGGAATGATATAGGGAGGTGCAATTCTAACCCGGCGCCCCACGGGGTACTACTTCTGGAAGAGCAATCTACGACCAGGAAATAAAACTTTTCTCCTCTTTCAGAAACAACCCTTCCATCAGCCAGCCCCTCGTGTTGAATGATGTTAACCGTCTCATCGCATCCAATTACATACCAAACCGCCGAACTATCGTACTTATGCATGGTTTCCTGGGGTCCATTACCTCTGGTTTCAACACTGTGCTGCTTCCAGGTAAGGACTTCTCTTTCTTTTTTATTCATAGCTGATAGTCTAGCCTTTGACCACAGTCTCACCTGATACTAAGTAATGATGTGGTCGAAGATGTTCATCAGGCTGACCTAGAATTACTGGCTCTCAAGGACAGCTTCCGGAACAGACCGCTAGGTGCTGGCGACTGATTTTCTATATGAGGTTGGTAGCTAGCCGGGCGGGCATTCTTGCATTGCTTTTATTTAAATTATATTTTCAATTCCACGAAATTTTTGTGCCCACCCCCTATTATGATTTTGCACCGTGGAAGAGATTTTTTAGAGTAACCTTTACATATGTTTGAAACCACATGAATAAAGAATAAGGGAGTACCATGTTAATTAAATTGTTTTATTTTCATTATTTTTGTAACGCATAATTGTTATTTATCTTGTTTCAGCTTTCCTCGCTGCAGCTGACTGCAACGTCATCATTTTGGACTGGAGCGCTGGATCTAGCTGGGGACCTCGTGCTGCCCAAGCAGGTAAGGCAAAAAAATCAGGAGTTTCAGACCAAGCTTTGTAATTATATGTAGATTTATATTTAAATTACACCGGCACTTTAGAGCACGTCCTTACTGATCAAACGCTACGAATAGACTGGCTTGTATATATCCACTAATCCCTCTGCTTGACCATATAAATCAGCAGAGTGGGGGTGATGTTTTGCTAGATCTATAGCTATCGTGGAAATAATTAAGAACTCAAGCGTAAGTCTGTACTTATGACCTGATACATAAATGTATACTGGTAGGCTTTATTGCAAACACTTCTACATAATGGATAGTTGTAACTTATTCAACAAACGTAATTTAAGCAATTTGTCAACTGCAACTTTGAAAATATATTTTGAATAAAATTCATTCACACTTTAAAAAAAATGGCGTTATAGAAGAAAACAAGTTGGTACAAATTATATTATGTTTTTATTGGCAAATATTATTTGAGTTATAAAATAGAGACTTGAAATATATGTATCATCCTAACTGTCCTTACTTGCAAATGTACGTAGTCTGGTTTCGTGGTCACGTCGTTTTTCCAAGACCTAGTGAATTTCAGATCTGGGAACTATATCTTCATGTTACAGGTGCTGCAGCTGGCCGCTTCCTAAACTGGTTGAGTTCTGTGACTGGAGCCAATCCAGCACTGTTCCACATCGTAGGATACAGCGTGGGCGGTCACGGCGCGGGTCACATCGCCAGAAATGTGAACGGCAATGTTGGATATGTTACCGGTATTCACTTTTTGTATTTACTGACAGGATGGCACTGCAACAAGCTTGGATCGGGTGTCAAACACGAAGGGTATAGCATCAGTGAAAAGTATCGCAAAGAACATGAATGAGCCATTCTGATACTTCATTGGTTGTATGGTGCCAGAAGTGCAACGAATTTGTTTTAAGGCCTCGAAATCTGTACCTATTTAATAAAATCTACAGATTACGTATAGATAACAAGTCATAAAGAGTAAACAACAAACGAATCAGCCGTAAGCTGTGTAACTTTAAGGTATAAGGGCACTCTGTAAACCTACAGAGGTTAAACAGAAAACCTGTTCACCACCAGAAATAAATAAAGATGATAAACAATTAGTAAATAGGTTTGAAAGATATGTCGAAAAATATAAATACTGCCACAAACACTACACCTCATGGTCAGTCTTATCGCCAGATACTGCAACCTAAGGCCATACCTGCACAACAATAGGTCTGCAGACAGACTCTGTGCAGAGGCTGTTGAGGTTGAAACTGTGGAACGTGTACTACAGTATAAAGGCAACAGAAGAACTAGGAAAGACCTTTATGTATCGTGATTATGACCAAATGAACTTCATGAATGGAAGTCTTTTTGCAGGGGATTTTCTCCGCCAGCTTCTCTACACAATAAGCTCCTAGCAAAAAGTGATTGCAGGTCTTATCGCCCCCAACTGAATAATTTCGAAGAAGTTTGTGTTCGGAGCCTATTAGAGGTAAACTAAAACTCATCTAATTTTAGCTCTTGATCCCGCTGAACGCTGGGACGCTGCTGAGATGTTCCGCCCAAACGACGGGTCCTACACTGAAGTCATTCACACCAGCACCATGGGAGAGGAGACTCCACTGGGTCAGGTAGACTTCTATCCTAATGGAGGCAGGAACATGCCTGGCTGTATGACCGCTCTTTGCAATCATTACAGGTAAGTTCTTTTACAGACAAAAACAACGATCCATAAATTCAAGCCATTTAGTCCCAATAATCATCACGCCTGCTAATGAGAATTTGAAGCAATGATAGCAGAGCCATTATAGCTATAGACTGCGGTGCATGTCCATGGTTTGATCCCCACCGCCGGCTGGAGCACGGAGCTGCATGGTGAGAGGGCATTTTGCGAATGCTCGCCTGACCAGCTACCACTTCAATCAACTCAAGGACTGCTGCCGGAACACACTATTAGGTGCTTGGCGACAGATTTTCTACTTAACTTACTTGGTACTTGGTGGTGGTAAAAGGTTCTCCCACCAGCTCAAGTCGGCGGTGGGGATCGAACCATGGACCTCACAGCCCATAGCTATTACCGCTCGGCCATCATTGCTTCAAAAATGTGTTACAAAAATTTAATTTTAACAACGTTACACTGCATTGCCTAAGTGGCACAGGCTGTAGAAGTACAGCTTAGCAGTGGTGGAATTATTCAGGCATCTTTATCGTCCAAATAATCATTTATATTGATAATCTAAAGATTTGGCATCGCTAAGATTATTCACCAACTAAATAATCAAATATTATCCTGTATTTAATTGATACGTGCTTATCACTGAGTAACTTTGGTATTTTTCATATTCTTAACTGCCTACTTCTATCCCTCAAAATTGATCGAATTACCTATGTAACGCGCCGCTTCTGTTGCCTTAAATTGGTCTAAATTGGGTAACCAAGCGCTTCTGTTGTCTAAATATTGTTCCAAATAGACGACGTGACGCTTCTATAGCCTGAAAGTTATCCCAATCGGGTCACGAAGCCATTCTGTTGCCTGAAATTGTTCCAAGTAGACAACGAAGCGCTTCTGTTGCCCAAAATTGATCCAACTGTGTAGTGTGGACTTACTGTCGTAATGTAAGTTGGAAGTATCGGCGTAATCATCGCAATTCTTTTTTTTTTTTTTTTTTATGTAATCGTGACGGAACAAGCTCGAGGCCCACCTGATGTTAAGCGGACAAACCTCTGCCTATAATAGATACATTTCGTCACAAGTCACGAATTGCACTGCGCCCGTCACCTTGAGACATAGTTGTTACGTCTCATGTGCCTGTAATTTCACTGGCTCTCAAGGACTGCTGCCGGAACACACCGTTAGGTGCTTGGCGACAGATTTTCTACTTGAGGGTGGTCGCTAGCCAGGCGGGCATTCGCAAAATGCCCTTCCACCATGCGGTGAAGCTCAAGCCCGCGGCGGGATTCGAACCATGGACCTGCTGCGCGGCAGTCCATAGCCAATGCCACTGAGCCATCAAAAGAGTATAAATCTAGCTCCTACAGTGATTGAATATTCATCTTACAGTACGCTGGATTATCATCATTTTGTTCGTTTCCAGGTCGTATTACTATCTGGCGGAATCCCTGCGCACTGGAGGTTTTACTGGCAGGCGGTGTTTGAACCTGCAGCAAGCTTTGACTGGCACCTGTAACCAAGTTGGCACACTTCGTATGGGAGGCATCTTGCCGAAGACTGGGTAAGTTCCATACTATCGCCAAGCACCTAACAGTGTGTTCTGGCAGCAGTCATTGAGAGCCAGAAAAATTACAGGCACACGACCTAACAACTGTACGTCTCAGTGTGACGGGCACAGTGCAATTCGTCGTTGACGAAATGCATCTGTTATAGGCAGAGGTTAGTCCACTTAACATCAGGGGGGGCCTCAAACTTGTTCCGTCACAATAACATAAAAAAAAACTGTTCCATATCTACACAGTTTGCTGTTTTTTTTATGGTAAGTGATGATATGGTTGAAGGTGTTAACAGGCTTAAACTGAAATTACTGGCTCTCAAGGACAACTGCCGAAACACACGGTTAGGTGCTTTGTGACAGATTTTCTACAGTACAGTAGGTATATAAAAGCCTGTGGGTTGTCCATTATCTTCTGATGGGAGTAAGATAACTCAACAGAAATTTATCTCGTGATAAATACTGCTTAAACGGTACTGCTTTACAATCGATTCATACGCTTATAGACAAGGAACTATATTAAAACTTTTGTGATAACTTTTTTTAAGCCCGTAGATTTCGTGTTTAGTAATTTTTTGATGGTTTTTCGCTCATTTTGTAGGAATATATTGATGAAATAAACACATTATGGGGTGCGCGCTGAGCTTTATTACAACATAGTTTGTTAGTTTATTGTATTCGCTGACAACGAGCAGCTAATTTTGCAGCTGTTAAAGCTAGACTGCTCGTGGCGCTCTCCATACAATTGTAGTTTCATCATAATTTAAATATATAGCGATCAAACTTGTTAGTCGGACAGTGCCTTAAAATAATAACAAATATTTTTTAAATATTTTATGAAAACATCAAATTAATATTTTAATATAATACAAAAATATATCTAGTGACAATTCCGCCTAATTTTCCTGTTAAGCCGACGTGACGTCACAAACGCCACGCAGCCAAACCGGAAGAGTTTTCGACGCGTTTCGCTTCTACACGAAGCATCCTCAGGAGGTCTTGACTCTACGAGCGCACGATCGAGAAATTTTATATTAGAGATTTTCTCAGAGTTTTCATAAAATTCAATGGATGTTTTCATAAAATATTTTAAAAATATTTGTTGTTATTAAATATGGTTTTCCGCAAAGTAACGCCTGAATCTACTTAGTGCCTTAAAGCTCTAACTTGAATTTAAGGTTATGTGCTAATTCAAAGTGGTACTGTTATGAAGAGTGATTTCCTTAAGTCATATATTTTTAACTAAATAAAGTATATTTTTGTTTCAGAAGTACTGGTATCTTCCATTTGAGGACCAACCCCATATGGCCTTACTCTCAGGGCTGATTAAAACCAATGTAAGGAGAAGTAAATAAAAGATGTGAAATGCAACTGAGAACTTACTGACTTTTATTTTGTTTACTAGATTCCATTTTTTATACTAAGCTATTTTTTAGGGTTTCGTACCCAAAGGGCGAAATGTTTCCGCCGTCCGTGTCCAGGGCACATTGTGATCACAGGTCTTTCAAGTCTGTCCTTGCCCGCCTGACTAGCTCAGGTAGAAAACCACCTTTAAGTTGAAAATCTGCCGCCAAGCACCTACCGGTGTGTTCCGGCAGCAGTCCTTGAGAGCCAGTGAAATTACAGGCACATGAGACTAAACAACTATTGTTTCAAGACCGGCGCAGTGCAATTCGTGACTTGTGATGAAACGCAACTGTTCTAGGTAGAGGTTAAACCTCTTAATATCAGGTGGGCTTCGAGCTTGACCCGTCACACTAACATCAAAAAAATAACTTAAAAGAAGGTTCTCAATATTAGTTAGTAGTATTTTTATTCCTCTCCGTCATTTAAAAACTGATTAGGCCAAATAAAAATATAAAAAAGCAGACCTACTTTACTGCAAATCGTTGCACTACAAACAATAAATAAATAAAATATGAAGGTGTATCCATCGCGGCAACTTTAGAGCTACGTCTTTGTCACGTAATCGCAATAAAGTGAGCCAAAAGTCGCTTTATTATAGCTCAAGAAGTAACGCAACCACCCAATAGAAGTACAGGGTGTTGCCTGGTTTTTATAGTTCAGATACTATAAAACTTGACGCTGATACCTTAGTAGATTAGGGAGAGCGAAGCGTGCCCTATCACTTTCCCTAAACTTGAAAGTTTTGTGGCACACTTACCTGAAAAACTATCACGCCTGTAGATTTGTGCTTTAACATAGTAATTTTACTTCATATGTAGATGTGTTACCTGTTAAAAATATAAAATTTAATCTGCAATAAAAAAAAATACATTACAAATTTTGTATTCATTGAATGTTATTATACCACGCCATCTGTTAGAAAACCAAAGAGTTAACATCGCTGCAACAGAACTAAACTCAATACTCAAATACATCGTAGTTAATCTACTCAATACTAGATGACACCACTAGAATCAGGTTGTAAAATAAACGCGAGCCCTCACAAAGCTCTTTGCTAGTTCTGCACCTAAAATTAATTACATTTCTCGTAGCTAAGTATCCACTACTATAACTATTGTTATGTGTTGATAACAGCACATAAAAATAGTAGTAAACAAGTTATCAATTCTATGAAGAAACTCAAAATCTAGTCTCAACAGCTTTACTCTTAGCTCATTAGCTTACGATATATGGCCTGTTTCAATTAGACAGCTGTCATCGAAAATAAAAGCATTTGATAAGGTCTATATTTTTTTTAAGAAATTAGTACTTCTTTTAAGTTTGATAGATGTAACATCAACAGCAAAAATCTTATTGAGAGCTATCACATCCGCTAAGAAACTAGAAGTCAAATCTCAACAATTTACAGGATGTAGCCCTTTGTAAGTTTGACAGCCGTTATCCAAAACGCAGATCTCAACGAGTCCTTTGATTAAATCTGTCTTAATTTAATGACAGTTGTCAAAAATAAAACTTACTTTAATTAATATGACATCTGTCACTTTGACAGCTTCACATTAACAGTTGTATACCTCAACACCAATCGAATAAAAAAAAATAGAAATAATATGTAACAACCTGTATACGTCAGGTGTAGGAGTCAAGCACCCTTTATTCACGCCGTAAATTCCGTGCGATGAATATGTTACGACCTTACCGTAACTTGTGGTATGGAACTTATAGCTGTGTTTATGGAAAGTGTTCAATTTTAAATAAATAAATAAATAAATAAAAAATCAATTTATTGCCTTCACCAAATTTACACGAAATATTCCTTAAAAAAGCTATATAATTTAATTTTGGGCAACAGGGTTATGTTATGTTTAAAATTTATATAACATTTTTTCCATAAGTGGTTTGCCCTGAGACATCTCGATTTACCGATTGTGTGTAAATTAAACTTATCAAAACAAAGTCTTATTCTTAGTACGTCATAACTGACATACCTACATTATTATGAATATATTAGGGCGAAGTGAGAGTGCCATAATTTAGGTCGAATATTCAAACGTCTACCAACAAGCAATTAACTTAAGGTTAAAAACAACTGCTAATCAGCAATTTGTATTTAACCTACTTTCATATGATAGAATAAGAAAATTTGAAATTATACTTGAATTTTTTTAATATTTTGTGTAAAAGTTGAACCATTATTACCTTTACCCCGTATTTTGGGGTATATGTAATAATCGACCATAGTTGTTCAGCAAATCAGTACTGAGTAAAAGCGGGGTTATTGCAATAAAACACTTTTTAACCTACACTTTGGTATTTATTTTAGAGAGTTCAAATAACAACACACAAAATTTAGGAACATGCTCCGCGGAAACCATTGCAAAATGATAACGAAAAAAAATTACATGTAATCATGTGCGGGATTCGAACCCGTGCCATCCAACCCTATAGCTGGGGTATGCTCTAACTACTAAGCCAACATGACTATGACGCGTGACTCGAATTTGTTCATTCCTTCCTTAACATCAGCTGGCGATGGAGCCACATCTAAAGTTCAACTTACGTTGTACTACCATGAACGAATTATAAATAATTTAATACCTTCCGCTGCTTATTTCCCATTAAAAAAAACTTTTGCACATGCAAGGAGAGCAAACGTTTTAAATAATACGCAAGGGGGTTAGGAAGGGTCTATAAATCTGCCAAACGCCGGAAAGTACATCGTTCACCACTCGGCGGGGACCATTAATAGAATACTTAATACATCTCAGTTCACATCTTCTTACCCTTATCCACTCATGGGGGTTGGTACACTATCAAATTTATTGATCATATAATATAATAAAGTAATTTTGGCAAGGTTACAAAAATTTTAACAAAGGTAAATAAAAAGGGATCGTTTATTGTACTTACCATAATTTAAAGATAAGCAATAATTTGACTGCAATTTCACGTGGCGTAAAGCGACAACAAACTCAGAAACATGCTTGCCTAGCAGTTACGTATTCACTCCATACTTGAAAACTCCCAAATTATTACAAAATCACAAATATACGATAGGAAAAATGTAAGTCATGTCCCGCACATGACTTAAATTTTTTCCATCGTATATTTGAGATTTTGTAATGTAATCCGCATAGCAGGCGTTACTGCAAACCTAACAATATTAAAAACTCCCAAATTACATTTATCGGGAAAAAGAGACGCTGGTATAGTGTTCCAAATTTCGGTCATACTTTATTTAACTGTCTTAAGATGACAGATGTCTTACTTTACCCATCCTAATGTAAAGATAAGCAAGAATCTGACTGCAATTTCGCGTGGTGTTAAGCGACAACAAAGCCAGAAATATGCTTGCTAGGCAAGCATATTTCTGACTTTGTTGTATATATATAATAACCAATAACCTCATTCACTTTATATTCGAAAACTCTCAGATTATATCTATCGGGAAATAAAGACGCTGGTATAGTGTTCCATACTTCGGTCAAACCTTATTTAACTGTCTTAAGGATGACGGATGTCTTACTGTACTCACCCTTATTTAAGGAAAAGCAATAAGCTGACTGCAATTTCATATGATGTAAAGCAACAACAAAGCCGGAAACATGCTTGCCTAGCAATGACCTATTCACTCTATACTTGAAAATTCCCAGATTATATCTACCGGGAAATAGAGACGCTGGTATCCATACTTCGGTCAGGCCTACGCATTATAAGGAGCAACGAAAGCGCTTTGGTAGTATTTTTTAGTATATATTAAATACGGATTCCACGTTTTTGTGCATTTTGTTCTCCATCAAACTAAAGGATATATAGGTGGTTGGCCTTTTGCGATTGGCCACCTGGCTAGTTACCACCCTCAAGTAGAGTTTGTCACCAAAACTGTAATGGTGTTCTGGCAGCAGCTGGCCTTGAGACCCAGTAATTCTAGAGTAGCTTGAACAAAATCCGCATTTTAACTTACCATTTGGTGAGATACTATATACAATAGTGGTCAAAGGCTAGCCTACCAGCAGAAAATAGAATACTCTAAAGGCCAGTTTCAGAATGTACGAGTAAGTTCCGGTTATACTACCCAGAACATGTTTAATAAATAAAAACTATCTTTGCGTTTCACAGTCATCGATTTAACCTATCCACCGGTAAAAGCTTTAAACTCGTTGTATGTTAACTGTCATTTTTATCATTCAATTATTTTATATTCTGGGTAGTATAACCGGAACTTACTCGAACATTCTGAAACAGGCCCTAAGAGGAACGAATTAAATAAATAATAGAACATAGCACTCCACAGTGAAGCTCAATGTTGGTTAGTCACCCTAACGCCATAGGCTATAGTCAGAATAAAGGATCAATGATTTCAATTTAAAGATATGCCAAAGCTAAGAAATTGTATAGCAAATACTCCTTGATGAAATTTATCGCCATCTACTGGATTTTATGGTCACTACGTTTACCGTGCGTAACGCGTGGTAGAAGAAATCGTATTTAACTAGTATCTATTGTGTGGGACTACCTCTAAATACCTCTAAGATTTTTCAAACAAAATATAAGTAGCTTTCTTTTGAATGGAAATTTAATTTTCAAATGCTTTATGCAATTGAATAATATATTTATTACTGGTGATTAAAATGTAGTTCCTGCACAAATTTGCGTATTCTGTACACAAGAAATTATATTTCAAAATTTATTAATATCAAGTAATCATCGTTCAAATTTGCAGCTCTACCTACCAAAATGGGTATATAATCACCCGTATCTTGATTGGTAGTTCCTTCTCAATAATAATTCAGTTTTGTACGTATGGGCATCATATGGAGCTAGCTTTAATGTATGATTTTCATCTATTAATATATATTGTAATCGTTAATTATCTCAATCATTTCTAAATAATTAATTAATGACAAAACAAATCATATATACAAATTATTTGAGTATATTTTTTTTGTTCCGGAAGGGAATCGAACCCTCGTCCTCCGATTTTGCGCCGGATACTTATTCCATTCGGCTACTGATTTTTTAACAACATCTTATATACAAATTTTGTACTCCAATAATTCGTAAATGTGATTTTTGTTCAGCACGCGATAGTGCTTATCTTAATCATATTTATTAAAGAAAAATACAAATCATATCGGACTTACGTTGCCTGTGCCCGCGTCGGTGTTACGCTATTATTTTAACACCGACAATGGTTGAACATTTCAAAATGGCTTCAGTCTTGTCCTTACGAAGTAATATATAAGTCAATGGTAGGGATGCATTCCCCTTGAAGCATAAAACAAGGGAAGCTACCTGCGAGTGCGACCGGGTACAGATGCGGAAAAAATCTATGAATAAAATTAGACTCAGGGAATTTATAACGCATACCAAACGTATGTAATTGAGAATACAGGATGACATTTACATTCTACCTTTTTTTTGTTTTTATTGAATTCGTACGGTTTGTTCTTTTTATATATATTTCCGATCTGTTATCAATCTTACTTTTGGTGAGTGATGATGTGGTCGAAGTTTGTCAACAGGCGTATCCTATTAGAACTGGTTTTCAAGAGCAGCTGCTGAACACTGTATGGTGACAAACAATAGCTACAAGCCAAGTAATTGAATCATTTCCTCTCACTTTTTGCACACTATTCCTGTATATATTGTGCAAGTGATTAAGTTAATAAAAAGCAAATAATTGAAATGTTTTCCACCGTCATTTTAGATTCGTTTCTTTACTACGGAATTTCTTTAGTAAGAAACTCGAGTAGATAGAGAATCAGAGGCCTTACCCAGTTTTTAAACGACTAGGCAGGTTCTTAGCTTTCGAAATCAAACCCTACTTTAATTATGTAACCAGGGGTTCCCAAAGCGTGCGCTGCGGCACCTTGGTGCGCCGTAGAGTGTAAACATCAGAAGCGCTTTAAGGTGCGAGGGGCACTCACTTCTTGATGTCTTATATATATATACTTATATACCCTTATATGTATCCCACAGAATTTCTACTCGGCTGCCTGGGCTACAACTCACTAAAAGTCAGGAGAACCCATGATCAATTAGGAATGATGTGCAAGATTCTGCACGGTAAAGTTGATGCACCAGATCTTCTTGGGCAGCTATGTCGCTTTTTCATGCCCGACAACTATTTTCGTAGCAGAAAACATAAACTGTTTGCTGTTCCGGAGCATAGAGCAGTAGCTCACAAGACATCCCCGATACCACGATCCCTTGCCGCGCTCAATGATCTCCTTGACTCTAAGCCAGATTGTGATCTGCTTGCAGGTGAGTGGAAAAATATCATGGCAGAATGTTTGACCTATTGTGAGGCAATTTAACTATAGCCAATTAGGAAAACTATATTATCATTGACCTTATTGGATATGTCATGTTCAAATGACATTTTATTATATTATAATTTTATTTTTTGTGTACATCTAAACTAACATGACATTTTATATATTTCTTAATTGACTTTGTTTTTGTGTAGGTACTCATAAGTATGATTTAATTGAAATTAATAGACATTTAATTTTAATATTGTATTTGACATCCTGAATCTATATTTTAATTACTGGTAATTTTTCATGTTAATTTTTATTATGTAATTTTGTAGCACCATACGTACCCCAATTCGGGCATTTATGAGTGAGATTATATTATTTTAATTATCTATGACGTCCAAATATTAATCATTTATTTGTATAAGTAATCATATGTAACATTATTCATATTATTAGTATAATTCATGTTTGTGCGGTACTAATTGAATAAATAAATGAATTATTTCATAGAACACCTTTCGAAGCTCACTGAACAATTTTCAAAATACGATACCCAAAAATTATTTATTTATTCATTCATTCTCACATGTAATTCACAGATATGAAGTCTAACATATTACATAGACAAACTACTGAGGTAATTAATAACATTCTGTCGAAACATATAATAGGTATCATAAAATATGTCAATCTCTGTGGATTTAAGATCTATTGCATATGCACTAGAACACCAGATTTCATTTTAAAAGAAGAAAGCAGCCTCTTTGTGCTTATTTGCGAATTTAAAACATGATTCACATGTAACGATTTGGTAGGGACCAAATCATTACACGTGAATGAAACCTTTTGCAACATTATATATATAAGTATATGAAGCTGCATTTTCAGCTGTAGCTATAATAAAGATCAGCAAATATGGCTTGAAGATCAACATGAAGTAAGAACCAGGATGAAAGTCACCCCGTGACCACGATCACTGCAAAGTGTTTGAAACGTCGGGACAAAAATAATGATAAATATACGCAATTTAAACCGTTTAAAGTTGTTCAATTACTATGTGTAATAATTGCGAAACCTAAGACAACATTATGAAGTAAAAAACTAGAACAACAAAGCCGGTCAAGTCTTGTCCCATGCATTGAAAAAAAATTGTGTTGATTACCAAGTTCAAACGTCACATTGATTAAGTTATCATTGTATTTTACTTATAAATAATGAATGTATTCCCATGAGTAATAATAATATAAATATAAATCCCAATATAAATAGAAAAAGGCTTTTTATGCTGCATGTTTTAGTTTGTGCGCCTACCCATTACCCTATTTAAATGACTACCTAGGGCCCCGAGAAATACTAAACCTGCTATTGCCCCACGAACTGAAAAAGTTTAGGAACCGCTGATGTAACCCATCTATTCTAACTTGATGGTATCAGGGTAGCGCTGTCATGCTCGACTTAGTGATGAATTTATTGTGATCCGGCCACTTTACGCCGGATGCCGGATAAAGCACCGGTAACCGCACTGACAGGTGATGTTTTTATCGAGGGGTCAGCGAACTTTCTTATTGTTTTAGGTATGTATATTTTTTTTGAATTCTCTCCTCCTTCTAATGAGACTCCGATGTCTATACGTCACCGTCCGTCCGTCGTAAAACAGAATGAGTTACACATTTCAAATTATGTAATTTGGTGATAAACGTTGATCTAAGGCAGCACTGGCCCACTCCACACTTTAGGTACGTCGCTACAGGTACATGAGCGTATCCGTCCGGACGGGTTATTGTACGGCGCGTGCCACGTCAGAAGAGAACAGAGCTATGCATGGCTATGCCATGTGTGAACTGCAAACAACTGATAGTTGTAAACCTTTCTTTTTAAAGTACAAAATCTTGACACTTTCATCTTTGTATATTTTAGAGGTTGCAATATTTGTTTATAACTATCCTTAACTTTTCTAATGATTAACAGGCAGCGTAAGGCAGGATAGGCGTGATAATAGCCAACTTTCATTACAACTTCATATGGAGAAAAGTTTAATGTGTATGGTGCCTACAATTTTTAACAAAATCCCAAAATGGATAAAAACAGTAGTAGTAATTTATTTAAAAGCAAGCTGAAAAAATCTTTGTTGACAGATAAATATTATTATAGGATTTCATAACTGATACATTTTAATCAATTCACAATTCATTTTTGACATATTAATTCTGACTATAAATAATAAAATATTTTATCCTCTATTGCTGACATTTATCCTATTCGCATTTCAGGTTCCTTTTCATTCTGACACAAATCAGATAAGCGCTGTAATAGGTCCTAATATAAATGTATCTCTAATGTAAATATAATCCTTGTAATTTAATGAAATTAATTTTATTAAAAAAAAAAATTAACCACTGACATAACCTAAAGTTTGTATTATTATTTATTTATTTTTTGTCTTTTGTGAATAATGCTTTTCTTCAAATTATGCATGTTTGTTAAATCTACCTGCATGCCCTTGTATCTCAAATGTTTGTACGCCTTTCAAGGCAAAACGTGTGGATCTTTTACTTTTATTGAACATCAATAATGCATTAAAATTATAGGTAGTATTTACCCATGTTTATGCAAATAAAATTATCTTTTTCTTTATGCGATTGAAAGAGACAGCTTGTAGGTATAAATATTATGTACTAACGAGCTTTTCTCTATTCTATTTGCGAGCTAACGTGCATTTTATTGTTTCGTATCCAAGTCCCTTATTTATTGGAATGCCTTGGCGGATTATATTATTATGTTCTAGTCCTTTTTGTGCTGTGCCTAAAGTAAAACAGTGGACTATAAATTCGATAGAATAATTTTTCAGGGGGGCTTCAATAAATGAGAAGTAAGTCTAAAGGAAAAGACTTTTTAGCCTGCCACGTAGGTTGTCATGGTATAGAACTCATTGAGTAGTACAACAATTTTTACATTGATAATAGTTACCAAGAAACCTAAATAAATGGACGGCCGTCAAATTTGTCAATATAAAACCCCGTAACGAATTATCGTTACGGGGTCCATCTCTAAAACTAGTTTAGTTTATTATTTTGTAATTCTAGGTTAGCCTGAACAACATCTTCGACCACATCATCACTTTCCATCAGGTGAGATAGTGGTCAAAGGCTAACCTATCAGGCATAAAAAAAATACAAAAAAAAATAGGGGAAACTCTAGTAGCCGGCACCCTCTTGGGCAAAATAATAATACAAAAATAATTTCAATATTATAAATTAAACTGCGGGCACTGTGCCCGCCGGGAGCTCGCAGACGCAGCTGCGCACTCGGTCTGATGATGAGCATCTGATTTGCTCAAAACCCGCGAGACGAATTCGATCCTCAACGTGAGTGTTTTCGGTAAATATGTTTTGGTTCAGGTAAGATTGAACTTGAAAAAAAGAAGGCTTACTTAGCACCAATAAAAAAAAGTAAAGATTAAAAACTGACCTTATCACCAACTTTGACAGTTTGCTTGACAATGTAGGGAATCCCCGGCACTGGTCCAAATATTGACGGCATCATCGCTGGAGCGAAAATCACTTTGACAGCCTGATTAGCACAGTTGCACCCACTTTGACAGTTAATAGTCGCCACCTTACAGTCACTTTTCACTTTACAGTCCTCTTTCTCTTTCCGGCAACAACAGTGATGACACTTCACTTCATCACTTTGACATTTCACTATATCACTTTCCAAATTTATTACCTCACTTTGTGGTTTCTCAGGGATCTCTTTCGTGACAGTTTTTGCCGTTGGTGTGTCTTTCATATCACTGTTTTCTTGTTCTTTTGAATTGTTGTTTTTTTGAACGAATAACTTTGGTTTTTTAGTAAAATCTTGGGGTAGTTCCAACAGGGGGGTTTTTCTTTTGATTTCTTTTGGTGTTTCCAGTAAATATGTTTTGTTTATTCTTGGTTCAGCATTGTCTTTGGTTTTTAAAAATGGATGCACTAGTAGTGTTTTCCGGGTCTGTCCGGAATTTGAGGCCCCTGACAGGGCCTCGGGTGGAGATCTTGATGCATCCAATTTGACAGATTTTTGAGCTTTATAAAAACGATATTTTGTTTACTCGGCAAGGATTAAAAACACAAACTTTTTTTTATATTTGTTGATCAATGTTTAATAGTTTCAAGAATTCTCAATACTCGTTAAGAAATACACGAAAAACACTCTCAGGAGAAGTTTTCATTTGTCTTATTATTACCAAGTGAACTATTGCTTATAACTAAATATTAAAATAAGCAGCAGTAATAATATTATCACTATGACAAAAATATAGTATTTTTATTTATGACAATTTATATTTTTATATTTAAACCAAAACACTTTTTGATTCAAGTAAAACACTGTCCTGTTTATCTAACACATCCTTTTAACTCTCACGATTTATTGACCTTTAATTTCAAACTTTCCAAACATTCAAAAGTTTATTGACCTTCACCTTCAACCACGTGGCGTTTGATCACAAACAAACAAATACACAAACAACAACATATCCATTGTCACTTTATAAGAAACATCTGGACATCGCCACTAGAATCCACGACAAAATACATGGCATAACAGTGATTACTTATTTAGAAAATTGTAAGGAAATGTTAGGAAAATGCAAGGAAATTCGGGGTACGTCCAGCCGCGACAAGTTTTTGGGTGAAACTGATTGAAAGGGAGGAGAAAGGGCGTTTTGGTGGGCGTGGTATTGGAGACACGCCTCTCTGTGCATGTTCTAAATATATTCGTCTAGATTTCTCCAAGATGGCTGGTTTTGGTTATGTCTGATTTATTCCGGCTGGGTATGTTTAAACTATGTGCTTTCCTGTCAAAAGATTTGAGCACTCACCCGAGAATTTTGTCGATAAACTTATTAAGTCGCCAAAGTAGTACCAAGTTCTTGGGAAATGCCCACTTAGGGTACTACCACCACCATATTAATATATATAATGTAATTTTTCTATCTTTAATAAGTACCTATAATTATACCGGATTCTTTTTTATAAATTCGGGAAATACATTTTACAAAGTTTTTTACAGTTGAATTGCTCCTGTTTTATTGCCTTTGGCTATCCTTTCATCGAGAATAAAAATAAATAAATAAAATAAAACATCTATTTATTACCTTCACCAAATTTACACGAAATAATTACTTAAAAACTATCATATTTAGTTTTGGCAACAGGGTTATGCCACATGAATAAATAACTGTTATTTATTCATGTAGTTATGCTCAGCATGTGCAACTTTAGTCCCTTTTCGCAGGAAAAAAAAATGCTGCTCTGTTTTCAGCATAACCCTACTCGGCAAGATGTTACCCGATATATAGGTCTAAACAAAAAAAGATGTGTTATGTATAGCTTAACAATATAAAATAATATAAAAACAGCTTATACAAGCAATCTAATAATATGAAAAAAAATGGTTTTTCGTTTTTGGGTACTGAAATGAAATATAAACGTAAATAACTGATGATCGAGTGAGATGTTGTTCAGGCTTACCAAAAATTACTGGTCATTAATGGAAGCTGCTGAAACACGCCGTTAAGAGCTTTTTTTTTTTTATGCCTGATAGGTTAACCTTTGACCACTATCTCACCCGATGGTAAGTGATGATGTGGTCGAAGATGTTGTTCAGGCTAACCTAGAAGTACTGGCTCTCAAGGACAGCTGCCGGAACACACCGTTAGGTGCTTGGCGACAGATTTTCTACTTGAGGGTGGTAGCTAGCCAGGCGGGCATTCGCAAAATGCCCTACCACCATGCAATGCCCTACCACCATGCAATGCTTGAAAATCTGTCACCAACCAAGCTTGGTGACAGATTTTCTACTATCCAGACAGGCAATTGTAAAATGCCCTACCACCATGCTATAACAACTGCCATAGTAATTTCACTAGCGGTCTCCCATCCAAGTATTGATAACGGCGAACGTTGCTTAACCTAGTTGATCAGTTAAGAATGATTAAGCAAGCTCTTTTTCGGGTGCATATTACTTAGTAGATGAATATCTTAATGAAAATAGTAGATTTAATTTTGACATGTAAAATGATTTGGTAAATTATTTTTGAATATTGCGTCCTCCTCTCTTCTAATGTGTCCGTGCCTGACAAGGTCCATCGGACTATGTACCTATACGTTTATAACATCTTGTACTGTATGGAAGCAATACAGGATCTTGAATCTTGCTTCATACAGTGCCGTAAAATGCAGTGCAGACCGGGCCCGTGGTGCGCTTCCAACTGTAGACATCGTGAGTGAGATCCATGGGTCATTAAACAGCTTCAAAATCAGCCATCCTATAGCTCTAAACAAAAAGTAAATAGCTATCAAACAATGCTGTAGTAATGTCCATTTAAATGCACTGCTATCTAGCTCTTTGTATATAGCTTATAGGTTAGCCTTTGTTTACTATCTCACCTGATGGTAAGTGAAGATGTGGTCGAAGATGTTGTTCAGGCTAACCTAGAATTACTGGCTCTCAAGGGAAGCAACATACCGGTAGATGCTTGGGAACAGATTTTTCACTTTAGGGTGGTAGCTAGCCAGGCTAGCATTCGTAAAATGCCCTACCACCATGCATTACTTCGTGAGCGAAATTAGTTATAAATTTGAAATTAAATCAGTGTATACATTTTGTTAGAAATTATATTTTTTGTCTTAGGATTTATCTGGCAGCTGGTGTTACGTGAACACTAATCTTAAAGAACGCTGTCTTTAAAGTTAATTTTCACGTAGCGCTTTCCACACAAAAGCAGTTTCGTCGTATTTTATATATATAGTGTCGCATCGCACAGATATTTTTCATGCATGTCCTAGAGACTAATTTCTATTCATCCAAATTGGCAGTTTTCTGTTTTATTATATATTTTATCTCTAAATGTAAAAATTCCCGTACTTAACGATTTCTTGCCGTCTGAAGCACGTGCACGGTCAATAGCAATGCCAATAGCGGTCCGTTGTGGTCATGACTTAGATGGCTAACCAAGTCATTCCCACAAAGGACTGCAAAGCTACTCAAGCGGTCATGGGACATTTGGTGTAGAGACGTTGGGTTCGTGGGGACCGGGATGGAGCTCATCTTACTTTACTAAACTACTAAATAGAATTTTGAATATGTACATCGAGAAAAGTAAAAAAAAATGAAATAAAAAATTACAGGCACAGGAGACGTTTAACATCAGGTGGTCTTCGTGCTAGTTTCGTCACAAACACATAAAAAACACAGTTGACTAAAAATGTGTGTTATTACAAACAGAAGTCAAATTTAAGAGGTTATAAGCATTTTTATAATAACCCTTTAAATTCAAATTGGCGTTTTCAGTATTTGTTGATTAACTAGAGAATAAATAGAAGAAATAAGTTAAGGTTAAATTAAACCTATATTTGAGATTCCTACATAGTTTTATTTTTGAGATAAATCCTGTTATAAAAATGGTATAAAATTGACCACAGAGGCGGCCCCACAATTATTTTAATTCTAGATTATAAAAATGTATGTAAAATGTAATTGACCTATTCTACTCAATGAATTTCAGACTTCAAAAACAGTTATTTATATATTGCTACTTTCTCATGTTGGTATTTTTTTATATTTTAATTCAGATAAAATCCATAATACAAGTCGATAAATCTCACAGAAAATAAGATAATAGATACTAAATTAAACTAATTAAGGTTTTTCGCCCATCATAATACCCATCCACTTATTCTGTAATGGGCAGTCAGACCTGGTCGTAATCATTTGCAGAATGCTGTTGCGACTGCATCGCACTTCAAATCGTTGAAGCGCTGAAAAAGCGAGGCAACCCTATCAGCACCCTGAAAATATCATTGTATTGGACTCGTAGGTCGCCTTGCAATTTGTGCACCATAGAAATATAATTAAATTGGATTTCTATTTTCACATGCGTGGTACTGATTCTGTTAAGGAACTAGAGACCCGTGATAAAGAAACGGATGGACAGACAGATAGCGGAGTCTCGTTAATAGGTGACATTGGTGTCATCAATAAATGATTTGTATTTGTAGGGCAACATTGTTCCCTTTGGGTACGGAACCCTAAAACGGAGAACGCCTAATCACATCTTTTCTTATCCCATGAAACATTTAAAAATTAGAGTTTTCTCGACCCCTGTGAAATAAAAATGTTGTAAAATCACCCTCTGTCACTGATCTTAATTTTTCTATTTGGACTTGCTGTCAAACATTTAATTTAATGATATTTGACTTCGATCATTCGTGTGATTTTGTGGAGAAATTTTACTAGGGCAATAACATATTTTACTAAGATACTCGATAAAACAATACCTTTCTCACTTACAAATTATTGAAGCACAATATTTTTGTCCCGGGTGCCGTATTCGCGCCCTATGCGTACACCACCGGAACACACTCTTTCTAGCCGAAACTTTGTGCTCCAATTTTATTACTTTATCCGTCATAGGGGCCGGTGCGTGGTCATCAACCAGAGACTTCATCTGATCCAAAATAGTTATTTTTGCAACAAGAGAGCAAAGTAGTTTTTTGCTGCGAGCGCTGATTTTGAATCCTGAGTGTGGCGAGGGATTCAAAGGCACGAGATGCAAAAAACCTTTCTCTCGTGTAACACACATAACTTTTCACTTTAGCAGCGAAATTACTTTAGCTGATAAAATAATAAACAGGAATAGATTGAAATAAGTATTATTTATTGAAATAACGTAACATTTTTGAAACTAAAATTAAATATTTTGAGGTTTTATTTGCAATACATACTTATTTTCGTTTAAATACAAGATTAAGTTAAAAATGTTAACATATGGGAAAGAAAATAATTTCAAAAACGTTTCTAGTTTCGTGTTCTCTTTTCAACCTCACTTGCACCGCTCCAAATACTCACAAAGCTATCGCATCGATTTAGGTGTACTCCAATCCACACAGTCTACATCGGTGGGTACCTTGCACCCCAATTTGTCAAATTAGATATAAATTTAGCGATCTTTGTCTCCGATTGAAATTCACGAAGCGATCGGTGAAACGGAAAAATCAACAGGAGTTTTGTGAAACGAAATTGTTTTTGGAATTTTGAAACAGGAAACTTATGATTTTCGGGGAGTTTCCATTTATAAGAAAGAAAAGTTCTACGAGAAGTTTTTTATGCCTGATAGGTTAGCCTTTGACGTTTGTGGTAGGTCATTTTGCGAATGCCCGCCTGGCTAGCTACCACCCTCAACTAGAAAATCTGTTGCCAAGCTCCTAGTGGTGTGTTATGGCAGCTGTCCTTGAGAGCCAGTAATTCTAGATTAGCCTAAACAACATTGTCGACCACATAATCACTTAACACCAGGGGAGATAGTGGTCAAAGGCTAACCTATCAAGCATAAAAAAAAACGTTCGCTTACATGCTGCAAGTTCAGTGCATTCTTTCCCGGTGTCTCTTATATGATTTGAAATTACTTCCTATTGGATCGACTCCCCTGATTCCGAGGGTTACCTAATTTTCCCAAGAACCTATTTAACTGTAAAGTCCGCTCAAATCACCCAATAAAACTTAACTACCTGTCCGAATTTACCTTAAGCTAACCCTACTTTGCCGGGTCTACCGTTGAACTTAATTAGCAGTTATGGGGTTGCTGTATTAGGGTTAAGGTGGGGTAGAAGGGTAAATGTGCAGCTGTGTAGTTTTCGTTTAAAAACTCAGTACTGACTACTGTTCCTTTTACATTCAGATGTTGATAAAGAGTTTTTAAGCTAAGAAAGAAACTTTTGTTTGGGGAATACTACATTTATTTCGTTTTATCGCACTTGTATTTTTGTGGCTCGGAACTATCGTGTCTTTCTCAAGCGATAACGTCTTGCTTCTTGCGAGGCGAACTCCCAAGAATACGTTTATAGATGAAATTTTGATTTTAAGACAATTACTATGATAAACTTTTCATCAATTCTTTATCCAACGCTAAACAGCAGTTCTCTCATGTGGCGTTAAGAGGTTACCATCACGCACATCTGCAATACCAGAGGGACCAATTAAGTGTTGACAGCCTTTGAAAATTATATGTATGTTTGGTAAACATTCATGATGGCATTACAAAATCACAAATATACGATAGGAAAAATTTAAGTCATGTGCGGGATTCGAACCCGCGTCCATCCACCCCTTGAGCTGGGGTATGCTCCAACCAATTGAGCTAACACGAGATGACGTCATAACTCAAATCTTTCCTTTCGTTCTTTAACCTACATATCTTTACTTCATATATCAACGCAAGTGGTACTATAGATGTCGCATCCCAATACGATGGTTAAAGAACTATAGGAAAGATTTGAGTAATGATGTCATGTCATGTCAGCTCAATTGGTTAGAGCATACCCCGGCTAAAGGGGTGGATGGACGCGGGTTCGAATCCCGCACATGAGTTAAATTTTTCCTATCGTATATTTGTGATTTTGTAATGTTATCCGCATAGCAGGCGTTATTGCAAACCAAACAATATTAAAATTATAAGGTTGCGTCATCATTTACAAGTATAAAATCAATTGCAAAATTGGTCCTGTTGTGGAGCGACATCTATAGTACCACTTACGTTGTACTACACGTAAGTGGTACTATAGATGTCGCTCCATCCCAATACGATAGTTAAAGAACGATAGGAAAGATTTGACTTATGACGTCATGTCATGTTAGCTAAATTGGTTAGAGCATACCCCGGCTAAAGGGGTGGATGGACGCGGTTTCGTATCCCGCACATGACTTAAATTTTTTTTCTATCGTATATTTGTAATTTTGTAATGTAATCCGCATTGCAGGCGTTATTGCAAACATAATAATATTTTAAAAAAAACACTTCTATCCCCTATCCCCAAGACTGGAGTACCAATAAAATGGAATTCCTAACAATCCTAAATGAACACGGTATCACGCGCAGGCGAGAAATATATATATATATCTTGCATGTATGGTTTCCTGTACATGCAAGACATTGAGAGTAAACGGAGCATTAACCGAGGTCTTTGTTTAACGAGTGCTTATAGAATATAAACAATAGACACGAAATTCATACATATGCATAATTCATTTACTTTTTGCGTGCCAAAGACCGCTTTCAGTACAGTCCCACCAACTTATCTGTTCAGGTGGCAGAAAAATTAACTAAAACTTTTCCTCAAATTGTGACAGTTTGTAGTTGATTTCCTTGACCAGTAGCGCCCTCGAAAACTGCACAGTTAAGTTGGTGGTACTATAAGTTGGAAGTTACAGCGCAGAAACCATCTTTTTATGTTCTTTCAAGCTGAAATCTTCAGAAGGCTTACACACATTTGGTTGATCAGCACATAAATATTCAAGGTAAGGAATGCACGATTATGTATTTTTTTTATTAGATAGATCGATGATAAACTCCTTATTGTAAAGCCTAGCATAATTTAATTTAACTAAATATATAACTTAACTAAGTGACACAACTACTAAGTGCGATAAAATCAACAGATACGTAATTGGTGATTAATTTTCCACTTGAGAAAGATCGTTAGTTTACTTAGCTGTTCTCAGCGAAGTTTACTTAGCTGTTCTCAATAGATCAGCAAAGTTAAGCAACGTCGCGCGCGGTCATGCGTTGGATGGGTGACCGCTAGTGACATTACTACTAAGCGTTTCCGTGCTTCGGAGGGCACGTTAAGCCATCGGTCCCGGTTGTTGTCTTAGGATGGCAGTCGTTATAGCATGGTGGTAGGGCATTTTGCGATTGCCCGCCTGGCTAGCTACCACCCTCAAGTAGGAAATCTGTCGCCAAGCACCTAACGGTGTGTTCCGGCAGCTGTCCTTGAGAGCCAGTACTTCTAGGTTAGCCTGAACAACATCTTCGACCACATCATCATTTACCATCAGGTGAGATATTGGTCAAAGGCTAATCTATCAAGCATAAAAAAAAGTACATTATTTGTTCTTCTTATAGTTATTTATTGACGTTGGATTACTCTAGATTGGTCGAGCCCTTGCGCCGTATCATTATTATACCTGTGTTTTGTATGACTTTATATTAGAGGGTGTACTGCTCGTGGGGTGCCGGGCTGCCCATGGGGTTCCGGGCTATAATGTCACCCCTCCAGACTTATAACGTTTCAGGCATACAAAGAACAAAGGTTTTCTTTTATGTAATAATAATAATGATAATCGTTTATTACTGCAAAGCGAAACATATGATAACATAAAGCATAGGTATGGTACAGTTGCTTGTTGTTGTTCTCGTAAAGCCTATATGATGAGGATTGCATTGGTACCAAGAAGTTTATATGATGACTGGAGATTGCATCATATAAACTCGCATTTCGCTGTTCGGTCTACTCGAAAAAATGAATGAAGATGCTATATTTGTATGGTACCTATAAGATATATATTGGGGTATGTGGATAAGAGGGTCACTTGTAATTGGCTGCGTGGCGTTTGTGACGGCACGTCGGCTTAAATGGAAATTATGCGGAATTGTCACTAGATATATATAGCTTTCATAAAGATTTTTTAAGTGTTTTATTAAAATTAATTTGATGTTATCTTAAAATACTTTTAAAATATTTGTTATTATTATGTATGTATTAGTTTTGTATGACTAAAACCAAATCCGTAACGGTATGAGAGTGTGCTAGACTTTGACGAAATTCGTATTGTTGTGCTAATAGTAAATATTGAATGTTTAGTTTTAGACACGTGTAATTTTCTTTAGAAAATTTTAGTTAGGATTTAAAATAACTTGGATTAGTTTCATCTTCACACTAAGAAAAATCTAAAGTCAAAAGCGCCCTAATGACTGCCAATTTATATGGTATAAGGCAAAAAACCGACCAAACGTAAATACGTACAAAAACGCCTTCCAACTAGAAGGCGTTAAACGAGGTCAGTGAAGGCGAATGTTTCTTTTCGTCTTCATTTAAGGTGTGTTTTGTGGTCTTTCTTAAATATTGACTTTTCGATGAGGCTGATTAAGTCGTACGTCATAGTGATAATCACCGTATATAAACCGCCGTAAAAGTAAGGTATATTTTATGGTCAATACTGCAATTATTATCGTATTAAGAAGTTCAATTCTGAAAATACTTTACGGAAGGTGTTTTTGACGGTTTTGTTTATTATAAAAGATGGTACATTTTTATTGATTGGTGATAATCATCTTAAGACTTGTGAATTCACCTTGCGTAGTTACAATTCAACGGTAAAAGGTCAAATTTGCTTTAAGCTCCAAAGTTGTTTTTCTCAGTGCAGATTTGTGTACAAGACTACATTTCTCCAGTTCCTCTTCTTAGTCGTGGTCGTTGTCACTTTACAATCCGTTGCTATTCCTCTCGAATTGACAGCTTCTTCGCGTATCTGTTCACGGGACCATGTATGCTACCTTTATTTGGGCTAACGTAATGGTGATCTGCCGCTAGGTCTTGTCCCTTGAATCTTGCCCTGTACTGCTAGTTACTACGTTCCACTGAAGAATCAGCGCTATGCTATACATGCCTAAAGAATGTAGCTTAAGCAATTCAGGGAAGACGCTGGTTGATGTCGAGTTCTTATAAAATTGACTGGTTCGTTCTGAATCCCGTCCATATTTATTTTTTTTATTTACCCAGGACCATTACGAGAGTCTCTATCCTCTTTCTTTCTAAGTTGACTGAAATAAAAAAAATATTATTATTATTATTAGTATTCGTTGCCATGGAAACTAAACAACAAAATATAACCGGTGAAATTGTTTTGTCAGTTATAAAATGTGAAATCAGGAAACATGGGGATGTTATATTATCAGGGGTGATAGTCTCATTCGTGTGCGTATGTGCGTCTACTGCACGCTTGTCTTCCTATCTTTGTCATTCATTAAAATGCATCATATACAAGTACTGTATGGTATCAGCCGGATAGTCCACTGCTGAGCACAACCTCCCCCAATACGGGGAGGTTTGCCATAATCCCCCACACTTCGCCCCCAGGCTTGGGGATCGCAGTGTGAGATATAATTTCCCCAGAAGCTGCTGCTGCCCACATTATGGTGTGTTACCCTTAGTCGCCTCTTACGGCACCCTTTGGTTGAGATTGGGGGTATGGCATTCTAGCCCGGCACCCCACGGGCCATATTCATATACAAGTAGCTGTGTGCAATAGGGACAGCTACACTTTCAGTCCAATCTGCATCCAATTTGCTCGTGTTATATTTTCTCCACACTATATTGTCGTGATATTAGACCGTACCCGATCTTCTTTTTTTTATATAAATCGATGGACATAAGTAAGTACAATCGGAGATAACAATGTTATATTATTTTATTTAGATATGGAGTTGTTTGAAAAGGAGAATACTGCCGTAAAAAAATATGTTGGAAGCGATGAATTCAGTTGGAGACATTTCCTTAGACAGGTAAGTATATTATTTTTAACTCAAATTTATTTTAATCATAATGCTTTTTATCTTGTAATTATTGAAACTAGGAGAGTTAGTAGGTACATGAGTGTTTTTAACAAATAAATATAAACAACGTAACAGACTTCGTAATGAAAAGTATTAAATATATGTTTGATTTAGTACCATATCAATTCAAAACACTGATATCACTATATCATGGTCCGACTTCCACAACTTTTTTTATTTTTTCAGTGTTGGAAGTCGCATCCATATCTTTTATTTTTTTTATCAATTTAGTGTCCCGCACCGTTTACAAGACAAGATCAAGGCAACAGCAAAAGACCAGAGCCCCAATTTTCTGCGTTATCTGCGATCGTACTGCTGTTAATGTCAAATTCGGTAGTCTGCTTATTCTAGCTCCTAATCGCCGTTGTATAGCAATCGCGTCGCTATCGTATGGCTGTGCTATGGCTTGCAAATGTTAACACTGAAATAATAATGAAAACTTCTATCAATCAAGCATCAGTCAAAACATAAATACAGTGGTTTTCTAACAAACAATACATTAAGTAAATATATTTATATCTTTTAGCTATTTTTCTATCTAAAATCTATGCTATGCTATCTATGCCACTGTAGCAACGCAATCGCAACAAAATAGCTTACAGGATACCAAATATGTCAATAACTATTGATAGCAAGCCACTGACTTGACTACGGATACTGTCAAAAACTAAAATTTTCATGCAATTAAGTTCCGTTAACGTCGTTCAATAGCTAAGAGAATCGGGCCCTGGGTGGCCACTGTGGATCACCCTACCTCATAGAATACCAGCATGGCACAGTCATTGCAAGGAAACAGCCAAAAAGTAATGTTTGAAAAAGTGGGTTGGACTAGGTGAAACTTGGCCGGTTAAATACAGTCAAGAATAAAATTGGTGCTATAATAATGTCAAAATACGTCATGAGGTACCAGCATGAAACCTTGTTCATGCGATAATACTCGATAGGAAAGACTAGAAAAATACAGTCGGCCACGCCCCATATTGGCAGCTTAGTCCAACTGATTTAAGAGGCCTTTTAGATTTTGCAGCCCTCTCACTCGCACTTTTAGACATAATTTCAAATAGCAACAATATGGTAATGATTATTTAAAATGTAGTCTGACATTATTTCCCTGCATGCGACTATAGATGTTCTCGACTAATTTTCATGTTGATATCTGTAATGGGGTCCAAACCACGTAATTTAGTTATTTAAAATTTTGGGCCTCTAATTCTAATTGGACTCAACATGTTACAAAATAAAAATATGTTAAGACTAGGTGCAAAAGGCAAAATAATGTCAGATCACATTTAAAGTTATTACCAAATTATTTCTATTTGAAATTATCTTAAAAATTCCGAGTGAGAGTGCTGCAAAATGTAAAAGGCCTCTTAAGGTCGCATTTGGGGATCGTTTTTACGTCACAATAACCAATTTGCAACCAATGTGACTTTGACCAACATACTATCAAAATAACTGGTTCTCCGAACCTAAGGGCAAATAACCTCTCGCGATCGATGTAAGTATACATATATAAAATTAGTCGGATGGAAAATGAAAACTGCTAGAGTAAGGATTGGCAGACGAGGAATTTTGATAGTAGGTTAGTCAAAGCCATGGTAATAAATTGGTCGCATACTGGTACTCTATGACGAAAAAACGATCCCCGAATGTGACCTTAAATCAGTTAGACTATGTTGCCAAGAAGGGGCTCGTCCAAATATTTTTTTCTTGTCTGTGTTTAGAGGAACGGGAAGAGAAGCTCCTAGAGAAAAATAGGTATTTTAACAAAGTTATGCTAAACGCCCGAACAGAATAGTGCGATAAGGATAATTTCTCTTCAGCTTCTTCAAGTTTTGACTTAGAATTTGCCCATGATTTGCGTTCTGGGAGAAAACTTTTCTCCTATAGTAAACATTAAACAAATCTAAAAATGTTGGTCTTATTTTATAACTGACAGAATAAACTAGGTTTATAGGTTTTTCTTTTTCTATAAATATAGTTATTTTCCTTTAAATAATTCACAAATTAGAGATACAATCCCGCACATGACTTAAATTTTTCCTATCGTATATTTGCAATTTTGTAATAGAGATACAAGTATTGAGTAAATTTCGGTATTTAAATAACCATTAATTCAAATTCCTTTAATATAATGATAAAAATCAAAACCTATAAACCTGGATATTCATAATGTCTATAACATTTCCAAAAATCATCAAAATCTGTGATTATTTAGGGGGGTAGAAACGTTTCTCATTTTGTATGAAAATTCGAGACTTCCCTCCAGTCAGACTATGTTGCCAAAAAGGGGCGCGTCCGAACAAATTTTTGTTGTCTGTGTTAATAAGTGTCTTTTAAGATATATTATGTAAGCTACCTATGAAGTGGAATAATAGTACAATTTTTCAGACATTATATCAGATCAAGGTCCACCTAATATTAAACGGTAACCTCTGACTATAACAGATGCATTTCGCCGCATGCACTGCGCCATGATACTTAACAACTTATCACCCTGAGATATGTTGTTAAGTCTCATGGGCCTGAAATTTTTAATCACTTACTGGCTCTCAAGAACTGTTACTGGAATACACTGTTAGGTGATTGGTGACAGATTTTCTACTTCAGTGTCGTAGCTAGCCAAGCGAGCATTCGCAAAACGCCTTTCCATCAAGCAGTAAAGCTCAAGCCGTCGCATGAGTGGGGATCAAACCATGTTCCTGCGGCACTGCAGTCCATAGATATTACCACTTGGCTGTTATTGTTTAAAAATTTAAAGTGGAAACTCAGCCCTATGGCGAGAAATTCAAAATTGTATATAATTATCATTTTTTCAGGTCTTCATAGCAAGTTGTTCTTGGGTACTATTCTTTTGCATGGGTATGTTCCTTGGTAGCCCAACGGTGATTATTTCCCAGATGAGACGAGAAGCTAACTCCACCACAGTAGTGTCTGAAGAAATGGCGTCTTGGCTTTGTAAGTTTTTTAATATACATTAGGGCCTGTTTTAGAATAAGTCGAGTAAGTTCCGGCTATACAACCCAGAACATAAAATAACTGAATGATAAAAATGACAGTTAACATGCCGCGCATTTCAAGCTTTAACTGATGGATAGGCTCAATTTATGACTGTGAAACACAAAGATAGAGTTGTATTTATTACATATGTTCTGGGTAGTATAACCGGAACTTCCTCGAACATTCTGAAACAGGCCCTTAATAATATAATTCTTTACTGACCACTTCTTATCTCCTACTTTGTTTTTTTATGGGATATGATGGCAAAAGAGCAGGTGGCTTACCAGGTGGTAAATGATCAGCTCCGCCCATGGACATTTACAATACCAGAGGTCTCGAGGATGCGTTAACGTCCCACCACCTCATCGGAAATAACGATAGAACTCTTTGTGAACAAGTTCGTCCGGGAAATACTGCCAACTTATCTCTTTCTACAGCCAAGCAGAAATTTTCCTATGACTGTGTTTTAGTTTGATGAGTCTGGGAGACGTTGAAATAACAGGCTCGTGAGATGTAACAACTTTGTCTCAGCGTAATTTGGCGCTTGTGTCCAATGCATGTTTTATAGTGAGAGCTTAACACCAGGGGAGCCTCGTGCATGTTCCACCACAATTCCATAAAAAAGACGAATATGCTCTCATTTTAAAGGCTCCTAAGTCTTATCTCTTCGGAAATACTTCACATGGTTGCTGGTGCCAGATAGTAGTAGTGTGAGGCTGAAAATGCACTGAGAAATGCCCGGTTGTGAACTTCCAGACGTTGACATTTAATTGATGAAATATTATACTCTGTCGGGACATCCGATGGGGAAACTAAGCTTAAACACAGCTCAGTATCAGCTGAACAGTTCCTGGGGACACTCCCTGTGATATTAGGGGAAACGATGAGTTATCCAACATCTCTACGCAGGGCTAAAGGGTCGAGCTGATCGGAGATAGCTAGATCATCGACGTCGGCTTAGTAGTCAAGCCGCTCTGCGTTGAATGTAGTCAAATGGAAAGAGCTAGTACTGTGAAACCCACGTCCACAGACGATAGCAGTACTACTTTTGAGGCCAAACATGCATCTTGGATACTATTTTAGCCTCAACTTCCAAAAGACCGTAAAATAAAACCACGATCAGTAAGTTACTGCAAAGTAATGCGATTCTGGTTAAGGTAGTATTTTTTTTATATATAGCTGAAAGGTTAGCCTTTGAACACTATCTCACCTGATAGTAACTGATGATGTAGTCGAAGATGTAGTTTAGGCTAACCTAGAATTACTGGCTCTCACGGACAGCTTTTGAAGCGCTCGTAGCGAAGTTTGCTTAGCTGTTCTTAACCGATAAGCAAAGCATTTTGCGAATGCCTGCTCGGCAAGCTACCCACCCTCGAGTAGAAAATCTGTCACCAAGCACATAACGGTGTGTTCCGGCAGCTGTCTTTGAGAGCCAGTAATACTAGCTTAGCCTGCACAACATCTTCGACCACATCATCACTTACCATCAGGTGAGATAGTGGCCAACGGCTAAACTATGAAATAAAAAAAAAATCTGTCGGACCACACCAATAAGTGCGTGGCGACAGATTTTGTGGTGCTGTCTTCAGCATAGCAATGAATACCCCTGAACTTATTATTGATATGCCTGAGAAACAGTGTTGGAGATAGCAAACAGTCTTGCGGAACATCAAAATTGACCGGTTTTAGGTCGGAGCATGCACCTTCAACAACGTATTCGATGCTCCAATCTGCCAAAACACTGGAAATCCACTTGCACAATTTTTTAGAAAATCGGAAGCTAGCAATATCTCAACTATGTTTCAAATGTTACTACTGAGTTCAAGGCCATGTTTGTTGTTTAGAAGTTTATTTAGAGAGTGGTTATCAGAATATGTACTTAATTTTTTTGCCTATTTACTTTACTCCCGTAATCTCCCTACAGATTGATTTATACACAATCTATTTTATTGCAGCTTCAACGTTTTGCTACAGCGCCATACCCTGGGTGTTCATTTTGCCGTACGTCTCTAGAATCTACGGCAGAAAGAAGACTGCCATAGCCATTTCCTTAAGCACCGTCATCTCTTTTACTGTTTTCTTATTTAGCTCCACAACAACCTCAATCCTTATTGCTGAAGGTTTGATAGGTTTGACACACGCAGGCATATTCACTGTTAATATAATAATCATATCTGAGTACACATCGCCTAAATACAGGGGTATATTGCTAACACTTAAATCAGCTAGCTTAGTGTGGGGTATTTGGATATCGAACGCTATAGGAACATATTCACGCTGGAAATATATTCCTCTGATTGGTTTAATTTGTTCTATATACAGCTTGATGGTGTTTTTTTGGCCCGAATCTCCGCGTTGGTTGGCAAGTAAACAAAGATTCACTGAAACTAGAAATGTGCATAGATGGCTAAAAGGGACTGGTCAACATTCAAAATTAGAATTAGAACAGCTGTTAAAATCTTCCACTAAAAATGAACTAGAATATTATAGCTTATGCAATTTAAAATTCATTGCTATGAAAGAGTTTTACCTACCCCTATCAATAGCGATTACATCAGTACTTCAATACCACTTTTCAGGTAAATTTGTTTTTACGATATATGCGTTAGATGTAATGAAGAGAATCATGAACAACGAAAGCGCTGCATATAGAAGTATGCTCATTTTAGATGGTTTTACAGTTGCAAGCACATATTTAGGTTGCGTTTTTGCTAAACTTTTCAAACGGCGGACAGTTTTGCTAACAGCGTCGAGCATAGCTATTTTATTTTTATTTATTTCGTCCCTATATCTTTACCTAATAAAACTAAATATAATCTATGAAAATGTGTATTGTTCCATATTTTTGTTAGGTGGGTTTTCTGCGTCTATATGTTGTGGACCAATGATAATGTCAACAACATTGTACGGTGAACTTATACCTTTGAAATATCAGAGTGTTTCTATAATTGTTATATCGATGGTCTTCTTTTTAACTCAAGGTACGCTGTTGAAAATTTCACCTATAATTTTCAATACATTAAGCATGCCTGGAACATTTCTTTTTTATGCTGTTTGCTCATTGGTATGTTGTGTATTAATGTACATATATTTGCCAGAAACTAAAGATAAAACATTACTAGAAATAGAACAATATTTTAAGTAAGGTTTTTTAGAGGAGAGTAAAATAGTGATGAGACATCCTTCATAAAATACAAGGAAAAAATACATTTATTATAAATTCTTATAAATAAACATATTCTAAAAAAATACATTTATTATATATTTAATCTAGTTTGCCATAATTTTGTAAAATTGTTACTTACGCAGGCAGTTTATGCAAAGTTTCAACATAAGAATTTTAATATTGTTAGGTTTGCAATAACGCCTGCAATGTGGATTACATTACAAAATCACAAATATAATATAGGAAAAATTTAAGTCATGTATATTATATTTAAATTACAAGGTTGCGTCATCATTAACAAGTATAAAACCAATTGCAAAATTGGTCTTGTTTGTAGTACAACGCAAGTGGTACTATAGATGTCGCTCCATCCCAAGAAGATGGTTAAAGAACGATAGGAAAGATTTGAGTTACGACGTCATGTTATGTTAGCTCAATTGGTTAGAGCATAAGGGCTCAAGGGGTGGATGGACGCGGGTTCGAATCCCGCACATGAATAAAATTTTTCCTATCGTATATTTGTGATTTTGTAATAAAAATTTTAAGTTGGTCCCATCGATTCAAACGTACTAAAAGTTTTGCGTCACTTAAAAAACAACATGTTATAAACAAAATATTATGTTTTTTGCTTTTCAAAATACTCTCCTTTACATATTAAACATTTATTCATGCGATCGAACCATTTTTTAGTACCGGACGATTGATTGCTGATTGAACGCTATCACGGCCTCTTCGGAGTTGGTAAAAGTGACTATGTCCAGGATGGGTGACAAGTTGTACTTTTTCGGAAGCTAAAAATGACTTTGTTTTGTTGGCCGTGTGTGAAGAAGCGTTGTCATGATGTAGGAGAACGCGGCTTTTTGGTCGTCTTTCGCGAACTTATTCTAACATCCTGGGTAAACAAATAGTAGAATACGCGGCATTAACACTCTCTTGATCTTCAAATGGAATTGTGCAGATGGGACACGGGTCCGACGAGAAACATTGGGGAAAAAACGCGTTAATTTCATAATAATATCAATGTTTCTCGCCTGCCTCACTTTTGTTGGCCTGTTCTCATTTTCAAACACCCATTCATAAGATTGCTGTTTTTTTTTTCGGGTTCAAAACAATAAGTCCACGTTTCGTCTCCTGTGACAATGTCATAAACAGCATTAGAATGTCCGTGGTCGTATTTCAGTAGCATCTGTGAGCACCATTCCACGCGAGCCCGCTTCTGGTCCGCTGTCAGTTCATGAGGGATCCAACGACAACTTAGTTTCCGAACTTTTAATTCTTCGTGTAAAATTTCTTAATTTGTCTCATATCCAATAGTCCTCGAATTGTCTCATAGATAATCCGTGGGTTTTTTTTCCTTTTTTTATGTTATTGTGACGGAACAAGCTCGAGGCCCACCTGATGTTAAGCGGACTAACCTCTGCATATAACAGATGCATTTCGTCAGAAGTCATCTGTTATAGGCCGAAGAATTGCACTGCGCCCGTCACCTTGAGACATAGTTATTAAGTCTCATGTGCCTGTAATTTCTTTGGCTCTCAAGGACTGCTGCTGGAACACGCCGTTAAGTGCTTGGCGACAGATTTTCTATTTGAGGGTGGTCGCTAGCCAGGCGGGCTTTCGCAAAACCGCCGCGACTCCGCTTTAGGTGGTGTATCCTGGTGGACCAATTTTGAATGACATTTTCGCATAAATGGGGCTCAATTTCAAGAAGAGCGCGAGTTATGTTGGCCTTCAGGGCGGCAATTGACTGTGGTTTGTCTGCATAGACAGGGGTTAAGAGGCACGTGAAGTCTCTAACTTCACGTAACCCCAGAGAAAGTAGTCGAGCGGTGTTAAGTCACACGATCTTGGTGGCCAGTAGATGTCGCCACCACGCCAGGTGACAAAGCCTTCGAATTTCTCATCCAATAAATTTAATGTTTCCCATGCTGTATGGCAAGTGGCGCCGCCCTGTTGGAACCACATGTTTGTGAGTCCATAACATCTAACCTAGGCCATAAAAAGTTTGTTATCATTATCCGAAATCGGTCGCCATTGACAGTGAGCGCGGCTCCTTGCGAATCTTCGAAGAAATAAGGGCCGATGATACAGCCGAACCAAAATCTTTTTTAGAGTGTAGAGGCACCTGATGAATCTCCCGTGGATTTTCGTCGCTCCAAATCTGGCAATTTTGTTTGTTAACAAATCCACTCAACCAGAAATGAGCCTCATCACTGAAGCTGTTTTTTTTTCCGAGAGCAGGGCCAGCCACCAAATGCTCTAAAGAGCAATCAGCGAATACATGGCGCTGTCTGTGGTCGTTGTGTTTCAGCCGATGAGCTAAATGAACTTTGTATGGATGAAAACCCAAATCTCGACGCAAAATCCGCCAAGTTGATGTCGCAGAACGACCCAGCTCTTGTGCACGACGCGGTATGGACTGTTTGGGGTTTTCTCGCGCCCTGTCCCGAACAGCAACAATATTCTCCAACGATCTTGCGTTTATTTGACGTACAGGCACTGTTTCATCGATCACCGACCCCGTTGTCTTAAATTTCTTCATTAAACGACGTTTGTGGACTCCAGGATGGCCATGAACGCCATAAATTGGACGCAATGCACGGAACGTTAGGCGAATAGAGCACTGATTTTGATAGTCAATTTTAACAATTTCTATGAGTTGTTGAAGCGTGTAGCGTTCCATGGTGAAATGTCACGACTTAATATGTGTTCAGGTCAAATTTGACAGCTATCACTTTACCAAGATGGCTACTATGCGCTGTCAAAACTCGCGCGTCCCTATTGATAAACCCTTTACATAGGTGAGTTACACAATCTTTAATTAGTTTAATTATTTGCCAGCATTGGAAATTTCAATTAAGTACTTAAATATTGTAAATGTTTACATCCAACTTTGTTTCTGGGCCGCGTTCCAAGGCTCAGAGTGTAGTTGTCGGTTGCTTTAACTTGCTCGAAGGTTTGGAACGACCCGGTTGTTTTATAACCTCAAATATCGATTTTTGGCGGGGAACTAGCAAAATATTTAGAAGTTTTATGATGTTTGAAAAGCAATAACTACCGTTACCTGCAAAATACAAAAGAGTGGCTATAATTCTCTCATCAGGAAATGTCAAGGTCATGTCAGTTAAAGATTCAACCTTTTAACGACCGTTTTTGATAGTTAAAAAGTTGCGCTCTACTCGGAGGTTGTGAACGACGTTAGATTGAAAAGATGCACTCCGAGTGCGCTCTAACCGAGGTTCCGAACGACCCCCTTCACAGAAGGAAGTTGTTGACAGCTGTAACTCAATTCCGACCTAGAACAGCTGCCAAAGCCCACATATGGCCCTTTTGCGATATTGTTCAATATATTTAATTAGGTATACGTTGCCTACCTATATACATCTACCACTACTGGCTTACTATGTAGGCTTGAGGTTTAATATATATATATATGCTAGTTTATTTATTGTCAATTTTATGTGCCTTCTTAATATTCCATTGTGTCTTGATAATAATTAATATTGTATGATCTGAGTTGGTCGAAATATAGAATTATTATTATTATTATATATATAATAATTGCCTTGTGGTTTACTGAATGTATGTTTTTTGGGAAATCAATTAAAATATGAATGTTTAAATGGACTTGTAATTAGCGATAACACATCTCACTACTGAATATATATTTAAGAAAATTGTTAACATTTTAAAACTTTATAGGATTAAGTTTAACATGGTTTATAATATTTTTGCTGTAGTTTTGAATGAACTTCTTTTCTTTCTTTATTTCTTTCTAATTTAATAATCATGTAATTATTATACTTAAACGCCGTTGGTTGTATAACTATAAAGAAATTACAAATACATGTTTATAAATGTAGTATAAATAAATAGTGGGCCAGGAATATATAAATACTGACTCGAAAAAATTATTTCATCTTTTCCAATACTTCAATGTACACTTGCATAGGTAACAATAATAATAACTCCAGCAAACGCCTGAAAGAGATTGCTGCCTAGCAATAAGGACACCAATAATAATAACTCCAGCAAACGCCTGAAAGAGATTGCTGCCTAGCAATAAGGATACCAATAATAATAACTCCAGCAAACGCCTGAAAGAGATTGCTGCCTAGCAATAAGGACACCAATAATAATAACTCCAGCAAACGCCTGAAAGAGATTGCTGCCTAGCAATAAGGACACCAATTGTACTATTTTAAGGTACTTATATTATTTAAGTATTGTAGTAAATATAAATATTCAAACATATTATGTCTATCTTTCTTAAAACTAAAGCTTTTTATTTATAGCTCATGGGCTAACCTCAGACCACTATCTCGCCTGACGGTAAGTGATGATGTGGGCGAAGATGTTGTTCAGGCTAACCTGGAATTACTCTCAAGGACAGCTGCAGGCACACACTATTAGGTGCTTGGCGACATATTTTCTACTTGAGGGCGGGCAATCGCAAAATGCCCTATCAACATGCTATATCGACTGCCAGCGTAAGACAACAACCGGGACCGGCGGCTTAACGTGCCCTGCGAAGTACGTGCACGCTCAGTAGTAATGCCACTAGTGGTTACCCATCTAACTCATGACCGCGGCGGTGTTGCTAACTTAGGTCATCGGCTACGAACAGCTAATTAAATTTCGCTACGACCGCTTCAAAACTGATGATGCAGTCGAAGATGAAGATGAAGGTTAACCTAGAATTTTTGGCTCTAATAAACTGCTTCCCGAACACACCGGTCTGGGTCTAGGTGGAACTAAGCAAACTTCGCTACGAGCACTACAAAACTATTAAACTACTAAATTGTAACTATTAAAATATTTATTTGTTCATAAATAGAACATTTATGGGTATTCTATAAAAATAAATCATTCAAATACAATCATAAACAGCCAACTTCCACCATTTAAAAATACCTCTTTCATTAGAAAGGGCATAATCCACGCTTGGCAGGCGTCTTGGGGATCGCAGTGTAAGGTGACATTTCTTCAGGCACTACTTTCTAGTATTTTTTCCTTACGTAGTCTTTTACGACCTCCACGTGAAGATATGGAGGAGTGCTATTCTAGCTCGACTTATACCGCAAGGGGAGGTCAAATGCCGTCAAAAACCGTGCAGTATTTTGTATAACAAAATCGCCTAAGATAATGTGCCAAAAATTTGCGAAGAATATGGCATCTCAGTTTATAGCAATATTGTTCAGCAAACGGTCATTGAGAAGCATAAGAAAGAGTCTAGCTGTGATGTAGGACTATGCTAGCATATAGTTAGAGCATCTAATTATTGATATTCTGAAACTAATTATAAGCTGGCGGTATGTCTTTACTAATAAATACTACGAACTATATACAACACTACAATATGATACAAAATACAACACAAAATATAAAAAAAATTTAATGTACAGCGATTACAGTGAAAGCATTTAGACAACCAACAAGTCATTGCAAACTCATAGGCAGTCCAAACGCTCGAGCCCACTACCAGTTGGCAGCGTACCCAGCATGCTCCATTGAATTGCAATGCTTGTTCGTTGAGCCAAATAGGTGCCAGTCATGCATCGCATCGACCAAGCGGTCTGATAAGGTCTGGAAAATATGATGAGCTCTCGGTCCCCACGGACCCAACGTCTCTACACCAAACGACTCAAATATGTAACCCCTACCGAGGTTAGCATACTTGCGCCGCTTGAGTTGCTCCGCCGTAGTAGCCGCGGCACCAGCCCTAACTTTGGTTTGAAAAAGATGTGACGGCGCTAAAGTGTCTACACATGTACCGTCCCACACTAAGGGCCGCCCTAACTTCCACGGAACCTGAGTCATGCCGTCAGGTCTTTTATGTTTTATGTTCCTAGGGATAACAGTATAACGCGTTCTGAATCTCCTTTAATCCGAATCAGACGCCACTTCAATGCACTTCTCGACGCCAACACCGAAATTGATATTGTGTGACAAATGGAATATTACTTTTTTTATGTTTTTACAATATTGTGAGAGTCTCAAAGACCAATGGAATGCGCCCTAGCGCCCTAATATATTGATATGTTTATTTGTAAATTTATTTAATTTGACATTATAGTACCGCCAACTTAACTGTGCAGTTTTCGAGGGCGCTACTGGTCAAGGAAATCAACTACAAACTGTCACAATTTGAAGGAAAGTTTTACTTCATTTTTCTGCCACCTGAACAGATAAGTTGGTGGGACTGTATATTGTACTGTGAGTCCCGCACATGACTTAAATTTATCCTATCGTATATTTGTGATTTTGTAAGATATTCTAACGTTTTGAGTAAAGGTTTCAGACCTTTACTCAAAACGTTTTAGGTGTGTTACTCATGAAGTGCCACCGTACTCGTATCGTTTTAAAAAAGGTTCGTAAATGAACAAGGTATGATACTTTTAAAGTACAACCAAGTTTTTAGGACTCTGAAGCTATAATGTTATACTCTTTATTTCTGTAGCTACTACTAAGTAAGATCAAATCTATCTCTGACCTATTATACCTACATAATATATATTAAGAAGTTCGTAAACCTACAGCAGTGTTCAATTTCATAAATTTTAATGTTAGGTAATTGTGTATAATTACTCTTTTTTGTAGAGGTTTAAGTGCACCTACGGATATGCATTTCATTACATTAATGTGGAATAATGTGTTATTTATTATTGTGGAACGAACAAGTCAGAGATGTTGTTCTAAAATCAGTGAATGAGAATTCAAAATGTTCATGTTTTCCCCACAAATGGATGGCTGTGCAAATTTGTTGCTTACTTGGTGATATATACACATTGTGTAAAGTTAATTGTACTCTGAAATGGAAGAAGGGACTCACAAATTCCTTTTACATATCTTACTGAGGTAGGTGCCCATCTGTATTTTTGATGAACGCTGAAACCATGTTTGATGCATTGATCTCCACTACTGTAAATATTACTATATGATACGAACCTCTGAATTATTGTCCCGACTATAAGTAAGTACATTCTTTCAGTCTTTTCGCATTTGTACCTATGTTATGATCATTTACAACATTCTGCCAGCCATTGATTTGTCGCTTTTTTCTCGTCTCTTCAATTAGTTAAAGGCAGTCTTTGCTTGTTCACAAATAAGGTCTCCATAGATAACTTCTAATTTTTTGGAATCAATTTTCATTTTTGTTACTTTGATGATTTAGTATTATAATTATTGTTTAAGCAATGTAACATTTTTGATCAATAAACAAATTTAATTATTATAGATATAAAATAGAAAAGTACACTCATATGACATTCAAGACATTCATTCAAGAAAATAAACATGTCTGATTAATTTTTCGCTTTGATTTAGGGGTGTTACTCGAGAAGTACTACCACGGCGTTGTAAGCAAGCATAAATGAACTAGGTATGATACGTTTAAAGTACAACCAAACTAGTGTTAGGAAGTTATATGCATAATGTAATAATCTATAGGTTTAGTTAAAAATATAAAAATAGAAAAGTAAGCTTTTACCTATTAAAATGTTACCAAAACAAATGGTCATTTATTATAGTCACTGATGTACATACCTACTCTAACGTATAGATATTATAAGTCTAACGTATAGATCTTATACAGTCATAATTTCTAACTTAGCACTTGTCACTTAGGTATATAATTAAATAATAAGTAGTCTTTTAGCTCCCCAAAGAAGGGATTACAAATTTAATATTTAGCAAATAAGAATATAAAAAGGCAAGTAGTAATATTTTTTTTATTAATAGATAGATAGATAACACTTTATTGACACATTATAATTTACAAATTTATAACTTAAAACAGTAACTAAGAGTAGGTGTGACAATGGGCGGTCTTATCACTGAGAGCGATCTCTTCCAGACAACCCTATACAAAGGGATATTTATAAATAAATATGGACGGAGGTATATCTATAACAATACTGATAATATTAAAAATTAAACAATAATTAACACCAGAATCGGACAATAAATAAGTTAAGACGTAAATTACCTACATCATAAAAGTTATCATTTAACAAACCAAAGTACCTTAAAAATAAATAATAAATATAATAATATATAAATAAATAATAACAAAAAAATATGTTTCTAAAAAAATATAATAAATAAATATATATATGTATAACTATCCATACATAAAACATAAGATATACATACATTATATAATGTTATATTATTACAATATTTGCAGTGACTTGAGTCCAAACACACAAAACAATGGAATTAGTTTTACAATAGTAGTACTAGCGTAATAGTTATCAAGAAAGGTAGTGAGTTTTAACCAAGTTTTTGAATACATATATATGTATTCAAAAACTTGGTTTTGGAGGCGCTCAAGTTTATCTAGCATATCCTCTGTGAGGTCGAAGTAGCAGACATCAGCATAATCAATAATAGGGAGTAAGAGAGACTGTGCAAGCGCAATAATACTAGAATCTTAGGTTTAATATTAATTAGTATAAGTACTATTATAGCTCCCGAAAGCAGGGATTCTAAGTTTAATCATTACAATATATCAAATAAGAGTTTACAAAACAGGCTAATAGTACCTGAAACTGTTTTTAAGATAATGTAGTATTGATTTTCATTATAGTGGTTGAATAAGCAGGAACACATCATGGACTGAGTATGCAAAATTGAAACATTTGTATAGATGAAAGAAGCATTTTTAGGTATGATTATGGAAGAGTGACATGAAGTCAGATTAACAAGTGGTACGTAAGGCAAAGCTTTTGAAAGGCGATGTATGAACGATGATGCATGTGATAGATGTATGGAACTAAGAATCAAGTATGCCAAAAATCTTAAAATGTAATGATGAAAGGAAAATACGAATGGAGTCTATTAGGTGAACCTGGACATGTCTTTGTTTCGGACTGCCGTGGCTGTAGTGTCAAACTGAGTTTTCCGCTTTTCCTAGGAAAGGGGGTATTGTAGTATTATTATCTTATTGCATACATTTCCAATTAGAAGATATTCTAACGTCTTGAGTAAAGGTCTGAAAGCCCACAAGTGCCTGATGAAATGCGATCGTTGCGAGGATGTAAAGTTAGCTAATTAAAAATATATACAAGTAATCAAAATTATGTTTAATAATAAAGGCCTGCTCTTTCCGGCATTCTGGAAGCTGGAAAAGATGATGAGACGATCTCTGAATATCCTGTGCTCATCCCACACATAAAATTATTTCGCGTATAATAGATTATTTACCATTTACAGAACAATACGTAGTTTGTTAATGAATTTGTAATCAGCCCTTCTGGTTTTCAAGATATTCCTTTTATAGTGGCCAGTCTCATTTTGAAATCCTATTTAATACCTGTTCCAGGTCAGGTAATTGTAGCAACTCATTTAAAAATAATGCTCTTTTAATTATAAATCACACAATGAAATTTGGTCGGCCACATGCTTTATTTTTGTAATAAGTACAAGTCCTATATGTATGAAAATCTGCGAGATAAGCATTTGCATTTTCCTCTTTACAATTGTATACTTTAATTAGGCTTTAGAGTTAAATATAGAAAATATTATTGAACAATAAAATGAGGTTAGGAAAAAGAAAGACAATGCACATACGAGCGAGCGAGAAGAAAGACAAAAGTAACAGGTGATACCCTGCCTCCCACCAGCTCGTTTATATACCCCTCATTCACCGATGTTCGAGATAGACCTCGTTGACACTCGCACTAGCAATATGTGCACTTCTGTTTCGCGTTCCAGAAACGTATTGCCAAGTAAAGGCAATAGGATCCTTATAAGGACTGAGAGCCCCTAAACTTGGACGGCAGTACTCCCGCTAAAATTTGAGAAGACGGATGCGGCCCGTCAAAATGGCGGCCAAGGCGTCAAGCTAATAAGAAGCATTCCGATGGATCATGAAAGACAGTTTTTTTTAAGGAGATGATGAATGGCCAATTCAAACGACAGGAGGTTCGTCTCTCATTCAGAAAGGTACCTTTGCTCTAAATTATAAACCCCATGTGCGCGTAATAAAACCGTACCTTCCCCGCGCGTAATAAGCTACAGTGAACGGCAGTCAAAGACTCGTGGTATAGGCATGTAAACTTTAGATAATAAATATGTTTTATTAAAATGATTAAGCGTAGTTTCCATGAGTGTTGCCCTTAACGTAGCATTCCGCATCCGCTGTAAATAAAAAGAATTCAGTTGTAATTGTATGTTAAACTCCTCTCTTGAAGGACCAGCCTTGGCAGATCTCCCGCGCCCTCTCCTCGAGGTTGCCACCTTAGCAGCCGCTGTTCCTTCAGTCTCTGTGTCCGAGTCGAAATACGAAGAAGCTAGCCGCTTTCGGCAGCTGCTCTCCGCATCCGTGGTCATCATATCACTGGACAAGGAATCCATGCTAGGCGAACGCTCTAGCATGATCCTGAGTTCCTTCTCCTCTCCAGGCATCCGTGTGTCCAATGAGGAGTCTCGGGATCGAGATTGGCACTGAAAAGGGCCTTTGTGTTTTACGAAGACGACTTGGGCATTTCGTCTTTCGCAGCGAGACGGCTCATATTTGCTGCGATAGCAGAGTATTGGCCTGCCTGGACACCTGCGTTACCGGGTCCAGGACAGTTTGCAGGGGCACCACGTGGAGGTTCTCTGCGCATTTGGGGAAGTCGCCGCCCGCTGACTTTCCTGGAGCAACATTAAGTAAATATTTTTATAAAGGGGTTGCTTGTAAATAACAACACCCTAGCTACACTCTCGTAAACTCACACGACACCATCATGCGAGATAGTAGGCCGAGGTTAGAATATCAGCTGTAAATAAAATGATTCAAGTTGTAATAAGGAGAGACATTGTATATTTTAAGGTGTAAATTTATACTAACAGTACTTAAATAATATAAGTAGGTACCCCAAAAAAACAGGATAATTGGTGTCCTTATTGCAAGGCAGAAATCTCTTTCAGGCGTATACTATAGTTATAACTATTATTATTACCATTGCAAGTAGAAATTGAAGTTTCTTATTTTTTATTTATTCCTGATAGGTTATCCTTTGACCACTATCTCACCTGATGGTAAGTGATGATGTGGTCGAAGATGTTGTTCAGGCTAACCTAGAAGTACTGGCTCTCAAGGACAGCTGCCGGAATACACCGTTAGGTGCTTGGCGACAGATTTTCTATTTGAGAGTGGTAGCTAGCTAGGCAAAATGTCCTACCAACATGCAAAGAAGTATTGGGAAAGGTGAAAAAAATATTTCGAGTCAGTAGTATTTATATATTTTTGAGCCACTATTTATTTATACTACGTTTAGAAAATTATTTATGTATATACAACCAACAGCATTTAAGTTCAATAATTACATCATTATTAAATTACTCTTATCGCTAATTACAGGTCCATTATATAATCCATAAGGCTTTTCTAAATCGCGATGACTATGACGTCTTGATTTCAAAACGTGTTTTCCGACTTCCACTACCGCAAGCTACATCTTTACTCACAAGAAGAGGTCCCACTTTCTCTCACTTTAATGTATATGACAAAGTTTGTAAGCACTGTGAAATTAGGGATTGCAAAGTCTCTCTTTGTAAAAAAATTGTCAAAGAATTTCTCATAAAGCTCACCTATGAGGAAACAGAGGATTTAATATAAGTTAGACAATATCAAAACCGGCCTGTTCAGGGATACTTCTACCGACTCTCACACTCTACACTCAACCTACTTCACACATTTATATTTTATACTATTCAACATATCATATATATATATATATATATATATATATATATATGATACTTAATACTTAAACTTCTGCACCTAATTGTTATTTTATTTTGTATTTTCGCATCTCTGGGTTCCAATACACACGCTTTTGCCTAGTTTGGAACTCGTCGTTACTCTACTTCTGTTTAATAGATTTGTTAACTGTGTTCTAAATAGAATTGTACTTATTTTGTAACTCTTTATGGAAATAAATATTATTATTATTATTATTATTATTTAAACCTTCATATCATAATTGAATTCCAAAAAAACATACATTCAGTTAACCATATAGGCACAAATGTAAAGATAAATTATATATACACCGTGTCCCAAAATTCAACGATAAGCCGGCATCGGTGCATGGACCTACTCATGACTCCTCGGAAAAAAAAAAAAAAAAATTATAACTGTTTTTTTTTATTAATTACAGAGACTTTTATAAATTTCATCGATATTCGATACCCATTATGCTATTTTCAACTACCATGACCACAATTTTTGACATATTTTTGATATTTTTTGTGCATTAGCAACCTAAGAAGGATGGCTATCTACCACAATCCTTTAAAATTACAGAAAGTCTGTAGTTATTTTACAAAAATCAGTAAAAAAAAAAATTTTTCTTATAATTTTCATAGATTTTAACATTCTATGCACTTTCTATAGTCTGGGTTAAAAAAAAAGTATGGACACTACCATGGCAAGTTTTATTAAAAGTTGGCGCAACTTTATAAAAGTCTCTGTAATTAAAAAAAAAAAAGTTATAATTTTTTTTTATTTTTTCCCGAGTAGTCATGAGTAGGTCCATGCACCGATGCCGGCTTATCGTTGAATTTTGGGACACGGTGTATATGTATATATTTAACCTCAAGCCTATACAGTAAGTCACTAGTGGTTGATTAACATATTTTATAGGTAGGCAACGTATACCTAATTAAATATACCGAATAATATCACAAAGGGGCCATATTTGGGCTTTGGCAGCTGTGCTAAGTCGTGTTGTTACCTATGCAAGTGGACATTGAAGTATTGGGAGAGACGAAATATATATGTCAAGTCGGTAGTATTTATATATTTCTGGCCCACTATTTATTTATACTACATTTACTTTTTATTTTTTTACTTACTACTTTTTACTTACTTTTTATTTACTATTTATTTAAACATGTATTTGTAATTTATTTATAGTTATACAACCAACAGCATTTAAGTACAATAATTACATCATTATTAAATTAAGCTTATCGCTAATTACAGGCCCATTTATAATATAACACACATTCAGTAAAGCATATAGGCACAAATGTAAAGATAAATTATATATACATATATTATATTAAATCTTAAGCTATCTTAGTAATTCACTAGTGGTTGATTAAGATATTATATAGGTACGCAACTTATACCTAATTAAATATATTGAACAATATTACAAAATGGCCATATGTGGGCTTTGGCAGCTGTTCTAGGTCGGAACTGAGTTATAGCTGACCACAACTTCCTTCTGTGCAGTAACAAAGTTGGATGTAACCATTTACAATATTTAATACTTAACTAACATTTCCAATATTGGCAAATAATTAACAAATGAAAGATTGTAACTTACCTATGTACTCGATACAACTTCTAGTACTTATTAAAAAAATATAATAATAGGGACATACATGACACGGATAAACCTAGATTGGACACACTAATATTTAAATTTCGAAGCAGTGATGGCTCAGTGGCATTGGCTATGGGCTGCCACGCAGCAGGTCCATGGTTCGAATCCCGCTTGAGCTTCATCTTCAGCTTCACCGCATGGTGGGAGGGCATTTTGCCAAAGCCCGCCTGGCTAGCGACCACCCTCTAGTAGAAAAATTGTCGCCAAGCACCTAACGGTGTGTTCCGGCAGCTGTCCTTGAGAACCAACCATCAGGTGAGATTGTGATCAAAGGCTATAAAGATAAAAGAAAAAAATAATTAAATAGAGCAAATAATAGTGGTTCTAGTCGTATCAGTCACTATAGACCTCTATTTATATTTCCTCGTAAGCATTGAATACAATATAACAAAATAACTACCTAATAGAAATATAATAAGGTTATGTTTACCTGAGACTAATTAACAAGGTTAAGATCAAACATTGTGAACAGCGAAGTGAGCCCGTATCTATTGGAGAAAAACGTTATTAAAAATTATAAATTTCCATTAAAAATGCCAAATTGTGTCGAAAAACAATTATTCAGGTTGAAATCACATTTTACATGTATTTAAATTTGTCGCTAACGTTTTCAATCGATGGGACCAACCTGAAAGTTCTTATGTTGAAACTTACACAAACTGCCTGCGCAGGTAATAAGTTTACAAAATTATGGCAAACTAGATTAATATATAATAAATGTATTTTTCCTTGTATTTTATGAAGGATGTCTCATCAGTTTTCTACTCTCCTCTAAAGAACCCTCTTTAAAATATTGTTCTATTTCTATTAATGTTTTATCTTTAGTTTCTGGCAAATATTTGTACATCAAAACAGCACATACCAATGAGCAAACAGCATAAAAAAGAAACGTTCCAGGCATGCTTAATGTATTGAAAATTATAGGTGAAATTTTCAACAGCGTACCTTGAGTTAAAAAGAAGACCAATGATATAATACTTATAGATACACTCTGATATTTCAAAGGTATAAGTTCACCGTACAATGTTGTTGACATTATCATTGGTCCACAACTTATAGACGAAGAAAAGCCACCTAACAAAAATATAGAACCATACACATTTTCATGGATTATATTTAGTTTTATTAGGTAAAGATATAAGGAAAAGATATAATAAAAATAAAGCACAGCCATTTTATTTTTATTTGTTTCGTACAAATAAAAATAAAATGGCTGTGCTCGACGCTATTAGCAAAACTGCTCTACGTTTGAAAAGTTTAGCTAAAACACAAGCGAAATATGTGCTTACAACTGCAAAACCATCTAAAATGAGCATACTTCTATATGCAACGCTTTCATTGTTCATGATTCTCTTCATAACATCTAACGCATATATCGTAAAAACAAATTTACCTGAAAAGTGGAATTGAAGTACTGATGCAATCGCAATTGATAGGGGTAGGTAAAACTCTTTCATAGCAATGAATTTTAAATTGCGTAAGCTATATTCTAGTTCATTTTTAGTGGGAGATTTTAACAGCTGTTTTAATTTAAATTCGGAATGTTGACCAGTCCCTTTTAGCCATCTATGAAATTTTATAGTTTCATTGAATCGTTGTTTACTTGCCAACCAACGCGGAGATTCGGGCCAAAAACACACCATCAAGCTGTATATAGAACAAATTAAACCAATCAGAGGAATATATTTCCAGCTTGAATATGTTCCTATAGCGTTTGATATCCAAATACCCCACACTAAACTAGCTGATTTAAGTGTCAGTAATATGCCCCTGTATTTAGGCGATGTGTACTCAGATATGATTATTATATTAACAGTGACTATGCCTGCGTGCGTCACACCTATCAAACCTTCAGCAATAAGGATTGAGGTTGTTGTGGAGCTAAATAAGAAAACAGTAAAAGAGATGACGCTGCTTAAGGAAATGGCTATGGCAGTCTTCTTTCTGCCGTAGATTCCAGAGACGTACGGCAAAATGAACACCCAGGGTATGGCGCTGTAGCAAAACGTTGAAGCTGCAATAAAATAGATTATTAGAATAGATTGTAGAAGATAGTTGATATAAATCAATCTGTAGGGAGGTTACGGGGGTAAACTATAATAGGCAATAGTTATTTGTGCAACAATAGAGCAAAGTAGTTTTTTGCTGCGAGTGCTGGTTTTGAATCCTGAGCAAGCGAAGGAATCCATGATTATAAAGTTGAAAACTGAGTGTGGCGAGGGATTCAAAGGCACTTGATGCAAAAAGTCTTTGCTCTCGTGTAACACACCTAACTTTTCACTTCAACAGCGAGAACACTTTAGGAGATAAAAATAAACAGGAATAGATTGAAATAACTATTAACCATGGAAGTAATAAGTACTACGTTGTACTTAGTACTTCCATGCTGCAACTTTTTCAACTCTTTACGCCAGCCACGAAATTTGATTCCCGCTCTTTTATTTAGATTAAGGCGTATTCGAAAGTAGCACCCATGATATTTTATTATTCAAAATATATTACGTAAAATTTTTGAAACTAGTATTAAATATTTACATGTTACATATCAGTTTTTATTTGCAGTAAAAACTTATTGTAAATAATTATACATATTTCTTAGTTTAAAACAATATATACAACAATCAGTTAAAAATGTAATCAATTACATTTAGACATAATTATCTTTTTGCAAAATTTCTTTAGTTAGTACGAAATTCCGAACGTGTCTGTCTTTGAGGTCGAATTCAAAATCGGTACTTTGAAACTGCTGGTCTTTGTCTCTCTCTCTTTCTAATGGCGGGAAAGAGAAAGAGTGTGAATGTTTCGAATTGTATGATTAACCCAAGGCTGAACAAAATATTCGCGGCTAGCCGTGAGAGCCAGTAATTCTAGGTTAGCCTGAACTACATCTTCGACCACATCATCAGTTACTATCAGGTGAGGTAGTCGTCAATGGCTAGCCTTTCAGCTACATATAAAAAAATACTGCCTTAACCAGAATCGCATTACTTGGCACTAACATAATGATCGTCGTTATATTTTACTGTCTTGGAAGTTCAGGTTAAATGAGTATCAAAGTAGCGTGTTGTTTGCTCAGAAAACCGAGATAGTACTTCTCGTCAACCCTGCAATTTTGGCTCAAGTTTGTTCTCAAATGGAGTACTGCTATCGTCTGTGGACGTGGGTTTCACAGTAGCTCTTTCAATTTGACTGCATTCAACGCAGAGCGGCTTGACTATCGAGCCGACGTCTATGATCTAACTATCTCCGACCAGCTCGACCCTTTAACACTGCGTACAGAGATGTTGGATAACTCTGCATCTTTTCCCCTAATATCACAGGGAGTGTTCTGAGGAACTTCGGTTGAATACTGAGCTGTGTGTAAGCTGAGTTGCGCCATCGGACGTCCCGACAGAGTATGATATTTCGTCAACTAAATGTCAACGTCTGGAAGTTCACAACCGTGCGTTTCTCACGGCATTTTCTGCCTCACACTACTTCTATGTGGCACTAGCTACCATGTGAAGTGTTTCCGAAGAGATAAGACTTTAGGAGCCTTTAAGACGAGAGCATAGTGATATTTTTTATGGGATTGTGATGGGCCATGCACGAGACTCCCGTGGAGTTAAGCTCTCACTATAAAACAACCCAACTTGGGTTGTTTTATAGTGTTATATAACTTTGACACAAGTGACAAATAACCCTGAGACAATGTTGTTTCGTGTCACGTGCCTGTTATTTCACCGTCTCCCTTAATGTTCAAACTTAAACACAGTAATAGGATAATTACTGCTTTGCTGTAGAAAGAGATACGTTGGCAGTATTTCCCGGACGAACTTGTTCACAAAGAGTTCTATTGTTATCTCCGATGAGGTAATGGTACGTTGACGCATCCTCGAGACCTCTGGTATTGCAAATGTCCATGGGCGAAGGTTGTAGTGTGTAAGATGTTAGGTAAAGGAAAATGTAATTCTGTATTAATTTGTATGACAGTAATAAACGGAACTCAACACGTTTGGATGTCTCATTACAACTACACTAGTTCCTCATTTACCACCTGGTGAGCCACCAGCTCTTTTGCCATCGTATCCCATAAAAAACAAAGTAACAGATAAGAAGTGGTCAGTAAAGAACAATTATTTCTTGAATGTTATGTGTTATAACGATTATCTTTGGAAACAATGATGGCCGAGCGGTAATAGCTATGGACTGCCGTGCCGCAGTACCCTGGTTCGATCCCCTCCGCCGGCTTGAGCTTCACCGCATTGTGGAAGGGCATTTTGCGATTGCTCGCCTGGCTAGCGACCACCCTCAAGTAGAAAATCTGTCGCCAAGCACCTAACGGTGTGTTCCGGCAGCAGTCCTTGAGAGCCAGTGAAATTACAGTCACAATGAGACTTAACAAATGTCTCAATGTGACGGGCCTAGTGCAATTCAAGAGTTGTCATGAATTGCAAGTGTCATATGCAGAGGTTAGTCCACTTAATATCAGGTGGGCCTCGGGCTTGCTCCGTCACAATGACATAAAAAAAAATGTATATTAACAAACTTACAAAGCCAAGACGCCATCTCTTCAGACACTACTGTGGTGGAGTTAGCTTCTCGTCTCATCTGGGAAATAATCACCGTTGGGCTACCAAGGAACATACCCATGCAAAAGAATAGTACCCAAGAACAACTTGCTATGAAGACCTGAAAATATGTTAATTACATTAAATTATGAATTTCTCGCCATAGGCACGAGTTTCCACCTTAAATTTTGAAGCAATGACAGCCGAGTGGTAATAGCTGTGGACTGCAGTGCCGCAGGTACATGGTTCGATCCCCACCCAGGGGACGTCTTGAGCTTCACAGCTTGATGGAAAGGCGTTTTGCGAATGCTCACCTGGCTAGCTACCATCTTCAAGTAGAAAATCTATTGCCAATCACATAATAGTGTGTTCCAGTAATAGTTCTTGAGAGCCAGTAAGTGAACAACTTATTTCAGGGTGATGGGCGCAGTGAATGCGACGAAATGCATCTGTTATAGTCAGAGGTTACCGCTTGTTTGGTGGGCCTCGTGCGTGATCTGGCACAATGCCAAAAAAAAACTACTATTATTCCATTTCAAAGGTAGCTTAAATAATGCACATAAATCTTAAATGCAACTTATTAACGTTTGAAACGGTAGGAGCGAAAGGATAAATTTGAGCCATGACTCAATCACTAAGATAGCTCAGTTGGCAGAGTATGTGCCATAGAGATGGATGGTCGACGGGTTCGAATCTCACACATAATTCATATCGTAATCATATTGTATCTCATATTGTAATTTTGTAACTTATTAATCTTATAAACATACTCAGATTTTGAGGCAATCGTGTCATTTCAAAAGGAGCACGTTCACAGTTGTATTTAATTTAATTTTTCATATTTGAGGTTTATAATGCCTTAACTCTGCCAACTATGAACTGATTTTGATGGTTTTTTTTATAGTGTTATGTTTCCAATAACGCCTGCTCGACGGATTACATTACAAAATTAGAAATTTACAAGAGAAAAAGTTTTACAACGTACATTGTAAGTTGTACTATAGGTGTCGCTCCATCCCAATATGATGGTTAAACAAAGAACTAGAGGAAAAATTGGAGGTATGATTCAATGTCGTGTTAGCTCAGTCGGTCAGAGAATACCCCGGCTGGGTAGATGGACGCGGGTTCGTATCCCGCACATGGCTATAATTTTTTCCCTCATAAATTTTTAATGTTGTAATGATTTTGACTTAGTTTTTCTGTTGGATTGTGTATATCTTCAAGGTGGTCCCAGTTTTTCATCTTTCATTTCAAATTGAGTATTTTTTTAGCTACAGTCAATTAACTTAATAAAATATTTTATACTTGTCGGTATTTAGTAACCCTACTTCATCGCGACATGACACAATCATTGCCTCAATGGTATAGACAAAAAGAAATGACTACTATTACTACTCGTGTCGATAACCGTAAGTTAAAAAGTAATTAAGTTAAAATAAATTTAAGTAAATAAAATTATTACTTGTCTAAGGAAATGTCTCCAACTGAATTCATCGCTTCCAACATCTTCTTTTACTGCAGTATTCTCCTTTTCAAACAACTCCATATCTGAATAAAATAACATAATATTGTCATCTCCGACTGTACCTTTACTTATGACCATCGATTTAAATAAAAAAAGGGAAGATCGGTTAGGCACTAATGTAAAAATGTTCAAAAGAAATGTGCATAAAACTAAACTTAAATGTCTCCTATTGTATATTTGTAATTTTTTCATGCGTAATATGTTAATTTAAATAATTACTATATTACGACTAGTTCATATTTTTATTCAAGAATGCATTTTTTATTATATATGCATATATTAATTAAGTTCGTATCTATTTATTCATAAGCTCGCATAGTTTTATTGGTGTCATGTTACTGTTAAACTACTATTTCTCCAGTTAAATTTTTTATCACTCATGCTCGGAAAGTAACTCGACATATGGAAGGTAAATGCGATTTCCCGCTCTTGGAACTTTGTAAATCGCCCTAGCGAGGATTTTGTCCCATGGCAACACATTATTGCCTATCTCTCTCTAGAAAAGTGACAAAGAGAAGTATAAATCTATGACATTATTCCTGGCTTTTATTATTTTATAACAATCTCATTCACCCACGACAATAGCACAAAATGGATGAAATAAAAAAAAATACGGCACAAACAATCAATTAGCTTTTATAAATCTATAGTTTTAATCCTTACCTTCCACGATTTAGTAGATACACCAAGCCCGTTTAAACTCACAATGACCGAAAAAAATAAGATTACTTCGATAATTATTCTGTATAATATTATATGATACAAAAATATTAGGTCCTTACATATGAAATTGGCGTTTTTCGTACTGGCCACTTTAATCACGAATTTCTCCTCTTTGGTAAGGAATTCCAAATTCAAATTTGTACAGCTATAGACTCATGTATTTGTGCTTCGATGATCGTCATTCATTTGTTTTTTTTCTTCTGTTTTTTTCTGTTTGCGTCACTCATTTTACAAAATGGAAAACCTTAAATATCGCATTATTTACGAGTACGAGTTCCGCCGTGGCACTAGTGCTGCGGAAACAACTCGAAGGGTGAATGATGTGTATGGCGGTCGCGTTGCAAAAGAAAACACAGTTCGTTTTTGGTTCCAACGTTTTCGTTCTGGAAATTTCGACCTGCAGAACAAGCCCCGTGGACGGCCTGAGACTCAAGTTGATAATGAAGAGTTGAAGGCTATTGTGGAAGCGGATCCATCGCAAACCACGTCCGAGTTAGCTGCAGGCTGCGATGTTAGTGATAAAACTGTTTTAATTCACTTGAAGCAAATTGGGAAGATTAAAAAGCTTGAAAGGTGGGTACCTCACGAATTGAATGAAACAAACCGGCAAACGCGCGTCGACTGCTGCGTTACATTACTAAACCGGCACAATAATGAAGGTATTTTAAACCGAATCATTACCTGTGATGAAAAATGGGTTCTTTACGATAATCGGAAGCGCTCAGCGCAATGGTTAGATCCTGGCCAGCCAGCCAAATCCTGCCCCAAGCGAAAATTAACCCCAAAAAAGTTACTTGTAAGCGTTTGGTGGACTAGTGCCGGTATTGTTCATTACAGTTTTTTCAAATCTGGCCAGACTATTACGGCTGATGTCTATTGTCAGGAATTGCAAACCATGATGGAAAAGCTAGCGGCTAAACAACCTAGGCTGGTCAATCGCTCCACGCCACTGCTGCTTCACGACAACGCTAGACCACACACTGCGCTACAGACGGCTACTAAATTAGAAGAGCTTCAATTGGAAAGTCTAAGACATCCTCCGTACTCCCCGGACCTTGCTCCAACAGATTACCATTTTTTTCGAAATTTGGATAACTTCTTGCAAGGGAAAAAATTCAACTCCGATGGGGCAGTCCAAATCGCCTTCAAAGATTTTATTGATTCCCGTCCGACTGGTATTTTTAGTAAAGGGATCAATGAACTACCTATGAGATGGCAAAAGTGCATAGAAAATAATGGTTCATACTTTGATTAATTAAATATATTATATTAAAAAATATTCGACTTTTTGTTCCTCCCATACAAAACGCCAATTTCATATGTAAGGACCTAATATTACAGTTAATACATGTATGGGCACAGTTTTCCTTTGCCGTCCGTCGGGTTAGGGGTTGATATTTTTTTCACAGAAAAGTTACATTATTATAAGAACACACACAAAGTTTCAAAATCAGGAAACACGTTGTTATTGAGAAAAAATATAATGAAAATCAATTATTTTTCCAATATAAATGCCAATCCGTGGGGATAAATATCTGTGGTAGCACATATTATATAGAATTCTCGCCAATGAACGTTTCGTTTTACGAACGGTTATGTTGTCATACGTTCGGTAACATTTAATTTTATATAAATTTACGTAAATGTATATATAAGATTGTAACAATATCACTCTTATTACAAGGTTATGCATATTTTCAAGAAAACTATATAGAAGAAATCTAAACTAAAAATACACTAAATAAGAACACCCCACCACAAAAAACTAGGTTAGGTTGAAACTGCGACAACACACGGAGACGAGCGAGCGAAGCGAGCGTGCCGCGGCAGCGGCCGGCAAAGCACTGAAAATCCGTTACACATTCACAAAACAATATATTTGATCAGTGAAGTGTTACAAAAAGTGACGTTATGATTTTACAAAAATATGCATAACTCAAAAACTATGCAAAACCTTGATATTAAAGTGTTGGGAAAGGAAAAGGAGTACCCTCCCCTCCCTCACCTTTTTCATGTCAATCGATTTTAAAAATAATCTTAATTTTAATCCATTAAATGAGGAAAAAAAATGTCAAATAGCTCTCCTGAACTTTTCCTTTGAAGAGGGGTGGGTGGTACCCCTCCCCCTCCCGCCATCTCTCCTCTCCCCCCTGAATTCGACGGACGTCAATGGAAAGTCGTACCCATGTATGTATTTGTTGTAAGAGGTGAACAAGTTGACTATTAATAACAACCAGGCTAAACCCGGTTTAAACAACTCTATTTACAATTCAAATGGTAATATTAACATAACACCAGTTGTTTCTTTGGCTCGTCTTTAGAATGAGTATACACTACAATGTACCTTATTTATTTTTTACAGATAGATAAAGTTATTTTGAATAATCACACGAAATTTTATCACCCGGATATCAATAGTTTTTGAAAAATATTTTTTGTGTACTTCTACTAAGTACAAGGCATACCCTAATAGATACAAAATACTCGTCTGACTGTTCCTGCCCGCAAATTATTATTTATTTTATTAATTTAATACTTAATTACACAAAAAAAATATACAAAAGGAGGACTTAATGCTAAGGCACTATCTACCATTCATCCAGCGATGGTGTTCAAGATGTATGTCATGGCATACCCTAATAGATACAAAATACTCGTCTGACTGTTCCTTCCCGCAAATTATTATTTATTTTATTTATTTAATACTTAATTGCACAAAAAAAATATACAAAAGGAGGACTTAATGCTGAGGCACTATCTACCATTCATCCAGCGATGGTGTTCAAGATGTATGTCATGGCATACCCTAATAGATACAAAATACTCGTCTGACTGTTCCTTCCCGCAAATTATTATTTATTTTATTTATTTAATACTTAATTGCACAAAAAAAATATACAAAAGGAGGACTTAATGCTGAGGCACTATCTACCAGTCATCCAGCGATGGTGTTCAAGATGTATGTGTATCAAGGGGTGAATAAATAGGTTAAGTAGGCAAAAAGAATACTACAAGAAGTACAGAAGAAAAAAAAAGGAAATCAGTTGCTATGATAACTAATAGTAAATAAATACATAATGTAATATAAAATATGATAATAAATAATAATAATAGCATATTTTTTTTTATGTTATTGTTATGGAACACGCGCGAGGCCCACTTGATGTTAAGCGGTATCCTCTGCCTATAACAGATGCATTTCATTACAAGTGACGAACTGCACTGCGCCCATCACCTTGAGACATACCTGTTAAGTCTCATTTTGCCTGTTATTTCATTGGCTCTCAAGGACTGCTGTCGGAACACACCGTTAGGTGCTTGGCGACAGATTTTCTACTTGAGGGTGGTCGCTAGCCAGGCGGGCATTCGCAAAATGCCCTTCCACCATGCGGTGAAGCTCAAGCTCTGGGCGGGATTCGAACATGGACCTGCTGCGCGGCAGTCCATAGCCAATGCCACTGAGCCATCATTGCTTCAAAAACAGCTAAATATATATTTTTAAATTTTGATTCAAAATAGTATTTTGATACCAATTGCTGTAAAATACGATACGATACGATAACCCTTTATGGACACCAAAGAACAGGAAATTAAAAAGAATCTAGAAATAAACCTATATAGCAATGTTCAAAATAAATTCAAATGAAAATAGCGGGAAAATTATGTCTAATGCAACTAGAACCACATCACAGACCTGTCAAAAAAGTTTTACTTAAATAAAAATTGTGAACTAGCTTTTCAAAAGTAGCTTTGGAGGCTAATTTTCTGATATTGACCGGGAGTTGATTCCATAATCTCACTGCCATAATGAAATATTCGTCCACGAAAGATGTAGTGTGGGAGAGCGTAGCAAGAAGTAAGGAATCAGTAGAACGTAGGTTTAAATTGTGACTATCGGCCGGAAAGTTGAACTCTTCTTTTACGTAAGTAGGCGAAAAGCGAATTAGGGTGGCTTAGATTAGGTCGAATGGTGTGACAGAACCGAATCGGAGCACTCACCTTCCGAGCAGTCTTGTCTGCGCTGCCCCTAGAGTGTTTTTGTAAGCCGGAGGCGCTAGTCTACTGAAGACGTCCAAAACCCGAAGCTGTGAACGCGTAACGAGTACGTTGCAACGAGGTAGCGAGAATACTAAAGCGCTGCGTACCCACAGCGCCGGAGCTGTCATAGAATAACTTAATTTATAACAAGACATTTACGTGAAGCCTAACCTTTTTTGGTTACGTTTTCGTGGTTGTGATTTGTGATAGATTATTTTAATGAAGAAGAATAAGAAGAAGCTAATTTTGAGTAATTTCATTAGTATTAATAAACTGTAGGTTTCTGTAACCCCCTGGGGTATGCTACAACCCCCCTATCCTCCCTCCACCCCTTCCTATAGTACATTAGTATGTATACCGTTTCTTATTGCAAGAGTTTCTTATTATAAGTACTGTGTGTTTTATAGAGTACCCTAGCGAATCTTCTAAAAATATTAATTTAAATTATATGCTGTAATGAACCCTATTGATCTATATTATATTCTCTCCTCAAAGGCCGGCAACGCATCCTCGATACCACTGGTGTTGCGGATGTTCGTGGGCGACGGTGATCACTTACCACCAGGTGAGCCGCCTGATCGTTTGCCCTCCTATACCATAAAAAAACATAATATTTATAAAATTTATAAATACAACTATGAAACTTTAATTAACAATTTACAAGAACTTGTGTCTACAAAAGAAAGTTAACAAACCTTATTAAAGTAAAGTGTTATAACCAACATTAAAATGTCATTTGTGTTTTGTAATGTAATTTGTACTTATATTTTTGATATAATAGGTGATTATACGCTATTATACGATGCCATTTTATATTTTGAGTGTGTTGTGATTGTGTTTAATTTATTTGGGAAGTTGAAACCATGAGGGCCTGTTTCAGAATGTTCGAGTAAGTTCCGGTTATACTACCCAGAACATATTAAGTAAATAAAACACTATCTTTACATTTCACAGTCATCGATTTAGCCTATCCATCGGTTAAAGCTTGAAACGCGCTCCATGGTAACTGTCATTTTTATCTTTCAGTTATTTTATGTTCTGGGTAGTACAACCGGAACTTACTCGAACATTCTGAAACAAGCCTTTAATAAATAAAACACTATCTTTGCGTTTCACATTCATCGATTTAGCCTATCTATCGGTTAAAGCTTGAAACGCGCTGCATGTTAACTGTCATTTTTATCATTCAGTTATTTTATGTTCTGGGTAGTATACCCGGAACTTACTCGAACCTTCTGAAACTGCCCCTTAATAAATAAAACACTATCTTTGCGTTTCACAGTCATCGATTTAGCCCATCCATCGATTAAAGCTTGAAACGCGCTGCATGTTAACTGTCGTTTTTATCGTTCAGTTATTTTATGTTCTGGGTAGTGTAACCGGAACATACTCGAACATTCTGAAACAGGCCCTGAATATTTTATAATATTATTAGAGGGTAACGTATATTAATGTATACCTGAATGTATAATGCTTTCCAAATAATGTGGTTTCATTATGTTTAAAACCAACTGTTCAAACTTTGTGTAATTAAGAGAAGAGTGCACGGAGCGCTTTTTTATATTTGACAGTCTAGCTGAACACTATCTCACCCGATGGTAAGTGATGTTGTCGAGGATGTTGTTCAGGCCAACCTATAATTAGTTTTCCATACAAACATAGTTCCGTTATATTTATTCTAATATATAAAATTCTCGTGTCACAGTTTTCGTTGCCATACTCCTCCGAAACGGCTTGACCGATTTTGATGAAATGGTTTGTGCTTATCCGGTATCTATGAGAATCGGCCAACATCTATTTTTCATCCCCCTAAATGTTAGGGGTAGTCCACCCCTAATTTTTATTTTTATTTTTAGACAAAATTTTTAATTTATATTTTTTTATGATATAACATACAAAAGTACATACAATCCTCAATTTTCACCCTTCTACGATCAACCGTTAGTTTTTAAATTATTTATATGGCAAAACAATGTTTGCCGGGTCAGCTAGTTTTATATAAATTAACCAAGTGTTCAAACTATGTGAATTTTTGTATGCATATTGCTAAGCCTAATATCTTATGCTTCCGGTGTGCCAGTTTGATTTATAATTTATTTTATTCCTAAATGTCAAAATAACAATTCACATACAAAACGATTTTTCGAATTATTTTTGAAAATACATAATTTTACGGAAATCTGGAAAACTAGAAGCAAATATATTAGGCTCAAGGAAAGTTTCACCCAGTTTAAACACTTAGTATTTAACCTATGACGAAACAGTGATGGCTCAGTGGCATTGGCTATGGACTGCGGTGCCGCAGGTCCTTCGTTCTGTTATATATACCCCTTGTATACCTTTATGCAGATAGCCACACTAAACAGTAACCGTCAGCATTTATCAATTAGATTCAATTATTAAACCATTCCCTGTTCCTCAGTCTCTATCCACCCTCTGTCGCGTAAGGCTGCCTAAGGACATTGTACTTTGTTATAATTAATTAATTTGCCCAAAGGGGTTTTTCTTAAATAAATCCGTAATTTCGTTTAGGAAAATAAAATAGTTTTTTTTAAAAACCAAATCGGCCCGAACCGTATAACATAAATGGTGGCAGCGGTGGGATTTGAAAAGTCCCTCGGTTCGCGTTCTCCGAGTTCTGTAAGCTCAGTGAAAAGTGAAAAAGTTGTGAAAAACAGTGAAAAACTCAAAAAAGTGAGAAAGTAAAGACTTTCGTGAAAAAAAGTGAACAAACTAATACGTGTATTATCACAAAAATCAGTGAACTATCACCAGTGAGCGTAATCTTCATAACCAGCAAGCTCTAACAACTATTTCATCATCATCGAGAGACATATTTCGCCGAGTTCATCAAATCAACCCTTATCATCGGAGGTTTATCTACGGGTTATCACCGTCATCAGCTAATTTTAGCAACTACTACAATCTACGGAATCTTCGAGGGGGAGACTCATCATCCGAGGTTGCATATCCATCATCATCGAATTCCACACAACGCACCGTCGTCGTCGCGCCAATCAAACAAATATGCAGCTTATCGCAGCCGCCTACGCATTCTACTTCATGTGAGTCTTTGGTCATTGCATAAAGCACATATTTTTATGTTAATTGTTTATTAAGTTTTTATAGTATTACATCGATTACGTGTCGTGCTCTGTATTCTTTTCAGCTATATATTCTAAGGCAAAGTGTACCCAAACAAAGGTGTTATATTCAATAATTTTGTAAAAGGTAGATTTCTGTAATTTTTCTTGTTCGAATTTAATTGTGTTTAATTAATTTATAAAATGGCACCTCCTAAAGACGAAACACAATCCGAACACATCCGTGGCATCGATCTGCAAATCCTTGTAAGATTTATCAGCACTTTTGATGGTTCAAGGGAAAAACTAAACCCATTCATTACTAATTGCAAAAACGCCATCAGTCTTGCAAGTGAATCTCAGAAGGACATTCTTTTTAAATTCATTTTAAGTAAATTAGAGGGCAATGCGCAAATCGCTTGCTCAATTAAAGAGTTTGAAAATTGGGAACAGTTAGAAGAATTTTTAAATACACAATTTGGTGAAAAGAAACATTATACACACTTGCTCTCTGAATTACAAGACTGCAGGCAATCACAAAACGAAACGGTCAACCAGTTCGCTCTCAGAATTGAAACGTGTTTAGCGCGTCTTATTACTGAAATTAATATATCTATACCTACCAAACGGAAAATGGAACTGGCTGGTCGAGTCGCAGCTATGCAGGACCTTGCCCTTCACACATTTGTAACAGGGCTCAATAATAAAATTGCCACAATTGTAAGGTGCCGAAATCCTGAAAATCTCAATTCAGCTATCAACTTTGCCGCTGCAGAAGAAAAGTTCTCCGAAAGTATGTCACGAAAAATGACGTCATCTTCGCACAATTATCACAATAATTCCAATCGTAATCGAAATTCTACATCATCTCCTAGTTCTCCAAGCTCAAGTAGCAACAAGTTATTCTGCCGCTACTGTAAAGCCACAGGCCATGTAATCGAAAATTGCCGTAAGCGCGAGCAAAATAATCGCCTTCGTAATGCAGACCACTCACAACATTCAAACTCTGGCTATAGGCCACAAGCACCCTCTGGGTCCGGCTATAAGACGCCATATTCTTCTTCTAGCGGCTATAGACCTCAACAAGCCTCTGGCTCCGGCTATAGACCACAACAATCCTCTGGTTCAGGCTTTAGGCCACAAGTTCCATCGTCCCCACGACGCATCCACTACGTGGACGATGATGACTCTGATTCCAAGCCCCAAGATGAGGGTCATAATGAAGTTGACATGTTTGATGACGAATCCAAACATTCAAAAAACGAATAAACGTCTCGTATCCGTGTCGTGCGAGACATCGCACAACTAAAATCGACACATCTAAATTAAAATATAACTCGACACCACAAGTTGGTTGTCATTCTAATCCGACAGCAATACATGGCTGTTCTCAAACTCTTAACTCGACACCACAAGTTGGTCGTTATTCTAACCCGACACCGCTACATGGTCGTCCTCAAGTTCTTAACTCGACACCACGAATTGGTAGTCATTCTAATCCGACACCGCTACACGGTAGTTATCAATCTCTTAATTCGACACCACGAGTTGGTAGTCATTCTAATCCGACACCGCTACACGGTAGTCATCAATCTTCTAATTCGACACCACGAATAGGTAGTCATTCTAATCCGACACCGCTACACGGTAGTCATCAATCTCTCAATTCGACACCACAAGTTGGTTGTTATTCCTATCCGACGCCGCTACATAGTCGTCATTTATCACTCAATTCGACACCAAAGATTGGTAGTCACTCCAAGCCAACACCATTACATGGTTGTTCTAAATCTTCTGTTTCAACGACACAAAGTCGCTATTCAAATTCGACACCAATGACAGGTGCTCATCATTCCTCTAATCCACTGGCATCACAACACGAGTGCCAGCCTCAACCAAAGGCAAATTTCGAGCAACAACATGAAGGTGTTCATAAGCAACGACAACTACAAACACCATCTTCTAATGCGAAGCAAACGCCCAAAACTAAACATTTGTCAGCCTCAAGTAACGCTGAAACAATTGATGTCACTAGTCCAAATGTCTACGAAATTTCTAATAATCCTGCTAAAACGTTATTACCTCATATTCTCGTTGACTCTCCAATATCTGATACTCCACTCTCGCTGTTAGTAGATTCAGGATCTTCTGTAAGTTTAATCAAACTCTCCTGTATACAAAGCCAAACAAGACTCGTGAGGGATATTATCCAACTGAAAGGTTTCGATTCAAATGAAGATTCTATCTCAACTCTAGGGCATTTTCAACTCAAAATGCACCTTCCTAAATCGAAAGTGTCTCACAAATTCCATGTCATAGATGGAATCAAATTCCCGTATGATGGAATCATAGGTACAGATATGTTAAACGCTAACAATTGTAGCATCGATTATAGTGAAAACTTACTTCGTGTTGGTAAAACATCATTGAAGCTCCATTTCTGTGAACCTACTTACGTTATCCCTGCTCGAAGCGAAGCAATCATCGAGTGTTCCGTACAAAATCCAGATATAAGAGAAGGTCTCGTACTAGATCAAAATAAAATCGACGGACTACTAATAGCAAACTGTATAGTCCGTGTTAAACAAAATCAGCGGATAAATATATCTGTCGTTAATACTACAGAAAAAGCACTTACCGTCAAGTCAGCTCTTAATCTAAAACTTACTTCTATTCCTGCTTCCGCATTCCACGAAACGTCTCCCAAACCTGTAAATAATTTAAATTCAACTTACCCTGTTGATACTGTTAGACGAACAGAAGAAGTTCTAAATCAATTACGCGTCAATCATCTCAACAAAGAAGAAGCCGATGCTCTCTTCCAACTATGCTCAGACTATTCTGACATTTTTCATCTCCCCGGAGAAAAGCTATCATATACTACAGCTGTCGATCATAATATCAAAACAACAACTGATATTCCCATTCATACTAAGACTTATCGCTTCCCGGAAATTCATAAAACCGAAGTCAATAAACAAATGGATCAGATGCTCGAACAAGGCATCATCGAACCCTCCGTTTCACCTTGGTCTTCACCCATATGGGTAGTACCCAAAAAGCTAGACGCATCCGGATTACAAAAATGGCGAGTCGTGATAGATTATCGCAAGTTAAACGACGTGACTATTGGCGACACTTACCCAATTCCACAAATTACTGAGATATTGGATCAACTTGGTAACAGCAAATACTTCTCTACACTAGACCTGGCATCCGGTTTTCACCAAATCCGGATAAATCAAGCTGATGCAGCCAAAACTGCATTTAATATTCCTCAAGGTCATTATCAATTTACTCGAATGCCTTTTGGATTAAAAAATGCCCCTTCAACATTCCAAAGACTTATGAATACAGCCTTATCCGGCCTTCAGGGCACCCGGTGTTTCGTATATCTTGATGATATAGTCATTTATTCGCATGATCTGTCAAGCCAAATCCTTAACCTTACCACAGTATTCGAAAGGCTACGACAATTCAATTTAAAACTTCAACCAGATAAGTGTGAATTTCTAAGGCGTGAAGTCGCCTATCTTGGGCATGTCATATCCGAAGAAGGTGTCAAACCTAACCCCGAAAAGATCAGAGCAGTAACGCATTTTCCTGTTCCTAGGTCTCCAAAAGACGTAAAGTCATTCCTCGGTCTTGTTTCCTATTATCGCCGATTCATTCCTGACTTTTCCAAAATCGCCAAACCACTAACTAACCTTTTGAAAAAGACATCTCTTTCAAATGGGAAAATCAACAACAGCTAGCATTTGACAATCTGAAACATAAATTGACATCCGCTCCACTCCTTACATATCCTGACTTCAGTCAGCCCTTTGTACTTACCTGTGACGCGTCTAATCACGCTGTTGGTGCCGTCCTATCTCAAGGACCTATCGGTAACGACAAGCCAATAGCCTACGCATCGCGTACCCTTAACAAGAGTGAAACCAATTACAGCACAACCGAAAAAGAGTTGTTAGCTGTCTTATTCGGATGTAAAACTTTTCGACCTTATCTCTACGGTCATAAATTCCAAATAATTACTGACCATAGACCACTAAAGTGGCTATTTAATCACAAAGACCCAAGCAGCAAACTTCAAAGATGGAGATTAAAGTTAGAAGAATACGAGTATGAAATCATGTACCGAAAGGGTAAACTAAATAACGCAGCTGATGCACTCTCTCGATTTCCAGTAAATCCGGTATACCCCGATCTTTCCTCTGAAATTCAAGAAGAACCATTAGTAGATCTTGGTCCCTCGCTGGATATCAGCCCTCACGATGACAATCGTAACATCGACTTTAGTCCTCTTAATCCTCCCACACCTGTTCCAAATCCTGAAAATCAAAGGAACTTACCTTATCCTAGTGAAAATCCAACTCCTCTCTTGGAAAACGTACCTGATAATCTAACAAACTTACCTGTATCCTCTGAATCCTCTGCTCCCTTCCTAGGCAGACACATTGACCTAGAAGAATTATTATCTAACTCTAATCAAACTAATAACTTACCTGTTCCGCTCAACCCTGAAAATAATGAAAACTTACCAAGTGTATCTTGTCCCAACTCTCCTTCCGTTGCAGCACAATCGCCAATCTCTGGAACTCTTAATGACGATGATTATTCCACTTTCCTCAAAGAATTAGCTAAAAAGGATAAAACTTCTAATACTAACCTTAAAGAACACAACGATGCACTTATGAAAACATCTTCTAAAGTGATACTCATCCCAACGTCATTAGATCTAGACGAAGCTAATCCCTATATTTCTGAAATATTATCCAATATGGAAAATCCTAACGAGTTCATTAATGCTGAAAAGGAACTGTATAGTTTTAAGAAACTAAATATAAATAATAAAGTAATTTACCTCATGTTTGTAAAGGTTCATCATTTCGACGAATCCTCATATCAGGACATCTTTAAGACTTTAAAAGCAGTTAGAAACGAACTGATTATAACCCAAAATTGCACTGACGTCGCAATATCCGACTTTAAAAGTCCATTTGAAAAACTTTCATTCATAAAAATCTATAATATGTTAATATACCTTTTCCATAATACGAACATTACGATTAATATCTTCCACAACAACATCATTTACCCAACTCTTAGCGAAATCAAGAAAATTTTACGTGAAAACCACGACATTCCAATCGCAGGCCATTTAGGCTCGACAAGAATGCTCAAACGCATAAAAGAACGTTTCTACTGGAAAGGTATGCAATCAGACATAGAACATTATGTCAAACAGTGCAGCCTTTGTCAACAAAATAAAGCGCTACGCATCACAAACAAATCTCCCATGCAAATCACTACTACTTCTACAAGTCCTATGCAACGTGTCGCATTAGATATAGTTGGTCCTCTTCCCGAATCTGGCACAGCCAAACTTAAATACATCTTAACACTTCAAGATGATCTCACAAAATACTCTGTAGCCTACCCAATACGTTCAACAACAGCAGAAGAAACCATGGAATGCCTTATACATTTCATTTCCATATTTGGCATCCCCAAAACTATCTTAACCGATCAAGGGTCCAATTTCACCGCAGATATGTTCAAGAAAACATGTGAATTTTTAAAAATTTTTAAAAATCAAACAATTATGGTGTACTCCCTATCACCCACAAACTCAAGGCGCGCTTGAACGCAGCCATTCCACGTTAAAGGAATATTTAAAATCATTTGTAGACTCTAATCAAGAAAACTGGCCGAGATACGTTTATACAGCTATGCTCACTTATAATACGAGCATTCATTCAACGACTAATTTTAGCCCACATGAATTATTATTTGGTCACAAACCACTCCTTCCTGACTCTATCTTCGAAGACTCATCAGATTCAACATATCCTGAATACTTGAAAATGTTAAACCATCGACTGAAACTCTCTCGAGAAAAAGCTATTGAAAATATTACAAGGTCAAAGGAGAGATCAAAAACCCAATATGACGCGCATACTCGTCGCGTTCAGTACAAAATAGGTGACTATGTTTATTTGAAAAATCACCTCCGACTCAGAAAGGCCTTGTCTCCAGTTTGGAAAGGCCCTTACAAAATAGTTAAAGTTCACAATAACAACACAGTTTCCCTGTTGATAAACAGACGACATGTAAAACATCACTTTGACGAAATCAAACTCGCTACGGATAGTACTCCGTAAAATAAACAATTGCTTTCGACTCTTACTACTATTATAAAACCAATAAATCATTTTATTATTTTATTATAAAGTTAAAAAATTCAAATACTTAATAAATACTAATTATTAATATTATTAAATAACAAGTAGAAATTAAGTATACTTAAATAACAAATAAATATCATTACTTCTTTTAAGTTAGAAATGTATAGAATATACAGTAGCATATAATGATTAATTGTCAATTCTAAATATAGCAATTATAATTTTCCTGTTCATAACTTAAGTCAAGAAAATATGCCAATATCAAATATAAGTTAAAATCACTATTATAATAAACTTTGCATTCTTACTCATACATGCAAACCTAGTGTTACCTTATATATATACATTCACGTTAGCGCAATATTTGCCTATATATACTACCGTCATAAATTGTAATCAAAAATGTTTAATAACAAAATTCATAAATAATAAGGCAAAGTAATTCATCGGTAAACATGATACTAACTATAGCTCTACAAAGAAATAAAACATATAAATGTACACCAATATGTTCATACCTATTATACGTTTAATAACACCTATTTAATTAAAAATAAATTATTTAATACTTTTGGAACTAGAAAAAGATTCTGTATTAAATATTTACGATTCTTCGATTACCTTTCTACTTTTATGTTTTAAAATAAATACGTTAAAATATATATATATATATATATAACTATTTATATCAAATATATCCAACTAAATCAAAACAAATAATTTAGTTATATTAATACGATTAATATTAAAATGAAGCAAAAATCCTAGTTTTCAAATAAATAAAAAACAATGAACCTGAACAAATAAGTAACATTTATTTCAAAATATTATAACAAAGAAAAAACACCGTTTTACTAACCAATACCTAATTATAAACAAAACCTTTTCATACCATCTTACAAACATTGCCCGAGTGTATTAGTAACAATACTCTTAAGATATTATATAAGCCAGCTATAATACGTATATACATTATACGAGAATAATATTCAACAACAGTCCTAAGTTATGTATTAATGCTTAATAAAAGCTCTAATAGAAGTAATACCTCTTTCACACTAAAAGTGAATTACACTTAAAGTGATATTGAATCCGGACAAAGGTAACCGAAATCTACCTTTTCCGAACTGTTTACAAACCCATTCCTTAACTACTTAAACTTCGAACTTGGTCACTTTGTGTTAATAAAATGAAACTGTTACAAGTTTTGCGACATAATTAGCACTAATAATTTTAAATAAAGTTATGCAGACCGGCAATAATAAATAAAATATATTACAAAAATTGTGTGAATAAAAATAAAATAACTTTAAATTAATTTAAATTTGTAGTTATTTACCTGATACTACAAATATATATATACCTAATGGTTATTACAACTACTGCTACTACTACTACCACTGCTACTACTACTACTAACTATACCATTATGGTATAATTGTAATGTATAAGCAAGTATTGAAATTGTAACAGGTATACAACCTTTACGTAACAAACCTGCACTATTTAATATATACTTTTGTTCAACTTACGTAAATAGCCTATTTAATTTGGCCCATTAAATCTATTTAATTAAATTTAATTAAATTTGACTTTTATTATGCAAAGCCAACAAATCATAATTAACTAAGGAAAAGGTACCCCTAATTAATTAATTGGTTACTTACCTATGTTTAATAAATTCCACTACGTCACGAGGTTCTTATTACTGTCATTTATTCCTTTCAGCGTCATCGCTGGAGCAACTCCAAACTTTATACAGCCTATCCAAACGGGATCCGGATTATATTCCGAATATGTCGGGAAAATGAAGGTTAAAGATGGGAACCTGAATATCATAATTCCTATTGATATTTCCTATATACAACCTCATTTATCTAATATTAATCTAGTTTTAGGTACTTTTAAGTTTTTATGTAGACAGTTTGAATCCATAGATGTTTCCGAATGCTATAACTCAGCCGAACCTCTTTCGATTCGTTATCAGGACTTGATAAAGGAATTCGATTCAATTTCACATTTAATTGATAATAGGTTTAAACGATCAGCGTGGATTGGTGCGGGTGGTTCTATTTTAAAAACCGTTTTTGGTACTCTAAACGAAGATGACGCCATAATGTACAACAATGCTTTGAACTCAGTCCAAAATAATGAGAAAAAACTAGCATCACTAGTTAAACAAAATATCCTAATGACGTCATCAACTATTGCTACATTTAACGAAACAGTAAATAAGATAAAACTGAACGAAGCGTACCTAAACATGGCTATCGAGGAGCTCTCAGGTAATTTTAAAAATCTTACATTTATTTCAAATGAATTATTAATTAGAAACAAAATTCAAATCTTATTAAACCGTCTCGAGACTTCTTTGCTAACTTTATCTTTCCAATTGTGTAGACATAACAAACGCCGTTCTACTCAGTAGCCAAAACATTATACATCCATCAGTGATAACGCCAATGCAGCTATACCGAGAACTCGCCGATAACCTCTTACATTTATCAACCGGTGTTAGCCTACCTGTAACATTAGAATTAAGAAACATGTATATAATATTAAGTATGTCTAAGGTTATATGTTATTTCTATGATAATAAGTTAGTGTTTATTCTAAAGCTTCCCCTAGTTAACCCGGACGAATATCTATTGTACCGTAACTTACCTTTACCTATTCCTCACGATGTACTGAAACCAAATACTTATAGTATAATTATACCTAGTAGTAAATTCATTGCAATGACCAAAGACAAGTCGCATTATTGTATTCTTAACGAAATAGAAAAGTGCTTAAACACCATTCCCGAACATTACGTCTGTGACATCCCTAGTGTGTTATCATCCAGTGAAAGCCCTAATTGTGAAAGTGAACTCATGTCGCGTGTGATTACGTCCTTACCAGTGCAGTGCGAAACTAAATCTTTGTATGGACATATAAACATTTGGAACTCTTTACGACAAAACAAATGGATTTACGTTCAATCTGAATCTACAAAATTAACCATAGAATGTGAAAACTCTACTGTGTATAATATAAATCTTCTCGGTACTGGTATACTTACCCTTCCTACTTTTTGTCTAGCCTATAGTAAAAATGTAAAGCTCATCCCTAAATATGATTATTTAAATGTAAGCATGGAAATTGTCAACACGGACTTTAATCTTATAAACGAATCTTGTTGTAACCCCACTAAAATAAGTAAGCTCAAACCGAGTGTGTCCCCTATCAAACTAGAAAATATTAATTTAAAAGACTTTAGCTTAAACAGCAAATTAGTAAATAGTTTAATAGATAACGCAGACGTCATCATAAATGAAGAATCATTCCTAAGCAGGTATGGGACACATTACGCAATAAACACATTTACTTTTATTTTAATCTTAATTATTTTATTTGTCATTTATAAGGTTTATCAATTTTATTATGTTAAGTCTGGCTGCAGTCTCAATATTAGAAAATCTAAAGATAACACTGAACCTTCTCGTCATCCCTCGGTATCCGAATCCGAAGACAACCCCGTTGTCATTGCTCCTCCTCGCCTCAGACATATTGTCTAAAATTCTAAGCATAAACTTCAGTTCGATTTCCAACCCCTGAAGTTTAGTCTTGTTGGGGGGGTTGTTATATATACCCCTTGTATACCTTTATGCAGATAGCCACACTAAACAGTAACCGTCAGCATTTATCAATTAGATTCAATTATTAAACCATTCCCTGTTCCTCAGTCTCTATCCACCCTCTGTCGCGTAAGGCTGCCTAAGGACATTGTACTTTGTTATAATTAATTAATTTGCCCAAAGGGGTTTTTCTTAAATAAATCCGTAATTTCGTTTAGGAAAATAAAATAGTTTTTTTTAAAAACCAAATCGGCCCGAACCGTATAACAGTTCGAATCCCGCCGCGGGCTTGAGCTTCACCTCGTGGTGGAAGGGCATTTTGCGAATGCCCGCCTGGCTAACGACCACCCTCAAGTAGAAAATCTGTCGCCAAGTACCTAACGGTGTGTTCCGGCAGTAGTCCTTGAGAGCCAGTGAAATTAACAGCTATGTCTCAAGGTGACGGGCGCAGTGCAATTCGTTATATGTGACGAAATGCATTTGTTATAGGGAGAGGTTAGTCCGCTTAGCATCAGGTGGGCCTCGTACTTGATCCGTCACAATAACAAAATAAAATAAAATAAATAAAAACTACGTTTGTATGGAAAGTGCCACGAGCACTCTAACCTTAAGTATACTTAAGTATATTTAACCTTGGGTCTAAATTATAGGCCTCAAAATGTATTTACAAAATCATAATAATTAGTATTGCTTTATAAAGGAAGTAGATTCGACATCAAACGATGAAATGTATAGGTTATATAACGGAAAAACAAAAACCGGCTTCACTGAATGTTACTATGTAAAATATATTTTTTTAATGTTATTGTGATGGAGCAAGCGCGAGGCCCACCTGATATTAAGCGGTATCCATTGCCTATAACAGATGCATTTCATCAAGTGACGAACTGCACTGCGCCCATCACCTTGAGACATACCTGTTAAGTCGCATTTTACCTGTTATTTCACTGGCTCTCAAGGACTCCTGCCGGAACACACCGTTAGGTGCTTGGCGACAGATTTTCTACTTGAGGGTCGCTAGCCAGGTGGTCATTCGCAAAATGCCCTACCACCATGCTATAACGACTGCCATCCTAAGATAACAACCGAGACCGACGGCTTAACGTGCCCTCCGAAGCACGGAAACGCTCAGTAGTAATGCCACTAGCGGTCACCCCATCCAACTCATGACCGCGCGCGACGTTGCTTAACTTTGCTGATCGGTTAAGAACAGCTAAGTTAACTTCGCTACGAGCGCTTCGATCTTGTTAGTGTTGCAAACAAAATAGATATGTTTCATATCTGATTTTAAAATGGTACTATTGTTTGATCTGTGTTTTGCGAAAAACAATGAAAATACATTATTATGACATGTCTATAATTTAATAATTAAATAATCCTTATTACAAATTTTGAAATTTCGAAGCAGTGATGGCTCTGTGGCATTGGCTATGGACTGCCGCGCAGCAGGCCCATATGGTTTTAATCCCGCCGCGAAGGGCATTTGCGATGCCCGCCTGGCTAGCGACCACCCTCAAGTAGATAATCTGTCGCCAAGCATCTAACGGTGTGTTCCGGCAGCAGTCCTTGAGAGCCAGTGAAATTACAGGCACATGAGACTTAACAACTATGTCTCAAGGTGACAGGTGCAGTGCAATTCGTGCTTGTGACGAAATGCATCTGTTAAAAAAAAATTATAACTGGCATATCACTACATAGTATAAAACAAAGTCCCTTCCCGCTGTCTGTCCCTCTATATGCTTTGATCTTTAAAACTACGCTACGGATTTTGATGTGTTTTTTTTTATTAGATAGAGTAATTTATGAGGAAGGTTTGTATGTATAATATATGCATAATATAGTAGAGGAACACTGATAATATTAGACTTTTCTATTGTGATGTCGTAAATAAACACATTTTTTTTACCATTCTGGTCAAAACCTTTTTACACGTGCCACTTGAATCTCCCTTCTGTGAGCGTTGTTATAAGTTTGGGAACTTTATTGTAAAACCGTTCACAATTACCTACGAAGGACCTTTTATTTGTCTTTGCTAGTCTAAAACCTAGCACTGCTATTTTATCTTTATTCCTAATCTTATAATGGTGAATGTCACTGTTTAATTTAAATTTACTCAAATTTTTACTAACATACATAATATTTTCAAATATATACAGACTCGGTAAAGTTAACATACAAATTTCTTTAAAAAGATCCCTCAGAGATTCCCTTGGACCCATTTCATATATGGCTCGAATGGCACGCTTTTGTGGGATACAGATTGTCTCTATATAAGTAGCAGCTCCCCACAGCAATACACCATACGACATAATACTGTGGAAGTTCGCAAAATAAACTAGGCAAGCAGTAGCTACGTCTGTTAACTGTCGTATCTTACGAACTGCATTAGCAGTAGAACTAAGTCTTCCGGATAGATCATGTATATGTGGATCCCACTGTAAACTGTACTGTAAGGATCACAGTGCAAGATGGCAGTTCCACCTAGACCTAGACCGGTGTGTTCGGGCAGCAGTTTATTAGAGCCAAAAATTCTAGATTAACCTTCATCTTCGACCGCATCATCAGTTTTGAAGCGGTCGTAGCGAAGTTTAATTAGCTTACAAAATCACAAATATACGATAGGAAAAAATTAAGTCATGTGCGGGATTCGAACCCACGTCCATCCACCCCTTGAGCCGGGGTATGCTCTAACCAATTGAGCTAACATGACATGACGTCATAACTCAAATCTTTCCTATCGTTCTTAAACCATCGTATTGGGATGGAGCGACATCTATAGTACAAACAAGACCAATTTAGCCGTATATAGTTCGTAGTATTTTGTTAATAAAGGCATAAAGCCAGTAAAAAAAAATTGCAATTGGTTTTATAATTGTAAATGATAACGCAATCTTATAATTTTAATATTGTTAGGTTTGCAATAAATTCTGCTTTAATTAGCTGTTCGTAACCGATCAGCAAAGGCAAGCAACGTCCGCCGCGGTCATGAGTTGGATGGGTGACCCCTATTGACATTAATACTGAGCGTGCACGTGCTAGCATGGTGGTAGGGCATTTTGCGAATGCCTGCCTGGCTAGCTACCACACTCAAGAAGAAAATCAGTCACCAAGCACCTAACGGTGTGTTCCAGCAGCTGTCCTTGAGAGCCAGTAATTCTAGGTTAGCCTGAACAACATCTTCGACCACATCATCACTTACCATCAGGTGAGATAGCGGTCAAAGGCTAACGTATCAGACATTATAAAAAGAGTTAACTACAGTGGTTTAAGGCCAGCCTATATGCAACAGTCCAGTCCCAGTATAAAGGAACAGTCAAAAATTTGCACCTTCTCCTTTTTTTGAAGTCGGTTAAAAAAGAAATAAAGGTTATAAAAAAAGAGGTCAACTCTTTAGGACTACGAGGCGAAGGTAATATCGGAATTTGCTTGTTGAAGTTATAAAAATAAAGTTCATAAAATGTAGAATTTGCAATAAAATACTTTCTTATCGCAAAATAAAAATATTGATGTATATTTACGTTTGCCGATATGAAGAACGATTTTCGTTATTTTGAAGTCATACCATTTTTGTTTATATTTTCATTTGGTAAGTTTAATACAAATATTTAAAATTAAATGAAAAGAAATAATTTATTTACAACAGTAGCAAATAAACAATGACAATGTAGGTATAAATAGAATACTTATATAATATATAAGTAGCTACATGTCGTAAAACGGTCTCCAACTTTTAGCATTAGCTAGTGTAAAACCAGCGCTGGTCTTTGGAGCCGGCTTTGTGACGTCAAGGAGGTTATATTGGACAACAGTATGTTATAATATTATTAAATTCAGTTTTTTTAATGCGATTGTGACGAAACATACACGAGGCCCATATGATGTTAAGCGGTAATCCGGCTATAGCAGATACAATTCTGCACTGCGCCCGTCGCCTGAGATATACAGTTACTAAGTCCAATTGACCTGTAAATTTACTGGCTCTCAAGGACTGCTGTCGGAACACACTGTTAGGTGCTTGGCGACAGATTTGTATATAGGTTGCCTATAACCGCTTCACATCATGTGGGTCTCGTGCTAGTTCCAACACGATAGCTTAAAAATATTCAGTCTCAGCTATCCTTATACACGGTTCTCTACACACTGTCTGGTGAAAAGCCTGCCCGACCTAGATTAGCAATTAAACACCGGCCAGTACGATAAACCCAAGTACCGTTAAAATGAGGTTTATATCAGGCGCAGCAACGTAACGTTAGGGTCATATTATCGTTATTATTATTGTTATAACGATTATCGTTCCGGCCGAAATGCGAGGAAATTAGAGAATTAGGAATTAATGCGTTGGATAGGGTACTCTTGTAATCGTTTTGGTTCCACCGTTTTTTACTATAAAAGATTTCCTTCTTCTTCTTCTTCACTTCTCACACCGCTCGACTCTGTCAAACTGGTGTGACAGTTAGGAAATAAAATTCCTAATTGTAATACTATTTGTATAGCAGTAGGAAGGTTAAAAAAATCCAAACGTTCCTACTAAGACAGAAACTAGCTTTACTTTTAATATCACCCTTGCGGTGTGGACCTGCTTTGTAACAAACTTCAAAAAAAGGAGGAGCCGCTCAATTCTCTCCAAATCCGAGATAAAACTGGTTTCTTCGGTTAAAATTATAATTACTACAATAGCCAGAAAAGCAGTCAAATTACTCAGATATTATGAGTTAAATATTAAGAATAGTGAACGAGTGAAGATTTACATACAAGCTAGAAGCGCTCAGAACACAGCTCGCATATTCATTAGGTAAAGGAGTCTGCTGCAGTCATGATTTGGATAGGCGACCGTTAGAATCATATATGTACCACGGAGCGCTACCGTGCTTCGGAGATCACGCTCAGCCATTCTTCACCATAGCAGTAATTGCATGGTGGTTAGAAATTTTGCTAGTGCCCGCCTGACTGCCTACATTTAGGAAATCTGTCGCCAACCACCTAATGGTGGATTCTGGTCCTTGGGAGCAGGTAATTCTCGATTAGCCTGAACAACATCTTGAACTGAATCATCACTTACTATCAGGTGAGATATACGTAGAACGCTAGCCTATAAGTAATAAAAAACGAAGCTTCGCCATATTTTAAATGACAAGACTTCAAACTCAGTGAAATTTAGCTTTAGCCTCCTGGTTTACAAGTTTCCAATAAAATTTTCTATTTTCTAAGTTCTAATAAGTTTGAAAATGTGTTATTAAATTGTATTGTATGAGAATTCTCATTTCAACACATAAACATCGCTTAAATAATATAAAAAAATACTGACAAATCATCATAGAAATGAAGGTTCAAAGACATGCATGCAAAATAAAAATAACATACCTACTGTTGAAAATATCAATTTAAAACAAGTTAATATCGTTATTATAGATAAAATCAGTGACCTGTGTCTTCTAATGCCATAATTTGAATAATTTCAGTTCCAGTTTTATCCATACAATCCAGAAGCGTCAACTTGGCCCTTGAAACGTCATTTCTGTTTGACCCTCAGGACATAAAAGAAAATGCCACCTTTATACACAATATACAAAACGTCATAGACAAGCTAAAAGTAGCACTAAACCAAAACACTCCTGTTTTCCGACAGCAACAAAACACTGAGCAATTGACCAAGTTCTTGGCTGAAATCGGGACTTCTATAATTAAATTTGATGATACTGACGTTAGAAAATTTGTTCATGACTTCAGTGATATAGTAAAAACACAGATAAATAATAATGAAGAGTTTGATGAAATGGTTGAAGATGAGAGAATGAAAACGTTTATAAAAAACACAATCAAAGAATACACGAACGCTGATCCTATGAAAATCAAAGTTGATATAGCCAAATACGTTTTGAACGACGATGTGAATCCAGCCGTCCTATTTTTTAGGGTCCTCAACAAATTGTACGATGATGCAGATGCCGCGAATTTCAAAAAACTCTTAAGGAAGTTCGGTAAAGCAAAGAAGAGTAAGAATTTTGCGAAGTTTTTAAGAAAGGCATTAAACACTGCCGTTTTTCAGCGTTATAAGAAACTTAACTCAAAAATGAAGCAGCTATGGAAAGATGAATTGAGAAAGGTTACCAATTATTTGACTGCCGACAGTGATAGAGTTAAATCTGATAAGACTATAGAGGAAGCACATAGTAATAGACGGTTCAGTTTGGCAAGTATAGCTAAAGCAGAATCGTTTTCTGAAAGCAGTCGAGAGAGTTTTGACGTGAGCGAAAGTATTGAACATATTAAAACTGAGAGTACCACTCAAAGTACCTCAGAAAATGAAATTATTATAAACAAAGACTTACAAATGAATGTCCGTACGGATGGAAACGTGATTTCAGTCCTATGATATATAAATGGTTTTTAAAAGAAGTTGTTTTTATTTTATCGAACATTTAAGAATATTCTGTAATGATTTAAAGAATTTCTGCATTTTAAATAAATCATTCTTATAAGGGAAGGATGAGTACGATTGTCCATATATACCCCTATTTTCTTCCTGGATAATGGCTCTAGACCATTGGCTTTGCAAACAATTTAGGCCTGCTATAGACACGCCTCTTTCATTTCCTTTTTTAAGCAACAAATTATTACCTACTAAAGAAAATATGACACAAAAATACCCCGTTTTACCGCCTGGGTCAGGACTACTAGAGGATTTATAAAAAAATTTAGCATTCAAATATTTTTTTGACGTTCATGACTGTGACATTACGGACGAAAATCATCAAGTACCTTTATCATCGATAGCCATATTTTTATTCTACCGACTACACCCAACGATTTCAGCCACATAGACAATGATGAAAAGGGATGGTGGTGATGATAAATATTGTATGTGTAAATATAAGAACTTAATTATCCATATGCCAAGTTTCACCCAAATCGGTTGAGCCATTTAAAAGTGTAAAGGAGTAACAAACATACACACTCATATCCCCACTTACAAACTTTCACATTAATAAAATTAGTGTGACTACATACTATTTCAGTGCGAAAGTTTATGAGGTGTGTGTGTGTGTGTGTGTATGAGCGTGTGTGTTTGTTTGTGTGTGTGTGTGTGTGTGTGTGTGTATCTTACAAAAGTATAAGGTACCAATAAACTTACAACTGCCCCATGAGGTGCCAGGTTAGAATGGTCAACTGCCCCATTTCTTATGGGTTTCGTAAGATGCCCCTAAGGGAAAATACCAGAAATTAGGAAGCAGCGCCTTCTGAAGAACTGACAACTTCTACTGCAATCGCCAAGACACCTGCCAAGCGTTAGGATTATGGCTAATCTCCCCTGGGGAGATTCGTTTTCTAAAAACCTTATTCAACGAAGCACGTTCCGGTTTATGAGACCGACAACTGATTACGAAAGTGGTTGAAAATAAGCACACACTTAAGCAATTGGCAGATGTGTATGATAACAAGAATGAACAAGATAAGGAGAACCTTTAAGGCAAAAGGTAAGGCTAGTTGATTTTGTGCATTAAGGTTGAACTGGCCGGTCGCTTCTCCATACAAACGTAGTAGTGTGATCACTCCCTTATTTGAGATTTTAGGTCCAGAATTAAGCATAATATCGATTGATCTCGTCATTTTCTATGCTTGTATCGTAACGAAATTTTAAATTGATAATTAAGTTGGAAGTTATGAGACTCGAAAACTTTATATGAAAATGTTTTGAAGCTCATAACTCTCAAGTGAATTATCTTATTAAAAAAAATTACGTTACAAACCTAGATAAAGACGAGATCAATCGATATCATGCTTTGTTTTGGACCTAAATCCTCAAATGAGGGAGTGATCACCCTACGACGTTTGTATGGAGAACTGACCGGCCAGTTCACCCTTTAGCGGTCGCTCGCGCGTCATCTAGCAATAAGTGCATGAGTTCGAATCAATAGATGGCACGCTGCCTTAGTATTATTGCCTGATCATATTTGAGAGCAATCGAAGTAGGTTTTCGACTCAACTAGTGGTTATGTTTTAGAAGGCGCAAAGAACTTTTACTGTTATAATCCTTATTTTTAATTACTGTTCGAAGAAATGGACGACGATAACATTCTTTTTTTTGTGTTATTGTGACGGGACAAGCACGAGGCCCACCTAATGTTAAGCGGACTAACCTCTGCCTATAACAGATGCATTTCGTCACAAGTCGCGAATTGCTCTGCTCCCGTCACCTTGAGACATAGGTGTTAAGTCTCATGTGCCTGTAATTTCACTAGCTCTCAAGGACTGCTGCCGGAACACACTGTTAGGTGCTTGGCGACATATTTTTTACTTGAGGGTGGTCGCTAGCCAGGCGGGCATTCGCAAAATGCCCTTCCACCATTCATTCATCATGCCTGATGATATTTGAGAGCAATCGATGTTGGTTTTCGACTCAACTAATGGTTATGTTTTGGTTGGTGGTTCGAATGCATGGTTCGAATCCCCCCGCGGGCTTGAGTGGACTTTTGACTTGAGTTTAGGACATTTTGCGAATGCCCGCCTGGCTAGCGACCACCCTCAAGTTGAAAACTTGTCGCCAAGCACCTAACTGTGTGTTCCGGCAGCAGTCCTTGAGAGCCAGTAAAATTACAGGAACGACCTAACAACTGTACCTACGTCTCATGTGACGGGCACAGTGCAATTCGTATTGACGAAATGCAGAGGTTAGTCCACTTAACATCAGGTGGGCCTCGAGCTTGTTCCGTCACAATATCAAAAAAAAAAAGATTACTTATATAAATAACGACTTTATATTATAGACAAATTTTATATCTTTCGGTATTCCCTATTACATTTAGAATCATAAAAAACATATACTATACTTTAATATATATGAAATGTATATTAGCGCATCTCTGACGGAGGCATTGTCGTAACCGCCGCGTTGGACCGCGCGTTGAACCTTATTTCAACTGCGATATGTATGATTTTTGCATTTGCGGTAACAAGTTGCTATTTCAGCCTGTGTAATAGTTTCCCACGGTCTGTGATCGACGGAGTCTCACGATAAACCGTTTAAAACCAATAAAAAGTGCTGTTCTAATCGTGATGCGCAACTGAAAACCTTGTAGATCGTTTTTTCAGACGTTTGAAATTTATCTGTGATTTTAATATTGTTATAACGCTTGCTATGCGGATTACATTACAAAATCACAAATATACGATAGGAAAAATTTAAGTCATGTGCGGGATTCGAACCCGCGTCCATCCACTCCTTGAGCCGGAGTATGCTCTAACCAATCGAGCTAACATGACATGACGTCATGACTCAAATCTTTCCTATCCTTCCTCAACCATCGTATTGGGATGGAGCGAAATCTATAGTACCACTTGCGTTGTACCACAAACTAGACCAATTTTGCAATTGGTTTTATACTTGTAAATGATGACGCAACCTTATAATTTTAATATTGTTAGGTTTGCAACAACGCTTGCTATGCGGATTACATTACAAAATCACAAATATACGGTAGGTTTTTTTTTTTTTAGGAAGGATAGGACAGATTTGAGTCATGACGTCATGTCATGTTAGCTCGATTGGTTAGAGCGTACTCCGGCTCAAGGAGTGGATGGACGCGGGTTCGAATCCCGCACATGACTTAAATTTTTCCTATCGTATATTTGTGATTTTGTAATGTTATCTGTGATTGTTTAAAGCAATCAGCAGTATATAGTAATCATCATATCTTTGGGACAGTCCATTAATCACGTGAGGCTTAAAAGGGGGGGGGGGGATGCGGTTTAGCAAAAATCTCTAAATATCACAAAGGGGGAGGAGGGTGTAGTAAGATATCACGTGTATATATTTTTTCTTCAAACGCGCGATTTCTAAACCGTAAAGCGATTTGAGCTTGACTCGCCGTTGCCAGGCAACGAACGAAGTACCGCGAAAATTCAAAATAAAAATTGATTATACTTCATGCATTTAAAGATTCTTTGTATGTACTAAAATAACACGTGATTTTGGGTGGGAGCGGGAGGGTTAGTCTTAAGGTTGAACTGGCCGGTCACTTCTCCATACAAACGTCGTAGTGTGATCACTCCTTTATTTGAGATGTTAGGTCCAGACTTAAGCATAATACCGATTGATGCTTGTATGATGCCAAAATTTTAAAAAGATAATTTAGTTGTAAGTTATGAGCCTCGAAAACTTTATATGAAAATGTTTCGAGGCTCATAATTCTCAAGTTAATTATTTTATCAAAATTTCAGCATCATACAAGCCTAGATGATGACGAGATCAATCGGTATTATGCTTTATTTGGGACCTAACAACTCAAATAAGGGAGTGATCACCCTACGACGTTTGTATGGAGAACGGCCGGGCCAGTTCACCCTTAAACCTCACCACGTATCACCAAGAGGGAGGGGGGGCAAAAAAATGCTAAAAAAACATCACGTGATTAATTTATTTAAAGATTCCGTATTAGTTTACTAGACAACATATTATTATTTCTCGGTGTTGAAATAGATCTTATGATGCTGTTTTTGACAGATGTTCCGTGTTAAACGTCAAAACCGCATCTTAAGGTCGATCTCAAGTGTGAGATGGATTTATTAATACAAGCCTGTCTGTCTGTTTGTATTTTTGGAACTTTAATGAACCATCATCATCATCAGCCGGAAGACGTCCACTGTTGAACAAAGGCATCCCAATAAAACCACAAAGAACGGCTACTAGCCGCTTGTGACCATCGGCTATCCGCGACTTTTACAATGGCGTCAGTGCACCTACTTAGTAGGGAGCCTACCAACTCTAAGACTTCCAATGTAGTGTAGTAAACACTCGAGAACCTTTCTTCCCCATCGGTTATCAGTTCTCAAGCAATCAAGCAAGAAAGACATTTATTTTTATATTGTTAGGTTTGCAATAACGCCTGCTATGCGGATTACATTACAAAATCACAAATATACGATAGGAAAAATTTAAGTCATGTGCGGGATTCGAACCCACGTCCATCCACTCCTTGTCTTGTTTGTAGTACAACGCAAGTGGTACTATAGATTTCGCTCCATCCCAATACGATGGTTAAAGAAGGATAGGAAAGATTCGAGTCATGACGTCATGTCATGTTAGCTCAATTGGTTAGAGCATACTCCGGCTCAAGGAGTGGATGGACGTGGGTTCGAATCCCGCACATGACTTAAATTTTTCCTATCGTATATTTGTGATTTTGTAAAGACATTTATTGATAAAAACATCATTATTCGTAGAGAAAACAGATGATCACCAACTATACGTAAATAATACAGCTGTCTAAACATAGTAGGTTACAAGAAATAGCCATGCCCTCTGGAATGATATATCATATCGGGAATATTACATTCAGTCATCACTTCCACTTCAACTTGCAAATTCTGAAAGCTATGTCGGTGACTGGTTGTTTAGTGAATATATCCAGAATATCCAGGTTCCAGATTTTATCGCGCAAAGAAACTCCGAGCTAGAAAATATATGTGTGAGGCATCATATGGCGGATTGCCTTATAAATAACTAGTGGCTCTCGGAGCCATAAACCTAGGGAGTCTGCCCTTGCATAGACTACAATTGAATAAAGGTTAACGCAGTGAACCTTTATTCAATTGGAGTCTATGCAAGGGTGAACCTTTATTCAATTGTAGTCAATGCAAGGGCAAACTCGCTAGGTTTATGGCTCCAACACACATGAATAACTAGTGGCTCTCGGAGCCATAAACCTAGCGAGTCTGCCCTTGCATAGACTACAATTGAATAAAGGTTAACGCAGTGAACCTTTATTCAATTGGAGTCTATGCAAGGGTGAACCTTTATTCAATTGTAGTCAATGCAAGGGCAAACTCGCTAGGTTTATGGCTCCAACACACATGAATAACTAGTGGCTCTCGGAGCCATAAACCTAGCGAGTCTGCCCTTGCATAGACTACAATTGAATAAAGGTTAACACATTGAACCTTTATTCAATTGTAAGCTGATGGGGAAATGAAAAATGGGTCCCAAAATTCAAAAGTCATAGTTATATTACCAAAACCCATGACTCATTAAACTTTATCGGATGAAATGGTTATTTGGACAAATGAGTGCGTTTTAATAAGGGTAACTAAAGGTAATGTGACGTTTATGAACACTACGAAATGGCTGTTTTAGGGTTCCGTACCCAAAGGGTTAAAACAAGACTTTTTAAGTTAATAAACCCTTTATGTCCGTTATTCCGTCATGTCCGTCTGACTGTCTGTCGGTCAGTCCCTTTTTCTTAGGAACACGTGGAGGAATCAAGCTGAAATTCATATCTAATACTAAGGTATACTGTCCCTTGGAGCTGTGAGAAAATCAAACTTCTAAGCCAACGCAGTCAAAAGATACAGCCGTTTGTGCCGCAAATGTTCGACACTCGCAAGGGAATCGAAACCAACGGTACTTCCCGTGAACTCAGAATCTTGAAATTTGGTACGAAGCAACGTCTTATAGCATAGATAAAGGAAAAATTGCGAAAAACATACATTTTTAGTTATATTATATATATTAAAAATATGGATTTACTTATAAAAATACCATAACGTTTACTTATACTATATACCTACAGGTTTGCACGGAACCCTCTATGCGCGACTCGCCTCGCACTTTGCCGGTTTTTTTTTAGTTATCTACTATTTTTATCACAAACATAGAAAAATATTTAATTTCATAATAAAATATTATAAAAATTGTTTTATAAATAACAAAGGTATTTAAAAATAGATTATTAATGCAAATTATATGTAAGTATACATTAAAATATAAATATTGCAAATTGCCAAGTATCATAAAATATACGGCATTTAAGGGTTCATCATTTGCAAGATTATAATTATTATTTTTTTATTGGAAGACCACAAAACCGGAAATACATCGTAGCTTACATAATTGAAAAAAAATATAAAAGAAGAAGAAAGAAAAAAAAAAGAAAAAAAGAGGAGAATGAATGTGGGTAGACAGTGTCAACAAAACAGCTGATCCGTATTTAAAGATTTAAAAATAGTAATTGATCTTAAATGTACGGAATTTTCGGATAATAAAGAAGCTATACTAGTGATAGATGTGTGAAAGTGTTATTAGCTAAAATTAAATACGTTAAGTGATAAATACGTGCCCGTGAAATCTTTACGAAGCCTTACAAAATCTACGCCCAGAGGACGCACAGTCCAAACGGATATAAACCTGCTCCAGTTATACGAGAAACGCAGTCTCACACAGGGAAAGTACTGGTCAGTAAATAACTGTATAATAATATATTTACTACAAATTTAACACAAATATTATCTGACCATACTATACGTAGATACAGCGCCATCTACCCGAACACTTTTGTACTACTATAAGTACAGCTAGATCGATCGTGTTGTTCCTGTTGCAAAATACAAAAGATATTATGAATAAGTGTGGCGCGTGCGGAAAATTTTTGTCAGGTGGCGTTGGTTGTACCAAATGCAAGGCGATGTTTCATAGGCAATGTGTTAACGTTAGCCCAAACCATACACCTAAGAGCTGGGTATGTCCATGTTGCGTTGTAAATGTTCCTCGAAAGGATAATACTGACACACCCGTAAAAGAGTCAACAGACCATGTATTAGATGACTCACCTAAATTTCATGGCGATTATAGTATGCAGCTACTTGAGGAACTGAGAGCATTGCGGAAAGAAATGACGGGCTTTCGGCAAGAATTTGGGTCCTTCAGAGAGGAAGTACGAGACGAGATGAAAGACTTGCGTGCCATGTACCAGGATTGCAACAACAAAATTGATGCTTATTCTGAGCGGTTAGACAGTCAAGAGTCGAGACTCGTAAAGCTTGAAGCGTCTTGCACGGAGACCCAAGTGCTTAAAGCGCAGATAGAACTCCTTAAAAAGGATCTATGTAATAAAGAGCAACTAGCTCTCCAAAATGACGTAGAAATAAATGGAGTTACAGAGCATAAAGAAGAAAATGTCATGCACATTGTGGGACTTATTTCCAACAAAATTGGGTTGAGATTGGACGAACGCGATGTTGTGTATGCTAGCCGGGTCGGCGCATTTCACCAGGATAAGTCCGGTAAGCAGCGCCCGCGGCCCATTGTTGTGCGTCTGGCCCGACGCACGGTTCACGAGCAAATACTGAGGTGTACTCGCGCGCGCCGTCACATATCTACTGGCGACATAGAACTAGCGGGAACTCCCCGTCCGATATACATTAATGAGCGGTTAACAAAAGTAAACAGACTTATCTTCGGGCGAGCTCGTACCCTTTGCAAGGAACATTACTGGAAATACGCATGGACACGAGATGGTAAAGTTTTTGTTCGAGAAGTGGATGGGAAGCAGGCGTTTCGTATTCGTAATGAACGTGATTTGGATGTGGTTTTCAAAGTGCGTTCTATTCCTAACTCTGACTAGTCTCATATATGTATCCTGCTTTTTTAGTATCACGGGTTTTTGTAAAATATATCGGCAACAAATTTTTAAGCTACAGTTGCTAATCATAATATGTACAAATGTTTTCTTTATTGTAATTATGTATTGTATAAAACTAATATTTTTTTTATTAACTGTTGCTTTATTAATATCGACTAAATTTCAAAGAAACAAATTGATAAATGGCGTTTTTAATGTGGTTATTTTAGCTGAATTCTATTTTATAATATATATCATTTTATTTGCATGTAAATTCTTTTTTATAAAACTGTTGTCTAAAAAGTTGTATAAATCACACCTTTTGAGCCTTGTATTTGTGTTTGTTTGTTACTTTTATATAGAAACATGTAATGTTACAACGAAATGTACAAAAGTCAATGCTATTTGTGAAATTAAAACAATTTACACTAATGGAACCATACATATTAATATAACATATAACACATCATCGTTTACAACACTTAACACCTACACTACACAATCCACCTCTGGACAAGTACGAATTTCTATATATGTACTATTTATACTTGATAATGGTTAACACAAACCATGCAAGTAAAAGTTTGAGGCTTGGTCTTTTAAATATAAGATCTGTATATACAGGTACGGATGAGTTTGAAGCTAGTATGACCACGAACCTTCCCGATATACTGGCTCTTAATGAGACCTGGATCAGAGAGGGCCAAGAAATGATCGCTCCTGTTATTCCTGGTTACACTTTATTTAATAGCTCACGAAAATCAGGTGGTAGGGGCGGCGGGGTAGGGTTCTACATGAAAAAAGGTTTCCGCGCGCGAGTGAAGGCTCACCCTGATTCTGAACTAGAGCAACTTTGGTTAGAGGTTACGCTTCCAGGAGCTCGAATGGCTATAGGCACAGCTTATAGACCGGAGAGTGTTAAAGTCTCCGCCGCGTTAAATGCTCTCAGTGAGTCATTTAGCACTTTTATCCACTGCGATTACGTCTGCCTTTTGACAGACTTTAATATAGACCTGCTTAAGCCTGACACTTCAAAAGCTCGGGAATTAAGTGTGTTTTGCACCCAACAGAGTCTCATACAGATAGTTAAAGAGCCAACTCGAATAACAGATGAAACAGAGAGTTTGATTGATCTGGTATTAACGAATGTTCCTGAACGATGTAAACAAATTAGAGTTTTGCATAATAGAGACCTTAGTGATCACGGTTTAGTTTTATGTGATTTTAATATAAAAAAACCTAAACCTATTCCCCGTTTCATACAATCTCGTGCTATTAATGATATAAATTTACACATATTTCAATCGGATCTTGAGTTAGTAGAGTGGCGAAACTTCTGGAATTTCCAAGATGTTGATTCTAAGGTAGAGTTTTTTACTAACATGATTGTTGGTTTATTTGATAAGTACTCTCCTAAGCGGCTCATAAAGGTTAGGGATACACCAAAGCCATGGATAACTAGCAACATAAAGTTTATGATGGCCCTGAGAGACGAAGCTTTAAGGCTATCGCATATAAAGAAAACAGACTCATCAAAAAATTATTATAAATCCCTAAGAAATCTAGTCACTACTGCAACGGAAAACGAAAAATCTGCCTTTTTCACCTATTATATTAATAAGAACTTGCATCAGCCGAAAAACATGTGGAAATTCTTAAAAAAAACAAATACCACTAATAACAATGCAGCCGTTGTCATACCAGAACATCTTATAGATGCTGATGCAATAAATAAACATTTTTTGAATATTCCAGCTAGTACGCAAAATTGTGATGGCATAATTAACTTTTTTAGTTCCAATAAAAAAAACATTAGTACTTTTGATTTAAATCCAGTATCGCAGGAGGAGGTCTGTAAAATTATTCTCAACATAAGCACAAACGCAACAGGGCACGATGGGCTCAATGCAGAGATGATCAAACTCACATTGCCGGATACTCTGCCAATGATCACGGAAATTATTAATTGTTCTGTCCGAACCAGTGCCTTTCCGAGCTCTTGGAAGCAAGCTGTTGTTAAGCCTATCCCCAAGTCTAGTAAAGTAGAAGAGCTCAAGGATTTACGTCCCATAAGCATCCTTCCGGTGCTATCTAAGGTATTGGAGAGAGTAGTTTTAACACAAGTAGATAAATACATCAGTCAAGAAAATATAACACCAAAATATCAGTCTGGTTTTCGGAAAGGCCACGGCACTGAGACCGCTCTATTGAATGTTTCTGACGACTTATTAACAGCTTCAGATGCTGGGCTTAGCAGTGTTCTCGTTTTGTTGGATTTTTCGAGAGCATTTGAATGCTTATGCAAATAAAATATATATCATTTTATTTGCATGTAAATTCTTTTTTATAAAACTGTTGTCTAAAAAGTTGTATAAATCACACCTTTTGAGCCTTGTATTTGTGTTTGTTTGTTACTTTTATATAGAAACATGTAATGTTACAACGAAATGTACAAAAGTCAATGCTATTTGTGAAATTAAAACAATTTACACTAATGGAACCATACATATTAATATAACATATAACACATCATCGTTTACAACACTTAACACCTACACTACACAATCCACCTCTGGACAAGTACGAATTTCTATATATGTACTATTTATACTTGATAATGGTTAACACAAACCATGCAAGTAAAAGTTTGAGGCTTGGTCTTTTAAATATAAGATCTGTATATACAGGTACGGATGAGTTTGAAGCTAGTATGACCACGAACCTTCCCGATATACTGGCTCTTAATGAGACCTGGATCAGAGAGGGCCAAGAAATGATCGCTCCTGTTATTCCTGGTTACACTTTATTTAATAGCTCACGAAAATCAGGTGGTAGGGGCGGCGGGGTAGGGTTCTACATGAAAAAAGGTTTCCGCGCGCGAGTGAAGGCTCACCCTGATTCTGAACTAGAGCAACTTTGGTTAGAGGTTACGCTTCCAGGAGCTCGAATGGCTATAGGCACAGCTTATAGACCGGAGAGTGTTAAAGTCTCCGCCGCGTTAAATGCTCTCAGTGAGTCATTTAGCACTTTTATCCACTGCGATTACGTCTGCCTTTTGACAGACTTTAATATAGACCTGCTTAAGCCTGACACTTCAAAAGCTCGGGAATTAAGTGTGTTTTGCACCCAACAGAGTCTCATACAGATAGTTAAAGAGCCAACTCGAATAACAGATGAAACAGAGAGTTTGATTGATCTGGTATTAACGAATGTTCCTGAACGATGTAAACAAATTAGAGTTTTGCATAATAGAGACCTTAGTGATCACGGTTTAGTTTTATGTGATTTTAATATAAAAAAACCTAAACCTATTCCCCGTTTCATACAATCTCGTGCTATTAATGATATAAATTTACACATATTTCAATCGGATCTTGAGTTAGTAGAGTGGCGAAACTTCTGGAATTTCCAAGATGTTGATTCTAAGGTAGAGTTTTTTACTAACATGATTGTTGGTTTATTTGATAAGTACTCTCCTAAGCGGCTCATAAAGGTTAGGGATACACCAAAGCCATGGATAACTAGCAACATAAAGTTTATGATGGCCCTGAGAGACGAAGCTTTAAGGCTATCGCATATAAAGAAAACAGACTCATCAAAAAATTATTATAAATCCCTAAGAAATCTAGTCACTACTGCAACGGAAAACGAAAAATCTGCCTTTTTCACCTATTATATTAATAAGAACTTGCATCAGCCGAAAAACATGTGGAAATTCTTAAAAAAAACAAATACCACTAATAACAATGCAGCCGTTGTCATACCAGAACATCTTATAGATGCTGATGCAATAAATAAACATTTTTTGAATATTCCAGCTAGTACGCAAAATTGTGATGGCATAATTAACTTTTTTAGTTCCAATAAAAAAAACATTAGTACTTTTGATTTAAATCCAGTATCGCAGGAGGAGGTCTGTAAAATTATTCTCAACATAAGCACAAACGCAACAGGGCACGATGGGCTCAATGCAGAGATGATCAAACTCACATTGCCGGATACTCTGCCAATGATCACGGAAATTATTAATTGTTCTGTCCGAACCAGTGCCTTTCCGAGCTCTTGGAAGCAAGCTGTTGTTAAGCCTATCCCCAAGTCTAGTAAAGTAGAAGAGCTCAAGGATTTACGTCCCATAAGCATCCTTCCGGTGCTATCTAAGGTATTGGAGCATTTGAATGCTTAGATCCCAAATTACTTGTCGCTAAGCTCTCGTACTACGGTTTTTCACTCAAAACGTGCAAATGGTTTGAAACTTACCTAAACAGTAGAAAACAGTACGTAGAGGTTATTAATCGAGACGGAAGTATAAACATTTCCAATATCGATAACGTGCCTAGAGGAACGCCGCAGGGATCAATTCTTAGTCCTACCCTTTTCTCAATTTATACGGCAGATATGCCTCAACACATTAAACTGTGCAAATACCACCTTTATGCAGATGACACACAGGTCTATTATAGTTTTAAGCCAGAAAATACATCAGAAGCATTAGAACAAGTTAATCATGATTTGGCCGAGATTTATACGTGGGCTAGTATGAACTCCCTGATCCTCAATCCGTTAAAATCAAAGATGTTGATACTAGGTACACAAACTCAAGTAAGCAAAGTCATGTGTTATAACCCAAAACTTACTATCAATGGGACTGATATACCAATAGTAATGGATGCTCGAAATCTGGGTCTGATTTTTGATAGTGACATTAGGTTTATTAAACACACCAATGAAAAAATTAGGAACGCGTTCTATAAACTAAAAATATTATATTCCATAAGGAAACACATTTCGGAAAAGGTACGCATACTGCTGTGTGATTTATTGGTTCTATCTCCTTTTGACTACTGTTGTGCGGTATATGGACCTAGATTATGGGCGAAAACAGAACTTGCAATCCAGCGAGTCCAAAACGCGTGCGCACGGTTCTGTTTCAGCATACCCAGAAGAGAGCACGTGACTCCTTTTCTAGTCAAACACAATATACTGAATATGAAGACTAGACGAGAACTTCACCTAGCTTGCCTGACCCAGAAAGTTATTTGGAGCCAAAAGCCCGAATATCTTTTTGAAAAATTTACATGGACCAAGAACATTCACACATTAAACACTCGCTCTAAACACACCAATTGTTTGTGGATACCAAAACACACTTCTGTGAGATTTAAAGGTTGCTTCAAATACAGAGCGTCAAAAGTGTGGAACAACCTTCCTCCGCCTCTGAGACAAAAAATTAGTCCAAAAAGATTCAAAAAAAATATTAAAGCTATTCTACTGGTCCGGCAAAAAACCAATTTTTTAGCAACCTTTAAAACACGAACTTAAATCACCAAATTTGTCACCCACAACTACACGCATACACATTTACTCATACACAATACAGATTCACTCACACGCACTGCCACCCAACACCCACATACACACACATCACAACATTCACACAGACACTCACGCTTATTTAATAAATATTTTTATTAGTATAGTTTTGTTCAACTGTACTTACAGTTTTATGTGTAGCTGTTTTGTAATTATAGTAATTATTAAGAAACTCTACGTAGTGTGATCGCTCATATTCATCCTCATTTGCTGTACCTATCTCGGCGAACACCAGCCCGAGCATAGGGGTGCACTGAAAAACAGCGTCGCGAGTGCATGAAAATGTCACGCGGCTTATGCTGAGTGTAACCCTTTTGCCCGCAATATTTACGAATCACCTCATTACATTTTAATCTTATTCTGTATATATATGTTATTTGTGTGGCAATAAATAGATATTTCATTTCATTTCATTTCATTTCATTTTCATTTCATTTCATTTCATTTCATTTCATAAAAAAAACATTGGAATACGTATTTCCTTCAAGAATTGGACCTAGCATGTGTATTACATAAAATTCTTTAAACTAATATAGTAAAATAAGCAACCAGCAAACAATGTCATGGGTATTGTTATTATTATGACAATGTTATGTAAAGTTCTTAAAAAGGAACAACACAAAAAAGGTTCAAATGAAAATAATTTAATCACGTTACTTAACTGGGCAAGTCATGAAAATAAGCTCCACCGCACACTTGGCCACTCATATGCCACAATTATATTACGATACACTAATGTTACAGTGTTCTTGTGTTTTTTACCACTTAATTGAAATATTAATCTGGATAGATTTTGATGAAGTGTGGTACATTGCATTCCTTAGGTCCGGGATAATTAGTAATTTCCTAATTTTCTAAATAGACATACAATATTTTAGGTTGCTTATAAACCGGTGGCGAAAGTTAAACGTTTAAAAGCTTTATGCGATTTTCGACTGCAATAGTGACATATAAAGTACTGGATATCCCAACGGTTATCAAGATTAACATATGGGTAAATATCACTTAGGTAATCCAGTCGATTGGGGTCCAACCACGGAATTTTCTAGCGTATTTCTAGAAGAAATATAGAACTGTCGCACATTAAAAACCCGAAAATCATTGATGAGTAGGCAATCTACCAGGTTATCTACAGGCAAGTAGAGTAGCAAACTAAACACATTACTGTAACAGCCGACTCGTCCACTGCTGAACATATCCACCCCTATTAAGGGGGTATTTGCCATAATCCCCACGCTTTGCAGGCGGCTTGGGGATCGCAGTGTAAGATGGCAGTGTAAGAGCAGAAGGTGCTGCTGCCCACTTTCCAGTATTTTTCCCTTAGTCGCCTTTTATGATACCCACGGGATGACATGGGGAGCTGCAATTCTAACCCGGCACCCCACGGGGGCCAAGACGCATTACCATGCATTAATTACATTTATGTTTTCAGGGCTACCTGTAATCCTTATGAGCAGAGCTGCATCTGTTGTTTATTTCATTTATAGCTGATAAGCTAGCTTTTAGAGATAAAAGGTTAAAAAATCAACCCACTATATCATCTGTGAGTCTACGGCATGAGGTCAAACAATCTGGCATGGGAGCTAAGCCGCAGAATACCGGGATACAATTGCAAACCCTAATATTTTTCTGTGATAGTCGAGACGAAGAGAAAAATACCAGACGAGCAGTCTTCAGAAGAACTGTCATGTGATATTGCAATCTCAGGCGCCTTTGCTGAACGATCCCTGCCTGGGCAATCTGGAATCTTAACAAGCTTAGTGCGTTTTTAAACTGTCACTGTCTTTAACACTATAATTATTATAACAAACGGGATATTTACCGTGTTTTTGATTAGTTTTGAGCTGTCGATATTTCGGCACTGTTGCAAGCGCCATGATCACAAGTAAACTGCAGTGCCGTATTATCGAGAGCTCAAAACTAATCAAAAACACGGTAAATATCCCGTTTGTTAATTATACACGGTAATTATAGCTTAGTGCGTGCTTATACTTTTGGGTTTGACTCGATTTTTCTAGGCTGCATGGCGACCCCCCCCCCCTAAATTTTAAAATATTCTTGTCAAAAGATTTTTGGCAAGGTAAAGCTGAAAAAGAACTTTAGAAGAAATGTGATCAAAGTAACAATGATAGAAAACACAACAGGCTATCAATTTACAATAGGACACCCTAAGGCTGTACTGCTGCGCAATGTGCTAAGTCCTGCCACGGGCTGGAACTTCACCTCATGGTGATAGAGCAATTAGGGAATGCTCCCCTGGATATACCTGCCACACTGTTCAGCAGCTGTCCATAAGAGCCATTTCTCATCGGCTTCGAACATCATCTGGCCATTGGCAGAGCTTTCTAAGCGCCCATCGAATCACTTCAACTGCTGAAAGACGTCCTTGAAAAAGTCTTGCTGTCTTGAGATTGCAATATCACATGACAGTTCTTCTAAAGACTGGTCGTCTGGTATTTTTCTATTCGTCTCCTTTTACGACTATCACAGAAAAATATTAGGGTTTGCAATTGTATCCCGATATTCTGCGGCTTAGCTCCCATGCCAGATATATTTGACCTCATGCCGTAGACTCACAGATGATATAGTGGGTTGATTTTTTAACCTTTTATCTCTAAAAGCTAGCTTATCAGCTATAAATGAAATAAACAACAGATGCAGCTCTGCTTATAAGGATTACAGGTAGGCCTGAAAACATAAATGTAATTAATGCATGGTAATGCGTCTTGGCCCCCGTGGGGTGCCGGGTTAGAATTGCACCTCCCCATGTCATCCCGTGGGTATCGTAAAAGGCGACTAAGGGAAAAATAGAGGCGCCTTCTACCTGGACAATCTGTTTTGAATACTTAACAACCGGCGATCCACCGGGCTGAAATAAAACACGAACTACACAAGCAAATTTACAAAAGGTCACGTACAATTATAATCGGTTTCCTTTGTTCCGTAGTTGATCCCTCTAGCCTATCGTGACCTACTTAATCGACTGATCAGTAATAATTAAGCGGGACTTACGACTAAGGCGGAGGGCTCGTTCTTCATCCAGTATTCTGAGATTGTCCAACGTTACAACACAGTATCATCAAAGCACCAGGATTAACAAATTATTAGCACGAGAAAAATCCAAAATCAATTTCAAAAGGATAATTAACCAAGCTTTACAAACAAAAAACAGCTACCAAGTACAATTCAAAAAGTGCAAGAGAATGAAAAGCAAAAAAAAAAACTTCAAGTTATTTTTACGTACAAAAATCCACAGATCAAAATAGACGACTACCCAAGGGGTGTGTTCCAATTGCCCGATAAGTTGATCAGTCCGAACAAAGCTGTTACGAGTACTTATTCATTGAGTTGTTAGTATATCTCTTGCATTGATAACTCGATTTACTTGCCACATAAAATCGCCTGGTTTGCGTGTGTTCTTAAACCAGTTTATATTACACAAGGATAAAGGCTAAGATTATCCGCAAATCAAAATAAAGAAATGAAGTTCAGTAACTGAGCGCATAAGCAGAAGTGAGTTCTTGAAAGAGTGTCGTGAGTGCAACTACTTGCATTATTGGTTAGTGACTTTATATATTTTAGTAGGTACCTTACTTTTTTTTATGTTATTGTGATGGAGCAAGCACGAGGCCCACCTGATGTTAAGTGGACTAACCTCTGCCTATAACAGACGCATTTCGTTAACGACGAATTGCACTGTGCCCGTCACACTGAGACGTACAGTTGTTAGGTCTCATGTTCCTGTAATTTTTCTGGCTCTCAAGGACTGCTGCCGGAACACACTGTTAAGTGCTTGGCGACAGATTTTCTACTTGAGGGTGGTCGCTAGCCAGGCGGGCATTCGCAAAAAGCCCTTCCACCATGCGGTGGAGCTCAAGCCCGCGGCGGGATTCGAAGCATGGACCTGCTGCACGGCAGTCCATAGATACATATAATTCAAATAAATCATATATATATTAAGCATACTGATTATAAATCAAAACAAAGACATTGAAGACGTAAAAATTACTTTTTTAGAGTACAAGTTCATTATCCGAAAATTTCAGTATTCGTTAACTAGATATACAAAATTGAGATTCAAGTTTAATTGCAATTCAATGGGGAAATCCTGCCAGCATGCTGGGCACGCTGCCAACTGATAGTAGGCTGAAGCATTTGGACTGCCTGTGAGTCTATAATGACTTATTTTAGGTTATTTTAATGTAGTAGCTCTACAGCTTGTACATATTTTATTATATAAACTAACGTGGTTTTCACTCATTTTAGTAAATAATACGGGTTAACTCACGTGAATATGTCAGATAGCTCCGACTATAGTTTCACACATTTGGACTTTTTCGAGGAGAGCTCGGGACACCCGCGTTGACGTCTCGCTTAACACTGAGCCTCCCGAGAACTTGTTTTTTTAATGTTATTGTGACGGAACAAGCCCGAGGCCCACCTGATGTTAAGTGGACTAAACTCTGCCTATATAACAGACGCATTTCGTCAACGAAGAATTGCACTGTGCCCATCACACTGAAACGTCCAGTTGTTAGGTCTCATTAGCCTGTAATTTTTCTGGCTCTCAAGGACTGCTCCCGGAACACACTGTTAGGTGCTTGGCGACAGATTTTCTACTTGAGGGTGGTTGCTACCCAGGCGGGCATTCACAAAATGCCCTTCCACCATGCGGTGAAGCTCAAGCTTACGGCGGGATTCGAACCATGGACCTGCTGCACGGCAGTCTATAGCCAATGTTACTGAGCCATCACTGCTTCAAAAAGAGACTCTCCTTGAAAAAGAGCACCGAATGTGGTTAAAACTATAGTCAGAGTTATCTGACTTATTCACGTGTGTTATCCCGTATTATTTACTAAAATGAGTGTTGTATATAGTTCGTAGTATTTTTAATTTAAATTTTAAAATATATAAGTAAGTTACGTGAGGACTTTCTTTAGCGGTAGGTAGGTTTAGTTCTGATCATTTGTGTCTGGGTGCCTTTTTTAATTGGTATCATTTTGGAATGCCTTACTTTTAAACTACTCATAACAGAAAGCAATGAAGCAATGATGGCCGAGCGGTAATAGCTATGGACTGCCGTGCCGCAGTACCCTGGTTCGATCCCCACCGCCGGCTTGAGCTTCACCGCATGGTGGAAGGGCATTTTGCGATTGCCCGCCTGGCTAGCTACCACCCTCAAGTAGAAAGTCTGTCGCCAAGCACCGAAAGGTGTGTTCCGGCAGTGGTCCTTGAGAGCCAGTGAAATTACCGGCACAATGAGACTTAACAACTATGTCTCAATGTGACGGGCGCAGAGCAATTCGTGACTTGTGATGAAAATTGCAACTGTTATAGGCAGAGGTTAGTCCACTTAACATCAGGTGGGCCTCGAGCTTGTCCCATCACAAAAGAGCTTGCTTAGTTGCTCTCAATCGACCAACTAGTTTAAGCTATGTTCGCTACGGTGAGTGGTTATGAGTTAGATGGGTGACCGCTAGTGGTAGTTACTACTGCCCGCTTCCGTGTTTCGGAGGGCACCTAAACCTTCCGTCCCTGTTGTTGTCTTTAGATGGCAGTCATTGTAGTATGGTGGTAGTCCTTCCACAACACGCATTGTCCGGAGGTTCCTCTCTCTGCAGCCCTAACCACCGGTAGCTTGGACTCTGCTCCGATACCAGCGGCACCCTAGTTTTAAGTTTTTTATAATATTTATTTTTAGGGTTCCGTGCCCAAAGGGTAAACACGGGACCCTATTACTGAGACTTAGCTGTCCGTCCGTCTATCCGTCTGTCACCAGGCTGTATCTCAAGAACGGTGATAGTTAGACAGTTGAAATTTTTACAGTGTTAGTTTAAAGTGAGTAAATATATTAAATTTTTGGTACAAAACACGAAAAACTGATTATTTTATTGAAACGCGTGTAATCCACTGACCTTGTTACAGTCAGTAGCGTTGATATAATATAATTAATACCGTGAGAAACAAGATGCCTTATCTCGGAACCGCTGAATATTCATAAATTATTTACGCAATAATGACGCCCTTTGAATCTTTTCGAGGTATTGTCTATAGGAGTCATGAAAAATTAACATTTAAGTACTTGCTGTAAAAATGTCACGACCTATTTACATGATATGGCTTCTGAAGGACCATTTTAGGGTTTCGTATCCAAAGGGTAAAAACGGGACCCTATTACTGAGACTTCGCTGTCCGTCTGTAGCCAGGCTGTATCTCAAGAACGGTGATAGCTAGACAGTTGAAATTTCATTGTCATTAGGGCTCCCATACAACAAATTTTATTTTATTTTTGCCGTTTCTAGCTCGATACTAATAACGGTGACAGGTAGACGCTTTAACTATTCACAGAATATTTAGTTTTATGTTTTCTTTAAATATAATTACATAAAATAAAATAAAATAAATAATGAAGTGGGCTCCCATACAGTAAAAGAGGTTTTCGCCGCCAGATCAATCGGACACTGCGAAAAGTATCTGTAACTTGCAAGATTAGGTTCCAGTTAATGGTACGGAACCCTTCGTGCGCGAGTCCCACTCGCACTTGGCCGGTTTTTTATGATATCGTGTTGGAAGAAGCACGCCCCCCCCCCCCCTGGTGTGTGACGAATAAGCTGACCTCGGACTAGTTGTTAAGTGTACCTGTAATTTCACTGACACCCATACCCTCCAAATCGGAATACAGGAATGCGAACAAACCTGCTTGTCTGTCTAAATTGGTATTTATTAACTAGCGACCCGCCCCGGCTTCACTCGGGTGCAATGCTGGTACTAAATATACTACAGAATGTCATTATATAAAACGGTAACCTTATAAGTATACCTGATAAGTTAGTCTTTGACAACTATCTCACCTGATGGTAAGTGATGATGTGGTCGAAGATCTCGTTCAGGCTAACCTAGAAGTACTGGCTTTCAAGGCCAGCTGTCGGAAGACACCGTTAGGTGCTTGGCGACAGATTTTCTACTTCAGGGTGGTCGCTAGCCACACTGAGAAAAATCTAAAGTCAAAACCGCCCTAATGACGGCCAATTTATATGGTATAAGGCGAAAAACCGACCAAACGTAAATACGTACAAAAACGCCTTCCAGCTAGAAGGCGTTAAACGAGGTCAGTGAAGGCGAACGTTTCTTTTCGTCTTCATTTAAGGTGTATTTTGTGGTCTTTCTTAAATATTGACTTTTCGATAAGGCTGATTAAGTCGTACTTTATACTGATAATCACCGTATATAAACCGCCGTAAAAGTAAGGTATATTTTATGGTCAATACTGCAATTATTTTCGTATTAAAAAGTTCATTTCTGAAAATACTTTACGGAAGGTGTTTTTGACGGATTTGTTTATTATAAAACATGGTACATTTTTATTGATTGGTGAAAATCATTTTAAGAGTTGTGAATTCATCTTACGTATTTACAATCCAACGGTAAAAGGTCAAATTCGATTTAAGCCTTTAAGTCGTTTTTCTCAGTGCAGGCGGGCATTCGCAGAATGCCCTACCACCATGCTATAACGACTGCCATCCTAAGACAACAACCGGGACCGACGGCTTAACGTGCCCTCCGAAGCACCGAAGCGCTCAGTAGTAATGTCACAAGCGGTCACCCATCCAACGCATGCCCGCGCGCGATGTTGCTTAACTTTGCTGATAAGTTGAGAACAGCTAAGTAAACTTCGCTACGAGCGCTTCATCCATACAACAATAGACACTATATTAACTTTTTTTTTTATTTTATGAAGTGTACCCTTCGTGCACGAGTCCAAATCGCACTTGGTTGATATTTATAGTACCACCAACTTAACTGTGCAGTTTTCGAGGGCGCTACTGGTCAAGGAAATCAACTACAAACTGTCACAATTTGAAGGAATGTTGTTGTTCTTTTTTTTGCCGCCTGAACAGATAAGTTGGTGGGAGTATAAGTATTTGTTGTTATAGCGGCGACAAAATGACATATTTCTAGCTGTCAGAACCTAAGGCTTGAAAGAGAAAACAGTAGCGAACAAAAGCTATGGGCTGGTAATGGGCATAGTAGGTATAGCCAATAATATTGGTTATTGGTTTACGTCTTCTGTTGTATAGTACAACAAAAATCATTAGATATACCTATTCCAAAAGCTGATGAAATTCCCTTGTGATTTGATATGACACAGAAAATAAGAAGGTTTTTTATTTTTTTCTATCCAGGCCCCTATATCTATCGGTTGAATAAGTTGTTCTGACTGCAAGGGTTCATATAAGGAACAATAAAAGTTATGTAACAATTATGAAACATTTTCAATGTGCAGATATGTGATTTTTTTATGTTTAAACCCCATATTTCCGTCGCTTTGAATATGTTCCAATAACTGAATTGCCAAAAAATGTCTATGCAGTTATCAAACCTGGTCACAAAATTTCACGAGAATCGGTTGAGAAATGCGACCTGTAGAGGAGAACAACCGGACATACGAAAGCATTTTTGTGTAAGTTGAAGCAGAGACGCTTCGCTTGAATTTCGTTCTTGCTCGGTCAATTAATATCAGTAGTATATAATACAAACAAGTGTTAAAAATAGAAGTATCATGAGAAAATGTGCAACCAAAGCCTAGTTACAGTCCCACCAACTTATCTGTTCAGGCGCCAAAAAAAAGTACTACAACATTCCTTCAAATTGTGACAGTTTGTAGTTGATTTCCTTGACCAGTAGCGCCCTCGAAAACTGCACAGTTAAGTTGGTGTTACTATAATTACCTATCTAGTTACCTACGCTAAAAAGAGCAGCTTCTTTGACGTAGGTAGATGTACAATGTCAAATACGATAATGTCGAGAGAAATAAACGCACACGTAAACAATGTGTTTAAATTAAATATCTAATTACTGATATAAATCTATTTAATATGTTAAAAACGCCTAGTAATTATAACATTAATATCATAAAAATATTATAACAATATTAAAATACTAGGTTTAGGTACGTTTAGACACTGTTTTTGCATATTATTTTGACAGTTTATAGTGGGTCCGATTTGCGCAACTGGTACCAATAACACGCTCAGAGCTGGTCCGAATTGTGTGAAGGGCTCCAAACGTGTGCACGGCTGCTGATAGGTGTGATGTATGTCATCGATGGCGTCACAACACAGCGCTTACAGAACTCACTCGGGGATAGGCTCCGTAAGCACTCCGTGGCAAAAGCGCTTCGAGCGCAATTCGTAAGCATTGCTTATGAATCTAAGGCTCAACTGTCACAACAATTGAAACATAAATTAAAAATCTGAGACTATTACAGTTGATTTACAGCTCGTAGTTGTTTCCGAAGTACTATACATTTACCAAAAAAAATTTCGTAATGTACATTTTTTTGGTTCCCGACACATGTAACTATGGCTAAAATGTGACCAATTTGGTATATTAATAATTAATTAAAAAATCCGGGTTAAAAAAAATATATTGGACAATCACATCTGTCCTGTTATGTGTTCTCACATAGATGCGACTTTTGCACATTTCGGGCAAACTAAAGTCGTAGCCGCCACGTCATTGAAATTGAACTGTAATTAATTAATTTTTGAAGCGCTCGTAGCGAAGCTTACTTAGCTGTTCTTAATCGATCAGCAAAGTTAAGCAACGTCGCGCGCGGTCATGAGTTGGATGGGTGACCGCTAGTGACATTACTACTGAGCGTTTCCGTGCTTCGGAGGGCACGTTAAGCCGTCGGTCCCGGTTGTTGTCTTAGGATGGCAGTCGTTATAGCATGGTGGTAGGGCACTTTGCGAATGCCCGCCTGGCTAGCTACCACCCTCAAGTAGAAAATCTGTCGCCAAGCACCTAACGGTGTGTTCCGGCAGCTGTCCTTGAGAGCCAGTATACTTCTAGGTTAGCCTGTATAACATCTTCGACCACATCATCACTTACCATCAGGTGAGATAGTGGTCAAAGGCTAACCTATCAGGCATAAAAAAAAAATAAAAAAATAAAAAAAAATATATTTTACTTTTCGATACAACCTTCATATTGAATGATCTCTTAATGACCATGTATTGGGGTGACTAATGATGTTAACGAGTTCAAAAATACTTTTTTGAGTAGAATGTAATAAATACTAAATTCGAAATTGAATTATTTTTCTAGATTTTCTAATGTGCAAATAATATGATTTTTGCATAATGAATAGATTCAAGCATCACTTTGCGAAAATCTATATTTAAAGGTAACAAGAATTTTCGACGCGTTTCGATTCTACACGAAGCATCCTCAGGAGGTCTTGACTCTACGAGCGCACGATCGAGAAGGATTCTTCTCTCTCATTCAATTCTCGATCGTGCGCTCGTAGAGTCAAGACCTCCTGAGGATGCTTCGTGTAGAAGCGAAACGCGTCGAAATTTTTTCAGGTTTGGCTGCGTGGCGTTTGTGACGTCACGTCGGCTTACCAGGAAAATTAGGCGGAATTGTCACTAGATATATTTTTGTATTTTTTAAGTGTTTTATTAAAATATTAATTTGATGTTTTCATAAAATATTTTAAACATATTTGTTATTATTGAATATGGATTTCCGCAAAGTAACGCCTGAATCTATTTATTATCTTAGTTTTAAAATATTTGATATAATTTTCATGATTTTTGCACACAAGTTCGCACTGTCATCGTCTAGAGCCCATTAAATCAATTTTATCAAACTAGGGTATACGCGGGTAAAGGTACGCGTCCATTGGCCCGCGCCGGACACACCGCACGCACGGCACGAAACGGACTTTTTGTTCAAAAATATCGGCTTCCGATGCGGGTGGTGCGGATAGTGGACGCAGCGCTATGTAAAATCATTCAAAGAAAACTAAAATCCGTTGCGTGCCGTGCGTGCGTTGCGTCCGGCGCGGGCCAATGGACGCGTACCTTAACTTTATACAGTCCCACCAACTTATCTGTTCAGGTGGCAGAAAAAAGAACTACAAAATACCCTGAAATTGTGACAGTTTGTAGTTGATTTCCTTGACCAGTAGCGCCCTCGAGATCTGCACAGTTAAGTTGGTGGTACTATACTAGGCAAAAACCATTAAAATGTGACAGCCTTTGTCACCATAGATATCTAATACCGTTGCAGTATTTTGAATTTATCATGGTAGCCTATTACAAAATGACGTCAGGCGGACAGCTGTTGCAAAGAAAAAGTCTAATTTATTTCATTTATAGTGGATAGGTTAGCCTTTGACTACTATCTCACCTGATGGTAAGTGATGATGTGATCGAAGAAGTTGTTCAGGCTTACCTAGATTAACTGGTTCTCAAGGACAGCGGCCCGACACCGTTAGGTGCAATGTGACAGATTTTCCACTTGAGGGTGGTAGCTAGCCAGGAGGGCATTCTTAAAATGCCCTCCTACCATGCTACAACAATTGCCATCCTATGACAACAACCGGGACCGACGGCTTAACGTGCCCTTCAAAGCATGTGCACGGTCAGTAGTAATGTCACTAGCGGTCACCCATCCAACTCATGACATCGGCGGACGTTGCTTCACTTAGGTGATCGGTTAAGAAAGGCTAAACAAACTTGTCTACGAGTGCTTCAAAATTCTTAATTATTTTATATTGTGCGTCCGACAAAGTTGTCAATTTTAGACTATGTTTTCGACGGGGTCTATCTCAAAAACTAAAAATAAAATATAGTAAAAATGAAGAAATTGAATTTATATGCGTAAGTTCCCGCTTAATATTTTGCAATAATTATATTATAGTTAATGAATAGATTCAGGCGTTACTTTGCATTGGATTGCATGGAAATCCATATTTAATAATACCAAATATTTTAAAAATATTTTACGAAAATATCAAAATTATAATATTAATTTGACGTTTCCGTAAAATATTTTAAAAATATTTGTTATTATTATATATTATAGTTATCTTTTTGCTTCTCAAGTACCTAGGTACAGTCCGCGAGGCATAAGCTGAGCTTTGCATTAGTGTGAGTAATCACCAATCGGCAGGAGCGCGGCACAGAGATCACCAATCGGCAGGAGCGCGGCGAGACAGAATGGCGCCGCGCCTCAGGCCGGTTACCCAAAATTAGGTTTTTACCGGGCGAAAATGGCGCCGCGCCTAAGGCCGGTTGTCACACCTACACTATCCATGTACACTCACACAAATGCAAAGCTCACCTTATATCTCGCGGACTGTACTAACATTAATTTATACTAATTATGTACTTATTTTGATCAGTTGATTGTTCGGTGCCAAAATGAATTGCCATTACGAGGAGGTTAAAACTTCTGAAGATAAAGAAAAAAGCACGCGGATACCTTTATTTAAACAAGTGAGTATTTATGATTTATTTTGACTTGATTTCATTTTCATTTATTCAGGTATTGACTTATTACCAAACTAGCTTTCCGACCGCAGCTCGCCTGGCTAGCTGCTGCCCTCAAGTAGAAAATCTGTCGCAAAGCACATAACAGCGTTTTAATATTGTTAGGCTTGCAATAACGCCTGCTATGCGGATTACATTACAAAATCACAAATATACGATAGGAAAAATTTCACACATGACTTAAATTTTTCGTATCGTATATTTGTGATTGTGATTTGTAACTTAACAGTGTGTTCCGGCAGTAGTCCTTGAGAGCCAGTAAAATTACAGGCACACGGTATGTATAACAACTGTATATCTCAGGGTGACGGGCGCAGTGAAATTCTTAACTTGTGTCGGAATGCATCTGTTATACGCAGAGGTTACCGATTAACATCAGGTGGTCCTCGTGCTTGTTCCGTCACAAGGCCATAAAAAAAGTAAATTTTGATAGCACACAAAATTGAGACTATTGAATAAATAATTAAATCGGCTCAATTTTAAAACTGGGGAAGACGAAACGTCCATTTCACGATTTTTCTTCCTCATACAATAGCCTGGACACTCGACTCATTTTCTATAGGTACACAAGCCGCGTTGTAACTACCTATTACACAGACACTACACAAATGCTGTTTTTGTACATGCGTAAATGTGTGCGTGAACTCTTATGTTGTCATCGTATGAATAATTCTTTCTGGTACTTACCTACCTAACAATCTTTTGATGCTGTTATTATGACTTTTATTATTAGATTATTAGTATTATTATTATTAGTGCAGGTTTCCAAGAATTACTTAGGTACCTCGTTTTATCCTTAGGAAATCTATAAAAACTTCTATCCTTTACTCGTTTAGTTGATAAGCAATCGTAAACAGCACAAGACTACCCCATTCTCAACTTTTAAAATACTCGTACAATCGTCACGCTTCGTCGTCACGTCATCGTGCGCGAATTGGGCGTCCCGTACTCAAGTCAGCTCAGCGACAGCTCAGAATTGGTGGCGGGGTTACGAAGGCACGTTTTGGTGGGGGGGAGAGGAGTGTCCATTCTATACGTAGTATTATTATATGTTCTATGCTCATACTTAAACGCTTCGTCCGCCTCTTAACACTCACACGCTGGACTTGCATTTGTAAAATTATTCCTAATAGCTTGCTTAAGGCAATTTTAACAGAGGTAGGTTACCTTTATATTATGGTAGATATATGCATCCGGTAGATCGTAAGACAAGGTGTGTTGAATTTAGATCTTGGGGGCTTGGTGCGTGGCGGCGGCGGTTCGCCCCCCTCTTCCCTTCTCCATAGTAGGGTCACTAGTGAATAGTTGAAGGATTTTCCACCATCTTGCACGCTTTCACACGTCTGCAGGGGCGGCTTCACAGGTACCACTGGTGAATGCTAACGCTACCCCATCTTGCTCGTCGGAGGACTATTCACGGGGGTCTATTAGTAGGTTGAAGTCCCATTTAGAAAGCAAGCAAGGGCAAAGACAAGGCATTCAAATGGTGGCACATAAAATGGTGGCGTTATTTAAAATTGCAACAAAACGTGCTTCCCACAACGTTGTTACGGTACCAATAGTGAGCAGCATCACACACACACACACACACACACACCTGTGTCTTATCTTTACCTTTCTGTTAAAGTATTAAGAAATAGTAATCTAAAATGATTTTTGTATTTTCTATAATTATTACTTATAAATTTACTATATAGGTATATTGTATGAATACTGCTAAGGCAAACAACAAATCTTTACTCGGACGAAAGAGGTCCTGGTACCTATTTTACGGGTTCTCGAGAACCTAGTTTAGGAATCAAGAGTTTCTATTATACTTATTTTGTAAAATTGCCTTTTTCAAGAAATAAACAATTATTATTATTATAGTGTGGTGTTTGGTAAATAGCTAAGAGAATCGGGGCTCTGGTAATAAGAAAAGATCGGAGTTATGCGTGGCTATGCGATAGAAAGAGTGGCGCCTTGTAGGTGAATACAAACATTAGGTACTTTGTGCTTTGCGAGCTGAAGTGCACTTTATTGCTTCGTAGCTAGAGTCGCGTATTTATTGAAATGGCTTTGCGAAGTGATCCTTCTGGTTCCCTTTATTCTGTGCAAGTTTGTTCAGTCAGGCTGATATGGACCAATAGAGGAGGTGCTTTAAATATTTATATTCCTGAGCCCTTTTTAGTTCGCACCAAAAAGGATCTTGAAATAGTTGGTAAAGTTATGGTCCTAAATGTAACTTAACCTACTTTAATAATTCCTTGAATACAGTAAATCTTATGAAATAAAATAGTTCTCTTAGGTGTCTATTAGAAGATGGAAGGCAGTCATTCCAATTCATCACAATTCCATTTTGGACACTTCAAAAATATATGGTACAGACCCACCAACTTATCTGTTCAGGTGACAGAAAAAAGAACTACAACATTCCTTCAAATTGTGACAGTTTGTAGTTGATTTCCATGACCAGTAGCGCCCTCGAAAACTGCACAGTTAAGTTGGTGGTACTATAAGCTAAGTTACCAAAAGCCATTCATCGAAAATCGTACTAAAGTCAGAGCTGTTACAAAGGCATTTCAATAAAAGTGTATGAGGTTAAATAAACACAATATATATTATACTAGCTTTTACCCGCGGCTTCGCCCGCGAGGACTATCCCTCAAGAACCATTTATTTTTCCGGAATTACATTAACTTAACATTAACCCTCTTGTTTTGGAAGCCGTGTTAAAATAATCTATAAAAACGTGACTTTTTATGCCTCTGACCACTATCTCACCTGATGTTAAGTGATGATGTGGTCGAGGATGTTGTTCAGGCTAACCTAGAATTACTGGCTCTCAAGGATAGCCGCCGAAACACACCGTTAGGTGCTTGACGAAAGATTTTCTACTTGAGGGTGGTAGCTAGCCAGGGCGAGCATTCGCAAAAAGCCACCATATCTTAAATATAAAAAGGTTACTTTTTAATCCTTTTCAATCTTTATTAATTGGCCTCGTGCAGTGACGTTTCATGGTGGCATTGTAATGAGCAGGGAAAGTGTTGAGAACAGCACTGGCAGCTTGCCAGAACTGGTCTCGTGCAGTGACCTCTTTTTGTAGCATCGTGAAGGACAGGAAAGGCCGTTCTATTACATAATTTTGAAGCGCTCGTAGCGAAGTTTACTTAGCTGTTCTTAACCGATCAGCAAAGTTAAGCAACGTCGCCCGCGGTCATGAGTTGGATGGGTGACCGCTAGTGACATTACTACTGAGCGTTTCCGTGCTTCGGAGGGCACGTTAAGCCGTCGGTCCCGGTTGTTGTCTTAGGATGGCAGTCGTTATAGCATGGTGGTAGGGCATTTTGCGAATGCCCGCCTGGCTAGCTACCACCCTCAAGTAGAAAATCTGTCGCCAAAGCACCGTTTGTAATGTTTTTCATCACTATAACTTAAAAAAAAAATCATCCCCAATTTCACCCCCTTAAATCATCCGTGACTAGCAAATGTTGAACACGTCATTTTTTATTTTAAATAAACTATCCAAATACTAATTTTCAAAACATTTAAATGAAAGACTTACTTTTAAATGTAGGATATTTAGTTTTTTTTTTAATACAAACGTTTTCGGCCATCTTTACCCCGAATAGAGTTAAATTTAAAAAGAAAAACTTTTTAGTCCACCACTACGCATCAAGACGAATACATCCCCAAAATTTCAAGTCTCTGCGCCCAGCGCGTGGTGGTTTAGGCTGTGCTCTGTCAGTCAGTCAGTGAGTATGTCAGGACTTGGATTTACTATATAAGTTAATATTCTCGTGTGAACAACATCGGATGTTTCACCAGATATTTTTTAAAAACCCATGCTAAAGTGACTCCTATTGCTATCTATCGGGCACATATCTAGAATCTGGACTATTGCTATGAATTTGTTTACCAGAAAACCCCAGAAATAACTAGGAAACTCTTGTTCTTTAAACGGGATACATACGCTATGTCAACACTTAATTTGTCAACTTACAAAATACCAAGAAAAGAGCACCAGATTAAATGAGCAATGGTTCAAAATACCCCCACATTACAAAATGTACACTTTAATTGAGCCTCAGTTAAAATTACTTAGGTACACCAACAGATTTATTTTTCGGGATGTATATTTGAGAAGGACCTATACATTATGTACGGTAATGTACCAATATATTATATATGGTACCTATGTACCAATACACAATTATGTCCATTTATTTGGTAACCTATAGAATGGAGATGATTAGTGCAAGAGTGGTGTATGTATTTACTCGTACATATGTCGTAAATTGCTCGCCGGCACGGTAATATTGGCGACCGAGCTTCTTGGTCATCATCTTCGATATTTCAAATAATTTCTCGATTATAAATATTTAATATAATTATCACCATGCTATGAAATGAGACTATGCGATACAATTTTCTAAGAGTATTTTTACGTCCAACAAGGTGGCAATGGAAAAATAAATCCCATGGTCCATCCAGATGAAATCCTCGGGAAAGCCCTCGATTTCTCGATTGAGGTAGGCACCTATAATACCTCAATCGAGAAATCGAGACGTTGGATCCGTGGGGACCGGGAGCTCATCGTATTTTCCAAAACTTATCAGAGCGCTTGGTCTATGTTATAAAAGATTTTTAAAAGAATGGCCCCGAGTTTCTTGCCCGTTCTTCTCGCAGTGGCTCTATACAATTTATTTGCTGAACGTAGCAGTACAATGTAGAATATTTCAATACTAAAATTTGTAATTGACTTTCAAAAGAGCGTCGTAGACGCCTAAATTGAATAAATGTTTTGACTTTGACTTTGATGCGACGCGCGATCAAAATGCTGGCACCTATTTGGCTCAAAGAATAAGCATTGCAATTCAACGTGGCAATGCTGCCAGCATGCTGGGCACGCTGCGATCTGGTAGTGGACTGCCTATGAGTCTGCAATGACTGATAGGGATCTAAATGCTTTTATTGTAGTAGCTGTAGTGTTGTATATAGTTCGTAGTATTTTGTTAATAAAGGCATACCGCCGGTAAAAAAAACCCATAATTATAAGTAAATTCTTTCTAATATGTAGACTCTTTTTCTATATTTCCTTTCCAGCTATTCGTTTGCTCTGCAGCATGGGTGGTGTACTTTCTGTGCGGCTTGTCGTTCGGTATTCCCACCGTCTTGATACCGCAACTACGAGCTGAAGCCAACTCCACTGCCGCTGTCAGCGATGAGATGGCGAGTTGGCTTTGTAAGTAACTGCTTTAGCAAAATTTTATCTAGTTTATGGTCGCCTAGTGCATACCCATGAACAGACGAAATAAGCACAATACCTACATGATGTGAACATTTGTTTTTAATATTAGCGCTGAAGCGCTAAAGCGCTAATATTAAAAACGTGACGTCTCTGTAAATGTTGTAACAGTTCGTTGTTTATTTAATAAGATTTTCTTCTTTACAGCTTCCGTGTTCGGCTACAGCGCGCTTCCCTGGGTGGTCATCATCTGCATATTCACCCGCCATTTCGGAAGAAAAATCCCATTCGCCATCGTCTCCCTCAACACCTTCGCTTACTACTGCGTCCTATACTTCAGTACTACCACAACACAGATAATTATCAGCGAAATAATGCAAGGGATGAACCACGCGTCTAATATGACTCTATCCGTTATCATAGTCTCAGAGTATACATCCCCGAAATACAGAGGCATATTTTTGGCCATAAAATCGGCGACTATATTTTGGGGTGTATGGGTAGCGAATGCCTTAGGAACCTTCTTTCATTGGAAGACAATTCCGTTAGTGGGGTTATGTTTATCTCTATATTCTTTCACTGTCATACTGTGGCCGGAATCTCCACAATGGCTCGCGAGTAAGGGTAAATTTGAGGAGTGCATGACATCACACAGATGGTTAAGAGGTACAGATAAAAAGTCCGAAAAAGAACTAGAAATATTGATCCAGTCCCAAGCACATTTAATGAAAACTAGAACGAAAATCAACCATTACAATTTAATCAGTGAATCATTGAAGACAATTTCTAATAAGGCGTTTTATAAACCTTTAGCTCTGTCAGTCATAATGATGATGCAATACCATTTCTCTGGTAAAGTCGTGTGTATGGTGTACGCTATAGATATTCTTAAAAAAATCACAGACAGCGAATCTACAGCTTACATAGGCATGTTAACACTTGACGGCGTTACAGTAACTGGTATGTACATGGGTTGTTTTCTATCACGAATTTTAAAGCGAAGAACTTTATTATTTTCATCGTCCATTGTTGGTATTACGTTTCTATTTCTTATATCATTGTATTTATATTTAATAGATTCAGGAGTTATATCTGAAAGCAAGGCTGCGACTATAACTTTACTAACAGTATTTTCGGTGTCAATAAGTTGCGGTCCTATGATTCTGTCGACATCTATATATGGGGAATTAATACCTTTACGTTACAAGAGTTCCTGTACGATGATTTCAGCGTTAGTCTTCGTATGTTTAACTTCGACTTTATTAAAGATATTTCCTTATATTTGTAAGAACTTTCACATGTCCGGTGCGTTTTTATTTTACGCGGTGTCTTCTACGATTTTAGCTGTTATTGCTTTTATATATTTGCCTGAGACAAAGGATCGGACGTTGCAAGAGATTGAAGATATTTTTGATCCGACAAGAAAAGAGGAGGAAGGAAGAGAATTGATCACTGTAAATAAATAAATTGGATGAAAATACAAACGTGTGATGTACTTTTTTAATACTTTTATGTTTGCAATAACGCATACTCTGCGGATTACATAACAAAATTAAAATTTACGACAGGATAATAATAATAATGTTGTAATGTAATCCGCATAGCATGCGTTATTGCAAACATAAAAATATTAAAAATTATAGGGTTGCGTCATCATTAACAAGTTTGCATTGCAAAATTAGTCTTGTTTGTAGTACAGCGTAAGTTGAACTATAGATGTCGCTTCATCCCAATACGATGGTTAAAGAACGATTGAAAAAATTGAGTTATGACTCATTGTCATGTTAGCTCAATTGGTCAGAGTATACCCCAGCTAAAGGGGTGTATGGACGCGGGTTCGGATCCCGCACATGACTTAAGTTTTCCCTCTCGTAAATTTGTAATTTTGTAGTGTGATGTACTTATTGATATAGTGACTCTTGGCTGCCTTTCCACCAGATATTGTTAGCTATGGTGCGTTTGATATCCACCAATTAGATTAATTCATTTTCTAAGCATAGCTTGACAAATCAAGCCGTCTGATTGGCGGATAGCGTACGCATATAGCTCGCATCTCTGATGGAAGCAGCCTTACGAGAATCTGAATAAAATTTATGTATACCTACTACATTATATAGGTATTATTGTAAAATTATACCTTAGTTTCTAGGTCTACACGGACTGATTATTGCTATTAAAATATGTATTAAATTACCAGAAGAACTAGAAGACAATGAATTTACGTTTGAAACAAACTTAAAAACCTATTATAAAAATCTTTTTACGTATTATCTTGATAATTCCTTCAAGAATAATGTAGTACTTATTAATTTAGTTAATAATTAGGAATAGACCTGCCCACTCATCACCAACATTGGAACACCCAAGTAGGGTTATTATGTGATATCTATTTAATTCTAAGGGCATTTTGCGAATTCCCGCCTGGCTAGCGACCATCCTAGAAAATCTGTCGCCAAGCACCTTACGGTGTGTTGCGGGAGCTGTCCTTGAGAACCACTAATTCTAGGCTAAGCCTGTTAGCACCTTAGACCACATCATCACTTAGCATCAGGTGAGATTGTGGTCAGAGGCTTACAGCAATCAAAAAAATATTATAAAATGTTTATATAAGGCGGCGCTAAGGACCAACGGCCTTAAGCGCTGGTTTATTTCTTAGATAATTTTTTTAAGAGTAATTTATTTTCTTTGAAAGGATAGTTAAAGTATTTATTCCAATAAAAAATATTTTTGAGAAGAAACATTTATTTCTTTTATTTCTTAGCATGTACATTAATAACCTTAAGAAATTCTTATTACATAAAGTTTTTACTTTCATAAAATCTACCTACTGACAAAAATCTTTTAACCAAAATATAAAAAACTATTTACAAAACACTTAACTGAAGACTAGAATCTATTCCACAATTGAGAAGGTGTGAAATAGATTAACATTCATACAATACAATAACCATAGATAAAGTACAACGTTAATTAAAAAAAAAATAACATGAATTTGAACACAAAAAATATGTTGGGATTTTATTAAAGAATTCCACGTTTACATTTGGTTTTAATTGCAAACAAATTAAAGCTAATAGCACACTCCTTGATGAAGACCACTGGAGCTTCGATTACGTAACTTTATAGCAATAACATCTGATTGATACAGTCAGAAATCTGACGTACGATTACGTATTACGTATAACGTTCTGACAGATTTCGTTGCAGGCTTGATTGCTATTGAACTGTTTGCGTGACACGTACGTATCGATACGTTTATTCAGTACAATCAACGTTATTATGCAATTAAATATAATAAACGTATTATACGATCGCATAAACTATTTATTACGGCGTTCAAAACAAGACATCAACACGTAAATTGGTCGGATAACCAATGATTCGTATTAACTTCGTTTTGTAATTTATCCGTAGTTAGAAATGCGAACAAACTCTTAAGGTTGACCTCTGTTGTATCTAATATGTTTGTCCCAACAACCATAACAAACATATTTAGTTGTTGAACATTTTATTCTTTCCATACAATAACTAATTTGCTCGATCTAAATATATTATGTAAATGAAGCTATTCAAAGGCTACGAGACGCAATCCGTTGATACCGTGGCGGGCGCTTAAGCTGACGGTAGGCACTCTTACTAATTTTGTTAACTAGAAGACATTACTATTAAGTGTTCTACTAGAATAACTTGACGTTTCTTTATTGACAAATGATTTAAGTTTAGAGAAAAAAAAATTACGTGTTAGACAGCGAATCCATAAGAGGTCACTAGCGTTTTCCAAATAACCCTATATATAGTAGAAGAATACAAGCTACCTCGCAAAACATCGATAGCTATTGCTAACAAATAACAAATCTTTGATAGCAACAAGCGTCTGCTTCAAAGTTACGTAATTAAAGCTACGGATGCGATTGAAAGTATCAATACTGAGTATATACTTGAACTATTAGTAGAAATACTTTAGTAGTAGTTCCAACTTCGTAATAATAAACTTCATGAGATGATTCAGCAAAATCCCGACATATTTTCTCAAAATTATATTTATAACATACTAGACATTAAAATAGTTTTTATTTCATATAGCAATTATGACTTGATAATTTCAATAGACATCAATATTATATGGTACCTACATCAATATTACATATAAAAGACATTGTAGTGTTGAGCTACCGTGGTGATGAATCATAGTTCGAATTATCCAAGAAGATTATAAAGACACTGGAGTTTGAAATACAAACAATACCTTAATATTGATGTAAAGTAATGCCTTGAGTGACTACAAATGTTTTCTGCTTCTTTCTTTAGGATGACTATATTTCACCTATTCAGGTGTTCATAATTATATGAAAATATCTATAAGTGTGAGAGGAATAGAAACTATGACTAAGGGTCAATGAACTTCAGTTCTTTAAAAGGATCTAGGTGTACCCTTCAGTTTTTACATGTATAACCTTTTTGGAATTTGCCAATACGTGTTTGTTTATTTAATTTTAATTGCGAAAGCTAGCATTGAGATTTTCGTTTCAGTATGTAATAACACTTATTAGACTAAGGTACTAAAACCAACAAGGCTCACGTAATACATTTTACAACATTGAACAAAACCTTGGAGATGACATAAGAATATCATTTCACATAAGAACAAAAAAACGATTGTGTAAAATATTGAACACTAGTTTAGCGTGGTGGACTCGACACCGCACCAACACCTAAAGTAACAAAAAGTTTTTTGTTTCATACTGTTTATATTCATATTTTTAGTGACCTACCCGCACTTGTACAATTTTAATTTTTTTAAAGTTAGGCATTTGACTATTATTACACCAAGTTTGTAACTTGTATGTAGATATTTCTATTCAAGATACAAAAATTAAAATATTTGTACACGAGCTTTATTCTTCCAATTCATTGCATTATTCACATTCAATAATAAGTCAAGTATATACTCCTACTTTATACGTCGTTTGTTGCTGAAGGTCGTTCGAAACTTTTAAAATAGTTTTCAAGTAAATTTATATTGTTTTGCTGTAAACTTAAGCTATTTTCATTTGAACGTAGGTTTTTATCTTTTAAACTTGAGTTGTCATCTTTTAAACTTAAATTGTTATCTTTTAAACTGTCATCGGTTGCACCCAACTTTTGGGTTGAGACACTTGTGTTTTCTAATAAATTTAAATTGTTTTCTTGTAAACTTTGGGTTTGTGCAATTATATTAATATTTTCTGAAATGATGACTTTTTCCGTTGAAACGGAGAAATTTGAGTCTTTTTCCATCAAACGTACGTTTTCATCTCTTGAACCTTTGTTGTCATCTGTAGAAGCTAAGTAACAGGAATTGTTTGCAAATAAACCGAGATTGTTCGTCGTAAAATTCATTTCTTGTGTACTCGAGCTGTCTTCTGTTAGATTAAAATTAAAATTGTTTGAACTTATGTTGTCATCCGATGACACGGAGAAAATTGAGTCGTTTTCCGATAAACTTATGTTGTCATCTATTAGACCTTTGTTGTCATCTATTGAATCTTTGTTAGCATCCGTTGAAGCCAAGCAACTGATACTGTCTGCAAATAAGCTCATTTTTTCCTTGGTGGAATTTAAATTATTTTCTTCTTTAAGTAAATTCAAAATATTATTTTTTGAACTTTTGTCATCTGCAGAAACCGTGAAACTTGAAGCGTTTTCCGTTGAACCATTGTTGTCATCCGTTGAACCTAAGAAAGTGGAATTGTCTACAGATAAACTTACTTTGTTTTTCGTTAAATGTACTGTGTTATCAGTTAAGTCCAAATTCTTACCTCCTGAATTATCGTCCACTGAACTCAGCTTATTTAATATTTCATTTGAGTCTTTCTCTAATACACCTAGACCATGCGTTAAACTAGATTTAACATCAATTAAACTTAAATTGTTAGACATTGGACCTGATTGATCAGCTACCACAGTAATATCGTTATCTGTTATATTTATATTTTTATTCGGAAAGCTTACATAGATATCGGGTAAACTTAAATTGTTATCCGTTAAACTTATATTTTTATCCGTTAAACTCATATTGTTATCTGTTAAACTTATATCGCTCTCCGTTAAACTTAAGTTGCTGAAATTTAAGCTGAGGTTTGTATCTCTTAATCTGCCACATTTTAAAGTTTTTGCTGCTTTATGTTCATCACTTATGTGTGCAGTTATTTGTTCCTTATTTTCGTAGAGTTTGTAACAAAATTGGCACATGAGTTTCCTGTGAACAAAACAAAATCATTTATCAATAAGTCGTTTACCTACAAGTATATGTACACAAGCAACATGGTATAGATAGAGCTGTGCTGATTACCTACTTAACGCTTTCATTAATCTCAATGTAGGTATTCGGGTATAGTACCAATAAAAGCATTCCCAGACGCGGTTGTATCTGACAGCAATGTGCAATAAAACCGAAGACAAAACATTAAATATAGCTTCTGTTCTTGCTTTGTGATGACGATTATAAGCAAGGTTTAGACCGCTGCCTTACTTGGTGGTAAGTAACAACGCGGTAGATGACGGTGGAATATACCGAGATGATACCTATTATCTTTGTACTAGAAGACTTCCCAGTTTATTTATATTTTATTGCTAGCCTTTGCTCAGAATCTCACGTAATTGTAAGGAATGCGTTCGAAGATGTTGTTCAGGCTAACTTAGAAATACTGGCTCTCAAGAACAGCTGCCGGCACACATCGTTGTGCCCGATTTTCTACTTAAGTGTGGGAGATAGTTAGACGGGCATTAGCAAAATGCCCTGTGCTATAAAGACTGCCATCCTAAGACAACGATCTGAATTGACGGTTTAATTTGTCTTCCAAAGCACCGGTACACCAGTGCGGTAAGCACCAGTAGTTGTTTTTATTACACGTGTTGGCGAAGGTAGAACCATACTGATCCAAGTGACATTTTGTCTATATTGGAGTTATATGCAAGAAATGCAAAGAAAAAATATTCAATTGATGCCACATTGATCCAAGTACAAGAAGCGCCTTATATTGCTAGAGGACCTCAATTTTTCAATTAAGCATTATACTTACTTTCAAAAATATATCCTGCTATACTGATCCAAGTAAAAACCGAATTTGGATTACTATGGCCCTGATTTATTGAAAAAGATATACAAGTGCAAAATATTCATTCAACTGGCAACGGAACAAGTATTATATTACATATTTCTTTCTATGAATTCTATTTGTCATATAGTTTTTCGATGTACAGTGGGTGGCCAAATTATTAGTTACACTGTAGTTTTTCTTTATTTTTAACATTCATACACTATTTGTTCACCTATAAATTAATTCCCCTGCGTGATATTTTTATATTATAATTCTGCCAATACTCTTTGACTTTTTTTGAGATAGTAACATTGTTTAATGACATTAGAGTGAAGTTGTTGATCTACATCTGTAAATTCGGTGTAAAACGTGAATATTGGATTTTGAGGGTATGTTGTTCTGAACAGTGTATTAAACGGTTTTTGTGCTTTTTGTGCTTATGAATTTTGAAATAACATTATGAAAGTGTAGTATTGTGTAAATATAGTTAATTCTCTAATTTATATTTCGAAATTTTTGTGAAAAATGGGAAAAACCAAAGATATTCCCCCAGAAAACATTTCAGAAATTTCTGCATTATTGAAGCATTCAAATCATTCCCAAAAAAAATTTCTTCACTTACACGTGCGCATGTGATGACGATGAACCGAATAAAAGCCAAACTTGATAAAAAATATACCACTAGGAAGTCAGAGAACTGGAAAATTTGGACGTAAGCCTCGAAATGACCGAAAAATACGTGACATTTGCCAGGATTACAAGAGAAAATGTACAAAGGAGTTGACGTAAATTATAAATGAAGCATGCGTTAACATGTCTACTAGAAGAACGAGGCGTCGCCTTGTAGAAATGCCATTCAAACGCTGCAGACCAGCAGAGAAACAAAAACTGACTCCAGCCATGAAGATTAAACGTTTGGCATGGGCTAAATTTCGTTCTAAACTCAAGTGGCTTCCAATACGTCTTCGCCGGAATACTCACATTCTCTGTCTCCTTTATAACATATTGTTCAATCCTTCATCCCCGCGCTATCTCAAGGAACGTTTTAATTTCCTTCAATGTCCATCATACACGTTAAGGTCATTAGAAAATTTTACACTTCAAATCCCACCACATACTAGCTCTTTCTATGATAAATCTTTCACTGTTCAAGCTGCCCGCCTATGGAATTCCCTACCCGTCTCAATAAGACGTGCATCTTCTTTAAATGTTTTTAAGGACCAAATAAAAAAGTTCTATCTGTCCATATAACGCTCTTCATTATAAACTGTGGTATTGGTTATTTTCTGTGTTGTAAGTATTTATTTATTATATGTATATATTATATATATTTAAATATTGTATATATGTAAGTGTATTTGTATGGAAATATGTATATGGTATTATGGTATGTATGACTTATATTTGAAATTGAGTATATGTTTTAGTATTTATTTGATTAATCAATTATATCGCTTAACTGCACCCCGTCACTATCGGTTTTATAAATCCTCTCCATCCAAAGGTTGCCTGGAAGAGATTACTTTTAGTAATAAGGCCGCCCATTGTAACACTTTCACTGAAAATTATAATTTTATACCTCTTAGTTATTGTCTTATGTGGTGTAACAATAAAGTATTATCTATCTATCTATCTATCTATCTATCTAAACAACATCGACACATGACGGTTGCAGACTGGGAAAATGTTAATATTCCTTTTTATACTTAATTTTGGTTCTTTCAGTAACATGTTAAATGTTGTGGTCTATTAAATTTATTATAAGCACATAATGTTATCGTTTTTTTAAGGTTTGTTTCTCAGATGAATCTCACATCAAGATGATGATGGATAAATCGTCATTTGTTCGGCGAAGACAGGGCGAGAAATATCACCTTGACTGTGTGGTCGAGAGTGTCAAACATCCTCCGAAGGTTATGGTATGGTCAGTTATCAGTGGAAGAGGTACATGATGCCTTTACATAGTGAAGGGCATGATGAAACAGGAGCAGTACAAAAAAGTATTGGAAACAAAATAGATTCCTCAGATCAGTGAATGGTTTGCTGATCCTTCTGAATGCACTTTTATGCATGATTCTGCTCCCTGTCACAAAGCCAAATCTTAGCAACATTCTTAGAGAAGAAACATATAAAATTTTTGCCCTAGCCAGGCAACTGGCCAGATATGAACCCCATTAAGAATTCCTGGGAGCTCCTGAAACTGAAAATATCAAAAACAAGCAAAATATCATAGTAACATTGATTGAAACTTGGCATAATGATGAAGAATTAAAAGAAAATGTTAAAAAAATATTCAGAGCATGCCAAAATGGATACAAGCTATAATTGATGCCAAAGGAGGATCTACTAAATACTAAGAGATTGTACTAAATATTTTGTATTTGACTTTATTTTTTATAATTACTGTTTTAAAAGAAAATACATATTCTTAATTCTATAAGGAATGCATAATTTACTTAAAATAATAATATTACCATTATTTTATAACGGTATATCACTTCAAACGGTTAAAAATTAAATTTTTGCTTGTGTAACTAATAATTTGGCCACCCACTGTAAGTCAACCTGAATTTGGGTAAATATTTTGTGCCAAAATGATCCAAGTGGTTTTTTTTCTGCAGAAATCGACATTTGGACTACTTTTAATCAAAATATTTTATTAATGTTTTTTTTTATTTTGTCTAGCATGTATTAACGTATTTTTTTAAAACAAGTTCATACGCGTTTCCTTCTTTTTCTCAATATAATGAATACGATACTTGGATTAGTACGGTTCTACCGTTGCCAGTTAACTCATTGTGCCTGTAATTTACTGGCTCTCAAGGACTACTGCTGGAAGACACTGTTAAGTGCTTGGTGACAGATTTTCTACTTGAGGTTGGTAACTAGCCAGATGAGCATTTGCAAAATGCTCGTCTACTTCTACTATGCGGTGAAGCTCAAGCCGACGGTGGGAATCAAACCATGGACCTGCGGCACGGCAGTCCACAGCTATTACCGCTCGGCTGTGATTGCTTGAAATATATGGACTCATCAGTTCAATTAACAAAATTCGCACAATCATGCTAAATGAATTGGATTGGTTAATTGATTTGGCGCTTAGAAATGGTCGCGACAAGGTTTTTACGCCGCACGGTACACTTTTTAAACCACGCCCGCCGCGTCATAGTAGAAAGAGTTGGGAAGTAGGCCATCTCCGGCCCAATCCGCGATATAATTAATTACCTACCATACTTGCCTGTCTCAGGGTTGTTACTTATTTATAATGTATGTACTCGTACATGCTAAATTTTAATTCAGTACCTAGAAATAGGTAAGGGCCGAAGTGTATTTTTTACTTGTGTTGTCTGTGTTCAGGGTTAGTGAGGTCGGTTTTACCTAAACTATGATAAAACCTTTCACGATGAAAAAAAGACCGACAGGCGATTCCGATGTGGTTGCGGGGCCAGAAACGAGACGCGAGGCATACCTAATAGGTACAACAAAAAAATAAGTAGGCATCTTACTCATCATCAAGTAAAAATGATAGTATGCTAGAATAAGTGACTTGCTTACCTTTCCTGTTCAGTAGGTAATCTGAACAGAGACAACTCTGGAATCTATGAATTATTTAGACAGCCGAACACACAGCAATAAGTTCTCCTGCGATTATCAAACATTTTTCATTTATTTAGCAATGCCGAAACGCGATCTTTGTGCGGTGTTAGCCCCGGCTGGCGCACTGAGAAACGGGTCGAGATTGTGTTAGAGTGTGCGTGCGGGACGCATAGATACTATGGCGCACACAAACAAGCCGCGTGCGGTGCGTTTGTATGAAGATAACTTACTTCCCCACTCTTTCTACTATGGCCGCGTTGTGCAGTTTTTGAGCTTGACTTACATTTCTTTACACATATATTCGTATAATACACCCTATTCTGTACGGAACAAGCTTAGTTATTATAAATACCTTTTCGATTCCATTTCCAGGTGTACGGTATTTTGTGAGCTAGCTTCATTGCCATACAAATTGAAGTCAGTACCAGCAATGTCAATGCTTTCACTAACATTTTCTGTCACTTGTTGACTCCGTTGTGTTGAACTTAGGAAGGTATCAGTTAAATCATATTTTTTGTCACTTATGCTCTTAATATCGGATTTTACATTTTGGTGCATTATATTATGTTTCAAAATAGAATATTTCGATGAGCTTCTAAATTTCATTTGGCATGTTTCACTTGTATACACCTCGCTGTGAATGAAGAAAAACAGTATTATTATCAAATTTAAATTATTTAAATCTTTCTAGTCAAACTGAAGAATAGTATTTATTCTTCAGTTTAATATTATATTCAATTCAATTGTAAGTAATTTTACATCGGTTTACAGAGCGCCAAGTTACTTGATCTCTAAATCTGCGTAAAACATACCCAAAACTTAACGGCTATGACAAATTACATTACTTTCAGTCGAAAGTGTTACCATAATAACATTGTGGCAGTACGCGCAAACTTAATTAGTAAATCAAACACACTAGACTCAGAGGCATAAACCTGCACGGCACTAGTCACAAATATTTATATATTCTGTAATTGATGTTTTATTTTTTTCAGAAGAAACTAACATCTAATTTTACTTGTATATAATACAGAAAATTCGGGATTATTTTAATCATGAATCTTCAAACACATTGCAGTAATCGTAGTTTATTTAATTATTTACTCGTAATTCATAAATTGTTTAAGCTTGATTATTACTACTGAAATTATTATCGATGTACATACGTTACTTTTCATAAATCAATTTTGAATATCAAACATAAAAATATAAATAAATACCTAGTATGATATTCTTTGATCGAGGAACACATGCGCTTAGATAAGCGTCAAAAATTGTTCTCCTGATTGAAGTGACGTTTCCAGGGTTAAGTCGATGTCCTTCAGCTGGAAATTATGGCATTATCCCCAATAAATATATTTTTGAATCTGTTTTCGCTACATACCTTTGAGAGTTGACGTCAGGCAGGCTGTCAGGCATAGAAACGGAGCTAAAACTTTTAAAACCGCCTTGTTTAGTCATATTTAAGGTTGATCTACCACTTTCAAATATATCTTCTGTTGTATGTTTGTCACTCATGTGTACCGCTAGTTCTATGTCATTACTAAAGAGCTTGCGACAAACTTTGCAATTGAGTTTTCTGTAAACCAAAACAAAATCATCTGTAATGTCAGTAACATATAGTAAATAAAATATAAACAGAGTCTTAAATCTTTTTAATATAATTGATAATCAAATCAGTACAACGAGACGACATTTTCTTTTATGTAACGTCACTGGAGTCACGTTACACACAAGAAGGACTAATACTTTCCTGTGAATAACGCGAATGCAGCGACAGTTTACGCGGAATTATTAACATATTTCAGTGTATTTATTTTTTTAATAACATGACTTTTAATAAATATACTAATTAAACACCCTATTTTATGGGTAATAGCTTATTTATTTAAAATAGCTTTTCGTGCATATTTCAAAGTGTTTCATCTTATGATAGATAACGTCCTTTCCTCTTGAACTTAAGTTAACGAAATTTACTTTGTAACGTCACTGGAGTCACGTTACACACACAAAGTAATTACTTTCCTGTGACTAACGCGACTGCAGCGACAGTTTACGCGGAATTATTAACATATTTAAGTGTATTTATTTTTTGAAAACATTAATATACCAATATTAAATACCCTATTCTTACACAGCTTATTTATTTATAAATACCTTTTCTTTATAAGTGTTTCATCTCATGAGAGATTACGTTCTTTCCTCTTGAACTTAAGTTAACGAAATTTACTTTAATGTAACGTCACTGGAGTCAAGTTACACTCATGAAGGAATTAATTTCCTGTGAGTATCGCGACTGCAGCGACAGTTTACGTGGAATTATTAACATATTTCAGTGTATTTATTTTTTAAAAACATTAATATACCAATATTAAATACCATATTCTTACACAGCTTATTTATTTATAAATACCTTTTCGTTATAAGTGTTTCATCTTATGATAGATTATGTCTTTTCCTCTTGAATTTAAGTTAAAGAAATTTACTTATATGTAACGTCACTGGAATCACGTTACACACACGAAGGAATTAATTTCCTGTGAGTAACGCGACTGCAGCGACAGTTTACACGGAATTATTAACATATTTCAGTGTATTTATTTTTTAAAAACATTAATATACCAATATTAAATACCCTATTCTTACACAGCTTATTTATATATAAATACCTTTTCGTTATAAGTGTTTCATCTTATGAGAGATTACGTCCTTTCCTCTTGAACTTAAGTTTAAGAAATTTACTTTAATGTAACGTCACTGGAGTAAAGTTACACTCATGAAGGAAATAATTTCCTGTGAGTAACGCGACTGCAGCGACAGTTTACGCGGAATTATTAACATATTTCAGTGTATTTATTTTTTAAAAACATCAATATACCAATATTAAATACCCTATTCTTACACAGCGTATTTATTTATAAATACCTTAATAATTTACTTTAATGTAACGTCACTGGAGTCACGTTACACACACGAAGGACTAATACTTTCCTGTGAGTAACGCGACAAGTAACGCGGACTTTTTTTACTTATTTCATTAATATTTATAGATATTTTTTAAATATTCTATAGGTAACAATCTTAGTTATTTATAAATACCTTTTCGTTTGTATTTCCAAGTGTTGTATCCTGTAAGAGATTATTTCCTTTCCTCTTGAACTTAAGTTAATAAAATCAATTACAGTCTTTTTATTTGATGTGTCTTTAACTCGTTGACTTCGCCGTGTCGACCTTGAGTAGATATCGGGTAAGTTTAATTTGCTGTCGCTTAAATTGAATTTTGCAGCACTTTTCGAATTTGCAGTTTTGTGCATGATTTTATGTTTCTTTATAGAATCTTTCGATGAGCGTCTAAATTGCTTCTGACACATTTTACATGTATACAATAAGCTGTGGAAAAAAATCGTTTTTTTTAATAGATAGATAACTCTTTAATGTTACACCACTGTTAAAATATTAAAGTTTACATATTATACAATGATAACATAGTGTTACAATGGGCGGCCTTATCACTAACAGTGATCTCTACCAGGCAACATTAGGATGGAGTTGAACGAACAAAACAATTGGGGGGGGGGGTAGTCCAAAAATTAGCAATGAAAAAAGTATGTAATAATGAAGTGATCGAAGACATTGTTCAGCTAAGCTAGAATTAGCAGTTCAAATTCATCATAACGTAATCATTTCGTAAGCTATAAGTTAGTTCTAGTCATAATAGGGTCGTAGACGCCTAAATTAAATAAATTATTTTGTCTTTGTCTTGTCCGACATATTGAGTGGATGACAATGCGTCAATGTGTTTTCAACACGTTGAAGCAATGATGGCCGAGCGGTAATAACTATGGACTGCCATGCTTCAAGTCCATGGTTCGAATTTTGCGTATGCACGCCTGGATAGCTACTATCTTCAAGTAGAAAATATGTCACCAAGCACCTAACAGTGTGTTCCGGGAACAGTCCTTGAGAGCCAGTAAAATAACTATAAAACCGCACACAAAGCCTTACCTAAGAAAGACCTTTTATTTGTCTTCACTAGTCTAAAACCTGGCAACGTTATTTTATCTTTATTCCTAGTGTTGTGATCGTGATTGTCAGTTTAAATTAAATTTAGTCAATTTTTTACGAACATACATAATATTTTCAAATGTATACAGACTTGGTAAACTTAAAATATCAATTCCTTTAAAAAGATCTCTCAAGATTCGTTGAGAAACAAGATGGAGACAGTCGAGTAAAAAAATAAAAACAAACCTTTTTCGTTTCACTTCAACGCCTGGTTGTATTACTTTTTTAGTTGAAATATTGTCAAGGTCTTTAACCTCATCATTGCCAGTTCCTGCCACTGATTGACTTTGAACATTTTCAGTTGAACTTAAATCATTTTCACATAATGTTGTTTCTTTTATATCATTGGTTCGTTCAGTTTTATTGTCCTCATTTTGATGCTTCGTTTGCGTAACACATCGACAATGCCGCTTAAGGTTTTTCTTGCATTTCCTTTGAACAAAAAACATATTATAAAATCGAAAACAAAATACTGCTTTCAATAAGGACTTAAAATTAAATAAAAATTCTATGACAGAACATCTCATTGAATGACCGACCCAACAATGAACCCAGGATTCGAAATTCTAAAGTCACAATTTACAGTAATCAACCAATTTTAAAATGCACGATGTAAATTTACAATTTTTTTTTTACAAAAAATATAACTTCTTTCACAAAAAAATTACAGTATCAGCCGGATTGTTCACTGCTGAACACAGCCTTTAAGTGGGGGTTTGCCATAATCCCTACGCTTGGCAGGCGTCTTAGGATCGCAGTTTGAGATATCAGCTAGACAGCGCTGCTGTCCGCCTTCCGGTGTTTTATTTTTAGCCGCCTCTTACAACAGCCCGGCACCGCAGGGGCAGGCCGGCACCAAAAATAATTATTAAAGAAAAATTACTGCAATTTTTTTTATTTGCAAAAACAAAACTTAGTTTACAAATTTTTACCCTAAAAAGTTTTTCACTTTCAATTTTTCAGGCACCCGGTGCGTGAAATCGGAGAACGTGGGTTCGTTTCTCACGCGAGGTTAGAAATTACTCTTAAAACAGCTTGTTGAAGTCAGTACAGTGATGATTCAATTACTTTGACCTCGAACTTTCATGTTCCGAAAGATTTTTCAAAGTTAAAGAATTCAGATGTTTTCTTAAAATACTTTTAAAATATTTGTTATTATTCAATATGGACTTCTGCAAGGAATGCCTAAATCTATTCATTATTAGTGTGACTCTCATACAAACCTTTTTCTTTTAATGTTAGCACGCTGACTCTTGTCAAATTCATATGAATTTATTAATTTTTCATCACTTGTGGCACTTTCACAGACATTTTCTGTTGCTGGTTGACTCTGTTCGACATCTTCAATAGCACTAACGTTGACATTAGGTACACTCATATTAATGTCAGGAACATTTAATTTGTAGTTAACTAAACTTACATTTTTGTCAGTTAGACTTAAATTGTTATCAGTTGACTTGAAATCGTTGTCTGTTGACTTAAAATTGTTGTCAGTTGAATTTATATTGTTGTCAGGCGGACTTAAATTATAGTCAGTTGAACTTAAATTGTTGTCAGCTGAACTTAAATTGTTGTCAGTCGACATTAATTTTTTGTCAGTTAAACTGAAACTGCTGTTAGCTAAGCTCAAGCTTCGTTTGATTCTGTTTGGTTTTCCATCGGAATAAGCTATTTTATGCATTATTTTGTCACGTTCTCCCAATGAAACCTGAGTGTAGTTTTTCGTGGAGCATACATCCAACGAGATGCGGGACCTCCTGCGGAAATGAAAGTTTCGTAAGTGATGATGCGCAAAAGAAACGTACAAAAGATGAAGATCCCTTGTCAACATAATAAGTTTGTATTAAAAGTTCACAAAATCAAAAAAAAACTCTCTCCCCACTACTTTTTCGCAGCGACAAGAGCTATAATCGCTCAGCTATGCTCGCTTGGTAATCAGCAGGACACATGCCGAGAGACTCGCTTACTCGCCTTGTACTGTCTCTTGGTAGAATCGCACACCAAAGGACTCGGTCCTTGAGTGGCGCGAGTAATCACCTATCGTACTCTCAAACTCACTTATAGCCCAGCGACAAAACTATTAAAATCACATACTTACACGCTGTTCGCTATCTCGTTTCTAGTTCCAGCTCTACTTGCTTCTCGATTATTGCCCGTGGTGGAACAAATGTCTGAAATACGTTAGGCATTTGTCCCACCGTCTTTCGGCGACTAAGCGAGTCTCTCGACGTGTTGCGAACACCAAGCGATCGTCGCTGAGCGAGTGTAGCTCATGTCACTGCGACAAAGTAGTAGTTTTTGGTGGTAGTGTGAACATTTAACGATTATTAATATATTCATATATTCTGTTAACACAGTAGCTGCATTTTGTGTACGTTTCTTGAATGAGAAAATATTCGGTAGCTAGTCACTTTATCTCTGTCTAGGCGGCAGTAGAACAAGTGCCTCAGGTAAAAATAAATAATCCATCGTATAGAATTTATCTCTTAATTGAGTATAGTCATTGACGCAGTTTAAATAAATAATTACATAATTGTTCAGAAATTAAGTCACATACAAACAAAAAAAAGACTTACTTTCTTCCTTTAATTTTAAGAGCCAGAGTATGTTTGTTGTTCATTAATTTTATGTCTTCGTTATGATTTTGATTGCTTATAATGACATGTTCTGTTGCTGATTGGCTTTGTTCAATGTTTTCAGTAACGCTTAAGTTGTCATTTGTTAAACCTAAATTGTTTTCGATAGGACTTAAAATATTGTCAACAAAGCTTGAATTGTTTCCAGTTAAACTTAAATTGTTATCATTTAAATTTAAATTGTTGTCGATTGAACTTAAATTGTCGTCAGCTAAACTTGAATTGTTGTCACATAAATTATTAACTTTGTTTAGATTGTTTTTAGTTGTGTTGTGTTCGAATGTATGTGGATTTATATCAGTATTTTCTGTTTCAAGCATGTCATGTCCCCACAAAGAATCTTGTGCGGTACATTCCGTTGGACATAATTTACACATTTTGCGAGGACTTCTGCGAAATGAACAAAGTACACATTAAAATTTTGTTTAGTGCTACAATAGAATATAGTTAATAAATAAACATACCTTTTACGTTTTTCTTTCACGCTATCAGCTAAGGATGCATTGTTGTCAATTGAACTTAAATTGTTGTCAGTTGTAGTTAAGTCGAGGTCAGTTGGACTTAAATTATTGTCAATTGAAAATGTACTGTTCTTGATGTTTTCTGTTTTATGATACATATATCTATGTTTTTTCAGTGAATTAGCACTGCTGTACATATTATGACATTCTTTACATGACCAGACTCTGTAAGAAAATATTCAACATGAGCGAAACTGTGTTATAGTGTGAGGGCCGACTACAAATCCCGAGATGGAGTAGTCTAGAATTGAAGGAGACAAGCGTAGTGAGTACACAACACTAATGGATAAGGGTACAAGAGTGTGGGATACATAAGGTATAATATATATAATCTATATTTCTATATATGGTCTCAAACACTATCTCATGAGAAGCAAACAACACTAAATTTTTAAAACACATTTCTTATCTCGAACCTAAGTAGAACCGTCTGATTAATAATAGGATTAGAGTACGAAATTCCACTCTGTTCGGCCAGTCTCGATAGCCTAGATAGGTTGAAGCATTCGTTGCGTGAAGCCGCGAGACGGAGAAGTCGCACGCCTTATGTTATGTGTCACGCAGGATCGTTACAGTTGCAGTGTCACCACACACGTTATGTTTGTCACTCTGAGACATTACCAGTAGTTTCACTTGATAACGTGCCCTTCACGCCTAAAACAATTAAGTAGTGTCTGCACACTAGTTTTTTTTTACAGAATATCTGACACTACAGTGGAACCCATCCACCATTTGCATGGTGGTAGGGCATTTTGCGAATGCCCGCCTGGCTAGCTACCACCCTCAAGTAGAAAATCTGTCGCCAAGCACCTAACGGTGTGTTCCGGCAGCTGTCCTTGAGAGCCAGTACATCAAGGTTAGCCTGAACCACATCTTTGACCACATCATCACTTACCATCAGGTGAGATAGTGGTCAAAGGCTAACCTATAAGGAATTTAAAAAAAAACCAAGACGGGCTCTTGCTGACCTACTACCTGTTAACGGTAAATAAAACAGGAATAACATTCCAAGCGACTCATTTTCACTACGGTTAAAATTATGTAAACACTGCTGTCGTTGAATACGATACAAACGCTTGGTACTTTTTTTTATGTTATTGTGACGGAACAAGCACGATGTCCACCTAATGCTAAGCGGACTAACCTCTGCCTATAACAGATGCATTTCGTCACAAATGACGAATTGCACTGAGCCCGTCACTATGAGACATATAGTTGTTAAGTCTCATGTGCCTGTAATTTTACTGCTCTTAAGGACTGCTGCCAAAACACACCGTTAGGTGCTTGGCGACAGATTTTCTACTTGAGGGTGGTAGCTAGCCAGGCGGGCAATCGCAAAATGGCATTTCACCATGCGGTGAAGGTCAAGCCGGCGGCGGGGATCAAACCAGGGTACTGCGGCGCGGCAATCCATAGCTATTACCGCTCGGGCATCATTGGTTCATAACTGAAATACGGGAATATGCCCCATAGATCAGAGAAATATTCACTGTTTGCACACAAACAAATTGAACCGATTAGTAGCCGCGCTTATGGCATCTTCCAAATGTCAATTTGCTTCTTAGTGATTAACCTAAAATAGCCTTCAATTCAATTATCAACAGTAGTAGTATTATTTTCAAGGCGTTTTTTGTAAACAAGATTATTTTACGTAATAAATTCTAACCACAACAACAAACTCCTCATCTATCTGTCAAAATTTGAGTTTGACGTTTGTGCTCTACCTGTTTTTTGTGAGCGTTATATGCAGCCGGAGGTGACGTCATAAATGAGATCATATTGCTATCGTGGTGTAAGTTTAGCACACCGAACGTTTGGGTGCAAACAATGCAATTACCGTATATTTGCGTGATTTGAACCGCGGGGTTGATACATGAGCCTTTGAACTGTTACGTTTCTGGATGTGTTGACACCGTCTAATAAAATTATATGAGTGTGTATATCTAAGTATTTATAAATCGTTACATACTTGTTTTGAAAATTTATTCCAGGGAATTTCCGGTTACTTTTTTGATATTTCAGTAAACTTTTGCCATGCCATGTTTCGTGCGATTTTCGATGGTTTGTCAATGAAGACATGAGCCTAAATTCTCTTCGACATATTTCACATTTATGTAATTTGCTGAAAAGAAAGTAAATTAATTACAATATTTAAATTTTATATATTAAGATGGAAATGCACGTCTGTGTCATGCAAAAATAACAGTTTTTCATATATTTTGTACTTTAGTTTGGTAGCTATTCGACATGATCAAACAACATTGCACGTATCTTAAAAGTTATAGAACAATTTACAGTACTCCAGAAACTAACTAACATTGCAATTTATTTTATATATTAAAAATTGCATATAATTAATCAGTTTTACAATTACTAATATATAAGAAGTATATATAGCGTTTTAAGTCACGTGACGTAGGAATAAAAATGTATTTTTTAATATACATATGATTACATATACATGTATATTAAAGATAGACTATTATGAAACTTCTACAGATAACAATAAAAATAATATGTAAGTGTGACAATAGACAGTCTTATCTCTTAGAGCGATCTCTTTGAGAGAACCAATACCTGGAGGACTACATTTTTGTGAAATTAGTAGTATAAATAAAGTTTATAATGTAAACAAAATAATTAGAATATAACTGCTTAGAACCTTAAAATTTGGATCTGTTAGCATAGTTTTATTAAATGTCACAATCAAGTTTAATAATCATTATACCAAGAAAGTGGCTAAATGATAGGTTAACCTTTAATATTCGACCTCAATCAATTATAATGTATTTTTTTTCTGTCACGCACTGTTTTAATTTCTCCCACATTTCGACGTGTCCTGCCAGAATAGTACAAAATTTAAACTGCACCGTACAGAAGATTAGTTAACCTATCATAAAATTGGCACAAGAATGTGGCTAAACCAAACCTTAACCCTTCAACGTCCATAGGAAAACAAGTACTAAAAAAAAAACATGATTTCGACCACTCAGACCCCAGAACTTCCTATTTTGATCATTGATACTTGCAAATACATTAATAGGCTACTTTAGTTGTTACTTAAAAATACATAGGCTAAGATTGTCACATGGTGGCTAAACGAAATTGTAACCCTACATTCGTCACTACTAAATATACCCAAAAATATTTTAATTTAATTACATGAATATAACTGCTTAGAACCTCATTTTACACATTTGGCGTAGACTTCTGCGAAATAAACAAAGCACACAAATGTGTCTATAATTAAGGTATATTGTCTGAATTGGTAGAATAGAATATAGTTAGTAAATGAACATACCTTTTAAGTTTTTCTTTCATGCTATCAGGTAATGATGCGTTGTAGTCAATTGAACTTAAATTGTTGTCAGTTGTAGTTAAGTCAAGGTCAGTTGAACTTAAATTACTTTCAATTGACAATGTACTGTTCTTGATGATGTTTTTGGTATTATGATACCTATGTTTATGTTGTTTCAGTAAATTAGCACTGCTGTACGCATTATCACATTCTTTACATGGCCAGAATCTGTAAACAAGTAGTTAATTTTAATTATGTTTGCAATAACGCCTGCTCGGCGGATTATATTACAAAATTACAAATATACGATGGGAATAAATTTAAGTCATGCGCGGGATTCGAACCCGCCTCCATCCACACCTTTAGCCGGGGTATGCTCAAGCCAATTGAGCTAACATGACATGACGTCATAACTCAAATCATTCCTATCATTCTTTAACCATCGTATTGGGATGGAGCGACATCTATAGTACCACTTACGTTGTACTACAAACAAGACCAAATTTTGCAATTGGTTTTATACTTGTAAATGATGACGTAACCTTAAATTTTAATATTGTTATGTTTGCAATAACGCCTGCTATGCGGATTACATTTAATACGGTGGAAGGACGCGGGTTCGAATAACGCACATGACTTAAATTTTTCCTATCGTTTATTTGTAATTTTGTACAGTAAGAAGTGTCTCACACTACTTCTTTGAGTCAAAATACCTGACACTGCAGTGGCACCTATTCACCAATACGGACTCTTGCCGAACCTATCATCTATTAAGGGTAAATAAAAAAGAGTAACAATTCAATTTTTGAAGCAGTGATGGCTCAGTGCCATTGGCTATGGACTGCCGCGCAGCAGGTCCATGGTTCGAATCCCGCCGCGGGCTCGAGCTTCACCGCATGGTGGAAGGGCATTTTGCGAATGCCCGCCTGGTTAGCGACCACCCTCAAGTAGAAAATCTGTCGCCAAGCACCTAACAGTGTGTTTCGGCAGCAGTCCTTGAGAGCCAGTAAAATTACAGGCACATGAGACCTAATAACTGGACGTCTCAGTGTGACAGGCAGAGTGCAATTCGTCGTTGACGAAATGCGTATGTTATAGGCAGAGGTTAGTCCTCTTAACATCAGATGGGCCTCGGGCTTGTTCCGTCTCAATCACATAAAAAATAAAAAATTTATCGACTCACGTTCACTACGGTTTAAATCGTGTAAATACTACTGTCGTTGAATACGATGCAAACGCTTGGTTTATAACTTAAATACGGGAATATGCACCATAGATCAGAGATATATTTGCCGTTCGCGTACAATTTGAACCGATTAGTTGCCGTGCTTATTACATCTTTCGACTGTCAATTTACTTCTTCGCAATTAAACATTAGTATTACATTTCAAGGCATTCTTTTGTAATTAAGATTGTTTTACGTATAAAATTCTAACCACGACAACAAAAATTTCCTTATCTATCTGTCAAAATTTAAGTTTGACGTTAGTGCACACGCTGCACTACCTGTTTTCTGTGAGCGTTATATGCAGCCGGAAATGACGTCATAGATGACATCATATTGCTATAGTGGTGTAAGTTAAGCACATTATGAACCGAACGTTTGCGTGCAAACATTCCAAATAGCGTATATTTGCGTGATTTGAACCGCGGGGTTGATATATGAGCCTTTGTACTGTCACGTTTCTGGATGTGTTGACCCCGTCTACTAAATTTTTTTTTTTTTTTTATGGCTGATAGGTTAGCCTTTGACCACTATCTCACCTGATGGTAAGTGATGATGTGGTCGAAGATGTTGTTCAGGCTAACCTAGAAGTACTGGCTCTCAAGGACAGCTGCCGGAACACACCGGTAGGTGCTTGGCGACAGATTTTCTGCTTGAGGGTGGTAGCTAGCCAGGCGGGCATTCGCAAAATGCCCTACCACCATGCTATAACGACTGCCATCCGAAGACAACAACCGGGACCGACGGCTTAACGTGCCCTCCGAAGCACGGAAACGCTCAGTAGTAATGTCACTAGCGGTCACCCATCCAACTCATGACCGCGCGCGACGTTGCTTAACTTTGCTGATCGGTTGAGAACAGCTAAGTAAACTTCGCTACGAGCGCTTCAAAAGTGTGTATATCTAAGTATTTTACGTCGATACATACTCGTTTTTAAAAGTTATTCCAGGATAAGTCCGGTTATTTTGTTGATTTTTTAGTAAACTATTGGGATGCCATGTTATGTGCGTTTTTCGATGGTTCGTCAATGAGGACATGCGCCTAAATTCTCTCCGACAAATTTCACATTTATGTAATTTTCTGAAAAGAAAGTACATTCAATTTTATAATATTGCTTTATTATATATTAAGATTATATTATTACTATAGTATAGTATATACATAACATATATTCAAAACGTGAGTGAATAGATACCTTCTGGGTAAGCGCACTCCATCAGCGATCGCATCATCACTTAACATCAGGTGAGATAGTGGTCAAGTGCTACACAGTACTTTATAAAAAAAAAGATGGAAATGCACATCTGCTTCATGCAAAAATATGAGACTTGACAACTATAACTCAAGGTGATGGGCGCAGTGCAATTCTTGACTTATGACGAAATACATCTGTTATAGGCAGAGGCTAGTCCGCTTAACATCAGGTGGGCCTTGTGCTTGATCCGTCACAATTACATAAAAATAATAATTAAAAGACGTAATACACACTTTTTTGCCATTGTAGTTGAGACAGCAGGTTTGTGCTGTCTTTTATGCTTGACCAGTAAAGAACGGTGCTGAAATACTTTCCCACATATGTCACATTTATTCAATTGCCTGAAATCAAAACATATTTCCATTTCTTTACTCAAACTTATATAGCGCATCTTATATTTTAGTGTGAAAACGTGATTTTCACGCTAAGTAAATAATATGGGATAATAATATATATAACTAGCTGACCCGGCAAACGTTGATTTGTCATATAAGTAATTTAAAAAATAAGGGTTGATCGTAGAAGGGTGAAAATTGAGGATTGTATGTATTTTTGTATGTTGTATCATAAAAAAATAGAAATTAAAAATTTTGTCTAAAAAATAAAAAAATAAATTTAGGGGTGGACTACCCCTAACATTTAGGGGGATGAAAAATAGATGTTGGCCGATTCTCATAGATACCGGATAAGCACAAAAAATGTGTCACGAGAATTTTATATATTATATAAGAAATATGTAAAGAAATGTAAGTCAAGCTCAGAAACAGCAGAACGCCAACCTTACCGCGTCGGGCGTGGTTTAAAAAGTGTACCGTGCGGCGGAACAACATTACCGCGGCGCGACCAATCGGATGCGATCATTTCTAAACACCAAATATATTAACCAATCAATAATAAAACCAAATGGATTTGGAAGATTGTGCATGTTTTGTTAATTGTGAACTTGATGACTCCAAAATCAAAGCGGTTACTGATAGAATTACACTTCTTTACATAATTATTCGTAGGATTTTTTTTATTTAATCTGTCGGTATGCCTTTTCTTAAAAATATAATGGACTATATACAACACTACAATAAAAGCATATACACAACCTGGGTGCCAAGTCTGCTAATTACATGTTCATATTCAGCATAGATTCGTTCAAGATTCATACAAGACAGAATCGGTAGTCTGCTGATCCCTTATGAATATATGAGTCTATGATGAATCTAGGCTGGTTTGACGATATTGTCAACAAAAAATAAAAAGAGAAGAGTAACGTTATTCAGAAATTAATTTTGTTATTATTTATTATTGTCTTATTATTACGTTTCTTTTCATATGAAACCGAGATTGAATCAATATGAACGATATGAAGTTAGTAGACTACCAAAACTGACAAAATTGACCAGGCCGAGCCCATTATAGATTCATATTGATTAGCAGACTTGACGCCCTGCAAGTATTGCAGACTCACAGGCAGTACAAATGCTTCAGCCCACGCCCTGCATGCTGGCAGCATTGCCCCGTTGAATTGCAATGCTTATTCGTTGAGCCAAATAGGTGCCAGCATTTGGATCACGCGTCGCATCGACCATGCGCTCTGATAAATCTTGGATAATACGATGAGCTCCTGGTCCCCGCGGACCCAACGTCTCTACACCAAACGGCTCAAATATGCAACCACTACCGAGTTTAGCATACTTGCGCCGCTTGAGTTTGACGCCAGCCCTCACGGTGGTTTTAGAAAGATGTGACGGCGCTAAAGTGCCTACGCATGTAGCGTCTCACACTAATAGCATTCACCATCTTGCCCCGGCGGTAGGCCCAAACTCCATCGGGCCTCTGTGCCTGTGGAGGGGCGACCTTGCTTACCAAAGCCACCCCCCAAACGTGTGGGGCCGTGAAAGCTGGTGGAGAATCCCCTGACTCTCCACCAGTGACCACACTACGGAGAAGGGAGGAGGCGGGCAAACTGATACCGGTTTATATGTATACCGGTATATATTCCGATATATATATATATTATATCCTTTAAATATAAGTGGTTATCAATGAAATTTAAATATTATCAACTTACCTTATACTATCATCATGTACACTCATATTGGCATCGGTTGCATTGGTATTGACCAAATCACCATCTGTTGTGCATGTGTCATCATCTTTTACACTTAACTTGTCACCGGTAGCACACAAGTCGTCACCGTTTGAACACAAGTCGTCACCGTTTGAACACAAGTCGTCACCGTTTGAACACAAGTCGTCACCGTTTGAAAATGCCATTCCATCGCTGGAATTTAAGTTGTTGTGGGTTGAACGTAAGTTTTTATATCTTGTAACTCTTTTCACAGTCGAAAAGTTATGGGTCTTTACATGGGTCCATAGAGATACAGAATTGTAATATTTCTTGTGACATAACTTGCAGCTGTAGGATTTACTGTAAACAAATTGAAGATGGTAAATATGTAAGCCTTATTATGATAAAAGCCCAGTCATACCTAAATAGAGTTTAATTCATGCAAGTAAGTTTGACTTTTATGACATGAGACAGTGGCTGTGGATATAAATCACACATACATACATACATAAAATCACTCTTTCCTGTTGGGGTAGACAACAGATTTCCACTTACTACGATCCTTACAACTCTTTCGCTTCATCTACATTCATCAATCCTTTCATACACAAGCATCGGTTTAGGGTAGATTTATATTAGACCGGGCCGTGCCCGTAGCGTGCCGTGTACGTGGCCCGGACGGGGCACGGATTTGAAACGTTACATACATTTTTTATGAAGCAATTTATATTAAACAGTGCCTGATCCGTGTCCCGTCCGGGCCCGCCTACTAACGTACGGACGGGCTCCGCCCCGGGCCCGCCCCGTCCAAGGCCCGGCCCGGACACGGCCCGGTCTAATGACTTGGATATAGTAATAGTGTTATATCAGCTGTACCAAGGTATCCATATTTGTTTCTAGTTTATGGGGTTATACAGCTAAGTTCAACGGTCTATGTTATTAATCTTGAGTTAAAAATAGGTATTTTTCAACAGCTGTCATCCCGACAACACATTTCACAGAAGTCAATATCATGGCAAATATGAAATACATCAGTATAACAAGACTTCTATGGTGGCAAATGCTATCTAATTTTATTGGTTTATAATATAGTTACTTCCATATAAATTAAACCTTAGATTGGTTAACTTAGGCCTAAGGGTGGTATGTAACTATTTAAATTTAATTGTCAGATATGATTTCATATTAAGTAATTTAAAGGTAAGTATTCATATTAAGCAATTTAAAGGTGAGTTTACATACCGTTCATCGGAATGGAAATGCCTCACATGAGTCAACAACCCGAAGAAATACAGATATTCCTCAGTGCACCACCGGCATCTATAAACACTGAAACAAGAATAATTCTGAATTATTATTTTAATACATACATGTAATCACGCCTGTATTCCCCGAAGGGGTAGGCAGAGGTGCGTAAACACCCACGTTGCGCCAATTGGGTTTTGGTCCCATATAATGGGGGCGAGCCTATTATCATTCACCGGGCACAGTTTCAGGGTCATACAAAATGTTTTCTCCAACACAAAGGATGAAACACAAATTACGAATAATATGTTTACGCTAACAACATCTAAGACAGGAACAGAAGAACATATCGTATGAAACCCTAGCAGTGGTTCGTGAAACAAGGTCTTTTTCTAGGTTATATAGGGATTTCACTGGTATACCCTTTGCTTTCTTCTACAGCACAAAAATTAACTACCGGTACAAAACTGTTTATTCATTTCCTACGGGCACTAAGACTTTGAAACTGCAGGAGGTAGCCAGTAGATTTATTTTTAAATTAATGATGGTATGATAAAAATAACAAAAAGCAAAAGATAAGAGTGGGTCCCCATACCGGAAACATTGCTTTTTAAGGATTTTTGTTTTTTCTCTATTGTAAAAATTGTTATACATAAGAGCATCAAACTTGGTTTATTATTGAACTAATATGTAAGGGTAATAACACTGGCCATCCCGGCATGCTTCTATCCCCATAGCCATGTTTCGCAAAACCTTTTCTATTGACTTCACCGGACCCTCGGATCCAACCCAAACCTTGTGACCCCAAAGCGAGGCCACTCCACCAACGAAGCTGACAACTGCTTGTTTTTTCTTTATTATAAGAACAAAAAGTTTCTTTTGTAACAAAATTACAAATTTACGATAGGAAAAAATTTAATGTAATCCACATAGCAGGCGTTATTGCAAACATAACAATATAAAAATGATAAGGTTGCGTCATCATTTACAAGTATAAAACCAATTGCAAAATTGGTCTTGTTTGTAGTACAACTGAAGTTGTACTATAGATGTCGCTCCATCCCAATACGATGGTTAAAGAACGATAGGAAAAATTTTGAGTTATGACGTCATTGTCATGTTAGCTCAATTAGTTAGAGCATGCCCCGGCTAAAGGGGTGGATGGACGCGGGTTCAAATGCCGCACATAACAATATAAAACAAAAAAGTACCTTTTGTGTGATTCCGTGTGATATTTCAATTTATCTTCAGTCTTGAACCTGCACTCGCATATATTACAAATAAAAGTGCCGGCGCTTACTTCATGAAACTTCTTGCAATGATTTAAGAGATGTGTAACTTTCTTAAAACCCATAATGCATTTATTACACCTATAAAAACACTTCTTGAATTTGTCCTTTAGAGAAAAGTTACGCCTAAAGCTTTTTATCTCGTTTTCTGGAATAAGTCTTAAAAAGAAGACATCAGCAGGGGTTCCTGGTAACAGGCCGTCTTCATTTGCTTTTATTTTCATGTTAAGACACTTTTTTACAGTTCTGTGATGGTCTATTTCCGATTTTGTTACTTGATCCGATCTTCCAAGAGCACGACGCGTTTGTTTTGTTGTTAAAACCTTCGATTTCAATTCATCTGAGTCACTAGTTTTATAGGTGTACTGATCAGCTGCTTTTGGGACCTTTCGTGGTATGGAAACTTGAATGAGATCACGGCTTGCATACTTTTTATTTTCTAGTCTTAATGGTTTTTCTACTGCGTTCCTTTGACTTATGCATGTTTCATCGTTTCCAACGAAACTATTACAAAACTCAGAAAGAAGAGGCTCTTTTATTTTATTGTTATCTTTATCTTCCGATGTTTTAACTTTTCCATGTTGTTCATCTACAATGATCTTTTCTAGTAAAACAATAGGACATTGCAGTAGCTTTTCGATATTTATACCCTGATGCTGGTTACCTTCGTCTTTTTCCGTATCTAGCTTTAACCTTTCTACGACAACTCGCAATATTTTCTTGCTATTACCACTTTTGACGCTCCTTCCGCTTCTCAAAGTTCTATCATTTTTATGTGGTACTAAATGTGAAAGTTTTCTTTTCTTTTTCGATTCATTTGTCACTTTTAGTTTGCTTTCGGATTGTACTTCAGTACTCCTTACTTTATTTTCATGAGTTTCATATTCTGGTTTTTTGTTATCTCCAGTTTCATTTTCACGACTTTTCATTACATGCTCATAAGTGCTATCTTTATATGTAGTAAAAAAGCGAGCTTCTAACAAATTTGGTGATGTATTTCTTATGTCTGAATTCTGTATATTAATAGCAGCTGAGTTTACATCGTTATTTATTTCATCAGGAGATTTCACTGAAATATTTTTTGGTATATCATCGAATATGGAATAAGGAAATGAGATGGTAATATTATTCATTTCAAAATCACTGGGATAAAGACCTGTTTCTTTACTAGGCTCAACTTCATAACTGTCATTATCATAGTTTCGCGGTGGAACATAATTATCATACTCTGAAGGTTTGATTTGGTAATAATTGTATCCTGATTCAAGGTTTTCTGTATCTGCAATTTCATTATTATCTTCATATTCATCTGTTTCATAATAGTTTTCAAATCCCGTTTCTGATGACATATTAGTAAAGCCACCTTCAGAAGCTGTATCTGTCATACTACCATTAAAATCTAGGTCAATTGGGGAATAACTGGTTCTAAATATAGTTCCTGGGTTTGTATCTACTTTTTCTTTTTGACCTGAAAAGAATTATTTTTTTATTTAGTTAGGCGGTTAAATTTCCATTACAAAATTAAATTATTTTATTGAACTTAATGGGGATGGGAGTCATTATGGAGTATTCTTCCCACATCTAGGTTAGCCTGAACAACATCTTCGACCACATCATCACTTACCATCAGGTGAGATAGTGGTCAAAGGCTAACCTATCAGGCATAAAATATAAAAAAATAAAAAAACATAATTATCATAATAACGTACACTTTCAAACTTATCATAAAGTAAAAAGAAAGTAGTCTCAACTACTTCGAAGCGCTCGTAGCGAAGTTTGCTTAGCTATTCTTGACCGATCAGCAAAGTTAAGCAACGTCCGCCGTGGTCATGAGTTAGATGGGTGACCGCTAATGACATTACTACTGTGCGCTTCTGTTCTTCGGAGGGCACGTTAACCCGTCGGTCCCGGTGGTCGTCTTAGGATGGCAGTCTTTATAGCATGGTGTTAGGGCATTTTGCGAATGCCGCCTGGCTAGCTACCATCCTTAAGTAGAAAATCTGTCGCCAAGCACCTAACGGTGTGTTCCGGCAGCTGTCCTTGAGAGCCAGTAATTCTAGGTTAGCCTGAACAACATCTTCGACCACATCATCACTTAACATCAGGTGAGATAGTGGTCAAAGACTAATCTATCATGTATAAAAACTAACTACCGACGTATTGTGTACATAAAATACAGAATACTTACAACTTTGTATGCACCAATCAAAACTTTCATCACATTCATTATTTTCATGGTAAGACTCCAGGTTACATTCTTCGACTTTAATGTCAGTTAATATCGAGTAATCATCAGCTTCCACCATAATGTTCAAGTCTTTGTTATTATGTGTTGACGATTCATTACTTATCATGTTTTTTCTTGCTGCTTTATTTATATATTCCTTTTCAGATGGACAGCTCACGCCAGCCACAGCCTCTTCTTTTTCAAAATCATCTATAATCTCCTGTACGATGTGTGACTGATCTAACTTACTCTTATTACGCTTTATTGAACTTGTTTTCAGAAATCGTATTTTACCCATACTGTTCTGTACTATTTTATAGTGAAGTACTTTCGGATCTTGTTTTTGTTTATAAAACTCAAACAACCATTTTTTACTGTATATGTTGTAGCAATGATCCATTAACACTGTTTTGAATGCTTCAGATATTGCTGGTTTACTTTTACTTGCATTAGATTTTTTGATGGCAGGCTTACATCTTATTATTTGGCTATTGTCTGTTAATTTGTTTATTGTAAATGTATTCCTTTTCTTCGGTCTACATAAATAATCATCTTCAATAGGTGGTGCAATGGTACTTTTATTTTCAATCATGTGTATTGGAATATTTATATCGTTAGAAGTGTATTGATCTAGTATGTTTATTTTGAGAGCTAACCTTGAAGATCTGTCATCCGTGACTCTATGAACTACTAACTCTTGTGCTCCTTTCACCTTTTCTGGAAAAATATTTTTGTTCTGTGGAATTTCTGGTGTAAATAAGCTTGCCACGAGCAGATCACTTCCATTATTATATTTCTTACTAAAATCTGGGTGGTACAACACAGGATTATCTTTCTTATCATTTGTATGTTGATCTGTTAGGCCAACATCTAGCATCTTTGCTTCTTCAATCACCTTAATATTGAACTTTAGTATTTTATTTCTGTCATCACCAGCTTTCAATATATTTTGAGAAATATGATTCTCTTTCTTATCCTTTTTAGTTTGATCTGTTAGGTCATCAACTTCTAGCCTTGCTTCTTTGATTACACTAACATTAAACTTTTGTATTTTTTTTCTCTCATCATAAGCTATCGGTATATTTTGAGTGTCATTGGCCACAGGTACATTAATGTTATCACTTATCGGTATATAGTTTAGAGCCGACAGCTGAGCCGCATTATGTGCACCAGTTGGAGTAACGTATGTGTCGTTCCCCTTTGTTGTAACACTTGGAGCATTATAATTAAGTATTGTGAAATTATCGTATTTGTCTAAATGTCCTAGATCTTGGTCTTCATTTGCTAAGGTATTATTCTTGTCTAGACACGTTGAAATATTATTTTTGCCCTCTAAGAATAAGGTATTGTTTTCTTTTCCTCCCATTATGTTCTTATTTTCAACGCCCAAAGTAACACAAGCACTATTTTGTTTGCTCTTCAAAGTTAAATTTTTGCTACAAACATTATTGCCGGCATTATAATTTCCAGTGCCATAATTATAATTTATTATTTTTGACATTTTAGTTTTATCTTCTTCAACACTGGTACATTTATTTGGTTCTCTGTTTTTCGTTCCTTTTTTTAATTTCATTACAACATCTTTACCTTCAGTACCAGTAAATGTTTCCACTCCTGATAAAGCAACTATTTTTTCTGTCACAGTAAAAAAATCCGTACCTACCGGTGCATTTCCTTTCCTGTCTTCATCTCTTACATTACCAACAAAATTTGCAGAATTTACCGAGTTACTGTAAAGTTTTTGGGTTTCATTTGATAGTGTGATTATTCCATCTGTGCTAAAATTTGAATCGTTACTAATGTTAATTTCCTCCGAACACAGTAGAGATATATTTTGATAACAATTATCAGCTTCATCGTCGTCATGTTTTTTAGACGAATCTTTTATGAATGCTTTTTTCTTCATTTCGTTTTTAGTTTTAACTATTGACTTATTAAGTTCAGTAACTGCCCAATCAGTACATTCCTTCTTCGAACCTATTTTCTTCTCTGGCAACATATTAAACAACACTCCAGGAATTAGAAATTTCTTAAGCTGTGTTCTACTGTTTTGAGGAGTTCCGAAATTTGGTTTTAATAAAGAGTTTTTATTTCTTTTACTTAGATAATTTACTGATTCATATTGATTCCTTTCTTTCCTTATAGTTTTAAAATGTGTTTTCTCAGGGTTAGGGTATTTGCCTACTTGAGTAAATGATATATTTCCGTTTGGAACTACAACTTCTTTTTTACCACATGTTTGATTTACAAGTTTAGTAGTCTCTGAACTTGCCTGGTCCGTAATCATGAAATTTTGACATTTATTTTTTACAGGGTTTTCGTTCACTTCGTGTGTCATATCAATATTATTCGCATTAATATTATGTAAGTGATTCAATTTAGTAAAACTACTACTGTCTTTTGGAATGTATGAGTCACGTTGACCATCGTCAATTATAAAATATTTTTTTCGACCTGAAAATAAATTATTAGTACCTCGAGTATATTTTTTGTGTCTACTAGTACATGAAACATTTTGTTTTGTATTCATAACAATACCTTCTTCAACATTTTCATCATTCACTGTATTGCCCGTATTTTTGCCTTTTATATCAATGTGTGCATCTGTTTCATTTGTTCTAGTAACTTCATTAGTTTTAATTTGTTTTACGCTCTCAAGTGAAAAGTTTTCATCGTTATCTAGTGCACAACTTTCACTTTGGCTTATTATCTTTTTATCTGTAATAGTGTATTTTTTGCTTTTATCTATTGTAGTACTATTAGATAAGCTATAAGTTTTATGAAAATGTAATACAGCATTGTCGTATTCTATAATATTGATATCACTTTTTCCTTTTTCTAACTCAGTTTGCAAATCTACTTCTGGGTTATTAAGTTTTGTTTGAGCTGTATTCACATCTGTACTTGCATTTACATTTTTGCGGTCATCAATTGTAGTACTGTTAGATAAGTTATAAGTTTTATCAAAATGTAATACACCGTTGTCGTTTTCTATTAGGTTGTTATCACTCCTTCCTTTTTCTTTGGCAGTTTGCAAATCTACTTCTGGGTCATCAAGTTTTGTTTGAGATTTATTTACATAAGTTACATTTTGAAGAGTGCAGTTATTTTCTAGATCCGAAATAGTGTCAGTATCATAATTCCTTAGAATTATGTTTGCGACAGCTTCTAGTTCTAGATTAGTTTCATTTCTAAGGGTATTTTCACCGGCGTTCGCATTGTTTTTAATTATATATTGCGTATTTGGCGGAGTGTTATTAATATTATCCTGTGTCATGGTTTTTGCAACAAACTCTATTTCTTTATTGTAAGGTGTAGTCTGAGATGTTTTTCCGTCCTGATTAGCAGATTGCGGATCATCAAATTTTGTATGAGCTGTATTATTACCTGCATTCACAGCTATGACGTGAAAAGAATTCAAAATATCAGCAACCTGATTTTGAATTTTGTGATTCGGAACAGCTTCTAATTTTGGAACTTTACATTCAGTCAGAGATATATTTACATCTGTCACTGTATGGAGACATTTTTCAAAAATATTTTCTGAACTTTTCTGGGTGTCATTAATATCAATTTGTATTACGCTTTTTTCACCCATTTCAAGTAATACATCCTTAGTTTTAATCGGAGTTGTGTTTTCTTTTTTACTCGCAGTTATAGTTTGAAGATTGTATTCGTCTAAATTTTGTGAATGTTCACCAAGTTTTGTCTCACATGTATTTTCATCAGAAATTCCAGCGAAAACTTCATCAAAGTTTTCAATTTGATTGTCTTTATTTATCAGGGTGTGAGGAACATCATTTTGAGTTATTCTATTCACAACCGCTTCTAATTCTGGAATATTAAGTTCAATCTGAGATATATTTTCATCTGTATTTATAGTTATTGTTGTGTGTTCAACAATATTTTGTCCATATGTCAGTGTGCCAGTAATATTATTTGGTTTGATACTATTTTCAACAGCTTTCAGGTCTATATTATTAGGTTCAGTGTCAGAATTGTTTTCATATTTATTCGCAGGTACGGTTTGAAGGTTGTTTTCAACTCTATTGTCAACATATGTCAGATAATTATTAACATTATTTTTTATTAGGTTTTTTGCGACAGCTTCTACTTCTGCAACATTATGTTGAGTCTGAGATGACTCGTCATCTGCATTCGCAGTTATGGTTTGAAGAGTTTTATCCAATATATTTTGTAGATCGGACAGAGGGTCAGTAATATTTTCTTTTATTATGCTTCTTTCGACTGCTACGGAATCTTCACTTTTTTCTATTTCCTTGTTACACAATTGGCGTGCAGCGTTACAGTGAGTGTTATCTACATCATCTGGCGGCACTGTCATATCTTTATTAACAGCATCTTTCCCTGTTTTTGGATCCTTCGAATTATCAACCATTGAAATATCTACAAAATTTATAGTATTATTTTTAGATTTCTTCTTTTTTTGTTTTTTAGCTAATGCAATGGATTGCTTATGAGGTCTGTTTCTCAATAAATTTTGCTTGTGTAAAGCATAGGTATTTTTTCTAGAGGAAGTTGGACTTGTGAATTCTGCCTTTGGAATTTTGGTACGAGATAATGGTCTGAAGTACCCCACATTTCTCTCAGTTATATAAGATTTTTTATTTGATACATCAGGAAAAATATATACTGGATATTTTACTTTTAAACCTTTTGACATCTCTTGACGGTGTTCTTTATTCAAGTTTGCTCTTCTTTTAAATGATGACAATGAAGAAGATGGTATATCTTCTGTAATTATGACAGCTTCTTTTAACTCTGATATTGTGTACAGTGTAAATGCATTAGTTTTTTTCAATCTAGACATACTTCCTACAGCCTCTAGTTGTTTCTGAAAATGATTACATTTTTAAAGTATTATTTGCCTTTGCGACATGCTAAAAATGCAAAGGGCAGTTGGTCATTACTGATAGATGTTTGCCAAAAGGATGCACAGATGATCTTTTCAGCCGCCATATTGCGCAAATTTATGTTCATAATATAACGGAAACGAAAAATTTTAGTTATTATTAGAAAAAAATACATCTGTGCTTTATTTTGGTCTATACCAATATGACGTCAGAGGACACGTAATCCAATCTGTAATCCGAAAATAATAATTCATTATTTATACTCTTAACAACAGGTGGGCCTCGAGCTTGTCCGTCAGATTATGGCAAACCCACCCATATTAGGGGAGGTTTGCCATAATCCCCTCGCTTGGCAGGCGTCTTGGGCATCGCAGTGTGAGATATATAGGTTCCTGAGGAAGCACTACTGCTCACCTTCTGGTGTGTTACGCTAAGTCGCCTTTTACGACACGCACGGATGGAGATGGGCGTGTGACATTCTAGCCCGGCACCCCAGCGAGCATATTTCTTACATAGCGTCATTATATTACAATTTCAGCGGATATATCAACAAATCTGAACTATTTTAGTCCATAATAATATACAAGCATAGGTATAGTTGCTTAAATTATGTTGATAATTTTATGAAGTAAAACCTTTTCCCGTTCATTCCATCTTTGCTATGGATGATGAATTGCAACCACTTCGGCGTGATAAAAAGTGATAAAAAAAGTAATGTATGAAATAAGCTGGTACAGTTGACTTCAACAAGTTATTGCATAGTTTTGAGATTTGGAAGTCGGTTCCTTTTGTTTTACTTTTTTTCTCTTGTATGTTATGCGGATCCCATATAAGATATCGCCCAAAATAGCTTAAATACCGTTCACTATTGACCAAAGTTGCTTTCACCATTACATTTTCTACCACCAACCCTAATTTTATTACCTTATCTAATTTTGTAAGAATCTACTAATGCCGCTTTGGATACACATTCTAGGATTGAAGTTGCAGATGTTTTTGACATGACTGTCTTTTAGTAGGTTATCGTGGGATAACTTATATTACCATACTACCAACATACATACACACATCAAAAGTGCCTAGGGAACATGTATATTTTGAACTATACAAAATATTCAACTAATATTTACCTAATCTAATTATCCAGACTGTTTTGTGAACGTGCATTATCGTGCATTAGACGAAACGAATTACCCAAATGGCTTCGCAAAGGGATGATCACATCTGAAACATTACTCTCCGCATAAATCTGAGCATTGAGGTTGCCCCTGATCCAAATGAGATCTATTCTTCCAACGATCCAAATACCGGCCGACCATTATTGTTCCCCTCCATATGGGTGAACTTCTTGCCAGAATTTTAAACGTTCTTGACGTCCAGAGCTCCTCCAAACTCGAGTACGTCTTGTATCAGGCCGCATACCGAAACGAGACTCTTCAAAAAAGCACACGAATAAAATCCTCTATTGCGACAATACTCGAAAACGTACTTGATCCCTAGGCGCTTTTGATGTGTATAATAACAAATTAGCGGTATTAAGTCACTTTCAAAATTTTACTCTAACAAACACAATCAAAGGATTTAGCTGCTTTCATGAATACCCGCAAAACTTCTGTTTTGCGGGTATTCATGAAAGAGAAGTTTTTGGTACCATGGCAAATAATCCTGTTTATTTGCCGAGGTACCATTAGACCCGGTTGCGCATGAAAAGCAGGGATATGCATCAGTACTTACCATTTTCCTTTTCTTATGTACTAAGTGAGCATATCTTGCTGTCAATTGGAACCTCATAATATTTCTGATTCTAGCGTAGCACTCCCAGCAAGTTTTTTGATCATTTGTAACCTGTCAAAAGATAACTAGCAATATTATAATAGTATTTGTTACTGTATGGCCAAGACGTCGACCGCGGTCGATTAGTTTCTTCTTTCTTTCTTCTGCAAGTTTCAGTTTTTATAAGGAAATTCCCAAATCGAACATACTCAATTCCTAAATTGAGTATGTTCTATTTGGGGATTTCCTTATTTTGACCTGAACTATTTTCATTATCATATATTAACATAGAAAATCATCTGGTAACATTCATGGACAACAATTGAGACATTCTAACATTATAATTTTTTAATGAACACTAGCAATATGTTATGTTAACAACAAACAGGATTTGAACCTGCTGAAATCCATCCCAGGCAGAGAAACGCTCTGCTATTTGAGCTATCGTGGTGAATTTGAGTCATAGTACCAATTTATCATATCATTCCTGTTGTTTATCAATCTTAAGAGGACGTAGCTACTTCTTTAGTCAAAGAGAATTGCCTGACGAACAAGAATTTTACAATAACCATTAAAATTGTTTACGAAGGCTAAAAGTCCATAATTGTAACATAATAATTTTTAAATTAACGCCTAATTGAAAAGCTTAATAAATTACAATGAAAGGAAAAATTTGAACCACAGCAGGGATTTGAATCCGCATCCGCATGTCCCTGCGAGGACATGCTATGCCAATATGAGCTAATGTGGTGAAGATAAGTTGAAGCTCAAATTTATCCTTTCGTTCATATTGTTTAACCATCTTGACCACTTAAGATTAAACGTGCAAATTCGTACACCTGTTGCACAACATCTAATACTGCATCTACCTTGCTAGCTATATGTTCACTTTTGACATTATATGTAGGTAATTAAAACTGTTCCAGTAGCTTCATAGAGTTTATGGCGAAAATAATACCAAGACCCAAGTGGAACAACTTTTTGGGAGTGTAATTGTTTTTAGCGTTTTTGGCGAATTTAACTTCTAATGGTACGCACCCTTAATATTTAGTCAAAGTGAATTGAAGTACAAACCAGACTTATTTTATAATTAGCTTTTACTTAACTTGTTTATGATGATGGAATGACATAATTCTTAAATTGTAATTTTTTCATTTAACGCGAATAAGCTTGGTGAAACATATTAAAATTCTTATTTTGCATACTGCATAGTATTTGTATTCCCTTTGTTTGCAAAGAAGACATGATTATATTAAATCTAACATTAGTCAAGTGAACCATTTAGTCAGAATGTATATCACAAACAAATTTTTAGTTATTTCCAACTTTTACTAGGCACTATTTTTTCAATCATTGCACCTGCACAACATTGGAAAATTTTTGAGAACCTCAATTAATAATAACAAATATTTTAAAAGTATTTTAAGAAAACATTTGATTAATTATTTAATAAAACACTTAAAAAATCTTTATAAAAATGATATATATCTAGTGACAATTCCGCCTAATTTCCTATTAAGCCGACGTGACGTCACAAACGCCACGCAGCCAAACCGGAAGAGTATTCGACGCGTTTCGGTTCTAAACGAAGCATCCTCAGGAGGTCTTGACGAGCGCACGATCGAGACTCTCGATCGTGCGCTCGTAGGGTCATGACCTCCTGAGGATGCTCGATAGTGCGCTCGTAGAGTCAAGACCTCCTGAGGATGCTTCGTTTAGAAGCGAAACGCGTCGAATACTCTTCCGGTTTGGCTGCGTGGCGTTTGTGACGTCACGTCGGCTTAATAGGAAATTAGGCGGAATTGTCACTAGATAAATATCATTTTTATAAAGATTTTTTAAGTGTTTTATTAAATAATTAATTAAATGTTTTCTTAAAATACTTTTAAAATATTTGTTTTTATTAAAAATGGATTTCCGCAAAGTAACGCCTGAATCTATTCATTAACCTCAATTAATTCTACAGTAGACACTGAAGCACCTAAAGTTAACACAAATTATCAGAACTTTCACATTATTTACATAATTTTGACAAAAATAATATCCGGGACTCAGTAGGTAATTTGGTCTAATGTCCAAATCAATGGGCAATATAACATAAGATAAAAATTATTAATTCGTTTTCACTATACTGATCCTTAACTTTTAAAGAATTTGATTTAGTAAAGCACACAGCAAACCTTTTAAGTGCAGGTCTAAATAATGTTTGTCAGAGGTTCAGGGATGCAATTAATACAGTGTTATTTTCATTGATATTTTAGGATTATCAATGTTTAAGTAGAAAAATATCTGTTTAATTTCTGACAAATCTGAATAACTCAAATCTTGATCAGTATCACCCACGTGATGATATTTTTCATATGAATAAAATTCTAATGTTATTATTATCGATGATGCGCATGGGTTAGCACTGCTATCAAAGTTCAATGAAAACGAATTCATTCTCTCTCCATTCTATAGACTAGAATAGTATAATTCTTTAGCTAGATTAGAATAAAAATATGTACTATATAGTAGAATGCTAGTTTAGTATTTAGATCTTTAGATAGTCTCTTTTTAACATAAAACTAACTGCTGTTATTCCAGTAATAAGTAGTTTGACAGCTTGAAAACGACTTCCAAATAGGTTTTTTTAAAATTTATTTGTAACTACGAACATAAAACAATATGTTTTTTTCAGATAATCAATACATCATTGTATTGATCTTACAGGGTTTATGCAAGGTTATGTTAAGTTAGTAGTAGCTTGGTAGCTAAATTGACCTGACAGACATTTAATAGCAAAATATTTCTTGCATAACCTAAGTAGAGACAAATTAAGTACCTAAACTGTTGTAAAACTATACCTCATAAATTATGTTTTCGGAAACATTTACACAAGTAGGTAATTTATACATTAATATTATAAACCATCACTAGACAACAAAATAAAGTTTTTGTGACCTCAGGAATCATTTGATGAGCCGTATTAGTCAGTAACCTCAAAACTGCAATCACTGCAAAATGTTTGAAACATTGGGACAAAATATATAAAGATATACAAACGCGATTTAAACCATTTAAAGTTGTTTAATTACTATATGTAATAGTTTCTCAGAATTTCTATAAAATCAAAAAATGTTTGAGGATTTTTTATATATAAGAAAAGAGTTTTATATAATTTAATATCTATTTTGGAGTGAAGTGATGAGTGCCAGCATGTTTATCAGATGGTCATAAATTACAGTAGGTAGTAGCTTTGCAAAGTACGCCTTAAAATGGGAACATCTTTTCCAGATAAACTAGAAAAGGATTAACTTGAAATTCAAACTGAATGTTTAATCAGGATTTCAGATTTAGTACTGGAATAAGTGTTGCGCACAACATATTGTTTTGAGATCCTATTTGTTATGTGCAGCGATAACTCTTGTTGGTCATTTACTTGTACTGTCCTATTCTGAAAACATCATACATATATTATATGTATATACATTTTTGTACCAGCTAAAGTATTGAACCTCGTACTATGTTACCATGATATTCCTCGCAGCATAGCAACATTGCTAAGTCCAAAAGAGCAATGGATTTAAGTTAAGTCCAACTTGCACAGGTGTGAGATGGTACTGTCATTAGGGATTGTGTATGTCTATGACATGGAGAACCCTGGTTAAGGATCATGTATGTGAATTTATGATGTTATTACATTATCATTTACTTGTGTTCAACAGACAAGCTCTTTTAACGGGTTGGCGAATAAATAAAGGAAATATTCATAATATGGATTATTAACCTGGATATTAGTATACATACCTTGATTCCAAGGGTGACTAAAAGAGTCCTCTGCTGCTGGTCCAGGTAAAATAAGTCACGGTCATCCGCCAAACAAGTAGCACATATATAGGTATCAAAAATTCTGTTTATACTTTCAAGTTCTTCCATTATTCCTAAAAAATACTATCGCTCGCTACGCCGAAACCTAAGCCGATATATAATGTCGGACAAGAAAATAAAAACAAATGAAATATAAATGACATTGACAGTCGGTAAACTTGTCAAATTGTTAGAAAGTAAACGGAACCGGAAATATTTGTTGGTTTTATTGCCATTAGCTAAAAACCGATTTCTTTTGGGGCGTTCGTATAGCCTATCAGTTCCAAAAATAACACTCACAAACGCTAAAAATGATCACACGGGCAGTTCGATTTGGGACTTCGTGAGCAAAAATATCGTTTTCGCTCACCGTTCGGATAGCTTTGAAAACGCTACAAATGACAGAAAAAAGTGATATTTTTGACCCATGTCTTACCGTGGGATCGTTGTGATCCTTTTTTGACAACTGCTGGTTTGACAGTTGTATTTGGCGCGATTGAAGAGTTTCACAAGTTTTTTTATATAGTATTCATATTTTATGTAGTAGGTACCTACATGTTTTGTTAATTTTAGAGATTGATTCCATGTTTCGTACTGTGCAAAATTGTTAAAATATTGTCGGTTGTCAAAGTATGTCTTAAGCCGTTCGGATAGCATGCAGTAAAAATAGCAAAATCTTCTATCCGAACGCTAATACACAAATGCCACTTTTGAAACTGCTACAAACGCAATCGTGCCAAAACGAACGCACCTTTTATTAGTGAAAGTATATTTTCGTGTAGGCTACGAATAAATAGTAGGGTTATTTCAGAAGTAGGGCTGCGTTCGGGGATCACACCGAGAATGTTTCTATCGAAATTGATAAGTATATTGCTTATTTTGATCTGTCCTAACGAAATAAAGTTGTACCGGAAGAGTCATTCTAGAAAATAATCACAAGCTAATGACTTTGCAGGGACATCAGCAAATCTGTATATTCTGTGGTTTATTGTCGTAGTAACTGATGGTTGACTTCACAAAATGCTTCTTCCACTAGGGTAAACGTTACTATGAAAGTCCGATATTTTTAAAGAAGCATAAAATTCAGCAATAAGTATGATTACATCTAATGAAAAGTACTGTCATAAGATTTTTAAGATAGGGATGTAGGAGTCCCTACTATAATCTTCATTCTTTTATTATATTTATTTAAACAAAACAAAACATTACATGTTCGTATGTATAGTGTAACCTTCTCGTAACTCTTCTGTCCCGAATAAACTGTGTTAATTTCTTGTGTATATTGGAATCTTCATTCTCACTGCCTACAATCCGTTAGGTGTAAATAATTATAATACCTACCTTGGCACAAGACTCCGCTAAACAAAATAGGGACGAAGTAAGAGATATCAGTAGGGGGTTGAAAATGTACGTGAAACTCCTATGGTGAAAAGTGGTGTGGACATCAGTAGAAAAAGGCCATGAAGTGCTGAGTGCGGTAATCTTACCATCATACGGATCTTAATCCAATCGAAATGGCATGGTCTAATATAAAACAATATGTAGCCAGGAAAAATGTGAAATGGAATGTTGCTAAATGTGTAGACCTAATTCAAAAAGGTGCAGGGTATAGAAGAGGAATTTGGAAAGAGTGACCATTTGGTGGATATGGTAACAGAATAGTTAATTATTCGCCTTGATGCATCTGCATGGCTCCAAGGTCATCCTCAGCTAGATAGCTCAGAGTATAACCTCAGAGATTCTGACGCTGCTAGTGACGATGACCGAAGCAGCTCTGAGGGTCGGGTCGTGGGTGATAAAGTAGTAAATATTGTAATGTGAAGTAAACTAGGAAATAAAATTCATTTTATGTAAAGGTAAAATAATCAATGATATTTTTCAATATTTAATACAAATCAAAGACGTATTTGACAGTCAGAATAAAATAAAATAGTTTCTTCTTTTTTTGAACAGTATTAAACAACGAGGTTTTCTAACAGTGGGGTTGTATGTCAATTTTATTGGCATACTCGTCATGTTTGTGTGGTTGATCTTCTCCTTGATCTTCTGTCTCCCTAATCGTGCTCAGCTTAGCGGGTGAATCCCTCTTCCGTGAAGCCCAGTGAGCGAGTCGTTCGGGAGATGAGAAGACGCGTCCGTGCGGAACACACCGTTCCGCGCGAAGAAGAAGACGAACAAGTGTCAATTGACATTGTTAACTGACATTATTGACACTTCTAATACTATCGTACCTTTCATATACTTTTTTTTAATACCTACTTTTCTGTGTATTGTCGAAAGCAACAGTTTTTATTGAGTAAATCAACCAATCTAAAACTTTATTCCCTTCCCTTGTGCATAAATTAATAATGTTTAAATTTTCTGTGAACTATTTTTTTGTTATCTGTAGGTTGTACAGGTTTCTTAGTAAAGTACTCACTTGGACAAACCCAACCTATTTGAATAAATGTAAACATAAGTACACTGGTCATACTTTACCGTTGGCAGAATATTGTCAAACAACGGTGAAAGACAAAATAAGAAGACAGCAACACTACGATCTTCCCGCGAATGAATATTGATTCTTTCTAATTCTAAACCCTTCGCGTTCGAATAGCGTTGTGTTGTTTTTATTGTGTTGATGTAGGTACGGTACCTACGTCAGATACGGGAATAAAATCAAACTAAGATTGACGGTTGTTTAATAACTAGGTACTGTTTTGCGATTGAAAAAAAAAACAAATTAATAAAAACACATTTCTAGTATGAGGACTACCTTTTAATTTAAACTTTTTTAATTATTATTTATTCAGCAATCGAACATACGCTAAATTTTAACTGGCTGCCCATTACCATTCCAAAGATAAATACTTAAAGCTTGGACCGACAAACTCAACAGTTAGTAATAAAGTCCAATTTCCTAGTATGGGACCCTAAAAATGAGATAAACTGGGAACCTACTCTTTACTTTTACTTATCTGGCTTGTTTTGGAAATAAAAACATTACAAATGGGTAACTTTAATAAAATATTTGTATATAATAAAAACTGGTTGCACACCGGGATATTCTATGTCAAAGGAAGCTTGGACACACAGGTAATGTTAATGTACGCACCACAAATATCTGAGACCAATGACATTCTTATTCTATTTGGGGGTGATATGTCCTGCCCTGACATCCCGCTTGGGGTGTACTGTGCATTTCTCTCGCCAGCTTCTACCCAAGCCATCCCAACTCCTTGATGTAGCGGAGAATGACTTTGGGTCGCTGGCATAGCTGCTCCAGTGAAGTGTGTGATGGTGGTGAGGATGTCGTTGATGAGAATGACTCTTGTAGTCCGGTTGTAAATCGTATTTGTTTGGTGGCTTCGCAGTGCCAACACACCAATAACATATTTTATGTAACCTTTATATGGGCATCTTCACCGTAATCATGTTTTGAACCAATAAGTACCTTGAGCTTAAGAAAAATAATCTAAAGTGCTATCCAAATAACAAAACATCAAAAGTTTGCGGTTTTTTTAATTTACAAAATCAAAAGAAGAAAAGTTTTATTCACAAGCGGGTACGGAACCCATGATCATTTGTCCCTTGGGCCTGGACATGCTCTTACAACCTGAGTCTATTCATTCTTATTCTTCAACAATCTTATGAAAATAAATTAAGAACTTAAGAGAAACACTCAGCAGCACCATTTGTTGTTGTTCATAATTTCTATGTGTAATAATTACCAAACTGTTAGAAAATACTATCTTAAATTTTTGGTGATATTAGTAAAAACTCTGCCAATTGCTAGTCAAACGCACACTTCTATTATAAAAATTAGCATCATACTATGATTGGTGCTTCTACATATTATCAGTTGATGAAAAACAAAAAAAAACATGTTCCAACTTCCACCACATACAAAATAAGTTAAAATAAATATGTTCAAATGTTCAAACTTTCTGGCACATGGTCCACCGTTTTGGTTTATACAACCTCAGCACAGCGGCTGCTAGTACTGTCAACAATCTTATGAAGTTATAATTTAAATTGCAATGTATATTGTCCTGTAGGTTAGACCATACATAAGGCATATCATCAGGACTAAATAATCAATAACATAGTTACAACTTTACTGAAGCTAAAGAAGAATAAAGAATTATACTTTATGATGTTACAGGCCACTTTCAAAGACAGGCCCCTCCACAGTAAATTATTGATGCACCTTTGTACGGGTTGACCTCATTTGTACACTAGGTCAAAAAAACTAAAATGCATAGTACTTATAGAACTTACTGTGCCATGGGTAACTAACATACCTAAAAACAAACAAATATAACAACTTCACAAATTATTTAACCAAAAATGGTTATGTAGTTAATTTATATAAGGTACAAGTCGGAACAAGGGGTATACCAGTGAAATCTCTATTTAACCTACTAAAAGACCTGTCATGTTAAGAACAACCGTAACTTCTATCCTTAAATGTGTATCCAAGATGGCATAAATAAGATCTTATCAAATTTGATTGGCAGGGGAAGAGAGGCTCGAGTGAAGGGGATCATTGATGACATCATAAAGGGGTCCTTAACCCTACTCCCTGGCTTGCAAGTCCCAGGCGCCCCTGACTTGGGCCTCTTCCTCTGAAACACTACGACCCAGCACCCGCATGGTGAATCCATAGAATGCTAATACATGTCTGAGTAGGTTGTAGGTAGATATTATAGTCTGAACTTCTGAGGGTACTACAATAATTATTATAATACCCTCACTACCTTTGCAATACAAACATGACATTTTATCACTATGCAATATAAACATGAGATAAACTTTACTTCTTTTAATGGCTACTTAGCCAAATACATGTTGATACATATTTGGGTTTTTTTGAAGTTATAACAGCTAAGTAATTTGTCTGTCTTAATGTGGGTGTAAAGTCTAAAGGCAAATTCAATAAAACAGTAAAATGTGATCGCTTGGGTAAGAAATTTTAGTTGCAACTACACTCAAAAAATATGGAGGGGTGCGCCTTCTGAAGTGGAAAGGTCTGTACATGTATTTCTTAAATGAAAAACTGTATGATAAGTATGCGGCATAAGCTGTGTATACCTTTACATAGCTGTGTAAAACTGTTTGTCTGTATAGTTGTTGTTTTATTATTATTATTGTGTGAAATAAATAAAGTTTCATTTAATTTCTTACAACTTATTTAACTGTGAGATTGGCTTATCCTGGCAGTTGGTGTAGAAACTGTGTTACTTTTCCCACCACAGATGTGAGAGACGGTTGAGCTAAGCTTTAGAATGATGTATAGATGAAAAATGTGATGATGTGCTATACTCTTTTCAGCTATGCAAGTAAGCAATACACTGCCTCATACACATTCTAGTTCACATCCTTTGCTTACATTCCCCTTTAATAAATCTTTTTAAAGATTTTATCTCTATTAGTGGTAAGGCCACGCATTGTGATACTTTAATCAAAGGGTTTGTGTAAGGATGAAATTGTATTTCTGTGGTGTTGCAATAAATAAAGTTTCTCTCTATCTACCTACATTGCTCACTCACATATACCTTCCTTCCTACTAACCTCAGCCTATAAATTTGGTTGCAAGTAACTAATGGCACTGCGCCCGTCACCCTGAGACATACGGTCAAGTCAAAGTGAAAATCATTTATTCAATTAAGGCGTCTATGACGCTCTTATGAACGTCAATTATTTCCAAGTAATACAGTTGTGAAGTCTCATTATGTGCCTGTAATTTTACTGTCTATCAAGGACTCCTGCAGGAAAATACTGTTAATTCCTTGGCCACAGATTTTCTACTTGAGGGTGGTAACTAGCCAGGCGGGTATTCACAAACTGCCCTTCCACCATGCATTGAAGCTCAAGCCCGCGGCAGGGATCAGACCATGGATCTGCGGAACTGCAGTCCATATCTATAACCGCTCGGCTTCCATTGCTTCAAAAGTATATTTGTACATATACTACCTAGCTCTACTAGCGCTTTTCCATCAAAGCTAAATCAGCGAGGCTATGAGAATAAAGTGATCTTATTGGTGGATTTTATTCTCACACACTGCCTAGCTACCTAGCACATTTTTGCTGGATATGCACCTTAAGGTTGAACTGGTCACTTCCCCATACAAACATCAAAGATTTTAGGTCCAGAACTAAGCATGATATCAATTAATTTCTTCATTATCTATGCTTGTATTGCATCAAATTTTTAAAAAGTCAAGTAGATTATAAGTATTGATAGAAAAATTTATATGAAAATCTTTCAAGCCTCATAACTCTTAAGTTATGTATCTTTTTAAAAATGTGTTACACTACAAGCCTAGATGATAAAAAGACCTAAAACAGTATATCATTCTTAGTTCAAGGCCTAAAACAAGGCAGTGATCACCCTTCCACGTTGGTATAGAGAAGTGACCGGCCAGTTCACCCTTAATGTTGGCAGATATGAACTGTGAATCAAGCCAGTTTGAACACATTTGGCTGGTTGTGTAAGCCACCCGGCTTACAATGACAGCTGCCAGAATGGACCCGTAGTGCAAAATGCTCTATTACTATCCAGTGAAGCGGAATCTTTATTTCGTATTGTACAAACATACAAAACTTTTCTAAAGTATCTTCTTTTGTGTATTCCATGTTTACCAACCGTAAAAACAAAAAAATAAAATTTAACCCATTGGCATCGGCGATAATGATAAAAATAGAATTTCATTCATAACTAGGCCAGTGGTCCAGGACAATGCCAACTTATTAAACAAGTTGCCTTACATAATTATTATGCAACATATTGAACGAGGGTTGAGAAAAAATTATAAGCAAACAATGTAGGTACAATGTTAAAATTTTAGTTAAGTGTGAAGCCGACAAGAAATCTTGAAAACTATTTATTCCTTGTTTTGCAAATACTATAACCAGAAGTACAATTTGTGTGATTTGTATCATACAACAAATTTTTATAGGTACCTTCTCGTATAAATGTTAATTAACCCATTGGCATTGGCAATGGTAAGTGACGATGTGGTCGAAGATGTTGTTTAGCCTAGAAGTACTGGCTCTCAAGGACGGCTGCCGGAACACACCGTTAGGTGCTTGGCGACAGATTTTCTACTTGAGGGTGGTAGCTAGCCAGGCGGGCATTCGCAAAATGCCCTACCACCATGCTATAACGACTGCCATCCTTAGACAACAACCAGGACCGACGGCTTAACGTGCCCTCCGAAGCACGGAAGCGCTCATTAGTAATGTGACTAGAGATCACCCATCCATCTCATGACCACCCGCGACTTTGCTTAACTTTGCTGATCGGTGGATCAGCTAAGTAAACTTCGCTACGAGTGCTTCAAAATTACTCTCCGGCTTGTCCGGAGTTGAGGCAGTGTGGGTATGTCTTTAATTAGTGTCAATTTTAGTGTGGAGATAAAGAAGAAATATTAATAAACCTTCCAAAGCATGTAAGTGCTCAGTATTAATGCGACTAGTCCCATACATCCAAGTCAAGACCGCAGCAGACATTTAAATTGATTAAGAGTAACTAAGCGAGCTATGTTACAAGCGCTTCACAATTATGCTCCCGCCGAATCCCTTTCTGATGGAGACTAGGGATATTTGTTACATTGTTTTGCCTTGTAATCAAGACTGATTTTATTACATTTTGAAATTTACTAGTTAGACAGAACAAGGTACAGAAAAGCAGGGACCCAGACAGAACAAATCTCTAGTGCTGTTCACTATTTTTAGATCATAAAAAAAACATTCGGTTTCAGGGAATGAGATTAATCAGAAAGAGGATGGTAAGTATACCTAAAAACGCATGATTATGCTTACCGTGATTCCCAAAGTTAATAAAAGGGTCTTATGTCTCGGGTAGATATTAAACAGCTTCCGGCCTTCCGAAAGGCATGTTGCACATACATGGCCATTTAGCCATTGAGACTCTTTCCAAACTGCCCCGTCCTCCTCGGCTTCTTCCATTTTCTAGATTTCCCAGGGCTTGGCAAAATCAGTTCATGTCCATACATAAACACACAACGAACGTATTGAAAAAAAAAAACAAAACAAGAATCTTTTTTTCACAGCAGGGTGACCGTTGAGAAAATTGAAAATCTGCCGCACGCTATCTGAAAATGTGCATAACGATTACGAAAAATGCTTAGAAGAGCTAAAAAGAATCATGCCTGACTTTAAAAGCTACCTACTTTCACGGAATGTATCTAAAATAATCGTAAAGAAAATGCTTGGAATCGTCAGATCCTGTCTGTACCGAGCTACCGAGAAACTGATATGAGTTAAAAACTGTTTGTTTATTGAAGTTTAGTTAATTGCCGAACAAAATTCGTAGCATCTTATAACTATCTTGATGATTTCCTATTGAACTATTATCCAGTAGATAAACTTAATGTAAATCATCTATTCCATACGATTTTGAAATTTAAGAACGGCGTCCATGTGAAATGTATTATTTTCTCAAATTTTCTTGCTCTTTGGTCGGAGCGAATAACGTAACTGTCACATAGCATGTTCGCTGATATGACCCTTAGCCCTTAATTCAATGAAGGTTTGTTTGATTTTCGTACTGACCGCCAACAAGCTATTGATTTGGGTCTGGGTTAGGGTTAGATAATTTGGTAAGGGTCTTCAAGTGAGAAGATTTCGTTATTAAAATGTTTTAAAACTGTATCATTTAATATTTGACTTACACATTTGCTTCATGTTGTTCAATTCACGTTAACACTCGAAAGTACACCAATTTAGGAAATGATGACTATGTCACAGATGCGGACAGTTTTATTTATTTTATAGTGACGGAACATGCTCGAGGCCCACCTGATGTTAAGCGGACTAACCTCTGCCCATAACAGATGTATTTCGTCACAAGTCACGAATCGCACTGCGCTCGTCACCTTGAGACATAGGTGTTAAGTCTCATGTGCCTGTAATTTCACTGGCTCTCAAGGACTGCTACCGGAACACACCGTTAGGTGCTTGACGACAGATTTTCTACTTGAGGGTGGTCGCTAGCCAGGCAGGCATTCGCAAAATGCCCTTCCACCATGCTGTAACGACTGCCATCGTAAGACAACAACCGGGACCTACGGCTTAACGTGCACTCCGAAGCATGGAAGCGCTCAGTAGTAATGTCACTAGCGGTCACCCATCCAACTCATGACCGCGGCGAACGTTGCTTAACTTTGCTGATCGTTTAAATACGGCTAAGCGAACTTCGCTACGAGTCACGGCGAGCGGGATTCGAACCATGGACCTGCTGCGTGGCAGTCCATAGCCAATGTCACTGAGCCATCACTTCTTCAAAAAATACTTTAAATTGTAAAACTTTACTTCGAGCTCTACTTTGTCTTAAACTTAAGATACACATAAATATCTGTAAGCAAAATGTTTGGTCTGTTAAATGAAAAAAAATCTTTGTAAAAGAACATAATAAAGGCCCTAAAATACATACATATATACGGTTCTCGAATTTTAGTTCGTTGTTAATAATGAAAACTTCTCATATAGTTGGATTTTGTATTGAATTGCAATGAATCAATGTATTTATTCTCATAAAACATGAAGGGATAGATTTTTTTTTCTGGATTTTAATTATTTTAAGAAATGCTCCCAATATATAAAACAGTCGAATCTTCTGAAATGGCAGAATCTGTTACAAATGGTCACACTACACAGATTGCTTCTTTTATGTACGTCGATTTTAAATCGAGTAATGTGAGTATCGATTGCATCATGCAATCGATGTTTTTAGATCGATTCTTTGTATAGTCCTAAAATAGTATAATGTTAGTCATGTATTGTATTACTTTGTTTGTCTATTTGATCGATGTGAATAACAATGATCGAGCAGGAAACTTATTTAGGTACGGGTTCAACTTCAATCAGAGCAACCAAGGTAATTAATAATGAAGCTATATTCATTTACCTACCTATATACATTTTCTGCTACAGGAATTCAATTGTGCTATGGTGATTTTGTATCATCGTAGTTACGTCAGAGCTAAAGCATATACTTACAGCATATATAATATACAGGGTTATTTGAACAACTAACAACTTCTTAGGTTTGACTTCTGTTAGTCCTAACAAACATTTTGAGATGAATGACTCTTTTTATTTTTTTATGTGTCTTTGATGGAATAAGCACGATGATCACCTGATGTTAAAAGTCTCATGAGCCTGTAGTTTATTATTTCATATATTTTTACTTTGCTCAATGTTAATATTCAAAACTCTATTTACAGGCAGCGCGGGGCAGTCCAGTGTTGCCGCGGCGAAAGCTCTTAGATCGGAGTAGGAGTACATATAACGTTGAAAAATAATTGTTATTGTATATTTCTTTATTAAATCCATAGCAATGTTTGTATTACTTATGTAAAAAAAACAACAATGCCGATTAATACAATCATTTAGTGTAGATATATTTCGTATTTCGAGTTTGATTTGAATCGATTTCATTTCACGAAGAAGCGACATCCCTTTATTCTGTTCTAACACTGACAGCTCGTTATGTGATGATGACAGCTGCCATTTTCTTTGTCTGTGCGATTCGTGCAAAAGAAAAAGGCGTGTCCTGGCAGAATTGTGGTAACATTAAACCGCAGAAGCCATTAACAAAGAAATAATAAAAGGCGTGTCCCACCGTGCGTGGTCTCACCTAGCTATAGATTTCATAGATCCATTACTAGATACAGATGATTAAATCTGTGGTCTCACCTGACGCTTCGACACGTCGCGTCACGACTCGCAACCATGGATCTAGATATATGTCCATGCTCACATCTCATGAACAATTAATAGGTACCGTCTACTTTGGTACACAGAGCATTCTGTGGGTGGGTAGGTACGCTGTGGGTAGGTACCTACATAAGCCTAGGTATGAACCCATTTTACGTAAATATGATCAAAATTCGTGTCCAGATGGACAAATCTCTTAGGGTGCAAAGGGTGGTCGACAAAGCGTGTACCTACCTACTTAACCCTCTTGTCATCCAAAAAGATGTTTTCTCCTATCTCAAGGACGCTGAAATAGTCGACAACTCGCTTGCACAAAACAAACACTTGCTGCAGGATGTTTAAAGGATACCACCATCAGAGTGAGGTATAGGACAAAGACCCGCAATCCACATGAGTGTCGAAATCCACAAAAACCTGACCGAGACAGAAAAAGTCTTCATAGTGCCTATGTCTACATAGTCCAGCGAAGGTCTGTGCTAGACCATTCACTCCTAGCGCAGTGCACTAAATGCCTTGGTATACAAAAGCAGTATGCCGGGAGAAAGAAAGTAGGTACTTACTTCAGTCACTGCGGGAAGCCTCGCTACTGGGAAAATTGCAATGCAAGGAAAGAGAGATCCCAATCTAGGTGTAGGAACTGCTCGACTGCGCAGGGATCAGCCATCTCAAATGCGGACCTGGCACACAATGCGATCTATATTCTGTGCCAGGTCCTGATCTGGAATTCCAGGTGATTGTGCGTGTTTTTTTATGAACTTGAGTCCGAAAACAAAGCGGTATCTGTATAAGAGTTACATTTCTTTACATATTACTTCCTCGGTTAATAAATGAACTGCCTATACCGATTTGCGTGATAGTATTACGCTAAAAAACATTAAAAAGAAACTAAAAACTTATTTTTTTATGAAATTTAGAAAAGTATCAAGTTGTATAATTATGCACTTACCTAGTTCTACTGACTTATTCAAACAATACCTTAACGAACCATTGTAATTCTACTATTAATACCTACTTTATTATTATTACTATTTTATAATTATTGATGTAGACTGAATCATATAGCATTGTCTCTTCAAACCTTAGTGGGTTTTTTCTATGCTATTGTTAACAAATCTTTTGTGAAACAATTGTTTATTTTGATAAATATATGAAAAATATATATGTTTTTTTTAATCCAGATCTCACTGACCGAAGTGGGCGTGTCGCGGCAGATTCCGGCGAGGCACCAGAAATATTGATGGTTTATTATGCATATACCTATACTTTTTATGTTTGTTTGTGACGGGACAAGCTCGAGGCCCACCTGATGTTAAGCGGACTAACCTCTGCCTATAACAGATGCATTTCATCACAAGTTACGAATTGCACTGCGCCCGTCACTTTGAGACATATATGTTCAAATACATAACTACGCAACAAAGAAAAATTGCATCAGCCAAAGACCAAATCAGTTTAGGTAAAGAAGCAAGGTATCCATAATAAAATAATGATGTAGTACAAATTCCTCTTAGTACAACTAGACTGTACATAAATGAGTTTAAATCTTAAATGAATAGATTCTTAGAATCCAACCCATTTTATTCACTAAACAAATATATGACGATGCACCTGATTAAATCTTCGTTTTAACATGAAATTATAGGTATTTTTTTTATGGGATAGGAAGGCACACGAGCAGGCGGTTCACCTGGTGGTAAGTGATCACCGTCGCCCACGAACATCCGCAACACCAGAGTTCTCGAGGATGCGTTGCCGGCCTTTGAGGAGGGAATATGCTCTCTTCTTGAAGGCCCCTAAGTCGTATCCGTTCGGAAATACTGCACCTGGCAGCTGATTAAAATATGACGAAGAATTGTGAAGATAAATTGAAATCTAGATTAATTATTTATTTATTTATTTATCTTAGGAAGACCAACATCAATATATCATTTTAGAAAAAGTACATAGAAAACATGAAGCCAATTAAAGGTCCTCACGGCTAGGTAATACAGTAATTATAAATATTGTGAACATGAAAGACCACAACTGAATTAATTAAGGTTAATTATAATATAATTATTATTCAAAAAACTCTCTGCTTACTAGTCGCCTAGCCGACGCTATGCTTGTACAGAATAGGTCAATATCGTAACGCTTACATAAATCATTAAAGTTATTACTTGCTCTCAATAAATACGACTTCTTTCTATAGTTAGTGATAACCTTTGGGACATTTATAGGGGGATTAAACCTCAACACTTTGGAGTGACCCTGTATATTAATTATTATTATACTACATTGTATTCTGAAAGATGTATTACATAAAAACTATAATCTAGTATACTTTAAAATGTCAAAACATATTGTATTGTATCAGATATTATTTAAATAATTAATATCAAAATTGAAACTTCTAAAATAATAAACTAATACCTAATGGACTTGCCGTGTACAGACCCACCAACTTATCTGTTCAGGCGGCAGAAAAAAGAACTACAACATTCCTTCAAATCGTGACAGTTTGTAGTTGATTTCCATGACCAGTAGCGCCCTCGAAAACTGCACAGTTAAGTTGGTGGTACTTTATAACGTTCAAAGTTATATGGTTAGTAAATATTTCTATTCTGTTATTAATACAAGCTTTTATTTATATATTTTTTTTTATTTTCTCCTGTCTCGATGTTTGACATAAAATTTTGCAAATTAAATTTGATCCACTTGCTGGTTGCCGATTGAGCTGAAATTTTGCGTACCTACATAAAAAAATCTGGTGGATTTTAGACGCCATATTGTAGGATATAAACATTTTTTTTCTTAACCTATCGAGTGGGTTACCAAAATGAAGGGCTTTAAAAAACGATTCCATAAATATAAATAACTTGCAGATTTAATTTCAATGGCACGATAAAACATTTAACGAAAATAAACAACACCCAGTCGCATTTACACTTTTTTAAGTTTATACTTTTTTCTTTGTATTCTGAAATATAATAATGAGGTATTGTATTATGTACTATGTTCAAATTTTATGAAAACAGCCTTCGTAACTTAGTATTTTTGCTATAAATCGAAAGGCGTAGGAAGAAAGAAAAAGCCTTGCACTTCACCTACTAGCCCTAAAATACCAGTAGAAAAAATCACTAAGTAGGTACTTTTAAATTCATTGACAAGAAGTTTACATAATCTTCTTGCATGTCTTCTTGTTCATTAAAACTTCTTGTTGATTGATAAAATGTTCTTAAACGTTGATTGAGATAAGTACTGTCTATTTAATTGACACTAGATGTCATTCTCAGATTAATAAATTATGATGCCTTTATTTATTCGTACCTGGTGAAAATTCTACATGTAAGGATAGGTATATCTAGTGAAACGGTATAAAAACCAAACGTAGGTTCTTCTCCACCTAATTCCGCTTATTATGGATGAAGTGAAATTCTCGTGACGTCATACCTAACTACTACATAACCATAGGAACCAGAAACCATAATATGATCCTGTAGGTAAGTAAGTACCACAAGTGAAATGCCTACATGGATAGCACAAAATCCGAACTTCACAATCGCATCGTAAGAAACCAAAACACTTTCGAAAAACACTGGTCCTGGTACAGATTAGACTTAGAAAGCGAGCTTATTACCAATATCGAAGGAAACAGCAAGAAAGACACCGAAGAAGGAGATACGAAAAATAAAACAGCAATGAAAAGTATAGTGAAGAAAGAGACACCATTTCAAAAATTTCAAAAGAAGTTTCTAGGTGGAAAGGGCAAAGATATCTTGCAAAAACCAGAAATATTATGCTACACACATGAGCTGCTTGTAAAATTATGTGTTAATCTATGTGTACCTTTACTTTTAGGTCTGTTTTTCTACTGTATGATCTCAATTCTGACACCGTTGATGAAATGTACGAGACATAATTCGGAATAATAAAATGAACTCCAATGTAATGCTTTGGTTTTTTTGTGAGGTCTCCGTGAAGACTACGACTTGTGGTGAAGGACGAATCAGAATAACTGTGTTGGTATATAACTTAAGAGGTAGACTTTTGTCAGTGCAGCTGATGCAATGTTCTCCATTTCTATCTACGGCGACCTGTTCGACTTCTTTGTACATGACATTGACTTGTTCTTTTATTTGGCTCATGTATCTTATCCGTGGCCTACCCTTCCTTGCTTTCCTTCTATTTTCCCTTCAATTATGTTTTTAATAAAGTTGTCATGTCGCAAAAGGTGGCCAATCATTTTTCCTCTTCTCTGTTGTATGGTCTTAAGTAATATTCTTTTTAGAACTTGTTCTTTTGTTACTTTTCTGTCCATCGTATTCTCTCCATGTGTTGGTAGGTACCTAGGTATAATCTTTATTTTAATTTTATAGATGATGGGCTAGCTTTTGGCCGGTATCTCACCTGATTGTACTCGTAAGTGATGATGTAGTCGAAGATGTTGTTCAGGCTAACCTAGAATGACTGGCTCTCAAGGACTGCTGCACCGTTAGGTGCTTTACGGCTGATTGTCTACCTGAGAATGGTAGCTAGCCAGGCATTCTCAAAATGCCTACATGTTATATCGACTGCCATCGTAAGACAACAACCGAGACCAAAAGATTAAAGTGACCTCCGAAGTACGTTCAGTAGTAATGTCACTGGCGGTCACCCATCCAACTACTGACCGCGGTGGACGTTGCTTATCTTAGCTGATCGGAACGGATAGGCAAACTTCGCTACGAGCGCTTCCTACTACAGAATGTCTTTATATACTTACAACGTCCAAAGTCATCTATATTAAATGCACAATGTATTTAAGGTTGTTCATTGGATACGGATTAATTCTGTATTGTTAAAAAAGCTTCGTAAAAATCAATAATTTATCGTAAAAGGGATAAAAATAGTTTATTGTGGTTTATCTCTTATAGATAGACATATAAAATTGCGGATTTTTTGTAGACCTTTTTAAGGTGTACAATACTGTAGTACATTATTTTTATCTATCTCGTAGGGTTCAGCCAGCAGCGTTTGCATTGTAAGCGCAAAAAATAAACACATTATTTACGACATCACATTAGAAACCTCTAAAAACATAGTGTTTCTATACTATAGTATGCCTGTATTATATGTACATATAAATCTTCCTCTTGAATCACTCTATCTATTAAAAAGAAACGCATCAAAATCTGTTGCGTACTTTTAAAGATCTACGCATACAAAGGCACAGACAGCGGGAAGCGACATTCTTTTATACTAGTATGTAGTGATGAGTTTTAACAATGATCAAGTTTTAACTAACTCTTCCAGAGTATCAGATACAAAGTACCAGGATATCAGAAATAATGAAGAGGTAAAGCGTAGAAGCTTTGTAATAATACACCCGTATTGTTTCTACCATACCACCCTATAAAATACCTCTTCAGTTTATCTGGTCTCCTGGTATTTTAAACTGTAGAAACATAAAAGGAGGTACTATTTACTAGTAGGTACATACACGAGTCAATGCTTAGTAATTATTCGGATAGGATAATCAGTCGCTAGTGGTCAGTAAAAAATAAAAAATATATTTTTCAATATAAATCAAATTTAAAATTTTAAATATTAAATTTAAACTACTCAATTCAATAAAGCAAATATTTAATGGTATTTGCTGTTGGCGACGATGAATACTATTTTAGATGAGTGAATGATCTGAACCATAAAGTAACTATGTATAATCTGAACGATGAGCGTGTGAAGTGAAAAAGTTATTACCTATACATTAACCTAATTAATGATACCACGACAACGCAATAAATAAAACACGTTTCTTAGTAAAATATAAACTTTATTCAACTTTTTTAATGTTAGTTTTGCTCTCGCCAAGGTTATGATTTAGAAATTCAATTGTAATAAATTACTATAATCCGCTGACTTGTGGCCAATGACTTAGAGAATTCACCAACAAATAATATTAAAGAAAGCAAGAAAAATCCATCGAATCAAAATAACCTTAGCGAGTCAAGAACAAATTTAGATCAAGAAATATAACAAAAAATTTCAAAAAATAAACAATATTTAATTGGAATACATATTCTCTTACAGTCAGAGATAAAATCAACTACATTTCATGTTTTATACCTTTTGCAAAAAGGTGTAATGCGTTGCCATCTTTTTGACTGAGCATATTTCTATTTACTATTATTTTTATTTATTACATTTATATTTGCTTGAGACAAATGTACTTAAAAGTAAAAATGTAGAGATAATAATTTAAATAATTATTTAGATATTTTCGCTTATTAACTTTAGTTAATACATACATTTTGTTTACAACTATATGTCCAATAAGAATAGTACTTATTCACTTCATCAGAACGCGCTTAAGATACAGTTCCCTTCAAGAAACCAACATAACGTGCGACAAAGTCACCTGACGCGGTTATAATTGAAAATAATAATTGCATTGAATTCTGTGACTTCAACAACTTCGTCCCAAAAGTTAAACTCTTTAAATACTTATAGTACCACCAACTTAACTGTGCAGTTCTCGAGGGCGCTATTGGTCAAGGAAATCAACTACAAACTGTCACAATTTGAGGGAATTTGTAGTACTTTTTTCTGCCGCCTGAACAGATAAGTTGGTCGAACTGTATACGCAGTTGAACTACTGGGACAAATGATTCTCATTTGACAATTCCTTTGAAAACGAAGCCCGTTTTAAAAACTTATACCTACGCAGTTGAACTACTGGGACAAAAACTCCCACTAATTCAACGGTTGAACTAATTGGTTTTACTAGTGGAAAGTACCCTTATTGTAGAACTAGAATGGTAATGTAGATGATCTTCATTTAACATTTTCCTTTGAAAACGAAGCCCGTTTGAAAAACTTATACGCAGCTAAACTACTGGGACAAAAACTGCCACTAGTTCAACAGTTTTTACTATTGGGAGGTACGCTTATTGTGGAACTAGACTGGTTATGGAAATAATCTTCATATTGACATTTTTTGCTAAAAAAAAGGAGTTCATTTTCATTAGTCTCCTTGTTAGGCAAAAAAGCTTCAGGTGGAGGCGCAAGATTTAGAATGGTAACAAATCAAGTTGAATGGGGAATGAAATGGGCTTTTTTATTAATATCAAAGTACTATTCTTATTGTCTTATTACAATTCTGAGTACACTAACACCGAAATCTGCAAACCGAACTGAAATAGCTGTTTTAGATAACAAGAAAACTTCAAAATTATAGCAATGTTGGTTGCAGAGTTGATATCAAATTTAACATCAAAACTTGTCCAGAATATGGTGTCCTAGGTAATAGAGTTCAATTGCCTTTGCAGGAAGGTTTATATATTTTATCTTTTGTCAAAACTTGAAGTATTACCCTTATTACTCTAAAACAAGCTCTAACGTCAAAATAATAACGTATAAAATGTCAAGTATTTGAAATACGAGCACACAGAAATGTTATGCTCTTATTTTTCTAGACAAATCAAGAGCGGTGATCTAAAACCTACTTAAAAATATATTCAATGAACAACATCTGCTAAGCAATAATTCAATATTCCTTGATTAAAACGATTGATAAGTTAAAGTTTACAGATTTCAGTCGATGCACTGAGTCAGAAATAGAACACTCGTTCGAGTGGCGTCAGTTTACGAACCTAATCATTCAAAGATAATATGTCATTGCGTCTAATCAAAACTGATTTACAATACCTAGTTGTTATAATTTATAAATAATATACAACCATTTTTCTAAGGATGGGACAACACATATCTGATTCTTTTTCCGGTTAAATCGGGTAGGACACCAAAACGTTTTGACTCAACCCTATGCACAACGTGTATAGTACCACCAACTTAACTGTGCAGTTTTCGAGGGCGCTACTGGTCATGGAAATCAACTACAAACTGTCACAATTTAAAGGTATGTTGTAGTTCTATTTTATGCCGCCTGAACAGATAAGTTGGTGAGTCTGTAAGCATAGACTAACCAGAAACGATAAAACACCTGTCAAGCACCCTATCAAAATAATAGTATATAATGAAATACATATTAAATTTTTCATTGATTCATCTAAAAAGCATGGCTTACGTCAAATACCTTTTTTTAAATAAAATTTTATACAAAATAGTTGCAAAAAAGACTATTCAACATTTTGTATCAAAACCGCCGCGGCATTACTTGGTATTGATTGGTATGCAAATGACTTTGACAGTGACAGTTCTGAGAAACTCTCTTTGAAAAGTTTACGTACGATATCTTACTAGTCTGTGGTTTAATATAGTAGTGATATCACAAAACACCCTTCAAGGTAAATTGAATGAAATACCAGCTGTATGGTATTTTTTAAATATTTTATGATATATTTCAATAAATAGAATCAGGACTAGCCGTAAACTGTCAAAATATTTTAACTTTTACATGCATTAACTGGTATTTTTGTGCATGGCAGTAAAATGAGAAAAAATACTAGGAGATATTGATTAAAATGAGAAAAAATACTAGGAGATAGATTGACACTTATTGCGTTTAATGCACCACGACTAGGTTTTTTTTTCTGGTGAGCAATGAGTCTAGTCTTATGTTATTACGACTAAAATAAGCCACAATCTTACTAATCACATCCAATAACTTGAGCCATCTGAAGACGCATCTCTTACACCATCTATTTTATTATAGTAGCAGAGAATGAACGTGATTGCTGTAATTGAAAACAATATCAATGTATATGTCATATAATGTTTTCTTAGGTTTTCGCGTTTATTACACACAATAAAACAACTTTATACGATCAATGCAAAATATTTGAAACGTTGGGACAAGAATAATGATAAATATACGCGATTTAAACCGTTTAAAAATGTATAAGTTATATGTTAAAATATCCATTGAAATTTATTTTTTATCTATTTTTATAGCATTTCTTGTAAATTGCGATACTGCTTAGAGAACTACTTGTTTTTGGAAATTTGTAGAAAAATTAACATATTGAATTACTGTCTTTGTTTTATATTTATCAAATACAACCTTAAAGACAATTGAATATTTTGTGTCCTTGCTGATAAAATATGTTAATTTAGATGATATCCCGATTTTGTAGTAAAATGATTTCATTATTTTAATATTTCATGATATGAAGTTGCGTACTTAAATTCATACATTAAAGCAATAACAGCCAAAAAATGTATACAATATATCTTTCTTGCATGCAACGCCATCTTTATGCAAACAGTATTTATCATGATCTCTAAACGAAATATTTTTAGTATTGCTATATTTTTTGTAACCAATTCACTTTTATAAGTCAGTTTCAAACGTTTATTAATTTTTAAGTAATTTAATACAAAATTGTAAATTTCGAAAAGTTGGGTTATAGGGGGAATTTCGGTCAACGACCCCAATATTTTGGTTTTTTACAAAGTTATGCCATTTACCTCGCACAACAGCTTCCATTGATCTCTGTATTAATTAAATAGCGATGTTTTACATTGACTGGTTATAATCGTGACAGATTCAGGTCCAGACACATGTACATCAGCGGCAATCAACTGTTTGACTGCATTTGACATAGGGCACGATTAGTAGAATTCATGGCATTTCTATTGAATCGGGTGGCGCGTTGTCATCGCATGTAGAAAACGATTTAGATGCTACAGCTGCGCTAGACAGTTGCGACGCGTCTTGCAATACATTAAGCTGGCTGCCAAGGATGCGTACTTTCGAGGAATGTCTCCATGCCTCGTTCTAACGACTGCGCGCGCGCTAGTCCCGAGTGGAGCCCGTACCGATGCAGAGTGTGCATTTTAATATGGACGTTACATACAAACTACAAAGTATACTGAACAGTGAGCGTTCAGGCGATGCCGATAGTGCCGATATGATCAGTGTGCGCCAACCATTAAGTTAATAGTCGATTGCTACCGAAGAATGAGTCAGGACCTCAAATCATTATTTCATCAATCATTTAATACAATATTAAGTTATTTATTTTTAATACAATAAATATTTAAATAAATTTTACTTTTTTTTTATTTATAATTTACGTCATCACGTGCTCCCGCGACTCGTAGATGGATAATCTATGGAAAAAAGAATATACATAAATCAATATGCAATGCGATAGAAATAACTTCAAAAGTACTTTCACAACTGAAACGCAATCTGGTATCATTTATTTGAAAAACATAGGTATTTTTCTGATTGACAAACCAAACTGCTGAACCGATTTTGATGACATTTCTATAGCACCAATCTCAAAATATACCCTTTAAATATTTCCTACATCAGACGGAGTTCAGAGGTAGCAAACGTAAAAAAATAAAATAAATATCAGCAATAAGAACCTCTCATTTACTTTCAAGTTGTTTTACAAACATATTTATTTATACAAAAATCAATTACAAATTAATGTTTTCAATAACCGGCTAAGGGCATCGGACATGCCCGAAACCTAGGTCGACAATCTCGGCCAATACGCGTGATTACAGCCGGTTATTGAAAACATTAATATAATTTTAATATTGTTAGGTTTGCAATAACGCCTGCTATGCGGATTACATTACAAAATCACAAATATACGAAAGGATTTTTTTTTCCCACACAGGACTTAAATTTTTCCTATAGTATATTTGTGATTTTGTAACAATAATATATACTCAAGAAACCTTTAAAAAAAAAAACAATTACAACTATGTATGCAATTCCTAATAATTTTAAATAATTTTCTAATGTAATAGTGTACCTAAGTAAAATTTCTAAGTCTAAAATAAACCTATAATAAATAAAAAATAGATAAATATTAAACTTTATAATTGTCATACTCTTACCTTTATGATTTATCACGACCGTTTCTTCCTGAAATGGAAAAAAAACATATAAAAAATGCAATAAAATTAGCCAAAGTGAAAGGGAAGAGTTTTATTTTTTATTCCTGATAGGCTAGCCTTTGACCACTATCTCACCAGATGGTAAGTGACGATGTGGTCGACGATATAGTTCAGGCTAACCTAGAATTACTGGCTTTCAAGGACAGTTGCCGGAACACATTGTTAGGTGCTTGGCACCAGATTTTCTACTTGAGGTTGGTAGCTAGCCAGGCGGGCAGTCGCAAAATGCCTTATCACCATGCAAAAGTATATATTACAAATCATCAGAAGCATTATGTTTTTTGATATATTATAATGTGTAGTTGTAATGTTAATGTGACAATGTGTATGTGTAACGCATATGTATGTGTGTATGTATGTATATGCGTCCCTGAGTCCTGTTGCAATGTACGGTCGTGCTTTGCTGCGGCACGGTCGATACCAGCTGAACTCATAGTGATGAGTATATCTCACAAAGCATCAGTACTGTGTTTTTTGATAAATAATGTGTAGTTATGATGTTGTGTGATAACTACTTCAAATGTGTATGTGTAAGGCATATGTGTGTATACCTGTACCTGAGTCGTAGTGCTATGTACGATTATGCTTTGCTGTAGCATGATGTGGTGCTGAACTCTAAGCGATGTATATATCGCACGAATCATCAGCAGCGTTGTGTTATTTAATATGTAATATGTTTGTAAAATGTGTATGTGTAATGTGTATATGTAATGTTTATGTGTAATATGTATGTGTAACACACGTGTATATTGTTTATGTGTGTATACCTGTCCCAGAGTCCTGGTGCGATGTACCGTCATGCTTTGCTGCGGCACAGTCGAGTCCGGCTGAACTCCAAGTGAGGAGTATATCTCACGAATCATCAGCAGCGTGGTGTCATTTAATATGTAATACGTTTGCAAATCGTGTATGTGTAATGTGAATATGTAATGTGTAATACGTATGTGTAACGCATGTGTATATTGTTTACCTGTCCCAGAGTCCTGGTGCGATGTACGGTCGTGCTTTGCTGCGGCACGGTCGAGACCATAGCGATAAGTATATTTCAGAAAGCATCAGCTTTCGGACTTTTGATACATAATGTGTAGTTATGATATTGTTGTGTAATAACTACTTGTTATGTGTATGTGTAACGCATATGTGTGTATATCTGTTCCCGAGTCGTGGCGCTATGTGCGATTACTCTTTGCTGTAGCATGATGTGGAGCTGAACTCTTAGGCAAGAGTATATCTCTTGAATCATCAGCAGCGTTGTGTCATTTTAATGTAATATGTTTGTAAAATGTGTATGTGTAATGTGAATATGTAATGTGTAATATGTATGTGTAATATGTATGTGTAACGCATGTGTATATTGTTTACCTGTCCCAGAGTCCTGGTGCGATGTACCGTCATGCTTTGCTGCGGCACAGTCGAGTCCGGCTGAACTCCGAGCGAGGAGTATATCTCACGAAGCATTAGCAACATTGTGTCTTCGGATTCCCTGCGACAAACAGTAACATGTTAAGTGACTCCGCAGGGTCTGGCAAAACGATAATATCATTGATTAATTTTTTTTCTATTAGAATTTTTTATTTTCAACACTTATTGCTCGAAAAGTTGTTAAGTCTCATGTGCCTGTAATTTTACTGGCTGTCAAGGACAGCTTCCGGAACAGACCGTTAGGTGCTTGACAGATTTTCTACTTGTGGGTGGTAGCTAGCCAGGCGGGCACTCGCAAAATGCCCTTCAACTTTGCTCTGAAGCTCAAGCCGGCGGCGGGATGGAACCATGGACCTGAGCCACCGCAGTCCATAGCTATAACCACTCGGCTATCTTTGTTTCTAAAACTGGTTACTTATTAGTACTGATTTTCACATTCTTTAGCTAAATCATTGTGTGCTCAGTATTAATGAGAAAAAAATTGTTCAAGCTCAGAAATGGAAATAGATCAACTCCGCCAGACAAAGCAATGATGGCCGAGCGGTATTAGCTATGGACTGCCGTGCCGCAGTACCCTGGTTCGATCCCCACCGCCGGCTTGAGCTTCACCGCATGGTGGAAGGGCATTTTGCGATTGCCGGCCTGGCTAGCTGCCACCCTCAAGTAGAAAGTCTGTCGCCAAGCACCGAAAGGTGTGTTCCGGCAGTAGTCATTGAGAGCCAGTGAAATTACTGGCACAATGAGACTTACCAACTATGCCTCAATGTGACGGGCGCAGTGCAATTCGTGACTTGTGATGAATTGCAACTGTTATAGGCAGAGGTTAGTCCACTTAACATCAGGTGGGCCTCGAGCTTGTTCCATAACAATAACATAAAAAAAAAAGACGTAGTTGAAGAGGCAGCAAGCGCTAAATCATTAAGTAGGTATTTCGTATCTTTTAATTTTCTCGCAAACGTATTGAAAAACGTCGTATGACACGGTTGCGTGAAGTTAACAATAACCTAAACAACCTGACCTGGCAACCTGAATTTTAAAATGCTGTTTAAAAATATAAATTATACTAAGATTAATTTTTTTACCTGAAACCTGGTTTTTAAACATGAAACCCTGTTTTAAACGATAAGGTTGAAAACTATAGCATATATATATATATATATTATTTATATATATATATATGCTATAGTTTTCAACCTATATTATATATATGTATATGCTATAGTTTTCAATCTTATAGTTTAAAACCGGGTTTCATGTTTAAAAACCAGGTTTCAGGTAAAAAAATTAATCTTAGTATAATTTATATTTTTAAACACCATTTTAAAATTCAGGTTGCCTACATTTTGCATCCTTAAAGAAAAACATACTTATAACATCTTAATAATTTATTTATGAATGAAAAGGAAGTTTTTTTTTAAGAAAATGTTTTTCTAGATTTTTTTGCGCAAGTAGGTACAATATAAATAAATTGTATCAAACTGAACAACTTAACATACAATTATTTAGTTATACAATTTATCATACATTAATCCATGCGCAAGCTCCCGGCAGTATGCATATGCTTCATTAAATAAGTTTTTAAATCTTTCTAAAATCATTGTAATTTTATGTAGTTTCTTTTTAGTACAGGATAATGGTTACAAGTGGCTAATAACAGTTTTTTTTAACATTGTGGTGTTCCATGTATGAGGCCTTTGTTGAGCAGTAGATCTCTTCCGAATGATAATGATCATTAGTAGGTAAGCATGATAGTTACCAGTATCCGACGTGGCTGGTCATAGCGAAGAGATATTCGTTGATCATCTCCAGAGGCGCCTCTTGGAGTACGTAGTCAACTCGCCGACCGCCATTCAACGCGCCCAAGGCTTCGGGACCCACTTGCTAAAGATAACACATATACTGACGTTCTATGCTTGAAAAGCTCTTCTTTTAGTCAGAAGAAGTTATCATAATCTTACAAAATTACAAATATACGATAGGAAAAATTTAAGTCATGTGCGGGATTCGAACCCGCGTCCATCCACCCCTTGAGCTCAAGGTGCTGTCTAAATGATGACGCAACCTTATAATTTTTATATTGTTATGTTTGCAATAACGCCTGGTCGGCGGATTACATTACAAAATTATAAATTTTACGAAAGAAAAAAATATCGGGTTTGTGGGTTTGCACATGACTATAATTTATTGCATACTCCGGCTATAAGGGTGGATGGACGCGGGTTCGAATCCCGCACATGACTGAAATTTTTCCTATCGTAAATTTGTGATTTTGTAATGTAATCCGCATAGCAGGCGTTATTGCAAACATAACAATATGAAAATTATAAGGTTGCGTCATCATTTACAAGTATACAACCAATTGCAAAATTGGTCTTGTTTGTAGTACAACGCAAGTGGTACTATAGATGTCGCTCCATCCCAATACGATGGTTAAAGAACGATAGGAAAAATTTGAGTTATGACGTCATGTCATGTTAGCTCAATTGTTTAGAGCATACCCTGGCTCAAGGGGTGGATGGACGCGAGTTCGAATCCCGCACATGACTTAAATTAAACCTAACAATATTAAAATTATCATAATCTGTTAATTGGCAATCTGCGTGTTCGAAGTATTCTTAGTATTGGAACTTTTTTTGTTAATAATGAGGGTAGTTTCTATATATGATTACAAGCACAATCGCGTGCTAAGCGAAAATCATATTTTTACAAATTATTGTCCAATAAAATTTTATGCTCCGGGCGGGAATCGAACCCGCATCCTCCGATTTCGCGACGGATTCCTAAGCCACTCAGCCACCTGGGCACGCCATTTCTAGCCGTAATTTCGATTACCGCCCGGGGCATAAAAAAAATTGTGCTCTAATAATTTGCAATAAAGTAGGGTAGTTTTTGTCTATTGTTCTTGTATGACATTATCACAGAAAAAGGGACCGGAAGGATCACTCTGCAAAGCCATTTCAATTAATAAACGACTCTAGCTACGAAGCAATAAAGATCATTTCAGCTCGCAAAGCACGGAGTACCTAATATTTATATTCACCTACAAGGCGTCTCTTTCTATCGCATGTGCACGCATAGCTCTGTTCTCTTCTGACGCGACACGCACCGTACAATAACCCGTCCGGACGGGTACGCCGATGTACCTGTAGCGACGTACCTAAAGTGTGGAGTGAACCAAGCGGTTTTGCATCATTCAACTACTGGCAGTAGACTCTTTGTGCCAGTTCTTTCGGGGAAGTACTGAGATTACGAAATCTATATCTATATTAATGGGAAGGGGAGGAGGCTCGAGCAGTGAAAGGGAGCATTGATGCATCATAAAGGGGCCCCTTAACCTTACTCACTGGGTTGCAACTTGCAAGTCCCAGGCACCTTGACTTGGGCCTCTTCTTTTGCAACGCTATGGTGGCCCCCGCACGGTCAATCCATGGAATGCTAAGTAATTCGTCTCTTTTACGCAGTATACGTAGCGAAATGGGTGACAGCTCGATTTATGCTTTCCTTCTTACCACATACTTGAAAAATGTGAAATGATCTTCCATCTAGCATTTATCCGCAGAGCTACAGTGTAGATTCCTTCAAAAAGGGTGTTAAAAGTGTCTTACAGGTCCGTCAACGTATTAGAAACGCCCCTGGTGTTGCAAATGTCCATAGGCGACGGTAACCGCTTACCATCAGGTGGACCGTCTGATTGTTTGCCACACCATTACATAAAAAACACGGTAATAATACCAGCAAAATCCCTATACAACCTAATAAAAGACCTTGACCTGCCAAGAATAACCGTAACTTCCATCCTAGAACGTGTATCCAAGGCGGCATTAGTAGGATCTTACCAAATTTGGTTGGGCAGGGGAGGAGGCTCAAGCGGTGAAATGGGGCGTTGGTGTATGGTAAAGGAGCCCCTTAGCCTTACTCCCTCGGTTGCAAGTCCCAGGCACCTTGACTTGGGCCTCTTCCTCTGCAACGCTATGGACCCGGCACCAGCACGGTGCATCCATGGATTGCTAAGTAATTCGTCTCTTAAAGAGGATAATATTTTTGTATGTAACGAAGAAACTTTAAAACGACTGGACCGATTTGAAATATTCTTTCACCATAAGAATCCTACACTATCCCTGATGAACATAGGCTATAGATTATTTTCAAAAACTTAGGGATCCGTATGAAAACTTCAATAATGAAACCCAACGTGTGAAAAACATACCAAAAAAATCGTTATATCGCGCACGCTGCGGATGTTGACAATAGAGCAAAGTGATGTACTACAATTTTATAGAGGACATCAATATCTACTAAAAAGTCCGCAATACCATATGTCTAACTATTACAGTTATGTCACAGTAACTACTTTTTATGTGTTTCAATTTATAATTTTTGTTTAATACCGTGCGAAGCCGGGGCGGGCCGCTAGTTCTAATATACAGGGTTATAGAAAAAATGCTAACAACCTCTTAGGGTTGGCTTCTGCTAGTGCTAACAAACATTTTGAGAAGTTTTTTTTCTTTTGGATTAAACACAAGGACACACCTGACGTTAAAAGTTTCTTGAGTCTGCAATTTATAACTTCATATTTTTTATTACTTTGCTCTATGTAAACTTGCCCTTACCCTTTGCCTTTACCCTTGCAATTATAGACCTATTTCCATCTTACCTGTTCTGAGTAAAGTATTCGAAAAAATTATGCTCAAACAACTACTATCCCATTTTAACAAGCATAATTTATTAAATGAGAATCAGTTTGGTTTCACCAAGAGCAAATCCACAACAGATGCAGGTGTTCAAATGATGTCGCATATACTGGAAGCCTGGGAGAGTTCACATGATGCTATTGGCGTATTTTGTGATCATTCCAAGGCATTCGACTGTGTAGAGCACTGCACTCTGATTCGTAAACTTTACCACTATGGTATTCGTGGAAAAGCTCTGAATCTTATAGAGTCATATCTGTCAGACAGGCTACAGAGGGTTGGAATAAGTGGCAATACTTCTTCCGGGTCATTGGTAAAAATGGGAGTACCACAGGGATCAATTTTGGGACCTTTTCTGTTTCTAACATATATTAATGATCTGCCTTGCATGGTCAAAGATTTCTGCGATATTGTTTTATTCGCAGATGATACCTCTCTGATTTTTAAAGTAGATAGGAAAGACAGTGAACTGACGCATGTAAATAATGTATTATCTAAGATTTGTAAATGGTTCGCCGCTAATAATCTTCTCCTAAATTCAAAAAAGACGAAATGTTTAAAGTTTTCTTTACCAAATGTTCCTTATGTTGAACCAAACATTAAGCTTGGACCAGATAAACTCCCTATTGACAAAGCGACAGTCTTCCTGGGAATCAAAATGGATTCCACTTTACAATGGGATCCACATATACATGATCTCTCCGGAAGACTTAGTTCTGCTGCATATGCAGTTCTTAGGATAAGACAGTTAACAGACGTAGCTACTGCTCGCCTAGTTTATTTCGCGTACTTCCACAGTATTATGTCGTATGGCGTATTGCTGTGGGGAACTGCTGCTGAGATAGAGACAATCTTTATCATACAAAAGCGTGCAATTCGAGCCATATATAAAATGGGTCCTAGGGAATCTGTGAGGGATCTTTTTAAAGAAATTGATATTTTAACTTTACCAAGTCTGTATATATTTGAAAATATTATGTATGTTCGTAAAAATTTGAGTAAATTTAAATTAAACAGTGACAATCACGATTACAATACTAGGAATAAAGATAAAATAGCGGTGCCAGGTTTTAGATTAGCAAAGACAAATAAAAGGTCCTTCTTAGGTAATTGTGTGCGGTTTTATAATAAAGTTCCTAAACATATTACAACGCTCACAGAAGGGAAATTCAAGTTGCATGTGAAAAACATATTGATTAAAAAATCCTACTACACAGTTTCTGATTACATAAACGACAAAAATGCCTGGACAATTCCGCCTCCGCCAAGCTTTTGCCTGTCACCTACATAATTTAAACAAATATTGTAATAACTCTATTATATAGTATGTATGTAACACATTGTTAAAAGATGTTTAAAAGAATGGCCCCGAGTTTCTTGCCCGTTCTTCTCGCAGTGGCTCTATACACTTTATTTGCTGAACGTGGCAGTACAATGTAGAATATTTCAATACTAAAATTTGTAATTGACCTTCATAAGAGCGTCATAGACGCCTAAATTGAATAAATGATTTTGACTTTGACTTTGACTAAATATTCAAAACTCTATTCAAAGGAAGCGCGGCGCGGTCCAGTGTTGCCGCGGCGGGCGCTCTTGGCTCGGAGTAGGCATTGTATTTTACTTAGCATTGTCTTTAAAAAAAAAACTTTTAATCAAAAAATGTTTGTTAGGACTAGCAGCAGTCAACCCTAAGAGGTTGTTAGCATTTTACTAATAACCCTGTATAATTCTGAATGTTATAACTATATGAACATTACCTTTGAAATTTGCGAAAATCGCGGAGAGCTTTCGGATGCAAATGGTTAGTATTGCGCCGTTCAAAAAGGAAAATTAATTATTAATATGTTTACCACTTCAGCCGCTTGATCCTCTTTGCTTTCATCGCTTAACTGCTCTTTTTCCATCTCCTCTTCCACAACCTATAACATATATAAAGTGTAAACACAAAACTAAAATGAGCGATTGAACATCAACACTTACCTAGCAGATCACGTATATATACGGGCAACATATTGAACTGTAAGCGGAACACGTTTATATACGTGACACGCTATCAGTACTCATTCAATCGCGTGATAGGTGACCAATAAGCGTTCAGCATTCAGTCAATGGTATTCTGCGACGCGATTCGTCACGAATGTGCATTTAGTATTCAGTCAATGGTCTTTTATGACGCGATATAACCATCCAATCAGCGTTCAGTATTCAGGCAATGGTATTCTATGACGCGATAGGTGACCAATCAGAGTTCAGTATTCAGTCCATGGTATTCTATGACGAGATATGTGACCAATGAGGGTTCAGTACTTAGTCAGTCAACTAATCAAGGCTCACACTAACGTTTCGAATGTGGAAGTAAATTATACTCAATAAACAGTATTAAGAAGAAGTTTATGAATCGAGAAAGCGTGAATACTGCAAACATGGTGAACGGAGCATTGGACGCGTTTATGAACAGTCAGAAGGTGTCTGTCAAGCCTTCTTGGCTTGTCTTGAGGTTTATAGAGGAGTTTGATTCCGACACTGACGTATGGTAGTAAAAGTTGGGTATGGCAGAAAAAGCATGAAAGTAGAATAATAGCAGTGGAAATGAGAGCATTGAGGAGCATGATTGGAGTCAAACGGAGTGACAGGATAAGGAATAGTGTGATAAGGGAACGATGCGGTGTGAATGAGGATGTGTGACAAATATCGAGAAAGGTATGTTAAGATGGTTTGGATATGTATGCCAAGAGAATGACTAAACAGGTATACATGGGACAAGTGAACGGAAGTGTTGGAAGGGGAAGACCTAGGCGAACGTTCCGAAATCACATTGAAGACGTTCTGAAAAAAGGCCAGGTCAGGAGTACCCTAAACCGACGAAATGTATGATTGATTTGATTGATGAGTGTAGATGAAACGAAAGAGATATGTAAGGATCGTAGCAAGTGGAAATCTGTGGTCTCTGCCTAGCCCTACGGGAAAGAGGCGTGATTTCATGTATGTATGTAGGGTGGCGGGGGCAACCCCGTAGGGTGCCGGGTTAGAATGTCACCTCCCTCTTTCTTCCCGTGGATATCGTAAGAGGCCACTAAGGGAAAAATACCCGAACTGCAATCCCCAAGACGCCTGCCAAGCTTGGGTTTTTTTTAAGTTATGGTGACGGAACAATCCCGAGGCCCACCTGATGTTAAATGGACTAACCTCTGCCTGTAACAGATGCATTTCGTCACTGACGAATTGGACTGTGCCCGTCACACTGAGACGTATAGTTATTAGGTCTCATGTGCCTGTAATTTCATTGGCTCTCGAGAACTGCTGCCGGAACTTACTGTTAGGTGCTTGGCGACAGATTTTCTCCTTGACATCCTCAAGTCAAGTCTACTTGAGGATGGTCACTAGCCAGGAGGGTATTCGCAAAATGCCTTACCACCGTGCGGTGAAGCTCAAGCCCGCGGCGGGATTCGAACCATGAACCTGCTGCACGGCAGTCCATAGCCAATGCCACTGAGCCATCATTGGGATTATGGCAAATCGAAACCTTGTTTAACAGTGGACGTTCCGGTTGATGTGATTGTTATTACCTTTTCAAGCTGCCCGTCGGTGGGTGGACTCGCCTTCCACTTGTTCCAAGTAGTGCGCAGGGACTCTATCAGTTTCTGCTTCAAGTCGGTACCGACTCGATACATCGTGTCTTTAAGCTCTGATGGCAACAAACATTGTGATTGACCGAATAAAGTAACATTCCGAATGAGAGGTTGAGGGCCTAAGCATATACAGAGTTATTGGTAAAATGCTAACAACCTCTAAGGGTTGACTTCTGCTAGTCCTAACAAACATATTGAGATGTTTTTTTTTGTTTATATTATTTTTTGTGTTTTAATGCCTACTCCGAGTCAAGAGCGCCCGCCGCGGCAACACTGGACAGCACTGCGCTCCCTTTGAATAGAGTTTTGAATATTTACATCGAGTAATAAAAAATATGAAATAATACATTACAGGTACAAGAGACTGTTGACATCAGGTGGTACTCGTGCTTATTCAGTCAAAAATATATATAAAAACACAAAAAATATTTTAAAAATAAATAAAAATAAACATCTCAAAATGTTTGTTAGAACTAGTAGAAGTCAAACCTAAGAGGTTGTTAGCATTTTACCAATAACCCTGTATATGTTGACGTGAATACGTCTATAAAATTGCTTTTATAGGGACGCAATTAAAAAAAACGGTCAAGTGCGAGTGGGACTCGCCCACGAAGGGTTCCTTTACTAAATATTCTGTGAATAGTTAAAGCGTCTACTTTTCACCGTTATTAGTATCGAGCAAGAAACGGTAAAAAAATCAAGTTTGTTGCATGGAAGCCCCCCATTATATATTTATTTTATTTTATTTTTAGTATTTGTTGTTATAGCGGCAATAGAAGTACATCATCTGTGAAAATTTCAACTGTCTAGCTATCACCGTTCTTGAGATACAGTCTGGTGACAGACAGACGGACAGCGAAGTCTCAGTAATAAGGTCACGTTTTTACCCTTCCCTACCCCTAAGAACGCATGATAACAAAATCGGGGGATACAGTTTAGTGTTGCAGCTACACATCTATCATCCCCATCCAAAGTCGGTCAACGGTGTGTTCCGGCAGCTGTCCTTGAGAGCCGGTAATGCTAGGTTAGCCTGAACAACATCTTCGACCACATAATCACTTACCATGCCAGATGAGGTAATGTTCAAAGGCTAAACTATCAGGCATAAAAAAAAGTTACGTTTAATATCGATACCCCACACGTGGTCCCCGGGTGGTGCCAATCGAGTGACAAATCAGGTGATAGTTCTGGTGTCTAAGAGGCCGTCTTGGTGGCTACCACCGCAGTGTCAGATATGCTACCTCCAAGCAGCGGTATGCAAACACTGCTGTGTTTATATTTGGGCACTGTAGCAAGGGAAAATACCGGGCAATCGAGACTGTAATGTAATGAATGTCTCAGAGTGTCTAGCGCAGTGCATTGTCACACACATTGGTGACACTGGAATTATAATGGAGAAGTAATGCTTAACATCAGGCACAGGCTTGTGCATTTCAGCACTTATATTACCCATGCATACATTAGTTGGTACGTCAGGGTGTTTTTTTATCTTGATTATTTAGCCTTTGACCCCTATCTCACCTGATGGTAAGTTGGTCAGGCTAACCTAGAATTACTGGCTCTCTATTAAAATGTTGTAATGGTCGTAAGAGTAGGCAAATTGTTATACGTAAACTTGTCATTTCTTCTACAGTGTTCATTCTGTACATAGTACTATTATTTATTCTGTGAGATAACATACCTAGATGCATCCTCTTCCTGCCCTTGTGATGTGGAATTTGCGACGGTTTGACATCTTGCAGCATTGGATTGATCAGCGGTTCGATTCTATACGGAAAAGTAATCGTTAAACAATAGGCAGTAATCATTAAACAATTGGTAGTATTCACTAAACAATAGGTAGTATTAATTAACCACTGGGTGGTATTCATTACACAATGGGTAGTATTCAATAAATAATGAGAAGTATGCATTAAACAATGGGAAGTATTCATCTAACAATAGGTAGTATTCATTAAACATTGGGTTGTATTCATCAAGCAATAGGTAGTATTCATTAAACATTGGGTTGTATTCATCAAGCAATAGGTAGTATTCATTAAACATTGGGTTGTATTCATCAAGCAATAGGTAGTATTCATTAAACAATGGGAAGTGTTCATTAAACAAAAGGAAGTATTAATTAAACAATGCGTAGTATTCATTTCACAATAGGTGATAGTCATTTAACAATGGGAAGTATACATTAAACAATGAGAAGTAACCACTAAATAAATGGCTAGTATTCATTAGACAATGGGTAGTATTCACTAAACAATGGTTAGTATTAATTAAACACTGGGTGGTATTCATTAAACAACGGTTAGTATTCATAAAACAATGCATAGTATTCATTAAATAATGGGTAGTATTTAGCCACACACCAAACTAATATTGTTTATAATAAACAGCCGGAAGACGCCCAATGTTGAACAAAGCCATTAGGAGCGCCATTAGAAGGGTTTATCTCAAACCCCACGCTAAGCAGGCGTCTCGCATCGCAGTGTAAGATAGCAGTTCTTAAGACGAAGGCGCTGCTACTCGCCTTCTGGTATTTTCTCTTTCGCCACCTCTTACAACTTTCACAGGAAGAAATAGGGAGAATGGGGTGTATAGGATAAAAAACTCTGTTTCTACTATTAAAAATACAGATTGCACATCAAATTTAAAATCCTAAGGCAATCGAATATCAGTTGACTATAAAAAGACACATCAAATATACTAACTGCAAATCAAAACTTAAGGGTGTTTCCAAGTATGCAGACTGGTGGTTAGATTAGTCTGACCAACGGGAATTAATATTCCCTGTATTCTGATCCACTCAATATAGCCGTTGGTAAAGTTAGTATATATTAATTATTTTTATTTAACTTTATATTCTTAGTTTTTTATTTATATTTAGCGCCGAAACTTATCAACTTATACATTAGTTTGTAAAATAAAGTTTCGTTAAGTTAGATATGTAACAAAATTTGTATCTCATAAAAGAAATTATTGAGTTTCTTTAAAACCAATCGATAGATATACTTATCTTTTATAATGACACTAGCGGCCCGCTCCGGCTTCGCACGGGTATTAAATATATAGCCTATGTCATTCACTGAAAAAATGATAAAATACGATCCAGTAGTTTTGATTTATTTAATTAGGTAAGGATTCATGCCGTATTGGTTAAAATCGCTTCGAAAATTAGCCATTATATGTCGTAAAAAGTAAATTACAAAAAAAATATAGTGGGAGATCCATAAGAGATAGACATATACCATAGCGAAGTTTTCTGTAGACCTTTTCAATGTGTACAATACTTAGTACATTATTTTGATAAATCTCGTAGGGTTCAGCCTGCGTTTGCAATGTAAGCGGAAAATAAGTAATTATTTACGACATCACATTAGAAACCTCAAAAATAACAGAATTTCTCCACTATTTAATGGATGTTATTATACATATAAACCTTTATCTTGAATCACTCTATCTATTTAAAAAAACCGCATCAAAATCCGTTGCGTAGTTTAAAAGATTTAAGCATACATAGGGATATAGGGACCTCTGTCCCTATATCCCTATGTATGCTTAAATCTTTTAAGCGACTTTGTTTTATACTATGTAGTGATATGACTTTGAAATCGAAGAAAGGCATCTATGTGAAAATTATTACTTTCACAAATTTTCTTGCATTAAAGATGAAGAGATTACCGTAACAGTCACGTTGCAGCGTGCGCTGATATGAGCTTTATTTCCACTTGGTTTTGTTTGATTTTCGTACTAGCCGGCGACGGGCTACTAATTTAGTTGGGCCCTCAAGACCAACGTTCTAGAAACCGGGAGTAATCCGATCACGCGATGCGTAGATGTTGGACCTATACATTTTAATTATTATAAAATGAACCTTACCTATAAGCAATAGGGTCGTACGGATGGAATATGTTGAAGAACTTCTTGCAGGTCGGCAACGCAAAGTCCATCCCTAAGGATTCCACGCCGCGTATGCATTCGAATATAGCTGTAACAATAATATTGCATTTAAAAATACGAATAAAAATTACGAAGCGCTCGTAGCGAAGTTATCTTAGCTGTTCTTAACCGATCAGCAAAGTTAAGCAACGTCGCGCGCGGTCAGGAGGTGGATGGGTGACCGCTAGTGACATTACTACTGAGCGTGCACGTGCTTCAGAGGGCACGTTAAGATGTCGGTCCCGGTTGTCGTATTACGATGGCTGTTGTTATAGCATGGTGGTAGGGCATTTTGCGAATGCCCGCCTGGCTAGCTATCACCATCAAGTAGAAAATCTGTCGCCAAGCACCTAACAGTGTGTTCCAGTAATTCTAGGTTAGCCTGAACAACATCTTCGACCACACCATCACTTACCATCAGGTGAGATAGTGGTCCAAGGCTAACGTATCAGGCATAAAAAAGAAAGAAAATTAGCACATTATGCAACAAGCGCGCGAAGTTGTTTACAATCGAGAGGGGTTTTAGCCTAAATGGAGTAGAGATTGTAATAAACAACGCGCACGATTTTCATACGACGTTTTTCAACGCACTTGCGAGGAACGAATACGAAAATGTAGATACGAAAATATTTTCTTGATCTTTTTAATAGCAATTATAATCTGATTTAAGGTTTATAATTATATATTCTAAAGTTCTACTTCAGTAGGTAAAAAAACTCTTTGGTTTGTCTTTATATGAAAAACGAACTAAACAAACTACAATCTTCTTGGTAAGAAGTGTGGAAACGTTGTTATTTTTCTATTTAAAACACTAGTGCGGTAAAGTAAAAATAAGCACGAGTGCGTAATAGACTATATTATGGCACTAAAATCGGTGCTTTTCAAAAAATACTTTTCAAACTAAAAACTTCTATTGCTTGTACTTTGTATAAATGGTGTGTTAATACCAAACACATTTGTTAGATATACAACTTTTGTTCAGACATCGCTTACCTATAGGGCTTCCAAGGGCGTACAGAGCGGCAGGAGGGAACCCAAGTTGTGGATACTTCACAGAAGGCAGTTCTGTACCAGTAGTGCCTGCGACGTAGCTTTTACCCGATTTCTGGTGTCCGTTTCCCTCTGGTGACTTTAAACAGTAAATATGTATACATGAAAATTATGAAACGTGAATGGCCTCCCAATGAAACACGCCTCTTAGGCTTTTATTGCTTAAACAAGATTCATATGAGACTCATATAAGTCACTAAAACAACAATCATATCTCCTCCGGTTTGGCTACGTGGCGTTTGTGACGTCACGTCGGCTTAACAGGAAAATTAGGCGGAATTGTCACTAGATATATATAATTTTTATGAAGATTTTTTAAGTGTTTTATTAAATAATTAATTTAATGTTTTCTTAAATTACTTGTAAAATATTTGTTATTATTAAATATAACGGTGTCAAGAGAATGAACTCCCAATGACACTCCCATGACCTTTTGAAGCTCGTGTTGCGTTGTTTTAACATAATATATATGCGATTCACATAAGTTACTAAAACAATAATCAATTAATCACCTCAGGCATTTGATGGCAGAGCAGTTCATACAATGTAACGATGCCTAGATAATGACCTCCCAATAAAACATACCATTGAAACTCGGGTTGCGTTCCTATAACATGATCTATATGCGATTCTTATAAATGACTAAAACAATAATCAATTAATCACCTCAGGCATTTGATGGCAGAGCAGTTCATACAATGTAACGATGCCTAGATAATGACCTCCCAATGAAACATACCATTGAAACTCGGGTTGCGTTGCTATAACATGATCTATATGCGATTCTTATAAATGACTAAAACAATAATCAATTAATCACCTCAGGCATTTGATGGCAGAGCAGTTCATACAATGTAACGATGCCTAGATAATGACCTCCCAATGAAACATACTATTGAAACTCGGGTTGCGTTGCTATAACATGATCTATATGCGATTCTTATAAATGACTAAAACAATAATCAATTAATCACCTCAGGCATTTCATGGCAGAGCAGTTCATACAATGTATCTAACGATGCCTAGATAATGACCTCCCAATGAAACATACCATTGAAACTCGGGTTGCGTTCCTATAACATGATCTATATGCGATTCTTATAAATGACTAAAACAATAATCAATTAATCACCTCAGGCATTTGATGGCAGAGCAGTTCATACAATGTAACGATGCCTAGATAATGACCTCCCAATAAAACATACCATTGAAACTCGGGTTGCGTTCCTATAACATGATCTATATGCGATTCTTATAAATGACTAAAACAATAATCAATTAATCACCTCAGGCATTTGATGGCAGAGCAGTTCATACAATGTAACGATGCCTAGATAATGACCTCCCAATGAAACATACCATTGAAACTCGGGTTGCGTTGCTATAACATGATCTATATGCGATTCTTATAAATGACTAAAACAATAATCAATTAATCACCTCAGGCATTTGATGGCAGAGCAGTTCCTACAATGTAACGATGCCTAGATAATGACCTCCCAATGAAACATACTATTGAAACTCGGGTTGCGTTGCTATAACATGATCTATATGCGATTCTTATAAATGACTAAAACAATAATCAATTAATCACCTCAGGCATTTGATGGCAGAGCAGTTCATACAATGTAACGATGCCTAGATAATGACCTCCCAATGAAACATACTATTGAAACTCGGGTTGCGTTGCTATAACATGATCTATATGCGATTCTTATAAATGACTAAAACAATAATCAATTAATCACCTCAGGCATTTGATGGCAGAGCAGTTCATACAATGTATCTAACGATGCCTAGATAATGACCTCCCAATGAAACATACCATTGAAACTCGGGTTGCGTTGCTATAACATGATCTATATGCGATTCTTATAAATGACTAAAACAATAATCAATTAATCACCTCAGGCATTTGATGGCAGAGCAGTTCATACAATGTAACGATGCCTAGATAATGACCTCCCAATGAAACATACCATTGAAACTCGGGTTGCGATGCTATAACATGATCTATATGCGATTCTTATAAATGACTAAAACAATAATCAATTAATCACCTCAGGCATTTGATGGCAGAGCAGTTCATACAATGTATCTAACGATGCCTAGATAATGACCTCCCAATGAAACATACCATTGAAACTCGGGTTGCGTTGCTATAACATGATCTATATGCGATTCTTATAAATGACTAAAACAATAATCAATTAATCACCTCAGGCATTTGATGGCAGAGCAGTTCATACAATGTAACGATGCCTAGATAATGACCTCCCAATGAAACATACCATTGAAACTCGGGTTGCGTTGCAATAACATGATCTATATGCGATTCTTATTAATGACTAAAACAATAATCAATTAATCACCTCAGGCATTTGATGGCAGAGCAGGTCATACAATATAACGCTGCCTAGATAATGACCTCCTAATGAAACATCCCATTGAAGCTCGGATTTCGTTGCTATAACATGATTTATATGCGATTCATATAAGTTACTTAAACAATAATCAATTAATCACCTCAGGCATTTGATGGCAGAGCAGGTCATACAATATAACGCTGCCAAGAGAATGACCTCCCAATGAAACATCCCCTTTGAAGCTCGGGTTTCTTTGCTTGAACATGTTGTATATACGGTTCATTTCCGAGCACACCGTGTCTATTATAGTCTGAAAGAGAAAATGGTAACAATGAATTATATATACATAGTTGCAACCAAAATACTTAAAGTGCAGTGTAATAGTTTTTTCAAGTTTTCTGTTTGCTAAGATTTAAAAAAGTACCGTTCGTTTTAGACGGAGTGTCTTGATACACCGTGCGTTTTACATTATTAAAAAGAAACTCGTGCGTTTTACATTACAATAACGCACAAGTATCTAATGAGATACAAAACGATATTAGAATTGGTGAAATAACAGACCTTTTACGAGCAAATGTGTTACAAAATAATTTAAAGTTCAATACTGATTTTACAAAACAAATGACACTTGACATTTTCTACCCGAAAGTTGTTGTTTTTTGAATTGAATGTTTTTTCTTTTGAAACATTTCTGTTAGGATGACATTTTATTTTACTTTTTAAATGTACACCGAGGCATTATGTATTGTATCGACGTTGGCTGCGTTCCTACCATACTAATTTGAAATAAGAGCACACTTTATTTGTGCTCTTATTTTTCTGGCCGCATCATAAGCGTTGGCCCTAAATCTATACGACAATATTTTACCGAAGACCATTATTTTTTTACTGCTGTAAGGTAAGCCATTAACCACAATCTCAATAGGCTTACTTAGAATTACAGGCTCTCAAGGACAGCTGCCGAAACACACCGTTAGGTGCTTGGCGACAAATTTTCTACTTGAGGGTAGCCGCTAGCCAGGCGGGCATTCGAAAAATGCCCTTCCACCATGTGGCATCGTTAGGTGCTTGGCAACAGATTTTCTACTTGAGGATGCGGGCATTCGCAAAATGGCCTTCCACCGCGCGGTGAAGCTCAAGAACCATGGACCTGCTGCCCGGCAGTCCATAGCTAATGTCACTGAGCCATCACTGCTTCGAAATTGCCATTACGTAGTTCTCTTTCGCTCGCTCACAAACGATATGAGGTCTGTCCATCCTATTCTCCCAGTCTGGCATTTGTATTGCTAACAACGCCCTAAAATCCCTAAATGGATAAGTCAACTTACCTGATGAAACACGGGGCTGGTATAGAAGAGTACATCCAACACGGTGTGGTTGGTAAACGCTCGCAGACGCGGTATACTGTCCAGGGTGACCCTGGAAAGACGATGGTCTACTCCGGTCTCGCCGGAGTGGAGTTGGGCATGCCAGGATATTGGGAGTACCTGTAAAAAATTAAACATTCTTTTTTTTGGAAGCGGTTATAGCGTTCTTGCCTACTCGTTTATCATCATTATTAACTGCCAGTGCCCGATTTCTACCTTCTCTGTGAAATAACATAGTCGGACGTAAGAAGTTGAGTATATATTTTTTAAACAACTCGGAATATATAAGGACTAGCTTTCCGGCCGCGGCGCGTAATCGGTTATCGCTCAAAGCCACTAACTTCTTTTTGCGCAGATGAATAAAAACTATCCATAGCCATCCTAGGGTCTTAAACTATTTCCATACCAAATTGCATCCAAATCGGTCCAGTATTTTTTAAGTTTATTCGTTGGATACAAAAATACAAAACTATCCGTTTTTACCGAATTACTGACGGAAAAAAGAGGAGTTACTCAATTCATCTGTTTTTTTATGTTTGTTACCTCAGAACTATTAACTGGGTGAACTGATTTTGATGATTCTTTTTGTATTGGAAGCTCAAGCTTGCCATTTGGTCTCATTTAAATTTCATCAAAATCGTTCATGCCGTTTTTGAGACACACTCCAATAACTGAAAAGTATATTCCTATCTTGATGATATAGTCATTGACAGTGAATGGCAATCGATCCCATAAGTATGAAGACACAAGTTTTTTTTGTTTGTTAAAAAAAATGTTTTTTTCTTTTTCAAAACAGGCTCTATTTTTCCAAACCCTGATCTTAGAAAAAAATACTCACTTCGACTCGACTGACGATTCCGTTGTCATAAGAATTTCTGTAATGCGATTGCAATAGCTGCAGGCTCGTCGTTCTGAAGTCTTCCACTGTGAAACGAAAACATATTATTCAGGACCTGTAACGATACAATTGTCTCTTATCGGTAACTACATTTAAAGTAAGCTATATCTTATAGTTAATCGTGACCCTGTTCAAATTATCAACTCATTCAACAGATCTTACGCCCGCACCGAGGCAATTGTGAAATAGTTTCGTTCGTTTGATCCCTTGCTGTATCTTTATTTCTTAATTTTGAGTTATGCAATTAATATATTTTATATTTAAGGATTCATTCCATAAATCATACACTTTAGAAACACGATCACTTAAAGTTTCCTCGATAGAAAAAAAACCCAAAGTTATATCTAAACAATTAAATAAACCCATAGTAATACTTCTCGGAAAGTCATCAGTTTTTGAATAATAAAAAAACAACGTATTTTCTATAACGTATACACATTATATTTTTCAAATAAGTATTTGTTTTTATTATACGAAGGAAATATCTAAATTCACGCACGTTCCGTCCATTTTAGCCAGAGCCGCAATGTTTTCTCTCTGTCCCCTTTTAGTACAGCTTCGGCCGTCGGACGGGGACGGATGCTGGCGGCGTGCCTTACTCACGCACACATACGCGAATACCTAAAAAGCTCGGTGCGCTCTTAAGCTTATGTCGCAGGCAGTTACGGCACTTACGACGCATTGAGGTATAGCTGCTATAATTGTGAAGAGAACGTAGCATTTTCGATAGATTTTATAACTTCCACGTTCACTCTAGTACCTTCAAAACATCGAATAAATGACGACACTGTTCGATCAGGTAATTTTATCTTCCATTTTACCCCATTTATTTATTTTACCCCTATAATCCAACCCTGCATATGCTTCTAAACGTGAGCTTAAGCGGACTAACCTCTACATTTAACAGGTGCATTTCGTCACAAGTCACGAATTACACTGCGCCCGTCACTTTGAGACATAGTTGTTAAGTCTCATGTGCCTGTAATTTCACTGGCTCTCAAGGACTGATGCCGGAACACACCGTTAGGTGCTTGGCGACAGATTTTCTACTTGAGGGTAGCAAGCCAGGCGGGCAATCGCAAAATGGCCTTCCAACATGCGGTGAAGCTCAAGCCGGCGGTGGGGATCGAACCAGGTACGGCACGGCAGTCCATAGCTATTACCGCTCGGCCACACTGAGAAAAATCTTAGGAGCTGAAATCAAATTTGACCTTTTACCGTAGTATTGTAACTACGTAAGATGAATTCACAACTCTTAAGATGATTTTCACCAATCAATAAAAATGCACCATGTTTTATAATAAACACAAACGTCAAAAAACGCCTTCCGTAAAGTATTTTCAGAATTGAACTTGTTATACGATAATAATTGCAGTATTAACCATAAAATATACCTTATTTTTACGGCGGTTTATATACGGTGATTATAACGTACGACTTAATCAGCCTCATCGAAAAGTCAATATTTAAGAAAGACCACAAAATACACCTTAAATAAAGACGAAAAGAAACATTCGCCTTCACTGACCTCGTTTAACGCCTTCTAGTTGGAAGGCGTTTTAGTACGTATTTACGTTTGGTCGGTTTTTTGCCTTCATACCATATAAATCGGCCGTCATGAGGGCGCTTTTGACTTTAGATTTTTCTCAGTGTAGTATACTTTATCTTACCACCGTTCAACTCGCCACTTCCTCTACAGATTTGAACCTAATGTCAAGCAGAGGCGCCATTTTTAAATTATCATAAGCAAGCAGTTGACCGCAGCCTCACCTGATGGAAAGTGACGACGCGGTCGACGGTGGAGCATGCTTGCCTAGCAAATACCTGTTTACTGTCTCCTGCCTCCGTGACAAAATCGAAGAAAGTTGATTCTATATAGAAGGCTTGCAATCTTAATACCAGTGACCAACGACTCATTTCTCATCCTCAGTTTGTTAGTATACCTATCTTACCACCGTTCAAATCGCCACTTCCTGTACAGATTCCCGATGAATACAATATGGGTGTCTTCAAATCGAGACTAAATAGGTTTCTTCTAGGGAAGCGTGCTCCATCCTAGACCACATTAATGCTTAACATCAGGCAGGGTATGGTCAAATGCGAATCTATTTCGAATAAAAAAATAAAAAACAGATATGAACCTAGTAGAAGGAAATAGAATATACTTGATTCTACATAGAAGGTTAGCAATCTTAATACCAGTGACGAACGACGCATTTCTCGCCCTAAGTTTGTTAGCATACCTTATTTTACAACTCACCAACTTCCTCTACAGATCTGAACCTCATGTCACAAGCAGATCCGACTCCGTGACACAACAGAAGCAAGTGATCGATACTAGAAGGCTCGCAGTCTTCGATCTCCGACTCTTCGTAACCTCTACGGACGACGCGTGGACGTGTTGTTGTTTGCTGTAAATAGTTTTACTAATATAAATAAATAAATTATACTAAAATAAAGTAAAATAATAAAGATTCAATAATAAAAGAAAACACAACAAAAATTATATTAATATTGGATGATACAGTAACAACTTACATAAAATAAACACTGTAAGAGACATTATACAGAAAAACAATTTTTAGAATTTTCTCTAGTTGAAATTCGGAAAAAAATACTTACAACATACACATCAAGCTAAATGGTCGGCGTGAAAAGGAACAGAAAATTTTCTTTTTATCATTACCATCAATAAAATTACATACATGTAATATGAGTCACCAACGTTCCCCCTCTTTACCCCTTTCCCCTTATCCTATATACAAATTTAACGTAAAGTAGTTACTGACCCTCAAATACAACTGACTGAATATACTATTAGGTGCATAGCGACCGTCTATTCGTTTTTTATTTTTTTTGATTCGTGATCGGTTAGCTTTTAACTACTATCTCACCTGATGGTAAGTGATGATGTGGTCGAAGATGTTGTTCAGGCTAACCTAGAAGTACTGGCTCTCAAGGACAGCTGCCGAAACACACCATTAGGTGCTTGGCAACAGATTTTCTACTTGAGGGTGGTAGCTAGCCAGGCGGGAATTTGCAAAATGCCCTACCACCATGCAATAACGACTGCCATCCTTAGAAAACAACCGGGACCGACGGCTTAACGTGCCCCCCGAAGCACGGAAGCACTCAGTAGTAATGTCACTAGCGGTCACCTATCCAACTCAAGACCGCGGGCGACGTTGCTTAACTTTTATGATCGGTTAAGAACAGCTAAGTAAACTTCGCTACGAGGGCTTCAAAAGTAAAGTAGTAAGTACTTGAGCGTTGTAGGTAGCCAGGCGAGAAAAGCCCTACTGCTTTGAGGTGAAACTTAGCTCACGCCATAATTCGAACCATGGTCCTTCTGCACAGCAGTCCATAGGCATTGCCACTACACTGCCACAGCTTTAAAATACCTATGATAAACACAATATGTCTAATATTATTATTATAAGTTTGTCTGAAAGAAATCGCTACACAGCGATAAGATCGACCATAGTGCTATCAGAAGTATATTAAATACTCTATATGTTTATATTCGGTTGGTGTACAATAAAGTGTCTTTGTATTGTATATATTGTATAATTTGGCATATCAGTTTCATAGCCTGCATGATACTAAGGGCCTGTTTCAGAATGTTCGAGTAAGTTCCGGTTATAATAACCAGAACATAAAATAACTGAATGATAAAAATGACAGTTAACATGCAGCGCGTTTCAAGCGTTAACCGATGGATAGGCTAAATCGATGACTGTGAAACGCAGAGATAGTGTTTTATTTATTAAATATGTTCTGGGTAGTATAACCGGAACTTACTCGAACATTCTGAAAAAGGCCCTAACTCTCATATGGAAATTATCGTTGATAGTATATCCACTAGCAGTTGTTTAATAAAGGCGCAAACTGAGCAAAAATTTCTATATTGATGCGGGCATAATGCGCTGACATCAGTAGTGTCCTCAATCAAGGCGCTTTTACGACCTCAAGCGCAGTGACTCAGCAGATACTCATCAGCTCTTATTTGCACCGGTATAAATTGACCACAAATACATAGCCGAACCAGAAATGTACGTTTTCTCAAAAATGGTATGTTCTATAACATGTTCAAATAACAGTATTGCTGACGATCTCGCAATACTGACACGTAATCCAAAACAATGTCAGGAACTTTTACGAGAAGTGGATGAGTTCTGTGCGTGGTCTGAAGGGTTGAGAACAAAACCAAGTAAACGCCACTGTCTGTGTCTGGGTACACGAAATACAAAATTTACCTCTTACGATCCGGGACTCTTGAAAGGAGGAGAAGGTGCTTCCACAATTGCTGAAGCTGTGCCATTTAAATTTCTTGGTAGAAAGATTGATCACAAAGGACGCACACCATCTCTAGAGGCAGTTGTCGATAGCTTTCTAAAATACCTTAGTATGGTAGACCAACAACCAATAAATAACTTTAAAAAAGCTTGGATATACGACAACTACTTAACATCACGTCTGACTTGGCCTTTTCTAGTATACGACATTACAAAATCACTTTTAACAAAGCTGGATGTAAACGTCATAAGGACATTGAAGTCATGGTTGGGGCTCGCACTTTCGGCAGACCCATCTACTCTATTTAGGGATCAAACTTATTTTGGGATGAAATTAAAGAAACCATCGGAGCTCTATAAACACCTCAGAGTTACCAAAACGCACGTCTTATCAAAATCTCAAGACGATATAGTCGCATCTCTCCCAAAAGACAAAAGTGCCTCTGACCTTGATTCGAGGCTTCAATTCCATGAACAATTTATGATAGGTGCACAGACCAGCAAAGCGGGTTTTGGGTCGGAAAATAAAATGGAGGATAAAGACGTTGTAAAATCTTTTCTACAACAAGACGAAAATGATAGCTATAAAGTGCATGCAATGAGCTTATAAATGCAGAGCGAATGGCTAAGTATGGGTGAATTTTGTATCCCTCTGACGTTAAAGAGGCGCATCTTTATATACGACTGGTCTCCTGCCTTATTAAAATTCTATCTAAACGCTTTTCAGATGACCCTCCCAGACTAAAGTAATTTAGTAAGATGGGGGAAAGCCACCGAAAAGTCTTGCGGTATTTGTCGGGAGGCGATCGGTACAGCTAGGCACTTGCTGGTAGGATGCAAGGTGCTCCTTTATAGGGGTCATTATTCACGTCGCCATGATAGAGTCCTCGATATCATAGGTTAAGCCGCGAGTCTCTTGGTAGCTAGAGCAAATAAAGGGTTGACCACGAATAAACGACACGTCGATTTTGTAAAAGAAGGGTCATCTACAAAATCTAAATCCAAGCCTTACTCCATCTTAGGCGCAGAGAATCCCGATTGGACTCTTTTGATGGACACGTATGAAAAACACTAGAAAATTCCTGAGGAAGTTGGTGTTTCGTCTTCCAGACCAGACATATTTCTGTACTAAAAAAATCTAAAACGCATAGTACTTATAGAACTTACTGTGCCGTGGGAAACAATCATACCTAAAGACCACACAATAAAAACAAACAAGTATTATGACTTAACAAATGAATTAACCAAAAACGGCTATGTGGTTAATTTATATGCTGTAGAAGTTGGAGCAAGGGGTATACCAGCGAAATCCCTGTATAACCTACTTAAAGACCTTGGCCTGTCAAGAACAACCGTAACTTCCATCCTAGAACGTGTATCTAAGGTAGCATTAGTAGGATCCTACCAAATTTGTTTAGGTTTTGGTTAGGGGAGGAGGCTCGAGCGGTGAATGCTGCCCATTAATGCATCATAAAGGGGAGCCCTTAACCCTACTCCTGGGTTGCAAGTCCCAGGCCCCTCTGGCCTCTTCCTCTGCAGCGCTATGGACTCGGCACCCGCACGGTGAATCCATGGAATGGTAAGAAATTCATCTCTGTTCCACAACATCTACAAAACGTATCCAGAAAGTGAACTCTACCGGAGACTTATTCACAACTGTCCAGTAAGAAGTGTAATTTTAAATTTGGAATCTCCTTCTGTCCAGTAAGTAAGTATGTAATTTACTTACTGAACAGTAAGTCATCCTGTTTAGATCTGCTTAGAAATAAAAACATAGTACCAGACACAGATTAGAGTTTAGCCATAATAACATAGTTATAGGAGGGAGGCTTCTAATATATATCTATCTCTCTTTTTGGTATGACATTTTGTGAGATAGGTATATTTTTGGAGCCTTAAACAGCCATTTTATAGTCTGTGACACTTAACGCGACGCAGAAAAAGTATGCACGTTGTGTTTTGTACTTAGTAATGTTGTAGAAGTATATAGTGTGGGATTTTATGTTTGTATTTAGTAATTTCAGTTTATAAATCATGTTGGATTAAAACTTTCCATTCTAAAATTAGATGCTGTAAAGTAACTTTTTTAAGATGGATATACATGACGGATTTGTCGCTGGAACAGTAATAATTCGTTCGTCAGAGTTCGCGACAAAAGTGATCAATTTATTGTGACGTCATCAAAACGACGAGCGATTATATTACTGATTGTAAGATTGCTTAATTGACATAGAAGTATAAAATTTAGCAGTAAGATTAAATTATTATTACTATAAGAGGTGAGAGTTGGCCCCCTGATCGGTGCGGTAAGTGAGCGCGTGACGGGTACACACGGTCACAAAATACTATTAGCCCCTACACGGGTACGGTACAGCCCCGACTAGAGCACGCTTGGCACGCTAGATATTTGTCAGTGTGCGTGCTTACAGGCGCGCACACATACAAGCCACATTTTGATACCGCTGTAACAAGATAAACTACTGATTTTACTATGATAATGAGCTACACACTAAACATTATTTAACCCATGCGCATCGTAGATAATTATAACATTGGAAATAACAATAGAAATGGTCGATATCGTCCACTACAGATGTTGAGATATTACCTGATTTTTACCGTTCGCAAACAAGAAACAAATGCATGAGTACTAACTTTCAAGTAAACCTTATGTTCCCCCGCACCATGCACTAAGAATATCAGATGGTCGATTGCTTGAGGTTCGTCGCGTTGTACATGGATCTTCGGCGGATTCCTGTACACGCGCTTGCCGAGGAGACTCTGGAGGGTAAGGTACGGGTAAGGAAAAGGAGACGATTGGAGATAGGGTAAAAACTACGAATAAACATGTAAAGATATGTAACTCAAGCTCAAAAACAGCAGAAAGCAGACCTTACCGCGGCGGGCGAGGTTTAAAAAGTGTACCGTGCGGCGCAACAGCATTACGATACGATACGATACGATACGAATACTCTTTATTGCATACCATCATAACTAAAAAAAAGTACATTTACAAACATAATTAATAACTTATAAAAGTTATAGAACAAACAGTATTAGCTAATTAGAAGTGTACATTTACAACTATATATATAATTAAATATGTGAAGTGGCAATACAATTGGCGGTCTTATCGCTAAAGCAATCTCTTTCGACAACCTTTGGATGGATAGGACAACGTAAACTTGTAAACGGTAGTGTGCATCAAAGAAATAAAAATTAAAAAAAAAAAAAAAAAAAAAATGTAAGCATTATACACATCAAATATAATAAACATAAAACACCTACATAAATACAATATATACATATTATTAAACATATATAAAATTAAACATACATAATATATACTTACTAAAATCATATTAATGTAATTAATTATAACAAATATTTTTAATATATTTTACGAAAACATCAAATTAATATTTTAATAAAACACTTAAAAAATATAATAATATATCTAGTGACAATTCCGCCCAATTGAATTACAACAAAAATTATTACGCAAGCCGACGTAACGTCACAAACGCCACGCAGCCAAACCGGAAGAATTTTCGACGCGTTTCGCTTCTACACGAAGCATCCTCAGGATGTCTTGACTCTTCGAGCGCACGATCGAGAAATCGATTATCTTAATCGATTAATGTAATTATTAATTACATATAGAATTACCGTGACGCGACCAATCGGATGCGATAATTTCTAAGGGAAAAATCAGTTAACCAATTCAATTTGGAATATTATCTGTGGTGTGTTAATTGCGAACTTGATGAGTCGGAAATCAAAGCGGTAACTGTATGAGATTTACATTTTACATATTTATTCGAAGCGTAAATATAAGAAAATATAAAGGGCAAGGTGAGAGGGGCCGCAGGAAAGGTTACAGACGTTATCTGGTGGGCCTCGAGGTTGTTCCGTCACAATAACAAAAAAAAAAAATAACTCACCGGTGGTGTACTGAACGCATCAGTAGCTCCCGAGTGCAAAAAGTGTACCATTACAGAAGGGCCGTGCATAATGACCATCTCGTTGTTGGGCAGAGACAGCCTGCGGTGCCATTCACCAGTTGTCACTCCGTGCCGATACTCCTCCTACAAACAAACATGTACATTTATAATCCTGACATGGCCACTATAAACGTAATAGACAATGAGTAGACTTCCCTCGCTACCCAACAATGTTTCATCGCGCAGCTCTGCTGTTAAGAGGAACGGGAAGGGAAACTGCTACAGAAAAATAGGTATTTTAACAAAGTGATGCTGTCTCGCCGCTAAACGCCCGAACAGAATAGAGCGATAAGGACAATTGCAGCTTCTTCATTTTTTGACTTAGAATTTGCGCATAATATGCGTTCTGGGAGAAAACTTTTCTCCTATAGTAAACATTAATCAAATCTAAAAATGTTGGTCTTATTTTATAACTGACAGAATAAACTAGGTTTATAGGTTTTCCCTTTTTTTTATTTATCATTATTTTTCCTATAAATAATTCACAAACTAGACATACAAGTTTTGAGAAAATATCGGTATTTGAATACCCATTAATTTAAATTCCTTTAATATAATGATAAAAATCAGAACTTATAAACCAGGATATTGATAACATCTATAACATTTCCAAAATTCATCAATATCGGTGATTGTTTAGGGGGTAGAAACGTTTTCTCTTTTTGTATGAAAATTCGAGACATCCCTCTAGTCTTAGGGCACTTAAAAGAACGAAAGTCAGTATGCAGAGCACGCTCAGGACGTCAGCTGACAACTTAAGTCAGAATACAAAGCATACACAGGAAGTTTCTTGACAAGAAAACTCCGATTGTAGTATACACACAGAACGTTAGCTGAAATCAAAACTCAGAATGTACATGAATGGCTGAGCACGAAAGTAAGATTGCGGAACACATATAGGACGTAAGCTGGTAACGAAAGTGTGAAGCACACACAGCACGTTAGATGAGGACGAAATTCAGATGACAGAGCACAAGTTTATTGACAAAGAAAGTAGAGAGAGAGAAGAAGTGCAGAGCACACACAGGACGATAGCTGAGAATTTAAGACAGAATGCAGACCATACACATGAAGTTGGCTGAGAAGTAAAGTCAGCATGCAGAGCACACGCAGGACTTTTGCTGACAACGAAAGGAGAATGCAAAGCACACTCAGGCCGTTAGGTAAGAACGAAATTCAGAATGAAGAACACATATAGGGCGTTGGTTGACAACTAAAGTCAGATTGCAGAGCACACAGAGGATATTAGCTGAGAATTTAAGTTAGTAGCACACGCAGGACTTTTGCTGGCAACGAAAGAAGAATGCAAAGCACACTCAGGGCGTTAGCTAAGAACGAAATTCAGAATGAAGAGCACATACAGGGCGTTGGTTGACAACTAGTCAGATTGCAGAGCACACACAGGACGTATACAACGAAAGGCACAATTCAAAGCACACTGAAGAAGTTAGCTGAGAACGAAAGTCAGAATGGATAAAGAATGAATATTCAGCGTAAAGAAGCAACAAAAATACACCCTCCATACTCACAAACTTTCGAATTAAAAATCTAATATTTTTATTTTGTTTATTAATTGTTACTAGCTTGAATTTCGTGCGCATACACAATGATGAAATGTAATGGTATTTAAACTATCTATACCTCGACTTTCATTGGTGTGATAAAATTTAGAGAATGCTAGAATCGAGTCCATTGTATACCTGACCTACCTCAAGTTTCTCAGCGACGGCTTCGGTGTAAGGCACATAGCGTGGATCCGTGGTACCCTTGTAGAACCAACTGCATCTAAAATTAAAACATAATTTAAGCTGCGTTACCACCAGATATGCGCGAGGAAGACGAGCGTGTGCGAAGTAATAATACTCGCTTAATTTTCCTAGCCTCGCCGAACGCAGCGCTCTGATTGGTCGAAATTATTCCTCGCACACCGCTCAATTTCCTCTCACTCACTAGAGAGAATATTGCCTCGAGTTTCTTGGCCCCTCTTCTTCTTTGCTCTTTCTTGGCTCTTTACACTTTTGTTGAACGCGGCAGTAAAATATTTTTAAAGTGAAATTTTATAACTAAGTCTGTTATATGATATGAGCGTCGTAGACCGCTAAATATAATAAATGATTTTGACTTTTACTATACAAAGAAGGCCCTTGCCATGCAGACGAATAGCAGAGCGCAATTGATACGTTACTGTATCATAATTGAGGTTTCCTGGAGAAACTGCTTTTTTTTTAATACGTATACCTGATAGGCTAGCCTTTGACCACTATCTCACCTGATAATAAGTGATAATGTGTTCGAAGATGATGTTCAGGCCTAGAATTACTGGATCTCAAAGTCCGCTGCGGGAACACACCGTTACCTACCTTCTTACATTAGTGGGTTTCTCCTTCCAATATACAGCGCTCCTTAGCCTTCCAAGGACGTTGACGTCAAACCTTCCACCGTCGGTAGCGATCAGCGTCCCATCGTTTAGGTCAGCTGGAAAGAGAACATTTTCTTTTATTCAAGGTGGACTAACCGTTGTGCACTATTTCAGGGGTTGGTATAGGTCGCGCAAATCTTTATGAGCTCTCGGAATTAAGCGCGGATTGCTGCGCAGTATGCACCTTTGGGGCGTTCGTATAGCCTATCAGTTCCAAAAATAACACTCACAAACGCTAAAAACGATCACACGGGCCGTTCGATTTGGGACTTCGTGAGCAAAAATATCGTTTTCGCTCACCTTTGAAAACGCTACAAATGACAGAAAAAAGTTATTTTTTTGACCCATGTCTTACCGTGGGATCGTTTTGATCGTTTTTTGACAACTGCTGGTTTGACAGTTGTATATGGCGCGATTGAAGAGTTTCACAAGTTTTTTATATAGGTACCTACTTGTTTTGTTAATTTTAGAGATTGATTCCATGTTTCGTACTGTGCAAAATTGTTAAAATATTGTCGGTTGTCAAAGTATGTTTTAAGCCGTTCGGATAGCATGCAGTAATTGGTGGCCCAAAAATAACAAAAGCTTCTATCCGAACGCTAATACACAAATGCCACTTTTGATACTGCTACAAACGCAATCGAGCCAAAACGAACGCACGTATTGTAGGTGTGAGAGTGATGCGGTGCGAGTGCTTTAATATGCGTTATCACCACACGCTTAAAATATTAGATAGAAAACTCTTTATTGTTACACCACTGTTAAAATATTAAAGTTTACATATTAAATAATGATAACATAGTGTTACAATGGGCGGCTTTATCTCTAAAAGTGATCTCTACCAGGCAACCTTAGGATGGAGTTGAACGAACAAAACAATTGGGGCTGGTGTAGTCCAAAAATTAGCAATGAAAAAAAAGTACATACTCAAATGTCATAAAAATATTTTAAATCAAAACGTATTTTAGTGTAATTCCCAAACAAATATCTAAAAATATAATACTTATAAGTTTTTTTATAAATATTGTTATCTAAAATGAAAAAAGAAGACGAAAAAAGTAATCAGCGTCAAGCTGGAAATATTTTTCGTTTTCTTCTCAAAATGGTACGAACTTTGCAACATAAGCAACATTTGTAATTCGTTTTAGAGAAAATGAAAAGACTAATTTTAAGAAAGATCGGCAGTAGCTTTGTATAACATTTTATCTTAAGAAGACGGAGCGGGGGGCATTACAATGTTAGATTAATTGGGTTTCGTCATCGTTATAAAGTTAAAAGCTTATTGTATAATTGTTCTTGTTTGTAGCTCATTCCACTTTGACTTGTTTGTAGCTCAATCCACTTTGACTTATTTGTGGCTCAATCCATTATGACTTGTTTGTAATTCAATACACTATGACTTGTTTGTAGCTCAATCCAGTTTGACTTGTTTGAAGCTCAATCCACTTTGACTTGTTTGCTCAATTTACTTCCACAAATAAGCTTAAAACTTAATAATGACGACGAAACCCCATTATTCTGACATTGTAAGTATTGCTTTAACGCCTGCTAATCGAATAAGCTTACACAATATCAATGAAAGAAAGAATTTGAACCACGAACGCGATTCGCAATATGTGTAATTTCTATAGAAAATATTAAAAGTTCTATTTGTTTATTTATTTCATTGTGACGGATCAAGCACGCGGCCATCCTGATGTTAAGCGGTAATCTCTGCCTATAACAGATGCATTTCGTCAAGTGACGAAATGCACTGCGCCCGTCACCCTGAGACATACAGTTGTTAAGTCTCATCATGTGCCTGTAATTTTACTGGCTCTCAAGGATTAATGCCGGAACACACTGTTAGGTGTTTGGCGACAGATTTTCTACTTGGGTGGTAGCTAGTCAGGCGGGCATTCGCAAAATGACCTCCCACCAAGCGATGAAGCTCAAGCCGGCAGTTGGGATCGAACCGTGGACCTGCGACACCGTAGTCCATAGCTAGAACCGCTCGGCTATCGTTGCCTCAAGATTATTTGTAGTAATGATACTCACGGCTATGAAAAGCATCTTCCAAAGCCCTCGAGTCGGTAAGCGAGAAACCTCTCCATACTGACTTCTCCTCCACGTCCACTCGGTAGAACCAGTGGTGCTTTACCGGAATGTACTCCGAGGTGGTCCGATTCTAGAATACAGAAGACATTCATCTTTTATGTACATTTTCTTGACAATTTTTATCCAAGAGCCCGTTGGCTTTTACTTAAATAAACCAACTCAGCTTTAAGTATACAATACGGGATATTTCACTTAGAAAACTATCGCGAGTTTTATCCATATTAACTTATTAGGAACCGGCTAGGACCCGCGTTATATGGCGACTTGACAAATGCAGCTGAGCCGGGGCAGACAGCGACGTCACAACGACAGTTACGCGCTGAGGCCCGTGCTCGTCGCTTCGCGCAATCGTGACTCCCAGACGAAGGACAAAACAGTCCGAAACTGGCCGGAATCTCTCCGGTAAATATAACGCAGGTCCTAGCCGGTTCCTAATAAGTTAATACGGGATAACTAACGTACATAATTCATATAGCTCCGATTATAGTTTCGACCGTATATGGGAAGTAAACGGTCAAAACTATAGTCGGAGTTATCAAGTACTATACATTGGTACTTGATAACTCCGACTATATTATACCTGTTTCTAAATCCTAAACGGGTCTGTTCACGCACGAATAAACATCAAAATAATTATATTTTGACTAACCTGTCATAAAAAAGTGCTCGAGTCGTTCTTTGTCTCCGCGTGCAAGTTCCGATACTGTTAGTGTAGTGTGTAGAGGCGACGGTGATAAAGACAAAAACGAAAACCGAACGGGAGTAGATTTAAATCGCTTGCCGTCAAGACGTTGACACCCGCTTTTTAAGTCTACTTGTGACCACGGTCAATGCAACTTGATCGAAACGTCGAGGTTAGTCGATGATGTTTATCAAAATAATTATATTTTGACTAACCTGTCATAAAAAAGTGCTCGAGTCGTTCTTTGTCTCCGCGTGCAAGTTCCGATACTGTTAGTGTAGTGTGTCGAGGCGACGGTGATAAAGACAAAAACGAAAACCGAACGGGAGTAGATTTAAATCGCTTGCCGTCAAGACGTTGACACCCGCTTTTTAAGTCTACTTGTGACCACGGTCAATGCAACTTGATCGAAACGTCGAGGTTAGTCGATGATGTTTATCAAAATAATTATATTTTGACTAACCTGTCATAAAAAAGTGCTCGAGTCGTTCTTTGTCTCCGCGTGCAAGTTCCGATACTGTTGTGTAGTGTGTAGAGGCGACGGTGATAAAGACAAAAACGAAAACCGAACGGGAGTAGATTTAAATCGCTTGCCGTCAAGACGTTGACACCCGCTTTTTAAGTCTACTTGTGACCACGGTCAATGCAACTTGATCGAAACGTCGAGGTTAGTCGATGATGTTTATCAAAATAATTATATTTTGACTAACCTGTCATAAAAAAGTGCTCGAGTCGTTCTTTGTCTCCGCGTGCAAGTTCCGATACTGTTAGTGTAGTGTGTCGAGGTGACAGTGATAAAGACAAAAACGAAAACCGAACGGCAAGCGATTTAAATCTACCCCGATTTAAATCGCTTGCCGTCAAGACGTTGACACCCGCTTTTTAAGTCTACTTGTGACCACGGTCAATGCAACTTGATCGAAACGTCGAGGTTAGTCAAAATATAATTATTTTGATTTTTATTCGTGCGTGAATAGACCCGTTTAGGATTTAGAAACATGAGCTTAGTTCAAGAAAGTTTAAAGAAAAGTATGGTATACCTTATAGAACTACCAGTGATGGCACGGGAATTTCGTTTACCCATTATACTAGGAAGTAAACGGAGTTATCTAGTACTATACGAATGTTGCGCCCCGTGGGGTGCCGGGTTGGAATTGCACCTCCCCATATCTTCCCGTGGATGTCGTAAAAGGCAACAAAGGGAAAATACTGGAAGGTGGGCAGCAGCGCCTTCTAAAGAACTGCCATCTTACATGCCATTATAGTCAGAGCTATCTAGTACCAATAGTACTCCCAGCAGTAACACGGGTGTTTTTACTCATTGTACTAGGAAGTAAACGATCGAAACTATAGTCAGAGCTATCTAGTATTATACCAATAGTACAACCAGTAGTGGCACGGGTATTTTTTACCCATTGTACTAGGAAGCAAACAGTCGAAACTATAGTCGGAGCTTTCTAGTACTATACCAATAGTACTCCCAGTAGTGGCACAGGTATTTTTTACCCACTGTACTAGGAAGAAAATGGTCTGAAACTATAGTCGGAGCTATCTAGTACTATACCAATAGTACTACCAGCAGTGACACGGGTATTTTTTACCCACTGTACTAGGAAGAAAATGGTCGAAACTATAGTCGGAGCTTTCTAGTACTATACCAATAGTACTCCCAGTAGTGGCACAGGTATTTTTTACCCACTGTACTAGGAAGAAAATGGTCGAAACTATAGTCGGAGCTATCTAGTACTATACCAATAGTACTACCAGCAGTGACACGGGTATTTTTTACCCATTGTACTAGGAAGTAAATGGTCGAAACTATAATTGGAGCTATCTAGTACTATACCAATAGTACTACCAGCAGTGACACAGGTATTTTTTACCCACTGTACTAGGAAGAAAATGGTCGAAACTATAGTCGGAGCTATCTAGTACTATACCAATAGTACTCCCAGCAGTAACACGGGTATTTTTTACCCATTGTACTAGGAAGTAAATGTTCGAAACTATAGTTGGAGCTATCTAGTACTATACGAATAGTACTACCAGTAATGACACAGGTATTTTTTAATCGTACTAGGAAGCAAAAAATCGAAACTATAGTCGGAGCTATCTAGTATATATACCAATAGTACTACCAGCAGTGGCACGGGTATTTTTTACCCATTGTACTAGGAAGTAAACGGTCGAAACAATAGTCGGAGCTATCAAGTACTATACTAATAGTACTACCAGTAGTGACACAGGTATTTTTTTTATCGTACTAGGAAGTAAACAGACGAAACTATAGTCGGAGCTATCTAGTACTATACCAATAGTCCTAGCAGTAGTGGCAAAGGTATTTTTTTTACCCATCGTACTAGGAGTGGGAGCTAACTAGTATTATACCAATAGTTCTACCAGTAGCAGGGCGGGTACTTTATCCCCCATTGTACTATCAACCAGGATGGCTTCATTAGCCTAGCCTGGCCGAGCGCTTATTGGTGGATCCATATTACCCTGCTTTAATACATAAAATTTAACAATAATTAGTATTAAGTATATATGTAATCAGAATAGTAATAATGAATGTTTTTTTTTACCCATGATTTTATTGTGATGTTTAGTAATTTAATTCACAAATGATAATTATTAGTATCAATGATATCCTATCAGTAATTTTGATAACTAGCATTTCTAGATTTCTTATTTAATTTGACTCGGGATTCTGTGAAAATAATTTTAAATATAGTACACTTGATAGCCACATTAATAAAATAATAATGAAATACCTCATTCAGAATGGTAATCCTTTCTTGAGCTTCCCCTTCAGCGTCTGCACTTCCAAAATTGACCGCCGTCACCGTTCTATTTCCACTACTAGCATTATCCCTTTCGCACATCGTTTCTGTCTCTGTCGTCGTCACAGAATTGTCATTATTAGCTGTCCTAACTTTGAAACCTTTAGCGTTAATACCAGGCAAATTATTTAAACAATATTTACAATCTATTACATCCTCTAAATCTTTACAATCATTTTCAACCAGTATCGTCGTATTTTTATTTTCATTACATTCTAATTTAAAATCTTTAGGTATTTTATTCTCATCTAATGCTTTCACATTTATCGGCGCGGCGCTGGTGTTACGTCTTACATCATTATTTAATTCTACAGTGAAATAATTAACAGTCCTAACGATTTGTTCTTGTAAATTTTGTGGTGATGTCAAGTCTTTCATTAAATCTGTAATGTTTTGCTTCGCCATGTCGTCCATGTAGTGATTTTGACTTTGGCTCAGCTCAAAAAAAGGCTTTTGTGTTTTTATGTTAACGTCTTCTCGTTCGTGTCTGTAGTGATTTTGACTTTGGCTTAGCTCAAAAAAAGACTTGGAATGTTCTGGTTGGGCTGGTGGCATTGAAAAGTAACTAGCTAGTCTATTAAAACCTTCTGGAGCTTGTTGTGTTGTTTTAGGTTCTTCTACGTTAGCTGAGAAGAAATTTATTGGATCTTGCAGAGGTTGCACCTTTTGTGGAGTAATTTCCAGTTGTGCAATCGAATCGGTTAATAGAGGAAGAGTTGGTAAGGGGTCAGAAATAATTGGATTGCTTATGACTTGTACGGGTTCCGGTACAGTCGCAGTAGGTTTGTTTGTGTCGCTTTTCTTTCCAGTGAAAATATCAGAAAACGCTTCGATGTTTTCTTTTCGGCGCATTTCAGAACCAATTACATTTTCTTTGATGTCTTGAGTGCTAGAAAATGTTATTGCTACAGTTGTGCGTGTTTGAGTCGATGTATCGGGTATATAAGGCTCGTTTTGATTTTCTCCTGAAGTAAGTGACATGCCACTTAGTCTTCTCGCATATTCTTCTTCAAAACCAGGTGGAATTCTCATCGTGTTGTTTGAATGCTGAAAATTTTTAATAGATGTCGGAGAGGTCAATGAATTTCTGTAATGTGATTCCACAGCATAATTGCCCGTGTCAAAATATGAAGTCATAGACATCGGTGGACTGCCAAACATTATTACATCTATTTGTTCGAAAGCTTCATCGATGTCAATTGCCTTTTTGAATTTTTCAACTCGATTTGTAAACGTATCAGTTACAGTTGAATCTTCAGAGCTTTTTTTTCGTTCTCTAAATTCGATCTTATCATCATCTGTTTCCGATGGTTCTATTATAAATTCTTCTTCAATAGGGAAGTCATTTTTCGCGTCCTGTTCTATAGAATGCACGTCGATACTACCGGTTTCATCGGATTTTGTATCATCTTCTGCAGGAGGCGCAGATGGAATACTCATCTGTCTTGGTAGTACAATATCTTCGTGGGAATGTTTAATTTCGGCCTTGATTTCATCGCTAGCATTTTTTGGTAGGTTTCCAAAAAATAAAGAGTTGCTACTGGTGAATCCTATGGAATCTGGTTCTATTTTAAACTCGTAATTGTTACCCGCTGTTACTAAGCCCGTATCGTCACCTATTTGGATATTTTTATCATTTTCGTTTGCTTCCGCAGCTTTGGAATCAACTTTAAATCCATAATCATGACGATCGACATGTGGAGCAACAGAATAAGCGGCATCTTCAGTGGTCCAACCATAATTTCTCACTTCACTCGTTGTTATTTCGTCATCGAGAAGCTCGATAGCTGACTGCACTTGCAATGTTTCAATAGTGTCTTCAGCAATATGTGTAATTTCTTCAAATTGCTGATCATCGAAACGAGATCTCTCCTCAACTGGAACATCGCTCTCTGGCAATGGGACTTTTAGTGGGTTTGATAGGTTCATAGGAGATGTAATATTTTCAATCATTTGTGTCGTTAAATCTTCTATTTCTTGATGCTTGTGCTCTTGTCCGGGAATATCAGGTGAGTTGACTTCTCTGCATGTCTCACAAATGTTTAAATCTGAAGTGTCTTCTTCTTGATGTTCTACTATAATCTTCTTCGCTATTTTTTTGGCATGTACGTCTTTTTCTGCTGTGTCTGAATGTTTGAAAAATACTTCACTGGTTTCATCGAACTTTAAATTTAGTTTTTCTTGAAACATTGTGCTAGGTAAATTATCATTTTGTCTTTTATAATGATCAGACGATACTACTTCTGCCTTTGACCGATTCTCCAGTTTATTAGAACTGGCATTTCTTTGTAATAGTGTTCCAATATCTTCCTGCGGTGGTTCAATAAGTAATACATTCTTCACATCAGTAATACTCAGCCCAGTGATATCCAAAGGAATTCCCTTAGAAATATTTCCATCGATTGACTTGATCTCAGGAATATTCTCCTGTGTAACACTTTCAAAGAAACTTGAACTACCAGAATTGGCTTCAAACAGATTTTGTGATTGTGGTGCTACATGTCTCGTTTCATTTTCTGATTCAGATATCTCTCTGGATCTGTCAGCAATTAAGGTCGATAAGTCAAACAATGGAACAGTGGACATTCCGAGTATGGGTTTAGAGAGTGATTTCATTAGATTATTTTCCTTCACTAGATTTTCTTTGTTTATATCTGTATAATATATTTGATCAATCGTTTTCGTTGATTTAACACCAATAGGCACTGGTGTATCAGATAACATTTTGTAGATTTCTTCATTTTTTGATTCAAATTGTTCTTGTTGTTCATCTTCAGATTTACTATAGGAATGGCCCAATGTTTCAGAGCTTATATTGACGTCTGTAGTAAATGTTGGGATATTTCCAATTTGAGGATTATCGAAGAAATTGGATGCTGGCACAAGCGGTGCTTTTGATTGTATATTTTGCTGTTGTGATGATTGTATATTTGCTGTACTGTACTTAGAAGTATTTAGTGCAGAATCACAAGGCATCTGTTTCTGATCAGCACTTATGTTTGCAGAATCATCCAAAGTTAAATCTTGACGTAATGTACACGTTTTAGTTTGAATATCACTTTGAAACAAACTAAAAGTTTGTGCTTTAGGACAGTGTTGATTTTCCATTTCATATGCATTAGGATCATAAAATGTTGGCTCTTGACTCTTTTCTGCCGAGGAATCGGATACCGTATTCTTTTTTTGATCAGTTAATGGTTGAGAAAAGCTTTGAGATAGATCAAAATAACTTGGTCGGGTTTCTGGTACTTGTGGCGTTTCTTGAGCAAATGCGTGTGGATGGTAAAAAGTAATATTTTCAGTTGCTTGCTCTGGTAATGACGAAAAAGGTTGCAATTGATCTTGTTTCTCATCCTTTTTAGAATCGAATGTGCGAGGGTCAAATAAACTTTTTGGATTGTTTTCTGCAAAAAGTGCAGCAACTGTGTCGTTATTAACTTGACTGATATCAAAGGTTTGTGGAGCAATTTGTGAAGTTATGCTTTCTTGTGTATATGTATTAGGATTATAAAATGATGTACTTTCTTTACTTTCAGAAGTTTGTAGGCCTAACTTTTCTATTTTCTGTGGAACATTTTGTTGAGTATATTCAGTTGCTTGATAATTTGCAAAAGTATTATCATATAACGGATTAGCCGTGTGAACTTGTTCCGTTGAATAATTCGGATCTGTAAAGTAGCTTGATGTGGAATAAACGTTGAGATTCTGATTTTGAGCATATGACTCTGGTGTTTGATAATACTGATATTGTGGACTTCTGTCGTATCCTCCTGTATTTTGTACTTCACTGTACTGATTATGTTCCACAGTTGGTATGAATATATCAAATTCGCTCCGCTCTGGATGTTGCTGTTGATGCCTATAAGATATATTGTCCTGGGAAACCTGCCCTCCAGATTTATTTTCATTGTAAGCAGGATCAAAAAATGTTGTCACAGTATTCTGTATCTTATTAATATCAATAGAACTTAGCTTTGATTTTAGTGATCCTATAATACCGAATCCTTTAGACTCCGGTTTTGGTGGATCATATTGGTCAGTTACAGCTCTGCTCAAATCAAATGATGTTTTGTAATCATGCACGTAGCTTTGTGGTTCGGGGGCGCCTATGTCAAATGGTGAGCTGTACAGCTGTTGTTCTATGGGTTCACTAGTATTGAAATTAGCAGTTGACATCCTATTTTCGCCTGGGTGATTAATATCAAAAGGTACTGCAGATTGTTCAATATTTGGAGCTGTATAGTGGTCTGTAGCTTGTATTGGCTGCTCTGGAGTGAATAAAGCACCTTGAAAATTGCTGGTATCTGCAGACAAGGCAGAAGGTATAACTGGCGCTATGACTGGTTTAATGTTATTGCTTATAGCTCCAACTCCTTCGATTGGGCCAGCGTAATACTGAGGACGTTTCTTAGTCATCCTGAAGTTAAGATTTCCGGGAGCTTTCGGTGGTTCAACCACGGGTTTCGGTGGCTCAGGATTTGCCAGTGGAGGCATCTGCGTGATGGGATGTGGAGACTTTTGAATAACTGTTTCTGTATGTTGTAAAGGATTGAGAAATGCTGGTGTAGTCTGAATACTCTGTGGCGTTGACTGGAAAGCTGAAGATGAAGCGGAACTGTATGTTGGCGTAGCAATGTTTGGTGCTGGATTGAAAATGGAATAAACAGGTGGAGGCTTTATAGATACACTATTTGACGCAATGATACTATTTGATGCAGCAGATGGAAACGGTGGTGTTGGTGTAATTTCATTTGGAATTGCTTTGGAACTGCTTGCAACTGGTCCTATGTCTTTAGGCGAGAAGAACATCTGAACGTCTGTTGAAGTCTGAGACTTCTCTTCGTTTGATGGAATAAAAAATACTGCAGGATCACTACCTTGAGGTAGCATTGGTGGCAATCTATGAGGTATTTCTATTTGTGAAGGAGGTCGAATATTAGTCGGTGGTGCCTCAATCAGATCCGGTTTTAACGGAACAGGCTGACCCGCCACGAATGCTGATGTAACTGTTTTACTAGATATATTCTCCACTTCACCAGATCCCTGTGTTGCATCTTCCGAAACTGGAGCAGGTACAAATATGTTCTCAGAGAACGATGGAATGGAACCTGCCGGTTTTATTATAGGTTGATTCGCCGAGATACGCCTAGCTACGGATGGCGGTAAGATAGATTTTCCTACGCCTGTTTGATTGTCTTTTCTAGGTAGATTTGAAAACATAGGCGGTGGTGGTATTATAGCTGCACCTCCTGGTACATTAGCGGTTTGTGGAATGTTTTGTGTTTCTTGTGCTTTGTATTCTATGGGAGCAAAAAAGTTTTGACTATCTTTAGTGAGGTCAAATGAATTAGGTTGGCCTTCCCCATCAGTGTTTTCATTGCTAGTAACACTTCTACTCTCTGCAGCAACTGGATTGAGTATATTATACTGAGAATGTGATCCAATTACGCTATGAGTATGTTCATATGTTTTGACAGCCACGGCTTCATTTCCAGTAGGTTTAGCTGAATCTTGAACTAGAGTGTTACCAACACTCGGACTGGAAAATATGGGTACATCATGGACGATTGGCGGCATACGACGGCTTATTGGTGGTACGTGTGCGATATGTGGCATATTTTGTGTCATGTGTGTCACATGATGACCTACGGGGGGATAATTATGACTGGTCGGAGGCAGATGGTGAGAGAATTGAAGCACATTCTGATCTATTTGTGGCTGCTCTGTGTGAGAGACATTCTCCACTGGAAGCAACGCAGTCTGAGCGGAAGGTGGTATATTCGGGGCTTGTGGCGGTAAATCATGACCAATAGGCGGCATATTCAAGCCGAATGGTGTATTTTGACTTTGAGTATGATATGTCATGGCTTGTCCAGCGTCACCAGAGCTTAGACCTGGTATTTGAGCGTACTTCTTCTTAGTTGTTATCCGGAAGTTGCCCGTACCTGAAAGGAAGAAATGTTTTTATTAAATTGGTGCTGCTATATCAACACATGTTCTTAAACTACTAGCTATTTGGGATCCTGTTATCAAATTAATCAAATTCCATGGCCGACACAAATCTGTAAGACTTCTGGACAATGTGAGCGAATACTGCGTGTTTTTTTTTATGTTATTGTGATGGAACAAGCTCGAGGCCCACCTGATGTTAAGCGGTATCCTCTGCCTTTAACAGATGCATTTCATCACAAGTGACGAACTGCACTGCGCCCATCACCTTGAGACATACCTTGTTAAGTCTCATTTTGCCTGTTATTTCACTGGCTCTCAAGGACTGCTGCCGGAACACACCGTTAGGTGCTTGGTGACAGATTTTCTACTTGAGGATGGTCGCTAGCCAGGCGGGCATTCGCAAAATGCCCTTCCACCATGTGGATCCAATAGGGAACGTTAGGGTTAATATAAAATTTCTGACGGTAGTACAAATAATTTCTTAATAACTCATGTGACAAATAAAACCAATTAGTCACGGGACCACGATCGCTGCGAAATGTTTGAAACGTCGGGAAAAAAATAGTTATAAATATACGCGATTTAAACCGTTTAAAGTTGTATAATTATATTTAATAATCGCGAAAACTTAAAACAACATTAGTAGCTATTACTTTCGAATGAGTTACGGGACAATGTCGCCACGTTCTGCCGGAACTAACACATTTTTTTTCAAGCGATTTAGATTTTACTAAACAGGTGGGCTAATCAGATCGTCAACACGAATTACAAATAAAAACTTTGCTTGTTTCTTAATGAACGAACCGTTTTAATTGAGTCCTCCGAAATTCCCGGCCATGTTTTACGTTTGCAATATCATTTTTCAAGACAAGCTTACAGTTTAAAAGACTTAGGGCCTGTTTTAGAATGTTAGAGTAAGTTCCGGTTATACTACCCAGAACATAAAATAACTGAATGATAAAAATGACAGTAAACATGCAGCGCGTTTCAAGCTTTAACCGATGGATAGGATAAATCGATGACTGTGAAACGCAAAGATAGTGTTTTATTTTATAATATGTTCTGGGTAGTATAACCGGAACTTACTCGAATATTCTGAAACAGGCCCTTATTCTGATTAAATTATATTTTAATTATGGCTTTATAGTTTAAAAGATGGTAGTTTTGAAGTTAAATGGTTTTATTTGTCCAATTAATTTTGCACTAAATTTTTGTCTTTGTCTAGGCGATATATGAGATAATATTATTTATTTATTTAATATTTACGTATTTTTATATAATTTATATATTGTTTATATATGTGTATATCATTATCTGTTTGTATGTATAAGTATTAGAATTTAATTAATTATATTAAAAACTTATATCCTCTTTAATACATTTATTTAGAAATTACACTAAAATACGTTTTAATTAAAAATATTTTTATGACATTTGAGTATGTGCTTTTTTCATTGCACATTTTTGGACAACATCCCCTCCCCTCCCAATTGTTTTGTTCGTTTAACTCCATCCTAAGATTGCCTGGTAGAGATGATCTTTTAGTGAAAAGGCCACCCATTGTAACACTAAGTTATTATTATTTAATACGTAAACTTTAATATTTTTCAAGTGGTATAGCAATAAAGAGATTTCTATCTGTCTATCTAGACCAGTAAACCCTGCATCAATTGCACTATGAAGCGCTCGTAGCGAAGTTTACTTAGCTGTTCTTAACCGATCAGCAAAGTTAAGCAACGTCGCCCGCGGTCATGAGTTGGATGCGTGACCGCTAGTGACATTACTACTGAGCGTGCACGTGCTTCGGAGGGCACGTTAAGCCTTCGGTCCCGGTTGTCGTCTATGGATGACAGTCTTTCTAGCATGGTGGTAGGGCATTTTGCGAATGCCCGCCTGGCTAGCTACCACCCTCAAGTAGAAAATCTGTCGCCAAGCACCTAACAATGTGTTTCGGCAGCTGTCCTAGAGAGCCAGTGAAATTACAGGCACATGAGACTTCACAACTATGTCTCAAGGTGACGGGCGCGGTGCATTTCGTGACTTGTGATGAAATGCTTCTGTTATAGGCACAGGTCAGTCCGCTTAACATCGGGTGGATCTCGAGCTTGTTCCGTCACAAGAACATATAAAAATAAAAATAATATCAACCTCAGCGCTATTCGAACTTTTTTCTTATTTCGAACAACTGAATTTCATTTATCTGAAGTTGATGAAATCTACCTTTTCATTAATAAATAATTTAAAAATGTACTGACAATACCGGCTTGAAAATATGATCCAACAAAAATGTTGTTTTTTTAGTACAAAGAGGCGTTAGACAAGGGGACCCGTTAACACCAAACGTTCACGTTATCAACCTCGGCGGTATTCCATTTCGAGCAACTGATTTTCGGTCATTTAAAATTGATGTTATTTATATTTTCAATTCAAAATGTACCGACGCTACCGCCTTGAAAATATTTTTCAGCATGAAGAAAATGGGCTGATACAGAAAAACAATTTACTTAAAAATACGACTTCAAAACCTTTCTTCTTTATTTTTAAACTCGATTCTATAAAGCAAACAAGCTAAGGTTACGTTTGCACGAGCGCTTTTAAATTTTTATAACGAGCTATTTTAACCTTTGGAATAGACCATCTGTAGCGAGTGAAATAACTGGGCAAACGAGACTTTAGAACGGATGTCTCGGAGTGACGAGCGCAGTGCAGTGTGCAGATCGATGACACTGCAACTATTTATGAGCAGACGTGATGCTTGTCAGCAGGCACCGTTTCGATCGTCTCGACACGTCATAGCATAAAAAAAATTAACAAAAGTTTTTTTTTCCTGATAGGTTTGCCTTTGACCACTATCTAACCTGATGGTAAGTGATGATGTGGCCGAAGATGTTGCTCTCAAGGACAGCTGCCGGAACACACCGTTAGGTGCTTGCTATAACGACTGCCCTCCTTAGACAACAACCGACACGCGACGGCTTAACGCCCCCTCCGAAGCACGAGCACGCTCAGTAGTAATGTCCCTAGCGGTCACCCATCCAACTCAACAGCTAAGTAAACTTCGCTACGAGGACTTCAAAACTTCTCCTATATTGTTTTCACAGGCGTGCACTTTTTACAACGTCCGCTTTTTTAAAACTCCGCCGGCAAAACGCTCAACTAAAAGCTCTCGTGTGAACGAAACCTTATTGTGTCTTCACAGTAACATGTGAACACCATCAATTTCTTTTGACCTTACAAACGCGATGGTATTAAAGGTCGCAAGCCGTGGGAATACGCTATTATGCAATCTGATTATAATATTGACGACGCCAAAAACTGCCATTAGTGAGTCATATCTTTTGTAGGCTCGTCTTTAAAAACAGTATACACCACAATATACCTTAATTTTTTTTAAAGATATATATAGTTATCTTGAATAATCACACGGAATTTTATCTACCGGAAATTAATAGTTTTTGAGAAATAAATTTTTGAATTTTTCATTTTAACCTTGATTATTTGTGTATTTTAAAAAGTACATTGACATAGCCTAATGGATTCAAAATACTCGTCTGACTGTTCCTGACCGCGAATTATTAGGGTGGCTTAGATTAGGTCGAATGGTGTGACAGAACCCAATCGGAGCACCCACCTCGGAGCAGTCTTGTCTGCCCTACCCCTAGTTTTTTATAAGACTAAAGCGCTATGTATAACCACAGCGCCGGAGCTGTCATAGAATTACTTCACTTCTAAGACATTTAAGTCTTAAGCCTAAGCCTTTTTTGTTGACGTTTTCGTGCGTGTGATTTGTAACTAATTATTTTCATGATAAAGAAGAAGCTAATTTTAGTAATTTCATTAGTATAAAAAACTGTAGGTTTCTGTAACCCTCCTCCCCTCAGTGGGAAATATTCCGCCCTCTCTCCCCCTCCCCATAGTACATACCTAAAGTCCTTCCAATGTACGTAGGTATACATTTTATTTTTATAATTGTTATTATTAAAAAAAATGGTTCCGGTACCCTTCTGGGGTTTTGCTAAAACCCCCATTCCTATAGAACATATGTATGTATGCCGATTCTAAAGTCCTATCCTTTTGTATATTTACATAGAGATAGGGCCTTTTGCGAATGCCCGTCTGGCTAGCTACCACTAAGTAGAAAATATGTCACCTAGCGGTATGTTCCGGCAGCGGTCCTTGAGAGCCAGTAAATCTAGGTTAGCCTGAACAACACCTTCGACTACATCATCACTTACAATCAGGTTAGATTGTGGTCAAAGGCTTACCTATCAGCAAAGAAAAAATATATATAAAACAATCTCTTCACATTAACAGACAACTGGTTTGAATTTTGGTTACAAAGAACATTAAAGAAGTGACATTTGGTCCTTCGAATTCAAACCAGTTATCTCGACGCATAATGATATCTGAGGTGATTATGTAACCTCGAATTAAATTATCCTTTTGCAGAAACTTCGGGAATAAAAATTTGGTATTATCGTTACTTGCGTTTGAAGCGCTCGTAGCGAAGTTACATAGCTGTTCTCAACCAACCAGCAAAGTTAAGCAACGTCGCTCGCGGTCACGAGTTGGATGGGTAACCGCTAGTGACATTACTACTGAGCGTGCACGTGCTTCGGAGGGCACGTTAAGCCGTCGGTCTCGGTTGTTCTCTTAGGATGGCAGTCGTTATAGCATGGTGGTAGGGCTAGCCACGCGGGCATATTGCGAATGCCCGCCTGGCTAGCGACTACCCTCAAGTAGAAAATCTGTCGCCAAGCACCGTCCGGCAGTTGTCCTTGAGAGCCAGTAATTCTAGGTTAAGCCTGTTAACACCTTCGACCACATGATTACTTACATCAGGTGAGATTGCGGCCAAAGGCTTACCAATCAGCAATAAAAAAAAATACGTACCACAGTTGAACTGTGGTTAGCACGGAACCCTCAGATGCAAGTACCACTCGCGCTTGACCGGATTTATTTTTACATAACAATAATGAGGTCACGTGAGGTCATTGACATTTTTGGTCGACCGCGTGTTTTTGTTATCATCTGTGTTATCTTGTATCTACTCTCAGAGGTATTTTCAGAGATATTGAGTAACTAAATAGAAGCGAGCATTCCCAAAATACCCTACCACCATGCTAAAATAAAAAATAAAATATCTTTGACTTTCTTTACCTACGAGTATATTGTAAAATTTAACACGTCTATTAATCTTTATAATTATAATACTTTTATTTAGTAATCTTAGAGTATTTTTTTTGACTAATCCTTAATTCTTTTTTTTTGCCTGATAGGTTAGCCTTTGACCACTATCTCACCTGATGGTAAGTGATGATGTGGTCGAAGATGTTGTTCAGGCTAACCTAGAAGTACTGGCTCTCAAGGACAGCTGCCGGAACACACCGTTAGGTGCTTGGCGACAGAATTTCTACTTGAGGGTGGTAGGTAACCAGGCGGGCATTCGCAAAATACCCTACCACCATGCTATAACGACTGCCATCCTAAGACAACAACCGGGACCGACGGCTTAACGTGCCCTCCGAAGCACGGAAACGCTCAGTAGTAATGTCACTAGCGGTCACCCATCCAACTCATGACCGCGCGCGACGTTGCTTAACTTTGCTGATCGGTTGAGAACAGCTAAGTAAACTTCGCTACGAGCGCTTCAAAAAATTTAGTAATCTTAGAATTTGACTAATCCTTATTTCGTTTGAGGATAAGTGAGATAAATTATGGTGATACGATAAATAAGAAATGATAACAAATATTTTAAAAGTATTTTAAGATAACATCAAAGTAATACTTTAATAAAACACTAAAAAAGTCTTTATAATATAATATATATCTTGTGAGAATTCCGCCTAATTTTCCTGCTAAGCCGACGTGACTTCACAAACGCCACGCAGCCAAACCAGAAGAGTATTCGACGCGTTTCACTTCTAAACGAAGCATCCTCAGGAGGTCTTGACTCAACGAGCGCACGATCGAGATCGATCATATTATAAAGATAATAATTTGATGTTTTCTTAAAATACTTGTTAAATATTTGTTTTTATTAAATATGAATTACCGCAAAGTAACGCCTGAATCTATTCATTCGCGGAATGAACATAAAGCAACGCCGCCACGGAGATGACCAAAATTTGCCAGTAAGAGCATACTACGATCAACTATCAATAAAAAGAAGTAAAAACTATCAATATCAATAAAGTCAAGTCTTATGATGCCACCTGCATGTCTGCCCCGCAGGGATTTTCCACTGCCCCGTTGGACTTCAATTACTGAACAAAACTAGTACTAGAAAAGCAGTACTTCTTATGCCACTAGTTGTCAATGAGACCGGTCAGGGTGCATTTCCATTGATGTGTTTTGAACGATATGTTATTTCTATAAATGACATCGGTTTCTTTTGTCACTAAAATATTTGCCATAGTACTCGTATCGCGCAAGAGATTTCCACTGCTTCATTAAATTGAAATTAGTACATAGAAATAATACTATTATACAATATTTCTTAGGCTACTAAATAAGAACGGTCAAGGTGCATTTCCATTGCTGTGTTTGAACGGTATGTTATTTCTATAAAGAACATCATTGCCTTTTGTTCCTAAAAATCAGCCAGTCTAACCCACAAGAGGTTTCCACTGATCCATTGAATTGCAATTAGTGGATAGAACTGGTACTAGCATACGGTACTTCTTATGCCACTAGTTGTCAATGAGACCGGTTAAGGTGTATTTTCATTAATGTGTTTTGAACGAATTGTTATTCCTAAAATGAACATCGTTATCTTTTGACAATAAAACAGCAGCCTGTCTATCCCATAAAGATTTTCCACTGTCCCATTAAATTACAATTAGTGGATAGAACTGGTACTAACATACAGTACTTATTATGCCACTTGTTATCAATGAGACCGGTGAGGGTGCATTTCCATTGCTGTGTTTTGATCGATATGTTATTTCTATAATGGACATAGTTGCCGTTTTCCGCTGCCCTATTGAATTGCAGTTAGTGAATTGAACTGGGTACTACCAGTTCATTTAAGAATTAACATAGCAAAGCAGTACTTGTGCCACTAGTTGTCAATGAAACAGGACAGGGTGCATTTCCATTGATAGGTTTTGAACGATATTTCAATTCCAAACTATACATCGATGCTTTTTGCCAATAAAACAACAGCAAGTCTGTCCCACAAGGATTATCCACAGTCCCATTGAATTGAAATTAGTGGATTGAACTGGGACTAGCAAAGTAGTACGTCTAATACCACTTGTTGTCAATGAGACTGATCAGGGTGCATTTCCATGACTGTATTTTTAACGATAATTAACTTCTAAATAGGACGCCACTTCGCTCCTTTAATAAAAAAAACCTGGAAGTCTGTGCCATAGGATCACTGCCCCATTTGATTAAAATTGTGGACAGATCTGGTGCTGCCTAATAAAGCAGCGAACCTTCTTATGCCGCTTCTAACCAGTGCAACCGGAGGGTGTATTTCCATTGCTGTATTTTAACGATAATTCATTTCTATAAAGGACCATGCTTCATTTTTTAATATCACCAGCAAAGGTTTTTTTTCCGTCCTATTACATTTCAATTAGTTGATAGTACTGGTAACATCGAACCTGTATTTATTATGTTACTATTTACCAGTGGCTTTGTAACCAAAGACCTCGTGACTGTAATATGTTTTTTTAAGCTTACAACCCCCATAACTGTTTAGAAAATTTAACAAAAATATATCGACAGAAAAACCCATATAAATATAGCATCACCTCACAAAATTTCACGAGAATGGGTTGAACAATGCGACCTGTAGATATATTCTAACAGACACACGAAAACATTTTTGCCAAAGCTGAAGCAAAGACGCTTCGCGCTCGGCCAATCACTGAGCACTGTTTGCGGATTTCCTTCTCTGTGTTTTTAAAATTAACTTAAGATAAACTTATCGCTGAATGAGGAAAATGAGGGTAGTGATATATGTTTGTTGGTAACTATCCCCTTACGTTAAATCAGTCGAGTAGTTCGATCTCGACCGGTTTCGCAACTTTCAGAGTCGCTTCACCATGGAGTACGTGCGCTCCCGAATGCGTCCGCGCATGCACTTTGCAAAATTGTTTACATATACTCGTATGTACCTACTAACGAAAGTTTTAATAAAATGTTAACTATACCCTTTTTGGATTTCGTTCGTAAAAACGGACTGCAGCGGATTTATTTATATTATTATAATTTTCATTTTAATATTTTTGACATTATTTTGTATTTTACTTTTTATTGTTGTATTAATATCTATGTAATTCGTGTATAAATCCAGTTCTAATTTAAAATTAATGAATAAAATAAAAACGTTAGACATTTGAACGAGCCATAGAGTAACGTAAGATCTATCGTTTCTGTCAGTGTCGATGACAGTGGAAACAGTCCTCGTGTCCTACCATAAAAGCCATAATTTACAACGGACTGCATTATGATAATTTTAATAGTACACCATGCACAGTTTTCTACGCAATATATTAACGAGGCGGTTTATACTAGGTGGTGTAACGTAAACGTTATTACTCTGTGGCAGTTGGTAAATGTTTACTTACCTCCCGAATATTTTTACATTGAAAAAGTCACGGTGTTTTTTTTTTTGCCCTATTGGTTAACTTTTGCCCACTATCTCACCTGATGGTTCCGGCTAACCTAGAATTACTGGCTCTAAAGGACAGCTGCCGGAACACGGTGCTTCGCGACAGATTTTCTACTTGAGGGTGGTAGCTAGCCAGGCGGACATTGCCATGCCTCACCATGCTATAACGACTGCCATCCTAAGATAACAACTGAAACCGACGGCTTAACGTGCCTTCCGAAGCACGTGCACGCTCAGTAGTAATGTCACTAGCGGTCACCTATCCAACTCATAACCGCGGCGGACGTTGCTTAACTTTGCTGATCGGTTAAGAACAGCTAAGCAAACTTCGCTACGAGCGCTTCAAAAACGTCAACCTTCGACCACAAACTCGATGGTAAGTTGTGATTTGGTTGAAGTTAGTACATAGGCATAACCTAGAATAGGAATAGCTCTCAAGAACAGCTGCTGGAACTCTCGGTTAGGTGCTTGGCGACAGATTTCCTACTCGACTGGTCTAGCTAGCAGACGAGCAGAACGGGCAAGACACTCGGGGCCATTCTTTTAAACGTCTTTTAACGATGTGTTACATACTATATAATTACATATTATAATTATTATTACAATGTTTGTTTACATTAACGTAGGTGACAGGCGATAGCTTGGCAGGCGAAACAGTCCAAGCATTGCTTTCGTTTAAGTAATCACAAACTGTGTAGTAGGATTTCTTAATCAAAATGTTTTTCACGTGCAACTAAAATTTTTCTTCTGTGGGCGTTGAGATATGTTTGGGAGTTTATTATAAAACCGCACACAATTACCTTAGAAGGACCTTTTATTTGTCGAACACCTGGCACCGCTATTTTATCTTTGTTCCTAGTGTTGTAATCGTGATTGTCACTGTTTAGTTTAAATTTACTCAATATTTTTACGAACATAATTATTTCAAGTACATATATACACTGACTCTGTGAAGTTAAAATATCAATTTCTTTAAAAAGATCTCTCAGAGATTCCCTAGGATCCATTTCATATATGGCTCGAATTGAAAGCAAAACAGAAGAATATTGATACTCACCACCGGTCGGAGGTTCCTTCGGCGGCGGTGCTACTTCCTTCGCAGCACTATATTCCTGTATTCCCATAGCCGGAACGACATCAGGCCTTTGAAACTGAACTTCTTCATACCCTTTACTTCTCTGATCATGCTCAGGTATATTCCGATGATCAGGAGTCTGCTCTCTGCTTTTATAACTAAGCATATTAGAGAACGAGCTAAAAACAGCGCTTGCCACGTGAGGCAAAACAGCTGGCAGTTGCGAGAAATTCTGAGCAATATCTGCCGTCAGACTCTGTTGCACTTCCACAGTGTTCTGAACTTCGTTCAAGTTGATCTCTTCTAGATTTTCCTCTCCCTGTAAATTTACATTCTGTTCCTCTTTATGGTGACTGTGCAACGGAGCGCTTACGTATCTCGAGCCTTGCAGACGCGCAATGTATTCGTTCACATCGAAATCATCGTCAGATTTCGCTGAAACCTTCGACTGAGTCACGGTCTGTGTAACGCGATTTTTTTCTTGTTTTACATTGTACTGGCTATCTAATATATTTGGGTTAGTGTTATGGGTGATATTTGATGATATGATGTTTGAAAGTGCGTCGCCGGACGGGTACAGGTGTGTTTCGTGATCGGATTCCGCCAGGGTTCTAGATTGGGACCCCTGTTCTTTATCTGAAACAAAGAGAAAATAACATCAGAATGTGAATTTAACAAGTTTTATATTATTAATTTCATACATATCAGTTAACCCTTGACTGGCACATCTGGGTCAGAAGTAACCTAGACATAAGTACATTTTCTTCTCTTTTAAAATTGTCGGCAGCGGCGCCTTCTAAAGATATGCCATCTTACAATGCGATCCCAAGACTCCTGCCATGCATGGGGATTACGGAATACGCCCTTAATTTCGTAAGGGCGTATTCCGTACGGTGAAATGGACGTTTACAACGTCCACCGCCGAACAAACTCCTTCCCGAGTTTGTTGAAAGGTGGATGTTACGACTGCGGTGCGATGAGCATAACAATGAAGAAAAATGTTTAGTTTTCCTTCTCATTTACAATTAAAATTCTACTTTATATTTTTTGTACAACAAGGCCATATCATGTTCATCCTAATAAAAAATGTCTAAGAATAGTAATACTAGTACAACGCAAGTGGTACTATAGATGTCGCTCCATCCCAATACGATGGTTAAAGAACGGTAGGAAAGATTCGAGTTATGACGTCATGTCATGTTAGCTCAGTTGGTTAGAGCATACCCCGGCTCAAGGGGTGGATGGACGCGGGTTCGAATCCCGCACATGACTTAAATTTTTCCTATCGTATATTTGTGATTTTGTAATGTAATCCGCGTAGCAGGCGTTATTGCAAACCTAACAATATTAAAATGTCTAAGAATGTCACTGAATCGCAAAACCTGCACCAAAACTGAATCGGCCTCTAACTGTGAACAGTAAGTTGTTGAAGTATATAGATTAAGCATGGTGCCGACCTACCGACCATGCCAGTTCTAATCATTCTCCATTTTCATGGCACCCACAAGTTATTTCATACTTTTCAGTGTTTGAAGTCGGTTCCGTACAATTCGTCATTTGTGACGAAAATGCATTTGTTATAGGCAGAGCTTAGCTTAACATTGGGTGGGCCTCGTGCGTGTTCCGTCACAATCACAAAAAATATTATATTCAGTCAATTGAATGTAACTGTAAACCTTTAAAGCCGATATTGATGAAATTTAAATGGGACCAATTTAGATGTATAATCAACCGATAAAAACAAGAATCATCAAAATTGGATGATCCAGAAAAAAGTTATGAGCGGTCATACACAAAAAAATCTCATCGACTTAAAATCTTCCTCCTTTTATTGAGTCGTTTAAAAACCCGTAGTATTGAATTACCAGAACAAAATTGGAACGGCCTTCCCCCATGTTGATAATAGAAGTAATTATCGATTGGACACTGCTTGAATTTGATTTTCCTTAACATCTTTTGGTAATACTAAAACAAAAATTAGTAGACGACCAAAAAATACATAAAACCTTTTTTTTTTTTTTTTTTTTTTTTGACCCGGGAAAATCCTTTATGGATACCACCCGGCTCCGGGGGGAGCAGAGTGGTTATGTGGGAGTCCTCGCCTGAGGGGCCTTACTACCCCCACGGGGGGGTAGTAAGTGAGGTTACCCACTAAAAACCCGGGATGAGCAGTCTGCCGCCTAGTCGGGGCGAGATGAAAAATACATAAAACCTGCCCGAACCAAAGGCGAGTGCAGGGATTAGGTCAAGGTTAAAATGAATTTAGAAGCGCTCGTAGAGAAGTTTGGTTAGCTGTTCTTAACCGATCAGCATAGTTAAGGTTGAACTGGCCGGCCCGTTTTCCATACAAACGTCGTAGGGTGATCGCTCCCTTATTTGAGGATTTAGGTCCAGACTTAAGCATAATACCGACTGATCTCGTCCTTATCTAGGATTGTATGATGCCGAAATTTTAATAAAATAATTAACTCGAGTATTATTAGCCTCGAAACATTTTCGTATAAAGTTTTCGAGGCTGATAACTTAGAACATAATTATCTTTTTAAAAATGTTGGCATCATACAAGCCTAGATAATGACGATATCAATCGGAATTATGCTTAAGTCTGGACTTGAAATCTCAAATAATGGAGTGATCACCCTACGACGTTTGTATGGAGAAGTGACCGGCCAGTTCAACCTTAAGCAACGTCCGCCGCGGTCATGAGTTGGATGGGTGACCGCTAGTGACATTACTACTGAGCGTGCACGTGCTTCGGAGGGCGCGTGAAGCCGTCGGTCCCGGTTGTCGTCTTACGATGGCAGTCGTTATAGCATGGTGGTAGGGCATTTTGCGAATGCCCGCCTGACTAGCGACCACCCTCAAGTAGAAAATCTGTAGCCAAGCACCTAACGGTGTGTTCCGGCAGCTGTCCTTAAGAGCCAGTAATTCTAGGTTAAGCCTGTTAACACCGTCGACCACATCACTTACCATTAGGTGAGATAGTTTTCAAAGACTTCCCTATCAATAAAAAAATAATACTTACTCATTGACCTATATATACTAGACACGACATCTCAAACAAAATTAGTCGACCAGTGCAGATATGCCGGCCGGCATACTTTCCCCCACACGCAGCTGGACACTCGTAAAGATTACACGCGCTTTACGTTCGAATATTGTTTATTCAAAATACACAATCGATAATACACAATTTTCGAACGTAAAGCGCGTGTAATCTCTACGAGTGCCCAGCTGCATGTGTGGGAGAGTATGCCAGCCGGCATATCTGCACTGGTCGACGAATTTCGTTTGAGATGTCGTGTCTAGTATTTATAGGTCAATGTACTTACTTGAAAATTTTCCAGATGGATTTCCTAAGAATATAATTTGCTCCCATTTATGCGTTAGATGTGAAAATACATTATCGTTGAGGAGGTATTCCAAAAGAATATTTTAAAACACATATGTTTTTTAACCTATTAACAAACAGTCACGAAAAAACCTTACACAGTCTTTTTTGCCAAAACGTATGTATATAATGCTTTTTTTAACTGACTTCAACAAAGGAGAAGTTACTTAACTCGACTAGCATTTTTTTTATGTTTGTAACCTCAGAACTTTCGGCAGTGAGAACCGATTTTGATAAATGTTGTTTTGTTTGCAAGCTGGTGCTTCCTGTGTGGTCCCATTTAAATTTCGTCAAAATCGGTCAAGCCGTTTTTGAGTAACACTCCAATAACTGGAAACTTTCCTATCTTGATGATATAGTCATTCACAGAGGATGACAGTCGATCCCGTAAGTAGCAAGGTTCTTTATTACCCAAAAATGGAACCGATTTCAACACTCAAAAGTGTGAAATAATTTGTCGAAGTCGGTACCGTGCGCATAATAATGTAATAATAGGTACTTTTGAACTATTATGGTACCGACATCAACAGGTTAAAATAAAATTCAGCCTTTTCAGTAACCCTTGCTACTTACGCGATTGATGAAAATTTTAAAATACCAAAATTTTTTTGTATTTTAAAAAACTATAGCTCCGATCGCGCTCAAAAAAAAACCCATAACGATCGGGAATAGCGGCCTGCGTGTAATGATACATAGAACTATACATTAAAATAAGAAATGAACAAAAAAAATATATTTAAAAAAAAAAAAAAAAATTCCTTGAGCGTGGAATGTTTTTCTAAAATTACAATGTAATGTTTTCTTAGAATAATTCTTGTTATGTATTAATAAAGCAATCGCCAATCAGCCTTGTAATAGATAAGGAGGCTCCACACATGGAAACGTGAATATTGACTAAAGCCTAACCCAGCAAGATACTGAATACCTAACTTCATTGGAAGTAGGCTCTGTTTACTAATATGACCATATTTAGATGCGTACGTAACACTTTTAAACCGAATGCTTCACTATATAGTATAAAACAAAGTCTCTTCCCGCTGTCTGTCCCTATGTATGCTTAGATCTTTAAAAACACGCAACGGATTTTGATGCAGTTTAATAGATAGAGTGATTCAAGAGGAAGGTTTGCAGTTGAACCAATAAAGTGCACTTCAGCTCGCAATGCACAGGAATCTCTCTTTCTATCGCATGTGCACGCATAGCGCTGATCTCTTCTGACGCGGCACGCACCGTACAATAACCCGTCCGGACGGGTACGCCGATGTACCTGTAGCGACGTACCTAAAGTACGGAGTGCCCCATGTAAAGTTCAAGGCAGATGATATTTAAAAATCTATGAATGCAGTATTATATATTTTTTTAAATGAAATGATGTCTCTTTTCAATGGAAAGAACATAGAACTATGTTCAGTATTTAAAATACACCCCTCCGCATGCCATAGCCGTGGGACACCCTGCACATATAAATAATTTAGGGTCGAACTGAGAACATCCTCCATTTTAGGAAGTCAGTTAATAAGACGTAAAATATGATCGCTTGGGTAGGCAGAAGTCATTGCAAATACAATAAAAAAATTCGTCACTTTCGGTAAATTCATCGAAGTCGACCTCTGGCGGAGGCCTTTGCTCAACGGTAGACGTACGGCTGTTTATGTGAATACACATCAGCCTAACCCTGCGTTGATATACATGTACCATATATAATTGGTTTATATTTTTCATTACTTTGACCTTATGAACTTTTTAATTGTATTGGTTCATTACTTTGGCTTTATGAACTTTTTAAATGGAAGGAAAACAATCAATCAATTTGCGTCCCGATGACATCCCCAGCTTGTTTTTACTGCCTTACCCTTTAAGTGCATTAACAACTTTTTTGCAAATTGCATTGCACTTAAAATGCAGACACCATTTAAGGGCTCGGCATATCTGGTTAATCTTGTACAGGTGGTTTGAAAACGCTTAACATAATTATTTTGTGGTACAATATTTTTTCTCCGTGATTAGTAACTGGACGATCGAGCATCCTTCTGCATTTTTATAGCGCCATCTCACAATGTTTTGAGGTTCCAGTAAGCGTTCAAGAGCAACAATGCAAGTACCTCAAAACTTTACTAGATGGCTCTATCCTTACTAATATTACAAACGCGAAAGTTTGTAAGTATGGATGTACGGATCTATGGATGTTTGTTACTCTTTCACGCAAAAAACTACTGCATGAATTTTAATGAAACTTTTCAATAATATAGCTTACACATCAGAATAACTCATAGGCTATAATTTATCATCATCATCCATCACCACGCAGTTGTAACCGCAGGCTATAAGTCATCATCAATTCATAATATAAAAAAAAACTTCAGTAAAACGTCTATAGAGATAAACTTGAACAGCAAATACTTATTTACATGCAATATTTGAACGAGGGAGAGAGATCCTTCCTCTCCTCCGACCCGCAGTGCGCGGACACAGAGGCGAACCAATCGGAATCGCGCTCCGTCTTCGCTCAGAGGCTCGGGGCGTCGGTTGTGGGGACAGCCGTAAGCCGGCGCATTCCATCAGGTTTAGGTCCTTACGAGGTGTGGATGCCCACGTGTTCCCACGAGGCGGTAGACGGAAGAGTTCCCCGGAGGATGGGCCTGACAAACGGGCAGTGACGTCGGTGGGGGCTGCGGATGAGTGCGACTCCACGGTCTCTGCCACCAATCGATTATGGCAGAACACCATGGAGTTTTAGTCCGTAGTGGGGACCCTATTAACCCTGATCCCGGCATAACCACCTGCTCCCCTGCTGGTGCGTATTTTCATCATGTGATTTTTCTTTCGCGCGGTCTCGGATATTAACTGTGGCAGGCCTGCGCGACCCGCACTGTATTGATAAATATATAGATAGAAAGCTATATTTTTTATTTCTGTTAGGTAAGCCTTTGACCACAACACCTGATAGTAAGTGATAATGTGGTCGACGGTATTAACAGGCTTAACCAAGAATTACTGGCTCTCATGACAGCTGCCGGAACACACCGTTCGACAAAATTTTCTTCTTGATGGTGGTAGCTAGCCAGGCTGGATCTGCTGCGCGGCAGTTCATAGCCAATGCCACCGAGCCATCAGTGCTTCAAAAATATCTCATCATTCTCAAAATGCAATGTTGTAAAGGTATAGAACTGCACAAAGCCTTGTCTACGCGACTGTACTTTAGCAGCGCCGCCCAGTAGAAAGTGGTCCGGTCAATCACTGAGTACGCACGTGGTTTCACTTCGCTAACGATAATGACGGTGACGATTCGTCTACCGGCCTCGTCTGTACTTGTATTGTCTCACTGGTATTCTTGAAAGTGGGCACAAAGACAGTCTTTTAAAAACAAGCTACCTACTACATTTTTCCTTCTACATATACAAGCACTATTGCGTGCTTAGCTAAACTCACATTCACATTGTTTTTAAGACTGGAGGGAAGTCTCGGATTTTCATGCAAAAAAAGAAAACGTTTCTACCCCCCTAAACAATCGCCGATATTGATGACATTTAAAAATGTTATAGATGTTATCAATATCCAGGTTTATAGGTTTTGATTTTTATCATTAAATAAAAGGAATTTGAATTAATGGGTATTTAAACACCGATATTTTCTCAAGTATTGTATCTCTAGTTTGTAAACTATTTATAGGAAAAATAATGATAAATAAAGAAAAATGGAAACCTATAAACTTAGTCTATTTTGTCAGTTATAAGATAAGACCAACATTTTTAGATTTGATTAATCTTTACTATAGGAAAATAGTTTTCTCCCAGAACGCAAACTATTCGCAAATTCTAAGTCAAAACTTGAAGAAGCTGCAATTGTCCTTATCGCACTATTCTGTTCGGGCGTTTAGCGGCGAGACAACATCACTTTGTTAAAATACCTATTTTTCTGTAGGAGCTTCTCTTCCCGTTACTCTTAACCGACTTCCAAAAAAGGAGGAGGTTGTCAATTGTATTATTTTTAATGTGTTTGATCATTCTTTACAGGTAACAGGTTGTACAAAAAAATTTAAAGGTGATGTTTGTCTTGTGGTACCATTTAAATTTGAGTAAGATCTGAAGAGAAGTATTTGAGTTATTACTAATAATAACTATTTAATTAGCTTCGACTACATTCATCATGTTCTCATTATCACTTGTCGATGTAAAATTAACAAAATGGTTTATTTAATTTTTAGTGTATTTTTGTATTATTTTGAAGCTTTTTTGGAGTCGGTAAAAAAATTCGAGAGGAGAACCTCCTCCTTTCTTGAATTGGGTCAAAAAAGAGACATTCGCAGTAATAACATAAGTATGATAAAGGCATTGTTAAACAATTGCGTAAGTTAAACATTCCAACAGTTCCAGGTATTAGGGCGTGGATAGATTAGTATATTTGTTAAAATAAAGGCTCGCGTTGAGTCATTACGTGGAGTGTACGAGGTGAAGGATATCGTGAGGAAACAGCCTTACCTCACTTAACACGTTCCTCTATATCGATATTAAAGGGCTTGGCCTTTTATGAAAAATACGGCCAAGTGGAAGTCGGACTCGGGCACGAAGGGTTCCGTACCTTAATTTATTTAATTAATCGTAACAAAGTCAAAGTCAAAATCATTTATTCAATTTAGGCAACTTCGATTTTTTTTTTTAAAGTTATTGTAACGGAACAAGCTCGAGGCCCACCTGATGTCAAGCGGACTAACCTCTGCCTATAACAGATGCATTTCGTCACAAGTCACGAATTGCACTGCGCTCGTCACCTTGAGTCATAGCTGTTAAGTCTCATGTGCCTGTAATTTCACTGGCTCTCAAGGATTGCTTCCACACTGTTAGGTGCTTGGCGACAGATTTTTTACTTGAGGGTGGTCGCAAGCCAGGCCGGCATTCGCAAAATGCCCTTCCACCATGCGGTGAAGCTCAAGCCCGCGGCGGGATTCGAACAATGGACCTGCGGCACCGCAGTCCATAGCTACCGCTCGACTATCATTGCTTCAAAAATTCTGAATGAAATTCTTATGAAGGTCAATTACAAATTTTAATATTGATATTCTACATTAGCTTTCCGCCCGCGCGTATGTCGGTTATCGCGCAAAACCATTAACCTTTTTATTGCGCAGTTGGATAAAACTATCCTATGTCCTTACCCGGGTCTCATTCTATTTCCATACCAAATATCATCCAAATCGGTCCAGTAGTTTTTAAGTTTATTCGTTGCATACAAAAATATACAGATCCAAAAATACAATGCTTTCCTCTTTATAATATTAGTGTAGAATGTACTAACAAGGTCAGTAAAATAAATGTATAGAGCCACTGCGAGAAGAACGGGCAAGAAACTCGGGGTCGATTCTTTAAAACATCTTTTAACAATGTGTCACATACTATATAATAAAATTATTACAATATTTATTTATATTACGTAGGTGACAGGCGATAGCTTGGCAGATGCGGAATTGTCCAAGCATTTTAGTCGTTCAAACTGTGTAGAAGGACTTCATTATCGATATGTTTTTCACATGCATCTTGAATTTCCCTTCTGTGAGCGTTTTTGGGAAATTTATTATCAAACCGTACACAATTAAAAAGGACCTTTTATTTGTCTTTGCTAATCTAAAACCTATTTTATCTTTATTCCTAGTATTGTAATCGTGATTGTCACTGTTTAATTTCAATTTACTCAACTTTTTACGAACATACATAATATGTTCAAATATATACAGACTTGGTAAAGTTAAAATGTCAATTCCTTTAAAAAGATCTCTCAGAGATTCCCTAGGACCCATATTATATATGGCTCGAATTGCACGCTTTTGTAGGATAAAGATTATCTCTATCTCAGCAGCAGCTCCCCACAGCAATACACCATACGACATAATACTGTGGAAGTACGCGAAATAAACTAGGCGAGCAATAGCTACGTCTGTTAACTGTCTTATCTTACGAACTGCATATGCAGCAGAACTAAGTCTTCCGGAGAGATCATGTATATGTGGATCCCACTGTAAAGTTGAATCCATTTTTATTCCCAGGAAGACTGTCACATTATCAATAGGGAGTTTATCTGGGCCAAGCTTAATGTTTGGTTCAACATAAGTAACATTTGGTAAAGAAAACTTTAAACATTTCGTCTTTTTTGAATTTAGGGGAAGATTATTAGCGGCAAACCATTTACAGATCATAGATAACACATTATTTACATGAATGAGTTTACTGTTCTTATCTACTTTAAAAATCAAAGAGGTATCATCTGCGAATAAAACAATACAGCAGAAATCTTTGACCATACAAGGCAGATCATTAATATAGGTTAGAAACATAAATGGTCCCAGAATTGATTCTTGCGGACATACATAATATTTTTAAATATACAGATTGGGTAAGGATTAAATATCAATTTCTTTTATCCCTCCTTTCTTTAAAGATTCCCTAGGATCCATTTCATATATGGCTCGACATGCAATACAACAGCGCTCGTAGCAAAGTTTACTTAGCTGTTCTCAACTGATCAGCAAAGTTAAACAACGTCGCGCGCGGTCATGAGGTGGATGGGTGACCGCTAGTGACATTACTACCATAGAGAATGTACTAATTCTTTTTCTACGTTACTACTGAGCGTTTCCGTGCTTCGGAGGGCACGTTAAGCCGTCGGTCCCGGTTGTCGCCTTCGGATGGCAGTCGTTATAGCATGGTGGTAGAGCATTTTGCGAATGCCCGCCTGGCTAGATACCACCCTCAAGTAGAAAATCTGTCGCCAAGCACCTAACGGTGTGTTTCGGCAGCTGTCCTTGAGAGCCAGTACTTCTAGGTTAGCCTGAACAAGATCTTCGACCACATCATCACTTACCATCAGGTGAGATAGTGGTCAAAGGCTAAACTATCAGGCGTAAAAAAAAATATTACAACAACACTATATTTTAACCTTTTTTTTTTTTTTAGTTTTCACGTGCACGAGTCCAACGCGCATTTGGCCGATTTTTAGTATTTGTTGTTATAGCGGCAACAGAAATACATCATCTGTGAAAATTTCAACTGTCGAGCTATGCCGGTTCTCGAGATACAGTCTGGTGACAGACAGACGGACAGTGGAGTCTTAGTAAAATTTGCGTTTTTTTTTTAAATATTATTTTTTGTAATTGTGACGCATCAAGCACGAGTTCCACCTGATGTTAAGCGGACTAACCTCTGCCTATAACAGATGCATTTCGTCACAAGTCACGAATTGCACTGCGCCCGTCACCTTGAGACATAGTTGTTAAGTCTCATGTGCCTGCTAATTTCACTGGCTCTCAAGGACTGCTGTCGGAACACACCGTTAGGTGCTTGGTTTTCTACTTGAGGGTGGTCGCTAGCCAGGCGGGCATTCGCAAAATGCCCTTCCACCATGCAAAAGGCTATAGAAGTCGTTTAGATTTCGCCAAAACCTGTATGCATCATATGTATTATATGTGAGTGTGAAGCATTTATGATCATGCTGCCTAGAAATCAAAACGTCTACGCAGCAAAATGCCTAAAATGAATGTCTACAAGGTATATTACTTAAACTGTAAATAGCCTAGGGAACAAAACGTCTACCAAGGAAAAAATCATAACAACCTGAAAATCATTTAAATTGTTCAAACCATAATTATGAATACTTTATTTTTAATTCCCCATAATACCCGTGTATGGAAAAAAAAATCGAGGTCAAAGGACAAAAAAATAATTTTTTTACCTGACTTTCAGGAAAACGCTTACCGTTTTTATCATAAAACTCAACAACAATTGTAGATCACAAAAATGTCTATTAACATTTTACCTACGAGCCACCGTTTCTGAGATATATTTTATTTTACCTAAAATTGGAACAGACTTCATCACTCAAAAGTATAAAATAACTTGTCGAAGTCGGTACCATGCGCACAATATGTGATAATAGGAACTATCATGGTACCGACTTCAACAAGTTATTTGACACATTTGAGTGTTGAAGTCGGTTCCATTATTTGGTAGTTTTTTTATTTTATTTCTGATAGCTTAGCCTTTGACCACTATAGGTGCGTTCGTTTTGGCTCGATTGCGTTTGTATCAGTTTCAAAAGTGGCATTTGTGTATTAGCGTTCTGATAGAAGCTTTTGCTATTTTAGACCACAAATTACTGCATGCTATCCGAACGGCTTAAAACGTACTTTGACAACCGACAATGTTTTAACAATTTTGCACAGTACGAAACATTGAATCAATCTCTAAAATTAACAAAAAAGTAGGTACCTATATTATTATTATTTCTTTGTTAATGGATTCTGCTAGTTACCTATATAAAAATCTAGTGAAACTCTTCAATCGCGCCAAATACAACTGTCAAACCAGCAGTTGTCAAAAAACGATCACAACGATCCCACGGTAAGACATGGGTCAAAAATATCACTTTTCTCTGTCATTTGTAGCGTTTTCAAAGCTATCCGAACGGTGAGCGAAAACGATATTTTTGCTCACGAAGTCCCAAAACGAACGGCCCGTGTGATCATTTTTAGCGTTTGTGAGTGTTATTTTTGGCACCGATAGGCTATCCGAACGCCCTATATCTCACTTGATGGTAAGCGATGATGTGGTCGAACATGTGGTTCAGGCTAACCTAGAAGTACTGGCTCTCAAGGACAGCTGCCGGAACACACCGTTTTTTACGACAGATTTTTTACTTCGGGGTAGTATAGTTAGCCAGGCGGGCAATCGCAAAATGCCCTTCCACCATGCGGTGAAGCTCAAGCCGGCCGTGGGGAACGAACTAGGGACCTGCGACACGGTAGTCCATAGCTTTGACTGCTCGGCCATTATTATTTTTTAATCTCTTTAATAATAGCCGCAAACTATTTTTTTTACGTTATTATGACGTAACAAGCTCGAAGCCCATCTGATGTTAAGCGGACTAATTACTGCCTATAACAGATGCATTTCATCAAAGTGACGAATTGCACTGCGCCTGTCACTTTGAGACATAGTTGTCAATGTCTCATGTGCCTGTAATTACACTGGCTCTCAAGGACAGCTGCCGGAACACACCGTTAGGTGCTTGGCGACAGATTTTCTACTTGAGGTCGCTATCCAGGCGGGAATGCACAAAATGCCCAGAACGCGACAGTTCATAGCCAATGCCACTAAGCCATCGCTGCTTCAAAATTTCAGCCTTTATCTTATCGCAAAATGTTAATTTTAACTAAACGTAGGTTTTTTTATTACGCTCAAGTTTGTGGTCACTTCTATGAGTTAACCGGATGGGTGGGTTATATGTGACAATTATATTGCCACTTTCCGGTATACTGACATGTTATGTACACACACGATGACTAAAGCCTTCAGCATTACAAACGCATGGCTATCTTTTTTTACACGACTGCCCAAGAAACGGATTTTTATGTTTTCAGGGTTCATGTATGTATTTTTTATATTGTTATGTTTGCAATAACGCCTGCCATGTACATTACAAAACCTTACCAGAACATTACAAAGTTACAAATATACGATATAATTTTTTGTTGTTGTTTGTAGTAAAACGTTAATTGTACTATAGATGTCGCTCCATCCCAATACGATGGTTAAAGAACAATGGGAAGAATTTGAGTTATGACGTCATTGTCATGTTAGCTCGATTGGTTAGAGCATACCCCGGCTAAAGGGGTGGATGGACGCGGGTTCGAATCCTGCACATGACTTAAATTTTTCCTCTCGTATATTTGTAATTTCATGCATGTATGTTTGTGAGTTTCTTTATTCCACCATAACTTCTAAACGGCTTAACCGATTTTGATGTATGAGATATCGTTCGGTTCGTGTTAATAGTGCAAGTGGCACTAAGTACATAAAAATCATTAAAAAAAAACTGGCGCATATTAGACGCCAAATTGTGAGAAAAAGTTTTTTCCTCGATTCGGAGGCCACGTTAAGCCGTCGGTCCCGGTTGTTGTCTTAGGATGGTAGTCGTTATAGCATGGTGTTAGGGCATTTTGCGAATGCACGCCTGGCTAGCTACCATCCTCGAGTAGAAAATCTGTCGCCAAGCACCTAACTGAATTTGAGAGTCATTCAAGGTTAGCCTGAACAACATTCTTGACCACATCATCAATATGTATAAAAAATACAAAGAATTAAGTCGTAAAAATGGTAAGTCTGTCGTAAATAAGCAAGTTGCTAGCTCAAGTTGAACCAGTACATTTCAAAGTCGAGTCGGTTGCCGCCCGTGACCGTCATATATAGGGCTCAATGGCGGCACAAAGTGACAGATCATTCGACGCGAAATTAGATATTTACAGCCTTACTTATAAACGCTACTTAAATTTTAAACATTACTTAGCCGCTGATTAGCAAAATTTCTTACTCATAAACGCTACATAACTTTATCCAGTACTTAAGTACTGCTTAAATCAGCTGTCAATTTAAACACCGTCCCACCCTTGTTTAAATTTTAAGTAACAAGATGGCGCCCATATTTCTGATCAGCTGATTTAGTTACAGACCCACCAACTTATCTGTTCAGGTGGCAGAAAAAAGAACTACAACATTCCTTCAAATTGTGACAGTTCGTAGTTGATTTCCATGACCAGTAGCGCCCTTGAAAACTGCACAGTTAAGTTGGTGGTACTATACAAAGAAAAGTATTATATTTACTTTTTAATTTCAAGATATTTAGCACTAGATACATGCTATTTGGCCATTTAGGTCATTCATAATACTTTTTAGTACAATGTTGTCAGTTTAAAATACGACCTCATTATCCATTGCTTAGCTAAACAGGTGTTATGTAGCGTTTATAAGTAAGAAATATTTAAGCATTACTTAAACACTGTTTAGTTATCCATTACTTAGCAACTACATAGCGATGTTTTTATAAGTAAGGGGGTTAATAAATAGAAAACAACGTCCAAGTGTATAACTGGCCTCAGTCTGATCTGAGTCTGTAAACAGGGTTATTGGTAAAATACTTACAACCTCTTAGGGTTGACTTCTGCTAGTCCTATGAAGCACGGAAACGCTCAGTAGTAATGTCACTAGCGGTCACCCATCCAACTCATGACCGCGGGCGACGTTGCTTAACTTTGCTGATCGGTTGAGAACAGCTAAGTATACTTCGCTACGAGCGCTTCAATCTTTCAGTTGTTAATTTTACTTATTACCTTCGTAATGTATGCGTGAAGAAAATACAGGGTTCGTAGCTTTAAATTTCTCAGTTATCAGTTTCATATTAAAAAGTGAGTTTTTTAGTAAATTTTTTGTATGTTAGTTATTTTTATGTATTTAAATAAATCTTTTTTAAAATCCAATTTAAAATGAATCTTTATCATTTTAAACTAATGTATTGGAGACACAATATTCATCATTTGAAGTCTATGCAGCTTTGAATACCGAAAATCAACAGATAGCTATTAAAAAGGAAAGAAAACATAGCAGGGCAAAACGGGTTTAGTAGCATTTTATGCGGTTATTAGAGTCCCTTAAAATCATAAAAAAATATGTTAATTTCATTCCAAATACTTTTTCATAATATATTATGTGTAATATGTATTATATTGTACTGATAATTACATAAATAAATAAAATTCTTTCGCATTTTTCACACAGCAATTATTCGTAATCGGCAAATTAATATTCCTTGTAAACCTACCCGCAGTTGCTAGGAAGTAAATGTCGTAAGCAGCAAAACTATTAATTCAAATTGGTTCAGAGTACAAGGCAAATATATGTCAAAATTAAGATATTTTTGATGTTATCGAGGCTAACCTAGAAATACTTGGTCTTTAGGACAGCTGCCGGTGATGGGCGCAGTGCAGTTCGTTGAGACTAAATGCCTCAGGTGGGCCACGTGCGTGTTACGTGATAAAAAAAATCTGGCCGGAAAACAAAAAATTTCTTGCACTCTTTGCTATATCAAAATATCCACAGTCTAGAGTTCTATTTGGTAAAATACAAATATGATTTTTATATGATTAAATCGAAATAAAAAAAATTTGGTATCAGTCACAAATGACAATTTTAGACAATTTTCGTAACAAGGTATATCTATGTACTAAAATTTCGGTGTACAAAGTAGAGAGGACGGCACAAGTTTTTTTTTTTGGGAATTGTGACTGAGAACGCTTGTGTCCTTGACGTAACAGATCTCTGCCTATAACAGATGCAGTGGCGCACTGCATTGCGCCCATCATCCTGAGACAAAGTAATTCGGTCTATTTTTTTTTTGTTATTGTGACAGATCCAGCACGACGCCTACCTGATGTTAAGCGGACTAACCTCTGCCTATATATATATATATATATATATTTTTTTTTATGTTATTGTGACGGAACAAGCCCGAGGCCCACCTGATGTTAAGCGGACTAACCTCTGCCTATAACAGATACATTTCGTCACAAGTCACGAATTGCACTGCGCCCGTCACCTTGAGACATAGCTGTTAAGTCTCATTTGCCTGTAATTTCACTGGCTCTCAAGGACTGCTACCGGAACACTTCGTTAGGTGCTTCGCGGCAGATTTTCTACTTGAGGGTGTTCGCTAGCCAGGCGGGTATTCGCAAAATGCCATTCCACCATGCGGTGAAGCTCAAACCCGCGGCGGCATTCGAACCATGGACCTGCTGCACGGCAGTCCAAAGCCAATGCCACTGAGCCATCACTGCTTCCAAACCAGTTATTTCACCGGCACCGATAATACCGGCCTCCCTTCAAACCGGAACACAGTAATGCGAACTTACTGCTTGGCGGTAAATATAGGTATGGGAATACTTCCCCAGACGAAAAGGCACAAAGAATGTTCATCATCATCATATGATGATGAAGCAAGAAGCGCTCGTAGCGAAGTTTGCTTAGCTGTTCTTAACCGATCAGCAAAGTTAAGCAACGTCCGCCGCGGTCATGACTGGGATGGGTGACCGCTAGTGGCATTACTACTGAGCGTGCACGTGCTTCGGATGGCACGTTAAGCTGTCAGTCCCGGTTGTTGTCTTAGGATGGCAGTGGTAGGGCATTTTGCGAATGCCCGCCTGGCTAGCTACCACCCTCAAGTAGAATGTCTCTCGCCAAGCACCTAACAGTGCGTTCCGGCAGCAGTCCTTGAGAGCCAGTAAATTTACAGGCACATGAGACTAAACAACTGTATGTCTCAGGGTGACGGGCGCAGTGCAGTTCGTCACTTGTGATGAAATGCCTGTGTTGTAGGCAGTGGTTACCGCTTAAAATCAGGTTGGCCTCGTGCTTGTTCAGTCACAAAGACAAAAAAAAATAAAAACAACATACAACAAATATAGTGTGTTTTTTTATACGGAACCTTCGATGCGCGAATCCACGAAGTACTTAGCCTGTTCGATAATACCTATAATAGTTGAAATAATTTTGTGACTACATTATACTCACCGCAAGGCTTCGTAACGAGTCAACAATATTTGGAAATGCATGGCAATGTTTACTACGCGAAAGACCGGGACGGGATGCTGCGAGAGTGAGCAATCAGTGGTATTCGTAGTATGTTAGGATGTTTTCATGCACAAGGGAAACAAGAAAGCTTTTAATTTTTTTTATGGCTGTATTCGTGTTTATTACTTACATTTCACATCCGAAATGACTGAATGGATTTCGTTGAAATTCGGTACATAGATATTTAAGTCCATGATTAGTACATACTTTTACCCTTATATATTCAGAACTGCTGTTCTTTAGTCCTGGGATAGTGTAACATTACTATTTTGAACGCGTGCAAAGCCGCAAGCGGTGGCTCGTAGATAATAGAACACTCCATTTTTTCCGTTCCCTTATCACACTATTCCTTATCCTGTCACTCCGTTTGACTCCAATCATGCTCTTCAATGCTCTCATCTCCACTGCATTTATTCTACTTTCGTACTTTTGCTGCCATACTCAACTTTCACTACCATAAATTAGTGTCGGAACCAACACTCCTCCATGAACAGCCAGCCTTTATAGACGCCAGCCTTTATAGACACCTTCTGACTGTTCATAAACGCGTGCAATGCTCCGTTCACCATGCTGTTTAGTTTAATTTGGAGGTGGAAGGCGGCCCACGGAGAGCCACTTTGCTACGTTGAATTGATATTATATGGAAACCAAATATGAAGATCCTGGATAAATTTCTCTGTGAATGTTCATGCTCATATTATTTATAAAAGGAATAAATACTGCGTCATCATAACCACATTATCTATTTCAGAAATATAGAAACAAAAGGCAGTTTCTTCTAATCAAAGTATTAGTTCATCACTCATTATGCAAGAGAACACTGTGAGCACATTTCTGATTAACGAGACGATATACAAAGTTATCTCAATAAATACGTGCTTTGATGGACGATCAGTTGCGACATAAAATTATTTTAGTTAACAATAAAATAACAATTGTTCATTGTTGGAAAATTTTCAAAAAATGTACAATAATACAGGTTTGAATAATGTGGTGCGAAAATTCTCCTTTGTTTTCTTATAATTTCACTAATTATAGAAATTGAAACTGCTCCTGGGGATATCATTGAAATGATCAACTAGGCAACCCAAAAATGGATTTTACACAAAAATTTATAAAAGTTGACCTAATGAATCTATAATGGTGCATAAAAGTGTTGAAATACAAGTGATCGCTGAGCCCAGATTTTGGAACGATTTAGACTTATTGTCTACATTATCTGCAAATTATTTTGCATGATGGTCACGCTGCCAGTGGGCTGGAGCATTTGGACTGCCTGTGACTCTGCAATGACTTACAGGTTGTGTAAACGCTTTTATTGTAGTAGCTGTAGTGTTGTATATAGTTCTTAGTATTTAGTTAATAAAAGCATACCGCCAGTAAAAAAAAAGTCTATTATAGATAATAACTAGGGCGAGCGAAGCGAGCCCTATCACTATCCCACAACTTGTACATTTTGTGGCACACTTTACTGAAAAACTAGCACGCCTATAGATTTGTGCTTTAACATAGTAATTTAACTTCAGAATTAGATGTGTTATCTGTCAAAATATATATAATTTTGTAAACATAAAAAAATATGAACATTAACAATTTTGTATTCATTGGATAGAATGTTATTGTACTAATAACGCCATCTGTTAGAAAACAAATGAGTTAACATCGCTGCAACAGAACTAAACTCAAACATCGTAGTTAATCTACTTAATACTAGATGACACCACTAGAATCAGGTTGTAAAATAAACGCGAGCCCATACTAAGCTCAGTTTTTTGATAGTTTATATATGAATTTAGAATGCGAGGCGAAGTTTTTTTTTTTTATGTTATAGTGACGGAACAAGCCCGAGGCCCACCTGATGTTAAGTGGACTAACCTCTGCCTATAACAGACGCATTTCATCAGCGACGAATTGCACTGTGCCCATCACACTGAGACGTCCAGTTGTTAGGTCTCATTAGCCTGTAATTTTTTTGGCTCTCAAGGACTGCTGCCGGAACACACTGTTAGGTGCTTGGCGACAGATTTTCTGCTTGAGGGTGGTCGCTAGCCAGGCGGGCATTCGCAAAATGCCCTTCCACCATGCGGTGAAACTCAAGCTCTGGGCGGGATTCGAACCATGGACCTGCTGCACGGCAGTCCATAGCCAATGCCACTGAGCCATCACTGCTTCAAAATAAATATTATATACCATGTAGACATTTTGTTTCTTTAAGGAGTAAATATATTTATACAGTTAGGTAACTAAACCCATTGACGGCAGATACAACGCGTATTATTTAATAAACTTTATAATAAGTTACATATTATTCTCATTCACAGTTAGTTCACCTGCAGCTGGATATAATCAATGTGGTTGTTATTAAATCAGGTGTTTTGCGTAACCTCTAGGATTTTGTTTATGCGTTGTTTTAGCATTGTATCATGACAAACTGTCAGACACTATAATAAATTATTGTTAACGTCAATAAATCTCCTGATTCAATACCAATGTCATTAATGCCACGGCTGTGCAAATAAACGTACATAAAATTGTAATTACAATTTATTACATCAATAATTATAATTCAAGGTTAACCAGGTTACTGTAGACACCTTTGTTACGTTGATTTTCTAATTATAACTAGTGATAGAAAAGAGCCCAGCTTGCTTCCTGAAAAACTTTAAAACTATTAATACATCGCTAACGGTTTAAATGAAAAATGTGAACAAATACTTTCTCATTGCGTTTTTATATTTTTATTTTAGATTAATTATTGCGTGGCTTATAAAATTTACAACCACCCTCATAACTATAGAACAAAGACATCTAACACGAAAAAAGGCCTCGTGAAACAGATAAAAAAACTAGTATTGAAATCGCAAACAAGTGCTAAATAACATTACTGGAACAGAGTTTTAATGTATTTAGTTAGTTGTAATAAGAAAATCTTACGTTAATCTTGATCACATTGTCTAAAGCCAAGAAAAGTCCGAAACACGTTTCCTTAAAACCTTCTCGATAGAATAAAATTGCAAAGCTGACTCTAAATTACGCTTATATATTAAAAAATAAAATAGCAAAACCTTATCAAGAGGGACAAGAAAAGTTAAATTTTCGATTTACGTTACTAGTTTTGTACTAATTTTACTTAAACTGATCGCGATTTCACCATCGCTGCTTCTTCGCTCTTTCACTCCTACGCAGTCCGATAGTGACAAAACTTCAGCATTTGACTTCGACCTAATTCAAGTGACCCAACAGCGTGTATCAAGGATTGTAAAAATTAAAACTGTCGCAATCACACAAGTATTCTGTCCTCAATAAAGTGACCGTACCGCCTAAACCATCTACCAAGAATTAGCGTGAACACACCGGACGTTTCAACACCGCACATTCCTTCATTATCATCAAGCCCTGCCCAGCGCTTTTCATTTTCCACGAAAACTTTCCACTAGTAATCAAAAAACAAACAGATAATAACATTTACAACGGAAAAGCTATCGCAAAAATGTAAAATGATTAAAATGAGTACATGCCGCATGATGCGATCCAAGTTTGATCTATGACATAAAGAACACCTGCGTACGCGCAGACACCAGTCCGCGGTTGACCGTTGCCGAGAGCACGACGCCACCTCGAATATTCAAATTAGGAACAGACATCGCAAGTGTTTTATTTTTTCAAGTGTTATTTTTTTCGTGGACGACATTTTTGTGCCAGTGCTTTGTGTTTTGTTGTTTTTAGTGTACATTTTTATGGGGCAAGTTTAATGTAAGTCCATGTTAAGTAACGTCGTGCTTTCAAAAGCTATACTTACCTAATTCTAACTAACGATTAGAAAACTCGTAATGGTCAGTGTGTAATGTTTTTATTTACTTCAGTTGAGAAACATTTTCTTAACATTTAGCGGTAAAGAGATTGCTCAAAAGCGTCAATAGTGTATCATGTTATATTTTAATATAAAATTTGGCTTTCTCCACAAAAAATATTAGGTGGTTTTCCCATCATCAGATAAAATACCTTAGAAGTAAATTTGTTGTAGTATGATCTACATTCTTTATTATGTTTTTTTTTTACCGGCGGTATGCCTTTATTAGCAAAATACTACGAACTATATACAACACTACAGCTACTACAATAAAAGCATTAACATATATATTATGTAATGTGATTGTTATGCCCTTGCTAATGTTTCAAGCAAATATTTTCTAAATACTTACGCAGATATAGATTATCAATAATACAATTTGCAGTAAGTCCCAAAACGAACTTTGATATTCCTATAGTTGCTTTAAAGCTCTTTACTTTTGAAGTAGTGATGGCTCAGTGGCATTGGCTATGGACTGCCACGCAGCAGGTCCATGGTTCGAATCCCGCCGCGGGCTTGAGCTTCAATGCATGGTGGAAGGGCAATTTGCATTGGCATTGCATTTGGTGAATCCATGGAATGCTTAGTAATTCGTCTCTCCAAATAATAAACCTTTATGTTAAAAACAAATTTTCGCCAGAAAACGACGATTTTGAACGTGGTGTTGAAAATATGCTCAAAACCAAGAAAAATGTATTTATATTACGGGCTGTTGCAATGGGGAACCTAAAAGAGCGAGGCTCGACACGCGGTTGCCACTTTTTGTCTAATAACTATAACTACTTCTAACAACTTTGCAGGCTTGTATAACAACTAAGTATCAAGTATAGCAGTAAGGATCTCAATGAGATCTCCATCATTGACACCCTAGGGTGTAAAAAAGATTTTCTTTCGGCATGGTTGTTAGCTACTGGCTGGCTACCACCCTCAAGTAGAAAATCCGTCAAGCACTTAACGGTGTGTTCGGGCAGCTTTTGGCGCCAGTAATTCTAGGTTAGCTTGAACAACAAACTAAATATATTTTGTTAAAAATCTATTTAGCACTTGTCAGCGTCTAAATAATAGGTATTATGTTATATAAGTAATAAACTCTGCATCTTCTACCGCATCTATCACGGGGAGTGTTCTGAGGAACTGTTCGATTTACTACCTGCAGCTCAATTTCGCCATCGGACGTCCAGACAAAGCATGATGTTTCATCAATTTCATGTCGACGTCTGGAAGTCCACAACTTTGCGATTTTCACGGCATTTTCTACCTCGCACTGCCACAATGTGGAACCAGCTGCCAGGTGCAGTATTTCCGAACGGATACGACTTAGGGGCCTTCAAGAAGAGAGCATATTCCCTCCTCAAAGGCCGGCAACGCATCCTCGATACCTCTGGTGTTGCGGATGTTCGTGGGCGACGGTGATCACTTACCACCAGGTGAGACGCCTAATCGTTTGCCCTCCTATCCCATAAAAAAAAAAAAAAAAAATACAAAATGTATAATGAAACTTGTTCGCAGGCAAGTTTGTTATTTTTATCAACATTCCCGATAACATTAAAAACTCTATGACAAAAATATTGATATTTGACTTTCCTGTTGTACTTGTTTATGTTTTTTTTACTAATAACAAGTATTACAAGAGTGTTTTCCACTTGGAGTTAAATTCGCCAAAAACGATCACACTCCCAAAAAGTTGGACCACTTGGGTCTTGGCATTATTTTCGCCATAAACGCTATGAAGCTACTGGAACAGTTTGAATTGCCTACATCTAATGTCAAAAGTGACAAAAGTGGCAAATTTTAGTGGCATTCTTAGCGTTCTTATCCTAAATGGAACAGGGGAGAACAGTTACAAACGATCACAGTGATCACAACCATAGACGCAGAATGTGGTCAAAATTATCGAAAATGAAGCAGTGATGGCTCAGCGGCATTGGCTATGGACTGCCGCGCAGCAGGTCATTGGTTCGAATCCCGCCGCGGGCTTGAGCTTCACCGCATGGTGGAAGGGCATTTTGCGAATGCCCGCCTGGCTAGCGACCACCCTCAAGTAGAAAATCTGTCACCAAGCACCAAGCGGTGTGTTTCGGCAGCAATCCTTGAGAGCCAGTGAAATTACAGGCAAAATGAGACTTAACAAGCATGTCTCAAGGTGATGGGCGCATTGCAATTCGTCACTTGTGATGAAATGCATCTGTTATAGGCGGAGGATATCGCTTAACATCAGGTGGGCCTCGTGCTTGTTCCATCACAATAATATAAAAAAAAACGAAATTGGCGTCAAATGGAATACGCCCTAAGAAAACACCTGTCTATTACAGTCGTAGAGTCTCCGTCCTCATTCTACTGGACACTGCATTGTGCTTGTCACTCCGAGACGTTACAGACGGACGGTAAAGCCTTAGTAATCGGGTAAATTTATAATAGTTGAGCGGTATCTATGGACTGACATACCGCAGGTACATAGTTCGTTTATCGTTATCCCCACCACCTGCTTGAGCTTCGCCGCATGGTGGAATGGCATTTTGCAAATGCTCGCCTAGCTACCACCCTCAAGTAGAAAATAAGATGCCAAGCACATCATAACAGTCTTCCGGCAGCAGTCCTTAAGAGCCAGTAAAATTGTCTCATTGCTGTGCCTGTGCATGAGACTTAACAACTGTATGTCTCAAGGTGACGGGCGCAGTGCAGTTCGTCAGATGTAAGGAAATGCGTCTGATATAGGCAGAGGTTACCGCTAAATATCAGGGGCCCGATTCTCTTAGCTATTGAACGGCGTTAACGCAATTTAAAAGCATGAAAATTGTAGTTTTTGACAGTATCCGAAGTCTGCCCGCTATTTAGGTTCGATCGCAAGTCAGTGGCTTGCTATCAATAGTTTTTGACATATTTGGTATGCTGTAAGCTATTTTGTTGCGATTGCGTTGCTACAGTGGCATAAAATATTTTGGAGGATTTAACATAGAAAAATAGCTAATTGATTTAAATTTATTTATTTAATGTATTGTTTGCTAGAAAACCACTGTATTGATGTATTGACTGATGCTTGATTGATAGAAGTTTTCATTATTATTTCTGTGGCAACATTGCAAGCCATAGCACAGCCATACGATAGCGAAGCGATTGCTATACAACTGCGATTAGGAGCTAGAATTAGCAGACTACCGAATTTGACATTAACAGCAGTTCGATCGCAGAAGCATCGCAGTAGTGTGGCGTTTGGTCAACAGCTAAGAGAATTGAGGCCCAGGTATCATAATTTTTCCTATTAAATATTCTGTCACAATCGCTTAAAGAAACCGTATTTTTGTACGGAGCCCTAATGATTATTTGCAAAGCCTTGTTAAAAATGTCTTAAGAGTACAAAATGTTTATAGAAAAAAAAACCGTAAGTGTATAATTTAAATCGAACCCCCGGCAATTATCACGCCAATCATAGCGGCTTGAAATGTATATTATATGTAAATGTATTTAACTGTAATATAATTAGTATAATTAGTATAATTTGTAACTATTCAATGGTAAATTGTCATCTTCCTCTGATTTTAACTATAATAAACACGCCTCTGTCGGTTATTTACATAATTGAATATATATGTATATAATATTTAAGTGTATATAGCCTCGGATGCACAGTGTAACTAACTTTGCAGTAACGCACATTTACAACATTGTTAATGCAGGAGTGAGTTCAACTCTTTAAGGGTGAACTGGCCGGCCCGTTCTCTATACAAACGTCGTAGGGAGATCACTCCCTTATTTGAGTTTTTTTTTTTTTTTTTGACTGATAGGTTAGCTTTTGACCACTATCTCACCTGATGGTAGCCTAGAAGTACTGGCTCTCAAGGACCGCTGCCGGAACACACCGTTAGGTGCTTGGCGACAGATGTTCTACTTGAGGGTGGTAGCTAGCCAGGCGGGCATTCGCAAATTGCCATGCTATAACGACTGCCATCCTAAGACAACACCCGGGACCGACGGCTTAACGTGCCCTCCGAAGCACGGAAGCGCTCAGTAGTAGTAATGTCACTAGCGGTCACCCATCCAACTCATGACCGCGGGCGACCTTGCTTAACTTTGCTGATCGGTTAAGAACAGCTAAGTGAACTTCGCTACGAGCGCTTTAAAAATAAAGATTTAGGTCCAAAATAAAGAATAATACCGATTGATCTCGTCATTATCTGGGCTTGTATGATGCCGAAATTTTAATAAAATAATTAACTTGATAATTATGAGCCTCGAAACATTTTCATATAAAGTTTTCGAGGCTCATAACTTACAACTTTATAATCTTTTTAAAATTTTGGCATCATACAAGCCTAGATAATGACGATATCAATCGATATTATGCTTAAGTCGGGACCTAAAATCTCAACTAAGGGAATGATCACCCTGCGACGTTTGTATGGAGAAGTGACCGGCCAATTCAACCTTAAGAGGAACGGGAAGAGAAGCTCCTACAGAAAAATAGGTATTTTAACAAAGTGATGCTGTCTCGCCGCTAAACGCCCGAACAGAATAATGCGATAAGGACAATTGCAGCTTCTTCAAGTTTTGACTTAGAATTTGCGCATAATTTGCGTTCTGGGAGAAAACTTTCTCCTATGGTAAACATTAAACAAATCTAAAAATGTTGGTTTTATTTTATAACTGACAGAATAAACTAGGTTTATAGGTTTTTCTTTATTTATCTTTATTTTTCCTATAAATAATTCACAAACTAGACATACAAGTTTTGAGAAAATACCGGAATTTGAATTAATGGGTAATTCAAATTCCTTTAACATAATGATAATAATCAAAACCTATAAACCTGGATATTGATAACATCTATAACATTTCCAAAAATCATCAAAATCAGTGATTGTTTAGGGGGGTAGAAACGTTTTCTCTTTTTGTATGATAATTCGAGACTTCCCTCCAGTCGTAAGGGTTGGGACGATACCCGAGGCTTAGTAATGGGGTCCAGTTTTCTAGCAAGGAACGCTAAAAGTCTGCAATTTACTGAACACACAGACTATCTGATATTCACTCAGGTTTATCAGTAACTCACTTCTGCATTTACAACATTTTAAATGCTGAATCTAAGAAAATCAGACAGAGTACAAAACAAAGTCGTCAGAAGTCGCACTAAGATACAAAATGTTACAACTAGAATACGGAAACTATACATACAGTAAGAGGCATCGAAAAATGGAACAAAAGCATAGCGTTTTGGTACCCTAGAAATAGTAAAAGGAAACGAGGCAGACAGATTCGGAGGTGGGAAGATGAGATAAAAATGATAGCAAGAAAATTATGGACAAGGAAAGGTCTAAACCGAGTAGAGTGTTAAGAAATGGAGGAGACCATTGCTAATGTTGGGCAAACAGACGAAGTTGTCGATGTCATCGACTTAGCAGAGTCGTTAACTTAAGTTCATTATTTTGTAAATATCCTGGGGGCCATGTCTGCTAATTACATGTTCATATTCAGCATAGATTCATTCAAGATTCACACAAGACAGAATCGGTAGTCTGCTGATCCCTTATGAATATATGTAGAATCTAGGCTGGTTTGACGATATTGCCAACAAAAAATAATAAGAGGTAAGGTAATTCAGAAAACAATTGCGTTATTATTTATTATTATTTCGTTTCGTTTTCATATGAAACCGAGATTGAATCAATATTGGCTCAATATGAACGATATGAAGTTAATAGACTACCAAAATTTACGAGACCGAGTCCATTATAGATTAATATTGATTAGCAGACTTGATGCCCTGTTATTGCGTCTGAATAAAGGCTATTATTGTTATATTATATAAATGCAGGAGTGAGTACAACATTCTGACTGAGTACAACAGCCATAGGTTACAGCACTCTGTGCGTAAAACCCGCTTCAAGTGAAAAAACTGTACTCCAGAAATGAGTAAATGTGAAGTTTTTTTTTATATTGTTAGTCGTAGATAATTTAAAGTCCGTGACATTGGAAGTGCTCATATTTCTTATTTAAATTAGTGTTAGAATTTAGCATCGTGTTATAGAAGGCTAACTAGTGGTATACCAAGGTAGGTATATTATTTGAGTTTATTTTTCTTATTAAAGTAAACTCGTTTTAATATTCTTATGTTTGCAATAACGCCTGCTATACGGATTACATTAAAAATTACAAATATACGATAGATAAAATATAAGTCATGTGCTGGATTCGAACCCGCGTCCATCCACCCCTTTAGCCGGGGTATGCTCTAACCAATTGAGCTAACATGACATAACGTCATAACTCAAATCATTCCTATCGTTCCTTAACCATCGTATTGGGGTGGATGGACGCGGGTTCGAGTCCCGCACATGACTTAACAATTTTTTCAATCGTATATTTGTAATTTTGTAATATATACATGAACCCTGAAAACATAATACTACTATTTTTAGGCAGTTGTGTAAAAAGGAGCACTTCACCATAAGTGGTCAGCAAAATTCTGTTTGCCCATAAGACATGACATCATCGGACAATTCAAGCACCTAACGGTGTGTTCCGGCAGCTGTCCTTGAGAGCCAGTACTTCTAGGTTAGCCTGAACAACATCTTCGACCACATCATCACTTACCATCAGGTGAGATAGTGGTCAAAGGCTAACCTATTAGGGATAATTAAAAAAAAAAAAACCTTATAAGTCACATTGAACATGGGTCCCGTATTTACTAGCTAAGTCCCCTGTGGATTGGCTGGACTTTCGTTGAGTTTCATCCATTATAAAGCCATTTTTGTGTTTCAATTTTCATTAAGTACTTTTACCTATCAAATCAAACACCGTCTTTGGTATTCCTGTACGTACACTCAACAGCAAATGAGTCTACACAAAATACTTCAATGTAAGTAGTAAGTATGAATAAAAACTGACTGCTGATTGATGTTTTCATATAAATAAATAAAAACCCAAGTTTTGTCGTAACTATCGACCGAAACTCTACTAGACAGGTGTTAAAACTACAACAATAAAAACTTGCATATGTCCAGGGGTCTATTTGTCGCGCCTTCGAGATCTGCTCGATGTCGAGATATCGTTAAAATTCCTTTCGTACGACTTAAAACCAACGCTATGAATATATCGAATCATTAAAATCACATTCGAAAAATGATCATTAGTATAAATTCAATTGGTTTGTGTTCGAAATTATACATGTGTTGTTTCTATTGCTCACTTCATAGCTATTTCAACACACATTAGAACACCTTTGAATTAAACTAAAAAAGTTCGTGCCGTAGCTCGGATCAATTCCTTCGCACTAAATAGTGGAGCATGTCTAAGTGTAATTCACATATTTTATTGTAATTTCATATTATAACATTTAATACACAGATTATTCACAAGATATACAGACGCTCGAACTCATGACTTCAGGGAATTAGCCAACGGGCACATGACATTCGCAATCTAGTAGTAAACCCTTCTAAAAGTCATCTCTAGGATGAAAAGCCAAGCTGAGCCCTATAACATAAAATACCCAGTCAGCGCCTTGAAAGCATTTGTTACAGTGTGTAGGGCTTTAATTAAGTAGTTAAGCCTTAATAGACATGTTCCATAATCATATAAAAAAACGGATTTTTTAGCTTTTTTAGCAGGATTCAAGCCCTCGAACATCCAGTCCTTCGAGCCGGATGCTGTGCCAATTGAACTAACGTACTGAGTGCATCATAGTTCAAATTTATCGTTAAGTTTCTATTGTTTCACTGTCTTAAGGGGACGAAGCAACATTTGCAGGCAAATTAAACTACAGACAAGACTTATTATTCAATTAGCTTTAGACTTGTTTACGATGCCACAACCCAATACATAATTTTAGCATCCTATTTTTTGCAGTAGCGCCTGCTAAGTGAAATATATTACAAAACTACAGGTTTTTTTTTCTTTCGTTGTAAAATTGTAAGCTTATAATAGTGTAAGAATTACAATGTAGGTTACATGTTCCATTTCAAGCTATGTATATCTATAAATCGACATGGTCTCTAAGAGTCGAGAATCAGGCGCCAGATATCGAGTTCAAGGCATGGTATCGAGTTGAGTCACATTTATTTAATTTATATTTGTATAGTTTTTTGTCCATGACTTCGATCGGGTGAAAACGTGTTGGTTCAAACAATTCGTTTACCAAATCATAGTTGGACAAATATTTAGACATATATGTCGTAATTTGTCTGAATATTGGGCAACGATAGAGGCGGATGCAAGAAGAGTGCATATGGAGTCGATTGTTAAGATGGAAATCGTAGTCTAACTAGAATGTATGGATAATACCGCACATGACTATAATTTTTTTCTCTCGTGAATTTGTAATTGAATGGACAAGATTAGAAATACGTATATTAGAAGTAAGTTGTTGTTGGACACAAACATACCTAAAGACCACACAATAAAAACTAACAAATATTATAACTTACGAAGCAGTGATGGCTCAGTGGCATTGGCTATGGACTGCCGTGCCGCAGGTCCATGAATAATATCCCGCCGGATATGTATGGTGGAAGGGCATTTTGCAAATTGCCCGCCTGGCTAGCGACCACCCCCAAGTAGAAAATCTGTCGCCAAGCACCTAACGGTGTGTTCCGGCAGCAGTCCTTGAGAGCCAGTGAAATTACAAGCACATGACTTAACAACTATATCTAACATAACCATGTGGTTAATTTATGTGCTGTAGAAGTCGGAGCAAGGGGTATACCAGCGAAATCCCTATATAACCTACTAAAAGACCTTGGCCTGTCAAGAACAACAGTAACTTCCATCCTAGAACGTGTATCCAAGGCGGCATTAATCTTACCAAATGTTGGTTGGGCAGGGGAGGAGGCTCGAGCGGTGACAGGGAGCATTGATGCATCATAAAGGGGCCCCTTAACCTTACTCACTGAGTTGCAAGTCCCAGGCACCTCGACTGGAGCCTCTTCCTCTGCAACGCTATGGACCCGGCACCCGCACGATGAATCCATGGAATGCTAAGTAAATTCGTCTCTTCTTTATCCGGTATTTTACAGGCCTCACTTCGGAGAATGTGCGATCGATTTACACAACCTTATTCCCTCTTCTTTTTTTTTATGCCTGATAGGTTAGCCTTTAAGCACTATCTCACCTGATGGTAAGTGATGATGTGGTCGAAGATGTTTTTCAGGCTAACCTAGAATTACTGGCTCTCAAGGACAGCTGCCGGAACACACCGTTAGGTGCTCGGCGACAGATTTTCTGCTTGAGGGTGGTAGCCAGCCAGGTGGGAATTCGTGCCCTACCACCATGCAAAATCCTTCTCCTCTTTTCCTCTTCTCCTTTTTTTCACCGGACAACAAGAAGCATAGGAACACGGCATCCATACATTGTCGATATTCCGAACATACGCACAAAGCGTTTTAAATCCAGATTTATTATGCGTACGTCCGAAGTATGGAAAACTCTACCAGAGCGTCTCTATTTCACGATATATATATCCCGCTCTTCACATTTTTTTTATTTTCGTTGTAATTTGTTAAGACAATACATGTTATTGCGACCCCTTTAAGCGTGGGATAAGGAGTGAAAAAATAAGATTTGGGCAAATATTTGAACGGAATGGAACATGTAATGTATTTTGGCATATTTGATATGCAAATATTTAACTTTAATTGCAGCGTTAGAGTAATGACAGCTTTTTCTAAAAATACCATAGATCACATCATGTATTGGGATAGTGGTGTCAATGTTTTCTAAACTGTGGTAATTTTTACACAATCACAAATATATACGATAGGAAAAATTTAAGTCATGTGTGGGATTCGAACCCGCGTCCATCAACTCCTTGATCCGGGATATGCTGTAACCAATTGAGCTAACATGACGTCATAACTCAAATCTTTCCTATCGTTCTTTAACCATCGTATTGGGATGGAGCGACATCTATAGTACCACTTGCGTTGTACTACAAACAAGACCAATTTTGCAATTGGTTTTATACTTGTAAATGATGACACAACATTATAATTTTAATATTGTTAGGTTTGCAATAACGCCTGATAAGCGGATTACATTACAAAATCACAAATATACGATAGGAAATGTGTGGGATTCGAACCCGCGTCCATGTGGTATTATTTTTTTTGCCTGATAGGTTAGCTTTTGACCACTATCTCACCTGATGGTAAGTGATGATGTGGTCGAAGATGTTGTTCAGACTAGCCTAGAATTCTTATTCTGTTCACACTAAAGCCTACATTCGTGTCAAATTACGAATGACAATCGATCCCATAAATAGTAAGGGTCAATAAAATGGGGTAAATAAAAAAAAAATAACCGTCTTCAACACTCAAACGTGTGAAATAACTTGTCGAAGTCGGTACCATGCGCACAATATTGTGATAATAGGTACTTTTGAACCATCGTGGTACCGACTGTAGTAAAACTCTGTATTATGATCGATTTCGAATCTGTAAAGTAGCTATGTCATAGTCACAATGCAGAATAGGGTGAAATCTAAGATTTTTTAATCTGTAGATGAGTTGTGTACTCCCCAGATTTAGACTAGACAAATGCAAGGTAATTGCCGTAGTCGCTATAAGTCTTGCACTTCGGAGCGTCCGGTGAACACGTTGCCGCTAATCGAGTGTTTTTAGGAAAAAGTTGTGGACACTATGCCTTCCTGTGTCTTTAGACACTGCACTAATTATACAGACACTGTGATAGATAAGAAAAATGTTTCATTTTACGCGTAAGTACTATTATTATTGAAATAGAAAATATCGACATTTTGTTTTATCTTAGGCGACTGTTGTCACAATGAAATGGATGAGCGAGATATGTGGATCGTTTTGTGTGAGAGTGAATGAGATCGCAGCGTAATGGTGATCGGGACTATTCGGAACGTCTCGTGGCGGTGCGGTGGTATCACAAATTGTTTGTTTATCTCTTTCTAACAACAGATATGAGGCATAATTAATAATAACAAATATTATTAAAATATTTTAAGAAAACATCAAATTAATATTTTAATAAAACACTTAAAAAATTTAAAAATATATGTAGTGACAATTCCGCTTAATTTTCCTGCTAAGCCGACGTGACGTCGCATACGCCACGCAGCCAAACCGGAATAATTTTTGACGCGTTTCACTTCTACGCGAAGCATCCTCAGGAGGTCTTGACTCTACGAGCACACGATCGAGAACCTTCCGGTTTGGCTGCGTGGCGTTTGTGACGTCACGTCGGCGTAGCAGGAAAATGAGGCGGAATTTTCACTAGATATATTTTTATATTTTTTAAGTGTTTTATTAAAATATTAATTTGACGTTTTCTTAAAATATTTTAAAAATATTTGTTATTATTAACCCGGCGAGGATGTGGTACAAAAAGGGTACATCGAGAATGTGGAGGGTCTTGATGACCCTGTATTTAATTCATATTTTAAAAGTATTCATTGCAATTTTTTAACATAGGATAGGAAGTTAACTTACGCATTAGTTATTTATATAACGATTTTCATGAAAAGAAACACTATTATGCGTATAAAATTTTTCTCTTCTAAGTCTTATTTTAATCAACTTAAGCAGGACTCTGCCCCACATTAAAAAAAACAACACATACAAATATTATTACAAGTAATTGGTAATTTTTGGTAAGAATTTATATGATATATCATGTTTTATCACAAAATCAGTAATTATCCAGTCTTTTAGGCTACTAATCATCTCTATATATGGGTCATAATTGCCCTATTTGAGTTTGCGCACGTTTACCTGCTTGCACGTGTTGCACCCGAATAAGTGGAGGTGGGAAAAAGGGAGGGTATTTTATTGACTACAGCTACTGATAAACCCGACAGCATGCGCCTGCAGGTAAAAAAACTGTACATCAAACAAAATGAGCAGGGTCAAATTGACCCTACCACATCCTCGCCGGGTTAAATATGGATTTCCGCAATGTTAAATTATCATGAGGCATAATATTTGAATATTCTTTCCTTGTCATTACAAACTGCATATACGTAGGTATGTGTAAGGTAAATTATGTATTTCAAATCTCTGTCTTCAGTAATCGTCAGAGCACGGTTGAAACGGACGGTCACGTATGGAAGTAAAAAAATTGTAAACTAGCTCAACAGGCGTTGATATAAAAATTACAACGTTGAGATCTCAGTTACTTATATCACCTTTAGAATTGATTTTTTAATAAACAACAATTGAAGCAGTGATGGCTCAGTGGCATTGGCTATGGACTGCCGCGCAGCAGGTCCATGGTTCGAATCCCGCCGCGGGCTTGCGCTTCACCGCATGGTGGAAGGGCATTTTGCGAATGCCCGCCTGCCTAGCGACCACCCTCAAGTAGAAAATCTGTCGCCAAGCACCTAACGGTGTGTTCCGGCAGCAGTCCTTGAGAGTCAGTGAAATTACAGGCACATGAGATTTAATATCTATATCTCAAGGTGACAGGCGCAGTGAAATCCGTGACTTGTGACATAAAGCTTGGTCCAGATAAACTCCCTATTGACAAATCGACAGTCTTCCTGGGAATCAAAATGGATTCCACTTTACAATGGGATCCACATACATATACATGATCTCTCCGGAAGACTTAGTTCTGCTGCATATGCAGTTCTTAGGATAAGACAGTTAACAGACGTAGCTACTGCTCGCCTAGTTTATTTCGCATACTTCCACAGTATTATGTCGTATGGCGTATTGCTGTGGGGAACTGCTGCTGAGATAGAGACAATCTTTATTATACAAAAGCGTGCAATTCGAGCCATATATAAAATGGGTCCTATAGGGAATCTGTGAGGGAACTTTTTAAAGAAATTGATATTTTAACTTTACCAAGTCTGTATATATTTGAAAATATTATGTATGTTCGTAAAAAAATGAGTAAATTTAAATTAAACAGTGACAATCACGATTACAATACCAAGAATAAAGATAAAATAGCGGTGCCAGGTTTTAGATTAGCAAAGACAAATAAAAGGTCCTTCTTAGGTAATTGTGTGCGGTTTTATAATAAAGTTCCCAAACATATTACAACGCTCACAGAAGGGAAATTCAAGTTGCATGTGAAAAACATGTTGATTAAAAAATCCTATTACACAGTTTCTGATTACATAAACGACAAAAATGCCTGGACAATTCCGCCTCCGCCAAGCTATTTCCTGTCACCTACATAATTTATACAAATATTGTAATAACTCTATTATATAGTAGGTATGTAACACATTGTTAAAATATGTTTAAAAGAATGGCCCCGAGTTTCTTGCCCGTTCTTCTCGCAGTGGCTCTATACAATTTATTTGCTGAACGTGGCAGTACAATGTAGAATATTTCAATACTAAAATTTGTAATTGACCTTCATAAGAGCGTCGTAGACGCCTAAATTGAAGAAATGATTTTGACTTTGACTTTGACTTGATATGCATCTGTTATAGGCAGAGGTTAGTCCGCTTAACATCAGGTGGGCCTCGAGCTTGTTCCGTCACAATAACATAAACAAGTAGGTACTCTGAGATTCGCCAGCTTCCACTTAGACCCTCGCTTCTCTTAGCTAATTATACAGAAAACAAATATATATATAAAAATATCCGCGTTGTCGTAAGTGTATCGCTCCCGGAAAGCTCACCGGCTGCACACTCAAGCGTGTCCTTGATATACGAAACAGGGCCGGTATCGACGCATCACTGATAAAGAGGTATAACTCAAGAAATAATAAGAAAAAAAAGAGTTTAATTTTTAATTTTCGTCTTGATTTGTCCGCGAAACTGTAGAAAATTTTATTTACATTCTCATTTTTACCTTATATTCAAATGTTTGTTCTAAGAATTGGAGTTTGTTCGCAGATTTATATAGAGTAGTATTCACGGTTTTATTCATAAAACGAAATCATAGCAATCAATGTACGTCAAACAAATCGGTTAAGATTATTTCAATATTGTTAAGTTTGCAATAACGCTTGCTAGGCGGATTACATTACTAATTTACCAGAGAAAAAAAATGTCATTGTCATGTTAACTCACGCGGTCAGAGCATACCCCGGCTATAGCCCCGGATATATATCCCCGGCGGATGGACGCGGGTTAGAATCCCGCACATGACTATATTTTGTTCTCTCGTAAATTTGTAATTCGGTTAAGATTAGTTTAAGGTGCAACAGTAGGTATGGTAAGGGCAAAAACGTAATTCAAAGATAATACAAGAAGACAAATTTTATAGTACAAGAATCACAATAAAGCTTCCAATAAGCTAAATTCTTACAAACACAAAGCAAAAAAATACACATGATAAACAAGAAATAGTAAACAAAAATACGACTTACTCCAAATTCTAGTATATAATACGGGATAACTCGCTTAGCCAATGCTGTGGTTGAAACTTTAGTCGGAGCTATCTGACTTATTCACGTGAGTTATCCCGTATTATTTAATAAAATGAGTGAAAACCACGTCAATTTTCATAATAAAATTACTCCAAATTGTTATCTAGCGGTAAAATATTTTTAAACATTAAGTGCCATTAAGCGTCACTATTGTTTCAGCGGATTATCACTAATAATTTTATTTCAATTATTTTAGAAATAATCACAAGATAATGTGAGTTACACTTATTCTCGTCCAGCCATCGACATTTAAGCCATTGATATGCGAGAAGCAAACTTCTGCTCGACAAATGACAATAACAAAACACTGAATCAAGTATTCTTCACCTGTTTTCATCTACTAGAAGATCATCGTGTTTATTTTCGACCCTAACTTCGATTACAGCGTCCCTATAAATTCCCGGAGAGGTAGGTAGAGATCTAGACACCCATATTTTCCGCAAACATTTTTAGGAATGTTAGTAGCTTTTAGGTAGTGGTAAACATTTCATCAGAAGATTTAATCTCACATACGATATCGCTGATAGCCTTTGACTACGTACTGCACCTACTCCTTTGACTTGCTACTGGTGGTAACTTATGATGTGGTCGAAGATGTTATTCAAGTTAACTTAGAATTACTGGCTCTCACAACGTTAGGTGCATAGCGACAGATTTTCGAACTTAGGGTGGCAGCTAGCCAGGTGGGCATTCACAAAATGTCCTACCACCGCGCCATAACGAATGCCATTTGCCATGCATCCGACGGGAAAGGTACCCGTCGGATGCAATTCAGTACCCGGCCCACCACTGTCCGGCCACTGTCACAAGTATAAAATAAATAAAAAATTAAAAAACATGACTGCAAGTAATTTTTTTTATTTATTTTATTAAGCCTGATAGTTTAGCCTTTGACCACTATGTCACCTGATGGTAAGTGATGATGTGGTCAAAGATATTGTTCAGGCTAATCTAAAATTACTGGCTCTCAAGGACAGCTTCCGGAACACATCGTTAGGTGCTTGGCGACAGATTTTCTACATGAGCGTGGTAGCTAGCCAGGCGGACATTCGCGAAATGCCCTACCACCATGCTGTAACGACTGCCATCTTAAGACCACAACCGGGACCGACGGCTTAACGTGCCCTCCGAAGCACGGAAACGCTCAGTAGTAATGTCTAGCGGTCACCCACCCAACTCATGAAAGCGTGCGACGTTGCTTAACTGTGCTGATCGGTTAAGAACAGCTAAGTAAACTTCGCTACGAGCGCTTCAAAATCGCTTCATCTTGGGAATCGCAGTGAAAAATAGCAGTTCCTAAGAAGCTGCTGCGGCTTTCCTTCTGGTACCTTTCCCTTCGTCACCGCATATATTTAAATCCCACAATTGGTGGATGAAATTCAAGCCCGGCCTGACACGGCCTCAGAATTTAGCAATAATACTGTCAAAATCAGTACAAACATAAAGATTCAATGCATGTTAAAAGTTAATTGAAGTATCTGAGTACAGCAGCGTGTTTAGTCAAAATCTGATGTTTACTTTTAATTCCCACGGCGTCACCTCAAGGAATACCTTCGTTTTTTTGCCTTCGCCTCTTCAGCCGGAACTCTACGTTTAGCCAAAACACTTGTCCGGCCAAAGCGATAAATTAAAAAGTCAAGTTGAAAATAGTACTATACATCAGGATATGGCTTTAAAAGCACTTGGCATATGTTTTTATTGTATCAGAAAAACGTGTCACCCGTAAGTGCTATTTTAGTATCTTTAAAATGTTCTTAGATATATTATTTAAACTGCCTTCAAGGAATAATTATAAGACGAAATATTTTTTTAATAACACCATATTGAAAAAAATTAATTGTGTACAAGTATATAAATCTACATTCGCATAATCATAACCAACATTTTCGGAAATGGGTATTTAAATAACGAGCATTTTTATAAATTGATTCTTTTCTATTCATTTTTATAATTTGTCATTTGTATTGTATTGAGTCATTTTTCGTGATGGACTGGACATTAAACGTACGAATGATTTTGATTCATACCATTCCTGGTTCGCTCCGCACTTTAGATACAAAGCTACATGTAAATCGGAGTACACTTTCGGATGGGATTATTGTACGGTACAGAAGAGATCAGAGCTATGCGTGGCTTGTAGGCGATACGCTTTGTTGGTGAATACAAATATTAGGTACTCCGTGCTTTGCGAGCTGAATTGCACTTTATTGCGTCGTAGAAAGAGACGCCTATCTATTGGAATGGTTTTGCGGAGTGATCCTTCTATAGGTAAACCGTTTATCTTAGTCTTCGCCTGCGCGGTACAGAGGTGCGGGGGTATGACGACATAGGGGACTGAGAGAGGTGCGGGCGGCGGGAGCGCTTAGTGTGATACACACGAGACCTCTGCCCGCCGCCCGAACCTCTCTCAGTCCCCTTTGTCGTCATACCCCCGCGCCTCTGTACCCCGCAGGCGAGGACTAAGATAAACGATTTACCTATAGTCCTTTTTATTCTGTGTTTATACGATACAACTATAAGTGTTAAATATAATATCCGCAGACTGATATAGTTTTTGATAATTTCCATTGATTCTATTGATTAATCAGATTAATTTCCAAAATCAATGACTTAGTACCAATATTTCTTTCCATTACAAAATAACGCTGGACATATCCTGACTGATTAATACACCTGGTCTTTAGTGTAATATATGTGAGAACTATTTCCTAATGCAAATCAGGAGTTGAGATCTAGGCTATTTGTATTCCAAGCATCACTTTATTTTAACCCTGTGTTCTGATTCACTGAGGATTTTTCCCTAAACTTATTTATGTGAAGACTATGACGACAATACTTAATTGTTTTTAAGGTTGAACTGGCCGGTCAGTTCTCCATACAAACATCGTAGAATGATTACTCCCTTATTTGAGATTTTAAGGCTAGACTTAAGCATAACACCGATTGATATCGTCATTATCTAGGCTTGTATGATGCCAAAATTTTAATAAGATAATTAAGTTGTAAGTAATGAGCCTCAAAAACATTATATGAAAACGTTTCGAGGGCCATAATTCTCAAGTTAATTATTTAATTAAAATTTCGGCATCATACAAGCCTAGATAATGACGAGATCAATCGGTATTATGCTTTATTTTGGACGTATATCCTCAAATAAGGGTATAATCACCCTACTACGTTTGTATGGAAAACGGGCCGGCCAGTTCACCCTTAAACGTTTTCGTTCATTTTTTTGTCACATACATGTAACAACATGTACAGACAACGTGTGCATATGTCCGTTAGTACATAGATATATAATATTTTTTCTGAAACAATGACCCTGTTCAGAGTTCTTTTTTTTTATGTTATTGTGACAGAACAAGCACGAGGCCCACCTGATGTTAAACGGACTAACCTCTGCCTATAACAGATGCACTTGGACCGAAAGAATCGACGAATTGCACTGCACCTGTCACCATGAGACATACAGTTCTTAAGTCTCATGTGTAATTTTATTGGCCCTAAGCACAGTTGCACACACCGTTAGGTGCTTGGCGACAGATTAACTTTTGTTATTTTTTTTAACGTTGTTACGGAACATGCTCGAGGCCCACCTGATGTTAAGCGGACTAACCTCTGCCTATAACAGATGCATTTCGTCACAAGTCACGAATTGCACTGCGCCCGTCACCTTGAGACATAGTTCTTAAGTCTCATGTGCCTGTAATTTCCCTTCCTTGATCGATCTCCGGTCCTTGCAATATGAGGTTCAGCGGTGTATTTCTAAGGTCTTCCTATATGCAGACTACAATAATAATAAGTATTAAGGAAAATCATTTGCATAACAGACGTTATGGTGTAATTTATTCAGATTCAATTCAACAGTATATACGTTGCATATGATAATCCTAACATGACCAGCCGGATCTAACATTGAAACTGCATAAAGGTCGACACGGACATCTGTGTCGGGCGGGAACAAACGTTAAACAGCTCCATCCCAATACGATGGTTAAAGAAGGATAGGATGGCAGTCGTTATAGCATGGTGGTAGGGAATTTTGCGAATGCCCGCCTGGCTAGCTACCAACCTCAAGTTGAAAATTTCTGTCTTTGAGAGCCAGTAATTCTAGGTTAGCCTGAACAACATCTTCGATCACATCATCACTTACCACCAGGTGAGATAGTGGTCAAAGGCTAACTACAACCTACGAGGCATAAAAAAAAAGTTATGACTCATTGTCATGTTAGCTCAATTGGTTAGAGCATACCCGGCTAAAGAGGTGGATGGACATGGGTTCAAATCCCGCATATAACTTACATTTTTCCTCTCGTATATTGGTAATTTTGAAACGTCAAACAGTTTATTTTGTAGCAATGATGGCCTAGCAGTTATAGCTATCCCCAGTGCCGGCTTGAGCTTCACCGCATGGTGAGAGGTCATTTTGCAAATGCTCGCCTGGATAGCTACCCTCAACTAGAAAATCTATCAAGCACCTAACAGTGTTCCAACAGCAGTCCTTGAGAACCAGGAAAATTACAGGCAAAGTGGAGTTGGTCACTTGTGACAAAAAATGTTTACCAAACAATAGGTACTTATGAACCATCACGGTACCTCATAACTTTCCACTGGGTGAAACGTTTTTGAGGATTCTTTGTTATTTGAAAGCTGATGCTTGCCGTGTGGTCCCATTTAAATTTCAACAAAATCAGTCAAGCCGTTTTTGGGTTACACTCCAATAATTGAAAAGTGTTTTCCTATCTTGATGATATAACCATTGACAGTTAACGACAGCTGATCCCAAGGGTCACTGAAAAGGGTGAAAAAATGTTTGCCTTAAAATGGAACCTACCTTTTTTTATCGTTATCTATGATGCGCGTATATTAAGTGACTGCGATACTTAGCGCCTTAACACGAAATCCCAATTCACACTATCCCTAATGAACGTTTTACCTAATAACTATAGCCCTAAACCACGCGAACTCTAATCACTCCATTTCTAAACAACGCCATCCCAAATAACAGTAACAATGTAGCAATTGGCGGTCTTATGGCTAGCGATTACTTCCAGGCAGTCAATAGAACAAGGGAAACAACTGTAGATACCAATATATATTCTATAATCGTACGGAACCACAAAAACCTTATAAATAATAAAAAAAACTGTTAATACATTTAACTTAAGTCCCGTTTGATTAAAACTTTCGTAAGTAGTACACATATTTAAACAATTATGAAACCGATTTCACTTACGTTAGAACAGCCGAGTAGTTCGATCTCGACCGGTTTCGCGACCTTCAGAGTCGCTTCATCATGGAGTACGTACGCTCCCGACCGCGTCCGCGCAAGCACTGTTGTTTGGTTGCGCGGCGGCGGCGGCGGTGGCGGCGGAGCGGGCCGCGCGCGCTGCCGCTCGCCTCGCACGCTCCGTCGGCACCGTCGGCGGCGCCGGCACAGGTGCACTATCTTCATCGTCGTCACTGCTGTCACTTATAATCAAACTTCCCGTACACGCCGTACTAATTGTGTCTTGCGACAAGGTGTTTAATTGACTATACTGTGCGGTACTGTTCAGAACTGGTTTCCATGCTGGTGCCAACATCCATCCACGGTCGCGGTTGAAATTGGGATGACGGCCAATTTCTATAGCTTCCCGTACTTTCCGGGGTATGAGGAACTTCTCCCTTGCTAAGACGGTAGCCTTGTCAAACCTTAAAAAATGGCTCGCCTCTTGAGCGTGTTCTGCAACCGCGGATCTACTGATGTCCAAGTTCTTAACACTTTTTATGTGCTCAGTTAGTCTTGTTGCAATGTTACGTCGAGTTTCACCTATGTAACTTTTGCCGCAATCACAGGGGATCCTGTGATTGCGGCAAAAGTTAGGCTGCAGATAAAGGCAATGCGGTAGTGGTTGTTGATACGGATCAATATGAATTAAAAGTGACGCAAATGGTAAGTGACCATAGCACATATACGAAGGTCAATTATAATCCGACATTACGTGTGACAAAAAAAGTGTAGTGAGGTAGATTTATTACCACGTCTTCGCCCCCATAACCCCACATCACCAAAAATCTATGGCTTACCGAAAGTCCATAAGCCCAACTGGCCTTTGAGACCTATTGTCAGTCAGATAGATGCGCCTACGTACAAACTGTCTCGATACTTGGCAACTGTCCTGCAACAGTTCACAGGAAAAACCCAATCCTACGTGAAGGATTCCAGACATTTTGTTAAGTTGCTAACAGATGTACGTATACTGCCAACTGAAATAATGGTAAGTTTCGATGTGACATCACTTTTCACGAACGTGCCCCTGGAAGAAGTTATAAAAATCATTGGCGACCTGCTCCACGGGGCTGGTCTGCCAAACGACTACACAGAGCTAAGTGAATGTTGTCTGAGGAACGGTTATTTCCTTTGGCGGGGTAATCATTACATGCAAGTGGAAGGAGTCACCATGGGTTCACCTATAGCGCCAGTTGTGGCCAATATTTATATGGAACATTTTGAGGAACAGGTCATGAAGAGCGCTAGCGAAAAACCACGTTACTGGTGGCGTTATGTGGACGATGTCTTTGCCATAATCACCAAGGACGCGTTGCCGTTATTCACCGCCCATTTAAATTCTGTGCACTCGAAAATACAGTTCACGGTTGAAGAAGAATGTGATGGGAGTTTGCCTTTCCTAGATGTAAGGGTATATCGTGAACCAGACGGTTCTATAACCCACTCGGTTTACCGGAAAGCCACGCACACAGACCGGTACCTGAGAGCAGACTCCCACCATCACCCGTCGCAACTGATGTCCGTGCCAAAAGCTCTCATCAACCGCGCACATAGTTTATGTGATCCACAGTATATAAACACGGAGTTGGGTCACGTGAGGCAGGTGTTAGAGCAGAATGGATACAAGTGGCGGCAGTGTACGCGTTGGGCGTATGGCACAGAGCGCAAAAAAGCCAGTAAAGTTGACCGTGTTCCGATTTACTTGCCGTTTGTGAAGGGAGTGACCGATAAGATTGGGGCCCTTTTACAGCGGAAGTATAACATACGGACATTTTATCGCCCACCCGGTCAATTACGGCAGTTGTTGCGAACGCCAAAGGACAAGGAGCCATTAAACGTGCCAGGAGTGTACAGGATCCCCTGTGATTGCGGCAAAAGTTACATAGGTGAAACTCGACGTAACATTGCAACAAGACTAACTGAGCACATAAAAAGTGTTAAGAACTTGGACATCAGTAGATCCGCGGTTGCAGAACACGCTCAAGAGGCGAGCCATTTTTTAAGGTTTGACAAGGCTACCGTCTTAGCAAGGGAGAAGTTCCTCATACCCCGGAAAGTACGGGAAGCTATAGAAATTGGCCGTCATCCCAATTTCAACCGCGACCGTGGATGGATGTTGGCACCAGCATGGAAACCAGTTCTGAACAGTACCGCACAGTATAGTCAATTAAACACCTTGTCGCAAGACACAATTAGTACGGCGTGTACGGGAAGTTTGATTATAAGTGACAGCAGTGACGACGATGAAGATAGTGCACCTGTGCCGGCGCCGCCGACGGTGCCGACGGAGCGTGCGAGGCGAGCGGCAGCGCGCGCGGCCCGCTCCGCCGCGCCACCGCCGCGGCGCAACCAAACAACAGTGCTTGCGCGGACACGGTCGGGAGCGTACGTACTCCATGATGAAGCGACTCTGAAGGTCGCGAAACCGGTCGAGATCGAACTACTCGGCTGTTCTAACGTAAGTGAAATCGGTTTCATAATTGTTTAAGTCCCGTTATTTAGCATCGTAAAAAAATATTTATTAAAAAAGATAAATTATTTTTTATTGAATATTCGAATATTCGCAACAAAGTAATATCACTACGCTTTTGTATATAAGAGATGCCATAAACATTGTTTTTTACGGAGTGAAAGTTCGGATAAACAAGTTGTCTTCGATAAGGCACGATTAATTCAAGTTATGCAAGGGCTGAAGCCGGACAATATTTTTAACAAAACTGATAAAGATTGATGGAAAAGATTCGCCTCGTAATTTTGTAATGTAATCCACAGAGCATGCTTAAAAACAAAAATCAAAAATAAAAATATTAAAATTATAGGGTTGCGTCATTATTAACAAGTTTAAAGCTAATTGCAAAATCGTGGTTCTGATTACATAAACGACAAAAATGCCTGGACAATTCCGCCTCCGCCAAGCTATTGCCTGTCACCTACATAATTTAAACAAATATTGTAATAACTCTATTATATAGTTAGTATGTAACACATTGTTAAAAGCTGATGTTTAAAAGAATGGCCCCGAGTTTCTTGCCCGTTCTTCTCGCAGTGGCTCTATACAATTTATTTGCTGAACGTGGCAGTACAATGTAGAATATTTCAATACTAAAATTTGTAATTGACCTTCATAAGAACGTCGTAGACGCCTAAATTGAGTAAATGATTTTGACTTTGACTTTGAGTCTTGTTTAAGAATTAATTCCAAAAACCGTTTTGTATTGGAATTGTTATTTTGACATTTAGGTATAAAATTAATAATAAATCGAAAACCAGAAGCATCGATATTAGGCTCAGCAATATGCACACAAATTTCACCGAGTTCACCTCTTAAGTCTCCTGTGTATTGATTTTATCTGGTATTGCAAAGAAAGAGTCTGAAACTCAGTGGACTAGGTTAACAACTGGGCCCCAATTCTCTTAGCTATTGACCAAACGCCACACTACTGCGATGCTTCTGCGATCGAACTGCTGTTAATGTCAAATTTGGTAGACTGCTAATTCTGGCTCCTAATCGCGGTTGTATAGCAATCGCGTCGCTATCATATGGCTGTGCTATGGCTTGCAAATGTTGCCACTGAAATAATAATGGAATCTTCATCAATCAAGCATCAGTCAAAACATCGATACAGTGGTTTTCTAGGAAACAATACATTAAATAAATGTATATAAATCATTTAGCTATGTTTATATCCGAAATCCTATAAAATAGTTTATGCCACTGTAGCAACGCAATCGCAACAGAATAGCTTAGAGCATACCAAATGTGTCAAAAACTATTGATAGCAAGCCACTGACTTGCGATTGAACCTATATAGCGGGCAGACTACGGATACTGTCAAAACTACAATTTTCATGCAATTAGGTTGCGTTAACGCCGTTCAATAGCTAAGAGAATCGGGCCCTGGACAGCACTAGATATATAGACATATCATAAATCAATCATATTTATAAACACAGAAACATAACGCCTACCGACCAAGGATCAATCGTGCCCTTTTATTTCTCCGCTACATTATTAGTTATTACAGTATCACAGTACGCTATTGTTCCACAGTGTAACCACCAATAATTGGAACCAATCAGCTAATGGTATTGGACAAAAAACTCGAAACCTTGCGCACGGGCCTACTTCCTGCTGCCGTGAAATTGTGTACTGATTTTAATATTCGAACATAACTTAACTTTTGAAGCAGTGATGGCTCAGTGGCATTGGCTATGGACTGCCGCGCAGCAGGTCCCATAGTTCGAATCCCGCCCAGAGCTTCAGCTGCACCGCATGGTGGAAGGGCATTTTGCGAATGCCCGCCTGGCTAGCGACCACCCTTAAGTAGAAAATCTGTCGCCAAGCACCTAACGGTGTGTTCCGGCAGCAGTCCTTGAGAGCCAGTGAAATAACAGGCAAAATGAGACTTAACAGGTATGTCTCAAGGTGATGGGCGCAGTGCAGTTCGTCACTTGTGATGAAATGCATCTGTTATAGGCAGAGGATACCGCTTAACATCAGGTGGGCCTCGCGCTTGTTCCTTCACAATAACATAAAAAAAAAAAAAAAAAAAACGATTATAGCTCCGTGATGGTTTGTATTGAAGTGCAGAGGGTTTCAACCATTTGCCAAGCTTTTAAAGGTATAAATTTACGAGAGGAAAAATTATAGTCATGTGCAGGATTCGAACCCGCGCGTCCACCCCTATATGGGCATGGTCTGACCATTGAAGCTAACATTACAATGACTCATAGCTCAATTTTTTCCTATCGTTCTTTAACCATCGTATGGGGATAGAGCGACATCTATAGTTCAAACCACGTTGTACTACAAACAAAAAAAACCTACCTACCATCGCACCGCCACGAGATGTTCCGATCACCATTACGCTGCGATCTCTTTCACTCTCTCAAACAAAACGATCCACACATCTCGCTCATCCATTTCATTGTGCGAACATCCTAAGATTAAACAAAATGACGATATAACTATTTCAATAACTTGTTCAAATCGACTATTTTAATAATAAAACAATACACTTTTTTTATCTCTCACAGTGCCTGTGTAATTAGTGCAGTGTCTAAAGACACAGGAAGGCATATTGTCCTCAACTTTTTCCTAAAAAACACGATTAGCGGCAACGTATTCACCGGACGCTCGGTAGTGCAAGACTGGTAGCGACTACGGTAATTACCTTGCATTCATCTAGTAAATATGGGGAGTTCTGGGGGCCAACTCACACCTCTTATAGTAATAATAATAATAATTTAATCTTACTGCAAAATTTTATACCTCCACGTCAATTAAGCAATCTTACAAACAGTAATAGAATCGCTCGTCGTTTTGATGACGTCATAAGAAATTGATTACTCTTTTCGCGAACTCTGACGTACGAACTATTACTGTTCCAGCGACAAATCCGTCATGTTTATCTATCTTAAAAAAGTTACTTTCTAGCAGCGGAATTAAACTTGATTTTGGGTATTTTACGATAAAAATGGGTTTAATTCATGTGTAAATTACGCGCAATGTTTTTATTTCTATAATTCTTTAAAATAAACGCGAAATATTATTTGAAACTAAAAAATTTGGAGACAGCTGTTGAGCAGCATACAACGTCGTAAAACTACGGTAAATCCGTTCCATAACATCGTAGTTCGAACAGCGCGAGCGGGATGACGGTATATTATACACATCTTGTATCTCGCTTGCACATCCGTGATACGTATTTCATTCGTTCTTTAAGCAGGATCAAACCAATATTGCTTTATGCGGTTGTGGGTCGGTGATAGTGTGTCTACGAATGATTATTTTAAGCATGAAACAAAACGCTCCTTTTTATGATGGTTTCATAAAAGGTGGGAGTTGGCGCCCTGGTAGTAACCACGCCTGTATTCTCCCAATGTTATCCAGTGTTACCTAAACCTATACAGTAATTACAGTACTTAAATATACACAAAAAGTCAAACTTATCTACAGTTTCGAACACACAAAACCACAAGCATTGCATTCAATATTTTTTGCACTAATAAACCAGTCTGTCAATACAAAAAGTCACCAGACATTCACGATCGTAGATAAAGCAGTGACTATTACTTAACTGCGGCGTGTTACTGGTATTACTATAATTATATCGAGCCTTGTGACTCACACGTCAGAATGTGGACCCCAACTTTTTACAGGTGTACAGGTATTTAGGGGTCAGCGAGTGTTTGCCAAGATTAATAAAGTATTTTATACCACACCCACTCAGAAAAGGTCTCATTACTCAACAAAATCACAAATACACGATAGGAAAAGTTTAAGTCATGTGCGGGATTCGAACCCGCGTCCATCCACTCCTTGAGCCGGAGTATGCTCTAACCAATTGAGCTAACATGACATGACGTTATGACTCGAATCTTTCCTATCCTTCTTTAACCATCGTATTGGGATGGAGCGAAATCTATAGTACCACTTGCGTTGTACTACAAACAAGACCAATTTTGCAATTGGTTTTATACTTGTAAATGATGACGCAACCTTAAAATTTTAATATTGTTAGGTGTTATTGCAAACCTAACAATATTAAAAAAAGGTCTCATTACTCGTTCAAAAACATGTTATAAAGTTCGTAATTATTCCCTTATAAATGTACGGCGGGGAAAGTTATATGGATTTTCATTCCTTCACTCCGTAGCAGTGAAGGAATGTTGTATGTAAATCCATACCTGCCCTGGTAGCGTTCTTTTGTTTTTAACTGCTTACATAAAAAAATTCAATCTCAAAAAGTTTTGGTATCAAATAATTAGAAAAAAGAGGTGTGATTTTTATTTGTACTTTTCAATGAAAGGAGGTTGACAACCTTTTTTTGCACTACGAGAAAAAAAGCGCGGCAATTTGTTATGTTTGTTTAAATTTTGTTTTTTTTATTAAATTGATATTTTAACAGTACGCTTTTAATTATTCTAAATAATTTTCCAAAATGTCATCTGATAGTGAAAGTGGCAATTTTATGATGATGACGCCACCAGAATTAAGAAATGCGGTTCAAGAAGTCATAAATAACTTACTGCCTGAGAAGTCTCGAGGTAAGTACGAGAAAACGTATAATGATTTTATTTACCTTGTAGGTGTAGTATAAAGCACTATGTATCGCTCGGGAGAAAGTTCTATTTCTGTTCTCGAGTTGAAAATGGATAGATTCATGCGTTACTTTGCGGAAATCCATATTTAATAATAGCAACTATAGTAAAAATATTTTAAGAAAACATTAAATTATTATTGTAATAAAACACTTGACATATGTAAAAAAAAAATCCAGTATACGATACCGCCTAATTTTTCTGTTAAGCAGGCATGACGTCACAAACGCCACACAATTTTATATTGCACGGAACACTGTTCACTGAATTCTATTACTATCCCGACATTTTTTTTATTGAATCCCAAATTTTAATCGTCCATCTTAATTGACCGCGTGCGGGATGTGACGACGCCAAATTCCACATGTTTTTTTTAAACAAAATTGTTTTATTTCTCTTTTTTATCCAAAGTAGGGACTACCTGTGCGGTGTCTCGGCTTTGATCTTTTTTTTTGGAGCAGTTTCTTTTGCATCTCGTGCTAACTTTTTTAACCAAGTTAAAAAATGGAGGAAGTTTGGCTGTATTTTTTTGTGTGTTACCTCATAAGTATCATAACTCATACAGGTTGTACCCATTTTGATATATTTTAAAGCTGGTGCTTGTCATGTCATGTGTCATTCAAATTTGAATGAGATGTGACGAGAAGTATTGTTTTTTTTTTAATTGCTGATAGGTAAGCATTTGACCAATCTCACCTGAGCAGTGATGGCTCAGTGGCATTGGCTATGGACTGCCGTGCAGCAGGTCCATGGTTCGAATCCCGCCCAGAGCTTGAGCTTCACCGCATGGTGGAAGGGCATTTTGTGAATGCCCGCCTGGCTAGCGACCACCCTCAAGTAGAAAGTCTGTCGCCAAGCACCTAACAGTGTGTTCCGGCTGCAGTCCTTGAGAGCCAGAAAAATTACAGGCTAATGAGACATAACAACTGGACGTCTCAATGTGACGGGCACAGTGCAATTCGACGCTGACGAAATGCGTCTGTTATAGGCAGAGGTGAGTCCACTTAACATCAGGTGAGCCTCGGGATTGCTCCGTCACAATAACAAAAAAAAAAAAAAAAAAAAAACTGATGGTGAGTGATGATGTGGTCGATGGTGTTAACAGACCCTAGAATAACTGGCTCTCAAGGACAGCGGCCGGAACACAATTATCCTTAATAATGCTTATTTTATATTTGAAGCCGTTTTTTTTTGTTAATGTTTTAATTATCAGTATATAAAGGTGAAAATACTGATTTAGCAATTCTAAGGACGGACGGACAGACCACCGAAACTTAATACTACTGTTTTCTAGTATAGAAACGAAAAAAAACAGCAACAAATACATTTTACGACGAAACTGGTCAGGTAGTCACTATAAAAACAATGGAATTCGGGTTAGTTAAAACCTGCACGTGGTCACTTAAGATGGAATTTCAAATATGGAATGTAACAAAAAACAACACGGCTTAATAATTGGGTCATGCGTCAGTGTTCCGTACAAAAGATCATAAAGGATGCAGTAATTACAGGTAGAAATAAAAGATTTAAAGAACTACTATCTATTTAAAGAAATGCTTCTTAAAATAGATTGAAGCAGTGATGGCTCAGTGGCACTGGCTATGGACTGCCGCGCAGCAGGTCCATGGTTCGAATCCCGCCCAGAGCTTGAGCTTCACCGCATGGTGGAAGGGCATTTTGCGAATGCCCGCCTGGCTAGCGACCACCCTCAAGTAGAAAATCTGTCGCCAAGCACATAACGGTGTGTTCCGTCAGCAATCCTTGAGAGCCAGTGAAATAACAGGCAAAATGAGACTTAACAACTGTCTCAAGGTGATGGGCGCAGTGCAGTTCGTCACTTGTGATGAAATGCATCTGTTATAGGCAGAGGATACCGCTTAACATCAGGTGGGCCTCGCGATTGATCCATCACAATAACATTAAAAAAAAAAAAAAAAAAAAAACGATAGAAATGTCTTTTCAGATCCAAAATGTTGAATTCTAATGATGTTGAATTCCGTATTGTTGACTCCTATAATATTAAATATATAAAATTTTGAGTTTCCAAATATGAAAGTCCGTTGAGCTAGGTCATGCGTTAGTATTCCTTACAATCATTCAGGATAGTTCATGATAATTTACAGGTAGGAATGCCTCTTCAGGTCCAGATTGTTGAATTCCCACAATGTTCAATTCTAATAATGTTGAATTCCGTATTGTTGACTCCTATAATGTTGAATTGGCAAAATTTTGAGTTCAGAAATATGGAAGTGTCAAAACGTTGAGCTAGGTAATGCGTCAGTATTCCGTACAATAATTCTGGATAGTTCATAAAGTATGCAGATATACTTTACAGGTAGAAATGCCTCTTCAGATCCAAAATGTTGAATTTATTAAAGTTTTTTTTTCCCGTATAGTTGACTCCTATAATGTTAAATGGCCATAATTTTCAGTTCCGGACAATGGGAGTCCCAAAACGTTGAGCTAGGTCATGCGTCAGTATACTGTAAAATCGTTCAAGATAGTTCATAAAGGATGCAGAGATAATTTACAGATATATATACCTCTTCAGGTCCAGAATATTGAATTCATATATTGTAGAGTTGGCATAATTTGGAGTTCTGTAATGTTGAAGTCCCAAAACATTGCCCTAACAATAATTCCCAAAATGAATAGATTCAGGCGTTACTTTGCGGAAATCCATTTTTATAAAACAAATATTTTAAAAGTATTTTAAGAAAACATTTAATTAACTATTTACTAAAACACTTAAAAAACTTTATAAAAATGAGATAAATCGAGTGACAATTCCGCCTAATTTCCTGTTAAGCCGACGTGACGTCACAAACGCCACGCAGCCAAACCGGAAGAGTATTCGACGTGTTTCGCTTTTAAACGAAGCAAAATCAGTCTCGATCGTGCGCTCGTAGAGTCAAGACCTCCTGAGGACAAGACTCTCCATACGGCAAAACGTTGAGCTAGGTAATGCGTCAGTATTCCGTACAATAATTCTGGATAGAGTTCATAAAGTACGCAGATATACTTTACAGGTAGAAATGCCTCTTCAGATCCAAAATGTTGAATTTATTAAAGTTTTTTTTTCCGTATTGTTGACTCCTATAATGTTAAATGGCCATAATTTTCAGTTCCGGACAATGGGAGTCCCAAAACGTTGAGCTAGGTCATGCGTCAGTATACTGTAAAATCGTTCAAGATAGTTCATAAAGGATGCAGAGATAATTTACAAGTAGAAATACCTCTGCAGGTCCGTTTTTTTTTTTTTTTTTTTTTTTTTTTTTTTTTTTTTTATGTTATTGTGACGTATCAAGCCCGAGGCCCACCTGATGTTAAGTGGACTAACCTCTGCCTATAACAGACGCATTTCGTCAACGACGAATTGCACTGTGCCCGTCACACTGAGACGTCCAGTTGTTAGGTCTCAATAGCCTGTAATTTTTCTGGCTCTCAAGGACTGCTGCCGGAACACACCGTTAGGTGCTTGGCGACAGATTTTCTACTTGAGGGTGGTCGCTAGCCAGGCGGGCATTCGCGGCAGTCCATAGCCAATGCCACTGAGCCATCACTGCTTCAAAAATATTGAATTCATATATTGTAGAATTGGCATAACTTGGATTTCTGTAATGTTGAAGTCCCAAAACATTGCCCTAACAATAATTTTCAAAATGTTAAAGTCAATAGGGTGGCGGTGCAGTAATCCTTATACTTTTCGTAACAGGGAGACGCAGGTAGAGACGGAGAAATCAAAGAACGTTTAGAATACTTTTTAACATTATTATATCACATGCTCTGCGGATTACATTACAAAATTACAAATCTATACGAGAAAAAAAATTATAGTCATGTGCGGGTTGTCGATTGCATCATCATTAACAAGTTTAAAGCTAATTGCAAAATTAGTCTTGTGTATTAAAACAATACCTATTCCGAGCCAGGAGCGCCCGCCGATAGGTGTTTGGCGACAGATTTTCTACTAGACAAGCAATTCGAAACATGCTCTTCCACCATGCGGTGACACTCAAGCCGGCGTGCCAATCGAACCATGGTACTGCAGCTGCAGTCCATAGCTGTTACCGCCATCGTTGCTTCAAAACTGCTCTCATTACGTATTTATACTTCGTCCTAGAAAGGTTGTCGCCTGTTACAACGCTGTACATTTATCTCGTTGTTATATAAAGTAACAATAAACATAATAAAATACCAATAAAATTCCAAACAATTTCAGACCGGCTCGACCGGTTATGTAAAAATCATTGGCAACGTTTTGTAAGTAGCGACCGTTCGTTATTTTATTATTGTTCGCACATGTGTCAATACTGTGTACATTTTGTAAATACATAGTTGTGTCTTCATTAAATCATATTACAATGTGGTGTATGTGATATCTGGTATTTTAAACTTCCAAAACGGATTTTCTCAATGCGACTGTATGTTTCATTATTTTATTAAAAAAATGATTTTTTTTTTAATGCTTGATAGTTTAGCCTTTGACCATTATCTCACCTCATGGTAAGTGATGATATGGTCGAAGATGTTGTTCAGACTAACCTAGAATGACTGGCTCTCAAGGACAGCTGTCGGAACACACCGTTAGGTGCTTGGCGACAGATTTTCTACTTGAGGGTGGTAGCTAGCCAGGCGGGCATTCGCAAAATGCCCTACCACCATGCTATAACGACTGCCATCCTAAGACAGCAACCGGGACCGACGGCTTAACGTGCCCTCCGAAGCACGGAAACGCTCAGTAGTAATGTCACTGGCGGTCACCCATCCAACTCATGACCGCGCGCGACGTTGCTTAACTTTGCTGATCGGTTGAGAACAGTTAAGTAAACTTTGCTACGAGCGCTTCAAAATTTGTCTAAGTTCTTTATTTTTGCAATCGTGAATTACCACCACGACACTCACGCACGTTCACAAATTGTTCTACTACTACAAAATGTATTCAACTTTACAGTGAGATCCATGATCTTCCCGGAAGACATAGTTCTGCTGCATATGCAGTTCGTAAGATAAGACAGTTAACAGACGTAGCTACTGCTCGCCTAGTTTATTTCGCGTACTTCCACAGTATTATGTCGTATGGTGTATTGCTGTGGGGAGCTGCTGCTGAGATAGAGACAATCTTTATCATACAAAAGCTTGCAATTCGAGCCATATATGAAATGGATTCTTGGGAATATCTAGGGGACCTTTTTAAAGAAATTAATATTTTAACTTTACCAAGTCTGTATATATTTGAAAATATTATGTGTGTTCTTTAAAAAAAAATTGTAAATTTAAATTGAACAGTGACAATCACGATTACAACACTAGAAATAAAGATAAAATAGCGGTGCCTATATAGGATAGTTCTTATCCAACTGCGAAAAAAGAGGTTATTGTTTTTGCGCGATAACCGACATAAGCGCGTGGAGCCGCAGCCGGAAATCTAGTACCTTATACAAAAAGTACGGATATCATCCATAGTCGAAAACAGCAAAACAAGATGTTAGAAAGCTGTGACCTAATAACCTAACAAAGGGATGCAGCGGCGCCTTTCACTTGATTGTAAATTAAAACCATTCATTGCGATCTTATGTTTATTTAATTAACACGTAAAGCTTTTGATGATAATTAAGAAGATATGTACACATCGTAAAAAAAATATCGATAATTTTTTCACTTTCATAATGATTATTAATATTATGTCATCATCACTGAAAACGAGTTTGTTACGAAATAACATTATGTTTATATTTGTATAGGTAATCATTTAAGAGCGAGTAGTCAGTTTAGAGTTTATTAATAGTATACAAGTTATTACACAGTGTAATAAACGATTTACCTCACACCCTACATTGAGTACGCCTAACAAATATTCAGTCAAATCCAACGCATCTATCTATATTATCTATTCATAGAGATACAATGACGCACGGTGCGCGAGATATTGAGTAGAATCTATTGGAGAAGGCAGAACAGATTTCTTAGACGATAAGCTAACTAAAATAATCGGAATATCTGGACGCGTTTTTAGAGGACACAAAATGTCATAAACACAATCGAATCAACGCCACTGTTCTGTCGTTAAAAATCACCTAACAGTATATTTGTTTGTTTCAGATTTAAATCTTCTAACAGAAAATGCTACTGGTCAAGTGATACAAAACCCAAAATGGCATCAATAAGTAAAAGGACAAAAATCGCCATAGTGCTACTAATAATAAACTTCATTTGTGTTAAAAGTGACAATGAAAGTGAGGACGAATTAAATTTAGACGATTCAAAGACTGATCCAATTCTAAACGACACAGGAGACGTGATCGAAGATACTGATATACAAAACTACGAGAGGCTGGACAACGTAGAGAGAGAAGTTACCGATACAGTTCAAACTACGACCAGCGGACCTGATTACAACGATTCACGAGAAGTGAACGATAGCGCAACAATTATAGACGCAACAGAAGTGACAGAGGACTACACATTGTCTATGACTGACAATAATGTTTATAAACATAGAGACGCAGCGGAGGATATTTATTCAAGCGACAATGATGAGAAGGTTAGTATGTATAAACATTTGTAATGATCCAATATGATTACAGAAATCACTTTTGTCTATCTGTCCTATTTAGGTTTGCTAACACTGAGACCCTTTATGTAACTCTCCATCATCTTAAAAAAAGACAGTAACCGCGAGCAGAAAGAATTACGGTTAATGACCTCGATCACTCGTACAATCGAGTCAATGACCGTAATTGCGCAAGTGAAAGTGCAATAATGGCGTTGTATTACATCTCTTTGTCGGTTTGGTTGTAATACAAAGATACTATATATATAACGCGCTCGCTACACGCTTCAACAGCGGAATCTTAACTGTGCTTGGTGCATCTGCAATTGCTTCAAAAAGGGCAGAAGATACGTGTGTTTTTTTACACAAAAACTGTGAATACGTCCAATGACTCCTTACTGACTCCTGAAGTAATATGTTTATAACTAAAAACGTGGTCAAGGGAAGTAAGCAGGTAAGATCTAAAATAACAACTGAGTGCTTAGGGATTGATTTTCAAATTCTGGATAACAGCAAACGCTCGAACACCGCGCAGAATTCCTCGCATGGTCATATCTGAGGAGGTACTTATTTCTCCCAAAAATATCACCAGTAAAATGAACCACCTAATGTAAGCCTCCCGAGATTTCTGCAAACGTATCCCATAATTCGAGGTTACGTAATCACCTTAGATATCATTCATTATGCGTCGAAATAACTGGTTTGAATTCGAAGGACCAAATGTCACTTCTTATATATTTTTTGTTTGTTGGTTGCAACAGGTTGTTCGCATTTTATAAAATGTAAAGGAGAAAAAAGATCAAATAGCATAAAATATCAAAAAACTGGCCAAGTGCGAGTGGGGCTCGCGCACGAAAGGTTCCTTAACTAAATATTCTGTGAATAGTAAAAGCGTCTACCTGTCACCGTTATTAGTATCGAGCAAGAAACGGTAAAATAATCAAGTTTCTTGTATGGGATTATGTAATTATATTATTTTATTTTTAGTATTTGTTGTTATAGCGACAATAGAAAATATTATCTGTGAAAACTTCAACTGTCTAGCTATCACCGTTCTTCAGATACAGCCTGGCGACAGACGGACGGACAGCGAAGTCTCAGTAATAGGGTCCCGTTTTCACCTACTAAAAATGGACTCACTTAGTTTATAAGATAAAAAACCATTCTCAAACAAATTAATCGATAGGAAGATGATAAGTACACTTTATAAACAATATTAATATTGCAGAGCGAGACGACATCGCAAGCGGTGACGCGAGCGATGGATGACGGCCCAGAAGAACAAATACGAGAGAGGAACGAGATGGACATACCGGGACAAAGGAGCCTTAAGTCTGATAATGATAACTGTAAGTAATAAAAAAATTAACAGACGGCGAATTTACTTAGCATTCCATGGATTCACCGTGCGGGTGCCGGATCCATAGCATTGTAGAGGAAGGGGCCCAAGGCAAGGTGCCTGGAACTTGCAACCCAGTGAGTAAGGTTAAGGGGCCCCTTTATGATGCATCAATGCTCACTTTCACTGCTCGAGCCTCCTCTCCTGCCCAACCAAATTTAATAAGATCCTACTAATGCCGCCTTGGATACACGTTCTAGGATAGAAGTTACGGTTGTTCTTGACCGGCCAAGGTTTTTTAGTAGGTTATATAGGGATTTCCCTTGCTCCGACTTCTACAGCATATAAATTAACCACACAACTGTTTTTGATTATTTCATTTGTTAGGTCATAATATTTGTTAGTTTTTTTTGTGTGGTCTTTAGGTATGTTTGTTTCCCACGGCACAGTAAGTTCTGTAAGTACTATGTGTTTTAGATTCTTTGAGTATAGAAATATATCTGGTCTGGATGACGAAGCACCAACAGCCTCAGGAATATCTCTATAATCTTAAGGCTAGAGAGAGTGCACGTAAGCCTTTCCATACAAACGTAGGGTCGTCATATTTTAAATACCAAGTGTTCAAACTCAGTTAAATTTTGCATGCATATCCTTGAACCTAATATGCCAGTTTTTCGTTTTCTCATTTATTTTACCCCTAAAAATGAATATAAGAATTCTCATACAAAACTATTTAGTCGAATATTTTTGAAAATTAACGAAAAACTGGCAAACCTGGAGCATATATTTTAGACCACTTTGCACGGGTATTTAAGAAAAAATATTAATTGAAATACATAAAAAGTAGTTATTGTGACATAACTGTAATAGTTAGACATATGGTATTGCGGACTTATTTGTAGATATTGATGTCCTCTATAAAATTGTAGTACATCACTTTGCTCTATTGTCAACAATTTCCGCAGCGTACGCGATATAACTATTTATTAAAAACTTTTTTCACACGTTGGTTTACATTATCGAAGTTTTCATACGGATCCCTACGTTTTTGAAAATATTTAATAGCCTATGTTCATCAGCGATGGTGTAGGATTGTAATGAGAATTATTCAAATCGGTCCAGCAGTTTTTAAGTGTATTCGTTACATACAAAAATACAAATATTTCCTCTTTATATTAGTATACATTATTAATACGTACACGATTAGCATGCGCCAATCCTGCTAAAATAATCATTTATGTAATTATTAACCCGAAACTGGTCGGAATCTATCCGGTAAATAAAACGTGAGTCACAGCCGGGTGCCTTTTTGTTTTTTTAGCTGGTAGGTTAGCCTTTAACTACTACTGCACCTGATGGTAAGTGATGATGTGGTCGAAGATGTTGTTGTTCAGGCTAGCCTAGAATTCCTGGCTCTCAAGGACAGCCGCCGGAACACACCGTTAGGTGCATTGCGACAGATTTTCTACTTGAGCTAGCCAGGCCGGCATTCGCAAAATGTCCTACCATCCACCGACGGTTTAACGCGCCCTCCGAAGCACGTGCACGCTCAGTAGTAATGTCACAGCGGTCACCCATCTAACTCCTGACCGCGGCCGACGTTGCTTAACTTTGCTGATCGATTAAGAACGGCTAAGCAAACTAAGCATTTATTTATGAAGCAATGATGGCCGAGCGGTAATAGCTATGGACTGCCGTGCCGCAGTACCCTGGTTCGAGCCCCACCGCCGGCTTGAGCTTCACCGCATGGTGGAAGGGCATTTTGCGATTGCCCGCCTGGCTAGCTACCACCCTCAAGTAGAAAGTCTGTCGCCAAGCACCGAAAGGTGTGTTCCGGCAGTAGTCCTTGAGAGCCAGTGAAATTACAGACACAATGAGACTTAACAACTATGTCTCAATGTGACGGGCGCAGTGCAATTCGTGACTTGTGATGAATTGCAACTGTTATAGGCAGAGGTTAGTCCACTTAACATCATGTGGGCCTCGAGCTTGTTCCATCACAATAAAATAAAAAAAAAAAAAAAGCTACGGGCGCTTCAGATTCGCCTATTTAGTTATACTGTTTAATTTTGTCAAAGCACAGACACTTCGCGACCTAACCTCGAAACGGCAGCGTTAACAACCTGCAGTTGTGTTTATGTTTATTTTGATCATTATCGGATACAGTCAAGTGTTTCTGCGGTTCTTTTATTTATCATAAAAATGCGGTCGTGAACCTATTTCCTTTTATGAGTTTAAAGGTTCAAGGACTGTCTCGTACACGGTCACGCGTGTGATGTCATTTATGACTTGGTTTCGTTTTAAAAACAATATACTTTTCACTTCTCATGCTCGTAAAATGCTTGTTTATCCCCGTTGTCGCCGGGCAAAAACAGCTTTTTAGGCTCTAGTGCATAAAAGAATGTTTTTAAGCACAAGTGCATAAAAGTGATTGTTTTATTTAAATTTGTCTAATGAGGTTGAGTGTCTAATATATTTCATCCGGTAAGTTTGCTTGGGTCTTTCATAATACCCATACATCAGGGTTATTATTAAGTATCTAGACCAATATATATATCGGGCCTTAAACACCTGATGTATGGATTTGAAAGACCCAGGCATATATTATTTGGTTGAAACAATGACACTCAAAATAGAACATTGTGAAAATGTCAGGTTGACTTTAAAATGAAGAAATATTATTGATTCATATCCTCGAAATTGAAGTGAAAACTTGAATATATAACTCGTGCACAAAACCCATTTTAGCCATGATTTAATATCAACTCCTCGGACATTCTCATACTGTCATACTATCTCCTCAAACGCATCGGCTAAAATGACTTGTTTTCTCACTCGTTGTGCAATCTACCAATTTCAACTCACAAGCTTGGAAAGGAGTTTTTATCATTCGAATTCTGTGTTGAAAAGTTATTTTCATCCGCTACCGTGGAAAACGCTTTTATAAATCCAACCTCTATAAAATATTGAGAAAAAAATTAATTAGACAAAATACTACCTTATCTTATATCAATTTTAAATGTGACTATAATTTAATACAAATGTAATAAAGAGGTTACCGTTTAACTTGTTTTAACATGATAACAAAAAAATTCAGACTGCCTTATACCTAACTTGCAACTGAGACAAATGCTTCGCAAGCCTATAAAACCCATTATAAGCTTCTCACTTATGTTTTTTTAACTAATGAAGAAGGTTCAAGGTTGAAAAAGAAGGGGGAAGTGGGGCATTGTGTTGTTTCTTTTTGTTTTTATTGCGGGTAATTTATTTCTTTGTTAATATGAAGGTTTAAGGTTACCTTACTCCGCCGGGGTCGACCTCTGTCAAGGATTCTTTCTTGATTCATAAAAACCGATAACTGAATTTGTCGGTAATTTTTTTTCCTTAGCAAATGAGCTACGCGATTTTGTGTATTTTTAGGGTTCCGTGTGAAAAGGGCATATCGCCAAATGTCCTCTGGCTCGTAAATGGAATTAGCTTATCTGAAATTTAACTACTTATAAAATAAGATAACCAATTACATTAATTTAAAAAGGTGAATTAGTTAATGAATTTTGGAAATGTTTGAAAATTACAGGCACATGAGACCTAACAACTGTACGTCTCAGTGTGACGGGCACAGTGCAATTCGTCGTTGACGAAATGCATCTGTTATAGGCAAAGGTTAGTCCACTTAACATCAGGTGGGCCTCGGCTTGTTCCGTCACAATAACATAAAAAAACCAACGTACTTAGGAAATGTACGTATTTCTTAGGAATTGTAAGCGACTCCGAGATTTTAATAGGCAATATATTATAATAACTTATGCTTTATGTGAATAAAAACAATTAAACACGTTTGTAGACTGATATTAGAATTTAAATTAGTCTAAAACAAGTTTTAATCGGTAATCTAGGGCAAAGACATATAAATGTGCGACTGGGAGCGAAGCGAGGAGGAGCGGTAGGTTATAGTTGACCACATAACCGCGAGCCGAGCGAACGAAGCGAGCGTGCCGCGGCAGCGGTCGGATATGCGCCAGAAATATTATGTCACTTATACATGAAGAATTTAAAACATTTCCGTTTGTTACTTAGGAAATGTATGAATTTCCTAGAAGTGCATTGTACAAAATAAACTATAGATTTCCTATCTATTTTAGGAATTATACACATTTCCAAGGAATCGTATACAAAGCCAGATTAGGTACATATTTTTTCGTTAACAAATATATCATGAAATGGTAGCTGAATAATGTTCCTATCTTAATAATGTGTTATTTTTTTGCCTGATAGGTTACCCTTTCACCACTACACCTGTTGGTAACTGATGATGTGGTCGAAGATGTTGTTCAGACTAACCTAGAATTACTGCCTCTCAAGGACAACTGCCGAAACACACCGTTAGGTGCTTGGCGACAGATTATCTACTTGAAGGTGGTAGCTAGCCAGGAATTCGAAAAATGCCCTAGCACCATACACTCTTACCACCTGGTATAACCTAATTCAAGCATAGCTTCAACCACACATAAAGTACCAGGCTCTCATAACAGTGCAACACGTCTAATTCCAGCCGATCATCTACAACCAGACCCGCGAAGCTTCGATTCCAAACCGCCCCCACTACCAGCAGCTAGCAAGAGCTCAACGCTTCGAGGCTGGCTAGAAGACACCTGGCTCCGACCGCCTGCTGGTATCCTAGTACCTCTGCGGCCTATGGCGTTGAATCGAGCGCTTGAAGTCTGGAAGGATTTGACTGTCGAAGGACTCAATGTGTCCGACATTGTTATCGTTGGCTACGATTCTAATGGTAAGCTTTTAAATTATAATTTTATGCATAAAATAATTTTAACAAAAAAAAACAACTTCAAACATAAAATACGCGTTATTAAGTTTGTATAACTAAAAACTACTCGTCAGATCTCACTAAAATAAAAAAAATAAACTCACCGTGTAAGTGAAGAGACTTCGATAAGTTATTTCAGACATTTGAGTGTTGAAGTCGGTTCCATTTTTTGGTACACATTTTTTTCACCCTTTTTAATGACCCTTGCTACTTACGGGATCGATTGTCATTCACTGTCAATGACCATATCATCAAGATAGGAAAATACTTTTCAGTTATTGGAGTGTAACTCAAAAACGGCTTGACTAATTTTGATGTAATTTAAATGGGATCACACGGCAAGTATCAGCTTTCAAATAAAAAAAAATCATCAAAATCGGTTCACACAATCAAAAGTTCTGAGGTAACAAACATAAAAAACAGAAGAATTGATTAATTACCTCCTCCTTTTTTTTTTATTTCGGTAAAAAATACAGTCAAATTGAAAACCGTTCTGAAGTCGGTTAGAACTATTAGAACTTGTACTTGCTGATCGCAAAGTCGTTTCTAGTTTCTAACTTTTTATATCTACTCGCTGATCGCTCATCGCCGTAGGACGTGTAGCTAATGTTTTTTTTTTTTACAATTAGTGGCTAATGGCAGACCTTTGTCATGTCTGTGAGCATGAGGAAAGCATAGCATATTAGCATTTTAACTATCTGTAAAGCATTTTAACACGACTGCCCAAAACAGGGAGTGTTATGTTCTCCGGGTTCATGTATGTATGTGTTTGTGAGTTTCTTTATTTAACTAAAACTTACAAACGGCTTAACAGATTTTAATGTATGGTATATCATTAGATTCGTCTTCATAACTCAAGTGACACAAGGTACATTAAAAAAAATTAAAAAAAACCATCGGTTTTTAAACGTCATATTGTAATAAAATAAAAATTTCCAAACCCATCGATTAGGGTATCAAAATGAAGAGCTTTAAAAAAAGATTTTATATATATATTTTCAACACCCTTGCTCGTAAAGTGAGCTTTATTCTATCGTTCTTAGGGTCATAAACCGAACTTTAACACCCTCGTGCATAATAATATTATACACTAGTGCGTAATAGAATTATCCCTACAAAGTTAAGTTAGTACCCAACTGCAAATTACATATATGCCAGTAAACAGAGCATTTTCAATTTAACCGGGTAATACAGATTTGTAACATCAAAGAAGTTTATATCTAACAAACCATCAAACATTAGCCACGAGCAAAAAAAAAAAAAAAAACTTTCGCGCTATTTTCATAATTTTCGTATGTTGTTTGTATCGCATTTGTGTAATATATACTTTTTTTTCTCGGGTGTTGAAAAAGTGCGTATGAAACTCGTGAGCAACTTGCTCATTATACACTCGGCTGATTTACTGCAACACACAACCTCGTGTATAAAGAGCCACTTAGCTCATTTGTATCATAATCTACTAAAAACATGCTCCTTTTTTGGGCAGTCGTTTAAATAAATAAGAAAACAAACTAGTAGACTTTAGACGCCATGTTACGAGAATTTTTACTTATCGTACGGGGTAAAATAAACGGCTTGAAAACTTGTTCTACAATATAATCATTGTAGACTGCAATACTTAGCAAAGCAATAGGAAATAACTAACAATAGTTCCTTATAGTTAATAGCAGTTATAAATTATGCTTTTTTGCATCAATTTTAAAAGCGATCGCGTGAGTCTGAGTATAACGGAACGATTCTATATAACTCATTGTAATTATAAAATTGGTAGTATTGTTGATCATATTATGATTATTACTAAGACTCCACTGTCTGTCTGTCTATCACCAGTTTTTTAGTTTAATGTTATAGTGATGGAACAAGCTCAAGGCCCGCCTGATGTTAAGCGGACTAACCTCTGCCTTTAACATGCATTTCGTGATTCGTCACAAGTCACGAATTGCACTGCGCCCCTCACCTTGAGACATAGCTGTTAAGTCTCATGTGCCTGTAATTTGCGCATTCCCGCCTGGCTAGCTACCATCCTCAAGAAGAACATCTGTCGCCAAGCACCAAACGGTGTGGTCCGGCAGCTGTCCTTGAGAACCAATAATTCTAAGACTCATAGGCAGTCCAAATGCTCCAGCCCACTACCAGTTGGCAGCGTGCCCAGCATGTTGGCAGCATTGCCACGTTGAATTGCTATGCTTATTCTTGATGTCATATATCTTAATTATTTTTTATATTAACGATTTACATTTCTTTTTGTAACGATACGACATTTTATCGATACCAAATACTTGAATTATAAAATACGTGTACGTCAATCACTAATATAAAAGCTCGTAAACTATCTCAAACTAATCAAACCAACAGCACGTTTTTAAGCACGTGTTAAAGCGTGTAATAGCTCGTTTACAGCGTGCCATAAAACAGCACGTGCTACTAGCTAACGTTATTATTAAGCGTATATTAAAGATTTACAACGATGGTGCAATTAAATGGTAAATTTTTTAAATGAAGTAGCGTTAATTTGTAACGGTAAACTTAATCTTAAACGTCGTTTAAAAAATATATTTGAAAAGGCAGTTCGAAGATTAAATATCATAATAATTAATTTTATGTACCACGTTTTTTTTACTGGATCATCTGATTTTGATGCTTTAGGGTACCGTATAAGAACCATATTACCGAGCCTTGGCTGTAGGTGCATTTGTGATGAATCTTTGGAACCATTTTGTTTTTTTTTATGCTTGTTAGGTTAGCCTTTGACCACTATCTCACCTCGTTGTAAGTGATGATGTGGTCGAAGATGTAGTTCAGGCTAACCTAGAAGTACTGGCTCTCAAGGACAGCTGCCGGAACAGACCGTTAGGTGCTTGACGATTTTCCACTTGAGGATGGTAGCTAGCCAGGTGGGCATTCGCAAAATGCCCTACCACCATGCTATAACGACTGCCATCCTAAGATAACAACCGGGACCGACGGCTTAACGTACCCTTCGAAGCATGTGCACGCTCAGTAGTAATGTCACTAGCTGTCACCCATTCAACTCATAAAAGACGGACGTTGCTTAACTTTGCTGATCGGTTAAGAACAGCTAAGCAAACTTCGCTACGAGCGCTTCAAAACTAGATATTAACTTATTAGGAACCGGCTATATAGGACGCGTGGTAGGAACCCGCGTTATATTTACTGGAAAGATTCCGACCAGTTTCGGACTGTTTTGAAGTCCTTAGTCTGGGAGTCGACGAGCATGGCTCTGTCTGTTCCGGGTCAGCTGCATTTGTCAAATGGTCGTCAGAACTGTCACTAGATAGTTAGTCTTGTTTGTAGTACAACGTAAGTGGTACTATAGATGTCGCTTCATCCCAATACGATGGTTAAAGAACGATAGGAAAGATTTGAGTTATGACGTCATGTCATGTTAGCTCAATTGGTTAGAGCATACCCCGGCTAAAGGGGTGGATGGACGCGGGTTCGTATCCCAAACATGACTTAAAAATATTTCCATCGTATATTAGTAATTTTCATTTTTCCTCTCCTAAATTTGTAATTTTATCATGATCAGATACTATTATATAATCATACATCATTCAAATGAGCGTAGCAATTTGAAACCAATAAACAAGACGTGCTCAGCGATTCGCCGAATACGTCTCTTCAATATCTGTCGCCACGCTCCGAATACAAAACAGCCTGTATATAATCACTATTGTCTGTATGCAGACGGTTTTCCTGAACCGAGGGGGTTCCCTATGACAGCTTCATCTTCAATATATCATTTTTTAGAAGCGCTCGTAGTGAAGTTTGCTTAGCCGTTCTTAACCGATCAACTAATTAAATATTTTAAGAGGCCTTTTACATTATGCAGCCCTCTCACTCGCACTTTTAAAGATAATTTCAAATATCAACAATATGGTTTATATTTTTTAAAATGTGGTCAATCATTATTTCGCTGCATGCAACTATAGATGTTCTCTACTAGTTTTCATTTTGATATCTGTAATGGGGGATCCAAAACGCGTAATTTAGTTATTTTAAATTTTGGGCCTCTAATTCTAAATGGACTCAACATGTAACAAAGTAAAAATATGTTGAGAACATCTATAGTTGCATGCAGCGAAATAATGAATGACCACATTTTAAAAAATATAAACCATATTGTTGATATTTGAAATTATCTTTAAAAGTGCGAGTGATAGGGCTGCATAATGTAAAAGGCCTCTTAAGCCACTTATCTTCTCGTATCTGTAAAAAAAGTCTTGTAACGAGTAGTAGCATTTTTTAATTAGATATCCTTTAAGACAGTCAAAATAGTTGAATCCTTTTCAATATCTTTAAGATGTTCCGGGACATTCGAAGCGCTCGTAGCGAAGTTTACTTAGCTGTTCTCAACCGATCAGCTAAGTTAAGCAACGTCCGCCGCGGTCATGAGTTGGATGGGTAACCGCTAGTGGCATTACTACTGAGCGTGCACGTGCTTCGCAGGATCCCGGTTGTTGTCTTAGGATGACAGTCGTTACAGCATGGTGGTAGGGCATTTTGCGAATGGACGCCTGGCTAGCTACAACTCTTAAGTAGATAATCTGTCGCCAAACATCTAACGGAACTCCGGCAGCTGTCCTTGAGAGTCAGTAATACTAAGTTAGCCAGAACAATATCTTCACCCACATCACAATGAATGAATGAATTAATGATTTATTTGTCAAAAACATGGGTATTATACATAGGTCTTGTCAAATTATGTCAGTATTTAAAAGTTTCCAGCATGTTCTGCCTTGCGGCGTACAAGTTTTAAATATATTGAATGTTACAGTAAAATACAATATCTTACAACTAATGCGAAGCGATACAATGACAAAAAATATAAAAACATTGAAATATATGAATTTAATTATAAAACAGTACGTCATGAAATTATGTCCGAAGGTCACACTTAACATCAGGTGAGATAATGGTCAAAGGCTAAACTATCAGATATATGTTATTTTCCGTGCTTCGGAGGGCACGTTAAGCCGTCGGTCCACCTACCACCGAGTGCTACCACCCTCAAGTAGAAAGTCTGTCGCCAAGCACTTAACGGTGTGTTCCGGCAGCTCTCCTTGCGAGCCAGTAATTCTAAGTTAGCCTGAACAACATCTTCGACCACATCATAACTTACATTAGGTGAGATAGTGGTCACGAGTAATCAGTCATATCATGACTCACGATTAACATGAACGACGAGTGCAAAGCGCTAAACGGACAATTCAGGAAAACCGACAATGCATAAATACAATACATTTTATAAGATTTACAGACAGACGTCTGAGAGTCAGCGGTTAATTGAAATTCAACGTGTGATAAGATTTATCGACTTGAACAGGATATTCTGCGACCTCCGATTTTGCGGTTTACTGTAGCCAATAAGTTCGCCCGAATTGACAAGTGCATACATTATACTGTATCAGCTGGATTGTCCACTGCTGAACACAGCCTCCCCATTTAAAGGCTTGCCATAATCCCCACGCTTGGCAGGCGTCTTGGGGATCGCAGTTTAAGATATCAGTTCCTCAAAAGGCGCTGCTGCCCACCTTCCGGTATTACCTTACCTTTAGTCGCATCTTACGACACCCACAAGTAGAAAGATGATATTCTTATCCGGCACCCCACGGGGCGTAAATTATACTAAGGGGTTTTTTGATGGCCACGTAACTGCCATGAAAAACCGGTGCAAGTTGATAGAAGCCGTTTTGAAGCAGTGATGGCTCAGTGGCATTAACTATGGACTGCCACGTAACGAATCGATATATAAAAAAAACTAATAAATTAATTAAAAACGTACCTTAAATAATGTCCCAGTGAATAAACTTGTTCACTTACCTGAAACAAAGACAATATTTATAAGGATTGCGAAGCGGAAATACATTTTTCAGTGGAAGAAAAGATGAATCAGGCAAAGAATCCTTTCTAAACCTAAATAATATTTTCTATTCTTTCTTATATTTTTACCTTACTCACACATGGACTAAAACTTTAAGTCAAGAAGGTAATTTGTGAACTTGCACCATGACGCTTTTCTTTTATATTCCCTTTCAAAGAAACTAAGATATTGAATGAATTGTTTACCTCACTTTTCATCTGTCTTCCCCAGACTTCCATTGACACAAAAAAGTATCACGCCTACAATGGCCGGAAGGATTATGTAATCCTTCCGGCTTCTTGGTTACAGTTTTGTTGAGCTAAACATTTTTAAAAGGGGAACATAAAAGGAAAGCGGCCTAGTCCAAGGTCACAAAACAAATTTATGTAATTTGTCAATGAAATAAGTAGAATTCTTGTGAGCAGTAGCTGGCCAGCCTTGCTCAAAGATGTAGTGGTTCCCTTCAGTTAAAAATCAACAAATAAAAAAGTTAAATTAAATCAATAAACGCTATGACATAAAAGCAAAGCATTAGCTATCCAGGGTTACTCGAAGATATCGTGGTCACCTCAGTTAATTATAAAAACACAAAAAAGTTAAATTTATTTCAACAAACACTATGATACAAAAAGAGATCAACTTGTGCTTCAATTTTCATTAATAATTATTTGTCTGTTAATGGTTCAAATTGTTGCTTAGCATTCCTTAACAGCAGTAGCTAGACATTCTAAGGGCCTGTTTCAAAATGTTCGAGTAAGTTCCGGTTATACTAACTAGAACATAAAATAACTGAATGATAAAAATGACAGTTAACATGGAGCGCGTTTCAAGCTTTAACCGATGGATAGGCTAAATCGATGACTGTGAAACGCAAAGATAGTGTTTTATTTATTATTAAGATGGTTTATTGATGGATTATTAAGTTAAAATGGTTTGGACATGTAGAGAGAATGAATGATATGAGAATGACTAAACAGGTATAAGTGGGACAAGTGAACGGAAGTCTTGGAAGGGGAAGACCTAGGCGAACGTTCCGAAATCAGATTGAAGACGTTCTGAAAAAAGGCCAGGTCAGGAGTACCCTAAACCGACGCTTATGTATTAAAGGATTGATGAGTGTAGATGAAGCGAAAGAGATATGTAAGGATCGTAGTAAGTGGAAATCCGTGGTCTCTGCCTACCCCTACGGGAAAGAGGCGTGATTTTATGTATGTATGTAAGGATAAACATCTGCGTTCCATTCAACGTTTTCGATAATACACTGCATTCATATCTAAAGTTAATCTTTCATGAGTTTTCTGTAGAATTCCTTTTGTATTGTTCTAATTGTATAGTAGTAATACAATGTTGTCGTATAAATAATATATGTGATATTCATCGAATGTCGTCCATGCAACGCCAAACGGTAGACATCACCTGCAGTGTACAATATGCGTGTAAAATACACCGTGACATTGGCATGCGAGACGGCTTAACTTAAATGTCACATTGGAGCGTCTGGTGTGTCATAACTCTACGTTTATTGGGAGTATATCGATTTTATTTAAAGCCATTAAATAAAATAAGAAGAAGAAGATTTTATTTAAGATTTTAATTAGTAATTGACCTGACTAGCCTAGCTCTGCTACTGCTCATGACAATTACTAAGAATATATTTTACAAATTATTGTCGCACAACATTTTATGCCCCGGGCGGGAAAAATAATTAATAAAAATATTTTGTGTTCCAATAATTAGTAAAATATATTTTTCGCTTATCACACGATAGTGCTTGTAATCATATTTAGAAATACTAAGAATATATTCAAATAATTACTGACAGAACGTTGAGAATATAGAGTTAATGAAAATATTATGGTGATATTGTATTTTGTATTGCACGATGCCTTGCTATTGTTCTTGTATCGTAGGATTTATAAAGTGTTTTTAAGTAGTTTTGCACCTTCTTAAAAAAACTTTGCTCATAAGAATTACTAAGAATATATCCAAATAATTATTGACAGAAAGTAAGGAACTCGCTAAGAACATAAAGTTGATTGGCGTTCTCGCTGCACGAAGCTTTACACATTGCTCTTGTATATATATGTGATATTCATCGAATTTAGTCCATGCAACGCCGAACGGTAGACATCACCTGCAGTGTACAATATGCGTGTAAAATACACCGTGACATTGGCATGCGAGACGGCTTAACTTAAATGTCACATTGGAGCGTCTGGTGTGTCATAACTCTACGTTTATTGGGAGTATATCGATTTTATTTAAAGCCATTAAATAAAATAAGAAGAAGAAGATTTTATTTAAGATTTTAATTAGTAATTGACCTGACTAGCCTAGCTCTGCTACTGCTCATGACAATTACTAAGAATATATTTTACAAATTATTGTCGCACAACATTTTATGCCCCGGGCGGGAAAAATAATTAATAAAAATATTTTGTGTTCCAATAATTTGTAAAATATATTTTTCGCTTATCACACGATAGTGCTTGTAATCATATTTAGAAATACTAAGAATATATTCAAATAATTACTGACAGAACGTTGAGAATATAGAGTTAATGAAAATATTATGGTGATATTGTATTTTGTATTGCACGATGCCTTGCTATTGTTCTTGTATCGTAGGATTTATAAAGTGTTTTTAAGTAGTTTTGCACCTTCTTAAAAAAACTTTGCTCATAAGAATTACTAAGAATATATCCAAATAATTATTGACAGAAAGTAAGGAACTCGCTAAGAACATAAAGTTGATTGGCGTTCTCGCTGCACGAAGCTTTACACATTGCTCTTGTATATATATGTGATATTCATCGAATTTAGTCCATGCAACGCCGAACGGTAGACATCACCTGCAGTGTACAATATGCGTGTAAAATACACCGTGACATTGGCATGCGAGACGGCTTAATTTAAATGTCACATCGGAGCGTCTGGTGTATCATAACTCTACATTTATTGGGAGTATTTCGCTTTTCTTGACTTGATTTTACACGCATATTGTACACTGCAGGTGATGTCTACCGTTTGGCGTTGCATGGACGACATTCGATGAATATCACATATATTATTTATACGACAACATTGTATTACTACTATACAATTAGAACAATACAAAAGGAATTCTACAGAAAACTCATGAAAGATTAACTTTAGATATGAATGCAGTGTATTATCGAAAACGTTGAATGGAACGCAGATGTTTATCCTTACATACATACATAAAATCACGCCTCTTTCCCGTAGGGGTATGCAGAGACCACGGATTTCCACTTACTACGATCCTTACATATCTCTTTCGCTTCATCTACACTCATTAATCCTTTAATACATAAGCGTCGGTTTAGGGTACTCCTGACCTGGCCTTTTTTCAGAACGTCTTCAATCTGATTTCGGAACGTTCGCCTAGGTCTTCCCCTTCCAAGACTTCCGTTCACTTGTCCCACTTATACCTGTTTAGTCATTCTCATATCATTCATTCTCTCTACATGTCCAAACCATCTTAACATACCTTTCTCGATTTTTGTCACTACATCCTCATTAACACCACAACGTTCCCTTATCAAACTATTCTTTATCCTGTCACTCCGTTTCACTCCAATCATGCTCCTCAATGTTCTCATCTCCACTGCATTTATTCTACCTTCATGCTTTTTCTGCCATACCCAACTTTCACTACCATACATTAGTGTCGGAACCAACAGTCCCTCCTTACCCTACAAAAATAATATATCGATGGATTTTAACCGAGTAATAAAAACACATTTTACCAAACAACATTCAAATACATATGTGAAATAACTTGTCGAAGTCGATACAATGCGGACAATATTGTGTTTCTAAATATAATTACAAGCACTATCGCGTGCTAAGCGAAATATATTTAACATATATATTTAGAATAACATATTATATTTAGAAATATAGAAGGGTAGCGACATCATAGAGAGTTAAGTGTTTGAAAAAACACTTCTTTCGATCAGATGAAGTCTAGTAGTCTGGTTGATGGCCGCGCACCGTCCCCTATGACGGTTAAAGTAATACGATTGGAGTATGAAATTTCGGCTACAATTGCCGTGTCCAAGTGGCCGAGGGGTATAGGCATCCGACGCGATATCGGAAGACGCGGGTTCAATTCCCGCCGTGGGCATAAAAAATAATAATTTTGTACTCCAATAATTTGTTAAATATTGTGTTTTTTTGAACCATCATGGTACCGACTTCAACAAGTTATTTCACATATTGAGTGTTAAAGTCGGTGCCATTTTTTGGTAAACAATTTTTTTTCACGCTTTTTAGTGACCCTTGCTACTTATGGGATCGATTGTCATTCACTGTTAATAACAATATCATCAAGTCTTTTCAGTTATTGGAGTGTGTACCCTGTGGGGTGATGAATTGCACCTCCCCATATCATCCCGTGGGTGTCGTAAGAGGCGACTAAGAGAAAAATACTGGAAGTTGAGCAGCAGCGCCTTCTAAAGAACTGCCACCTGACACTGCGATTCCCAAGCCGCCTACCAAGCGTGGGGATTATGGCAAATACCCCCTTTATAGGGGAGGCTGTGTTCAGCAGTGAACGATCCGGCTGATACAGTAAGACTGAGTAAATGTGCCATAATTTTAACTTGCTTAGGAATCGGTACGGTAATTGTTTTATTTCTTTAGGTATAGCGTTGTATTTATATATTTTTCATCGCATTTACTTAATTATAAAGTAGACACGATGCTAAAGTCATAGACAGTCTCTATTATAATTATACTCTATGATTGGATCAGTTCGATCTATCGAAATTCAAATGGTCAACTTGATTTTTTTTTAATTTTCTTCAACTTGACACCAACTGGAGCATGAAGTTTAGGTTTACAGAACTTACGTTCACCGGCCAAGGTCGCACACCTGATACCTTATCACAATAAATTTATTCAACTTCACCCGTAATCACAGTATTAAATATCAACTCATTCATAGAGACATGGTACAATAGGGTTGTTTGTGGTTATTTATATAGTGTAATGTATCTTTGGACATTTTAATTCTATAATAACTTCGAGAAACTATGATTGAATTGCAACAGAGTATATACGAGCTGTGGAGGGAATGTTATATTGATTTAAGGCCCTGAGGAAAGACGCGGTTATTAAAATTATGACTAGTGAACTATATGTAATAAAAAAGTATTTTTTTTTAATGTGACGGATCAAGCTAATGACCACCTGATGTTAACCTGACTAACCTCTGCCTATAACAGATGCATTTCGTCTCAAATCACGAACTGCACTTCGTCACCTTGAGACATAGTTGTTAAGTCTCATGTGTAATTTCACTAGCTCTCAAGGACTGCTGGAACACACCGTTAGGTGCTTGGCGACGAGATTTTCTACTTGTGGGTAGTCGCTAGCCAGGCGGGCATTTGCAAAATGCCCTTCCATCATGCGGTGATACTCAAGCCCGCGGCGGGTTCGAACCATGGACCTGCTGCACGGCAGTCCATAGCCAATGCCACTGAGCCATCATTGCTTTTCTTTAAGTTATTTTTTTTAATTTTAATATATATGTAATATATATTTTTTCTAGTAAATTTGTAATTTTTTAATGTAATTCGCAAAGCAGGCGTTATTGCAAACATAATATTATTAAAATCATAAGGTTGCATCATCATTTATAAGTTTAAAACCAATTGCAAAATTCTGTCTGTAGTACAACGCAAGTTGAACTATAGATGTCGCACCATCCCAATACGATGGTTAAAGAACGAGAGCAAAAATTAGAGTTATGAGTCATTGTGTGTGTGTTAGCTCAATTGGTTAGAGCATACCCCGGCTAAAGGGGTGGATGGACGCGGATTCGAATCCCGCACATGAATATAATTTTTCTCGCGTAAATTTGTAATTTTCTAATGTAATTCGCCAAGCAGGCGTTGTTGCAAACATAACAATATTAAAATTAATTAATTGCTTGACTCTATAATTAAGCTCCGCTTTGTCTTCTCCAGGAGTGAATTGGCGGTCTCGACACAACCTTCAGCCAAGCAGTAATGGACCACGAGACCGGGATGTCTCAGAAGCACTGTCGAAGCTTCTACTCAAATACCAGGTAAAGATTGGGCACCTAGAACACTGAAACGGGTCCATGTTGAAGCAGTGATGGCTCAGTGGCATTGACTATGGACTGCCGCGCAGTCCATGGTTAGAATCCCGCCGCGGGCTTGAGCTTCACCGCATGGTGGAAGGGCTTTTTGCGAATGCCAGCTTGGCTAGCGACCACCCTCAAGTAGAAAATCTGTCGCCGAGCATCTAACGGTGTGTTCCGGCAGCTGTCCTTGAGAGCCAGTGAAATTACAGGCAGATGAGATTTAACAACTATGTCTCAAGGTGACGGGCGCAGTGGTTAATATGTCTTGATGTTAGTCTGATTGGACATTTTTCTAACTGAACTTTATTCTGATTGGACCTTATATTGATTGGACATTTAATATGTCTTCATGTTATTCTGATTGGACCTTATATTGATTGGACGTTTAATATGTCTTCATGTTATTCTGATTGGACATTTTTCTAACTGAACTTTATTCTGATTGGACCTTATATTGATTGGACGTTTAATATGTCTTGATGTTAGTCTGATTGGACATTTTTCTAACTGAACTTTATTCTGATTGGACCTTATATTGATTGGACGTTTAATATGTCTTGATGTTATTCTGATTGGACCTTATATTGATTGGACGTTTAATATGTCTTCATGTTATTCTGATTGGACATTTTTCTAACTGAACTTTATTCTGATTGGACCTTATATTGATTGGACGTTTAATATGTCTTGATGTTAGTCTGATTGGACATTTTTCTAACTGAACTTTATTCTGATTGGACCTTATATTGATTGGACGTTTAATATGTCTTGATGTTATTCTGATTGGACCTTATATTGATTGGACGTTTAATATGTCTTGATATTATTCTGATTGGACAGTGTTCTGACAGAACGTTATTCTGACTGGACCACATTTTGATTGAACGTCAAAACGTCTTGATTTTATTTTGACTGGACCTCCTTATTATTAAACGTTAATATAACTTGATATTATTCTGATTGAACAGGTTCTCATTGAACGTTATTTTTCAGGGAGTTCACACGGATACATCAAGCGACGGTACAATGCGAGCCTTGGCCTCCGCAGCCAAGCTTGTCCCGTACGACAGCGCACTCTTCGTGATCACCGACAAAGGAGCTGGTGACCCACAACGGCTGCCACTTGCTTTGAGGGCTTTGGTGGAGAAAAGATTGAAGGTAAGAAAGAGATGTCTCAGTGTCTCAGTAAATAGACCCGTAAGATAGTGCCTTAGGGCAGTTTAAAAGTAAGTATGTATAAAGAAAGAAAAACGTGCGAGTCGAACCTCGTTCTAAAATCGCGTCTGCGGCGTCCTGCGGCGTGTTTTTCGAATACACCGCAAGTCAAAGAAACTTTGTTTCCGTCCTCCACGCAAGAGACGGCCCTATACACCAAACTTGTTTACATTTCATTAGTTCACCATGTATTTTACGTGCTCAGTGATGGGATTCCAGTGTCCCTTATCCATGCATGGGTCTCTGACCACTTAAAAACACAGGCATAAAAAAAAACTGTATAATTATTTTTTTTTAATTTAACTAAAATATCTTCTATCTTAATTTGTAGTACCGCATCAAACTAAAATCTTTTCTGTCTTAATTTGTAGTGTGTGTCTAAGAAAATTCTTTGTATCTTAGTTTGTAGTACCGTATCTAACTAAAATATTATCTATCTTAATTTGCAGTGCAGCATCTAACTAAAACCTTTTTTATCATAATGAATAGATTCAGGCGTTACTTTGCGGAAATTCATATTTAATAATAACAAATATTTTAAGAAAACAATAAATTATTTTCTTAATAAAACACTTAAAAAAATTATCTAGTGACAATTTCGCCCAATTCCCCTGTTAAGCCGACGTGACGTCACAAACAACACGCAGCCAAACCGGAAGAATTTTCGTCGCTTTTCGATTCTACACGAAGCATCCTCAGGAGGTCTTGACTCTACGAGCGCACGATCTAGAGTTTGGCTGCGTGGCGTTTGTGACGTCACGTCGGCTTAACAGGTGAATTGGGCGGAATTGTCACTAGATATATTTTTTAAGTGTTTTATTAAAATATTTTAAAAATATTTGTTATTATTACCTTTTTTATCTTCATTTGTAGCACCGTATCTAACTAAAATCTTTTTATCTTAATTTGCAGTACCGTATATAACTAAAATCTTTTTTTATCTTATTTTATAGAACCATACCTAAATAAAATATTTTTTTACTATTCATTAACAGGTGTACACCATTTGGACAGATCCAGCTCATCCATCAGCCGACTCCGAGGAAGCCCTCCAGGAGTTGAGGAACATCTCCAAGCACACAGAGGGCGATGTCCTCCCTTATTACCTAAAAGCAATGGTGGGTAAAGATAATTACTTTAATTATGTAATTTGGAGGGTTTTCCTTTAATTAGTTTTGGGTGTAGAGGTTTTATCTTTAAAGGTTAGGGTTTTAATGAGAAATTAAAGTATTTTTTTCCACCCGGATGATGACTGATATTATGCTCGAATCGAAATCCGGGTCGACGCATCCGGTCCCTTACGTGAATGTATGAAAATACTTATTTTCACATTTTGGAATTAAAAATAAATAAATGGAAAACCCATTTTTTATGTTATTGTGACGGAAGAAGCGCGAGGTCCATCTTTTTTTATGTTATTATGACGGAACAAGCTCGATGCCCACCTAATGTTAAGCGTACCTCTGCCTATAACAGATGCATTTCATTACAAATCATGAAATACACTGCGCCCGTCACTTTGAGACATAGTTGTTAAGTCTCATGTGCCTGTAATTTAACTGGCTCTCAAGGACAGCTGCCGGGACACACTGTTAGGTGCTTGGCGGCAGATTTTCTACTTGAGGATGGTCTGTAGCCAGGCGGGCACACGCAAAATGCCCTTCCACCATGCGGTGGAGCTCAAGCCCGCAGCGGGATTCGAACCATCGACCTGCTGCGCGACAGTCCGTAGCCAATGCCACTGAGCCATCACTACTTCGATGAATTCCTGATGTTAGGTAGACTAACCTCTGCCTATAACAGACGCACTTCAACGAGGAATTGCACTGTGCCCGTCACACTGAGACGTACAGTTGTTAGGTCTCATGTGCCTGAAATTTTCAAGATATTAGATATAGCTCAGGGATATAGCAAAATTTCACCAAGTTTGAACACTTAGTATTTAAAGTATGACGAAACTACGCTTCAATGGAAAGTGCATGTACTCTAGCCTTACAACAAGGAAATGCGATTTTAATGATAATCAACAGTCTATTCTAAGAAATAATTATTCCAGGATGTGGACGTTCCTAGCAACTTAGCATCAGGAGTAGACCTGCAGCCATGGGAGCCGGCGGCGGAGCTGAAGCAGACGAGACGAGGAAGAGTCAACAACGACCACGAGTTCGAGAGATTCGATGTAAGCACTTTATTTTATTATTCACACTTATACAAATAGAAATTACTACTGAGCGTTGATTATCCGACCGTCATTTATCCGAATGTCTATTAAGCGAACGATCGGTTAACCGAACCACTAGTTTAGAAGACATTGGACCTAATTTCAAATGATTTACTTTTAAAATCAGCTCTTGTTCGCTGAATTTCTTAGACCCAGTCTTTGCGATAGCTGACGCAAAGAATTCGCTGTATACAATAAATACGCAATTTAACATTTTAATCACTGTGATATTTTTATCTGACGACTGAAGAACCGAGCTTAAAGCAAAAAAAAGTGTAAACGGGGAAACCGCTGGCAAATAGAATTACATCACTGAATATTTATTTGTATTATTTTGCTGGGTTTTCCTCCCTTGGTAAAGTATTATAACCGATTCGAAACACGAAAAAACTTGCTAAATGCTAACGTCTACGGCGGCAAAATCAGTTTTTGTAGCTATAGGTAAAGTAATTGAACTTCCTGTTATACGTGAGATTTAGTTAACAGTTTTTCATTGTGTAGTTTAGGTTTTTTAAATAAATGCAACAACTGTAGATTGTAAAATGAGTGCATAAAATAAGTCATTTTATTCGAGACCGCCCGTACATAGATAAAGGGATAGATTTTTTTTCTAGCTCGATCGATCAAAGTAATGAAAAAAATGAAATAATAAATTACAGGCAGAAGATGCTTTTGACATCAAGTGGTCTTCGTGCTTATTCCGCTAAAAGTTATAAAAAAAAAACTTAAAATGTTTGTTAGGACTAGCACAAGCCTAAGAGGTTGTTAACATTTTACAAATAACCCTGTAAACTTGAATAATGTTTCATTTTGAGAGTTATTGTTTCGGCAAGGGGTAGGCAGAGGTGTGTAAACACCCACGTTTCGCCAATTGGGTTTTGGTGCTATGTAATAGGGGCGAGCCTATTGCCATTCACTGGGCACAGTTTCAGGGTCATAAAAAATGATTTCTCTAACACACTGGACGAAACACAAGAACACACCTATTACGAATAATATGTTTTTACGCTTACAACAGAAGACAGGAACACAAGAACATATTATATGATACCCTGGCAGGCCATTAAGATGGTAAACACCCCTGTTCTGCGTACAATGCACACAACATCCTACTCAAATCCACGTGAGAAGTGGCATGCTGCTCATTCGGCGCACTTTTCCCTTAGTCGCCTCTTACGACACCCACGGGAAGAAATGGGGAGGTGGTATTCTAACCCGGCACCCCACGGGTAGGCAAAATATGTATCCGGGTTAATAATATCCCCAATCTATGAGTATTATGAAAGAGCAAGGCTGGGACAGACAGTACGTCTACATGAAATATATAATAAAACTAGCTTTCCAGCCGCGGCCACGCCCGCATTTATTTCAGCGCAGTTGGATAAAAAGTAGCCTATATCCTTTCTAGGGTCTATAATAATTTCCCAAATTTCATCCTAATCAGACCAGTAGTTTTTAAATTTATTCGTTGCATATAAAAACACAAATCTTTCCTCTTTATAATATTAGTGTACATGTAGATGAACCTCTTTGAACAATTTGAAATAAAATAATTTTTTTTATGCGCTTGCGTTCAAAAAGTAAACTTTTATGCACTAGAGCTTAAATAACCGTTTTACACAAGGCATAAACAAGAAGATTACGAACGTGAGTCGTGAAAATTATATTTGTTATGTCGGGTTAGAAAACTAGAAATGTATTTTCTTATTGTGTCAGTAAGACTTCCTATACCTAGCAACCTCTTAATTTTGAATTTCTGGCCTCAAAAGTGGGTAGTATCTTTAACAAAATTCGTTATTCGCAGACCCTGCTAGTGCGCCGTGGCGGCGGAGAGGCGATATCATTGGGATTGCCCATCGAGAGTGGTGTTGCAGCGTTGAGAATACTGATCGAGGGAGCTGTCGAACACGCTGTCCTGTATCCACCTAACGACGGTAAGAATTTATCTCAGATTTGACTGCAGAAAAAAACGGAACAGCCTAGCCTTAAGTGGTTTCTGGCACTTAAGGCTAGTCTTCAAAGCGCTTCCATACAAGCGTAGTTTCGTCATATTTTAAATACCAAGTGTTCAAACTCGATGAAATTTTGCATGCTTGTACTTGAGCTTAATATCTATGCTTCTCGCTTACCAGTTTTACGTAAAATTAAATATTTTCCTAAATATTCGGGAAAATCGTTTTATATCAACGAGCATTGAACGTTTCTCGATGTTTTATATGAAGCAATGATGGCCGAGCGGTAATAGCTATGGACTGCCGCGCCGCAGGTCCCGGGTTCGATCCCCACCGCCGGCTTGAGCTTCACCGCATGGTGGAAGGGCATTTTGCGATTGCCCGCCTGGCTAGCTACCACCCCCAAGTAGAAAATCTGTCGCCAAGCACCTAACGGTGTGTTCCGGCAGTTGTCCTTGAGAGCCAGTGAAATTACAGGCACATGAGACTTAACAAATATGACTCAAGGTGACGGGCGCAGTACAATTCATGACTTGTGATGAAATGCATCTGTTTACCCAATAGCACAAAATTACTGTCTGGAGATAAATTTAAAAAAGAATTGACTGCATGGCTGCTAAATAATTGTTTTTTATAGTATTAAGGAGTTTAAAGAATATAAATGTATAAATAAATAAAATTATGTTAAATATAAGACTTATTTAAAATCCAATCTAACTGCATGAAATATTTGCACGCCTGCTTGCAGACAGAGTACAACTGTGTGTAATTATATTTTTAAGATCCTATTTACTTGTATTCTTGCAAATAAACAATTTTAATTTGATTTGATATAGCTGATCGGTTAAGAACAGCTAAGGAAACTTCACTACGAGCGCTTCGAAATTGCATTGCAATGTTTGAGCTTTTACATGTTATTTTTTGTCATTACAAAGCCTTGTTATTGGATCTTTTATTGAGAGACGAGACACGAGGTTACCACGATTCATAATACTCAAGTCATGCAACGAACAGTGACTATTGTACTATTACATGATCTGTGGTCACGCGTTATAACGACCTTTTGCTGTCATCTGTACTGACAGACAATGCGCGCGGCTCAGACAAATCATCGTCATTATTGTTGTTTTAACTTTAATGTACACTACAAATAGGATACAGTATGGACTTTGCAAGTTTTCTGCTTTAGGCAAGTTCAGATAGAATTGTATCAACCATTTAATTTGCCGAATGCTAGCTTAAAATAAAATTTGGGATCAAATATAATGACCAACATAAAATGCTTTGATACCCTTAGTTCTTTTACCAAAACTTGTAATCGAACACCAAATGTAGTAAATGATCACCAAATGCAGTAAATGATCGCTAAATCTTAAAGTCATTTTAAGAAGCAGTGATGGCTCAGTGGCATTGGCTATGAACTGCCGAGCAGCAGGTCCATGGTTCGAATCCCGCCCAGAGCTTGAGCTTCACCGCATGGTGGAAGGGCATTTTGCGAATGCCCGCCTGGCAAAGCGACCACCCTCAAGTAGAAAATCTGTCGCCAAGCACCTAATGGTGTGTTCCGGCAGCAGTCCTTGAGAGCCAGTGAAATAACAGGCAAAATGAGACTTAACAGGTATGTCCCAAGGTGATGGGCGCAGTGCAGTTCGTCACTTGTGATGAAATGCATTTGTTATATGCAGAGGATACCGCTTAACATCAGGTGGGCCTCGCGCTTGTTCCTTCACAATAACATTAAAAAAAAACATATTTAGGGGCTTTATATTTAGGGGAGCGTTAGTTTACTTGTGAACATAACAACGCGCGAGCTATGCGAGTGCAGCGGCCAGCGACGCGCCAGAAGAATTATAGGAAGTTTAAATTTGGTGATCATTTATCACTTTTGTTGATCATTTACTTTTGGGTTAACAATAATTTATTTGGAATCATTTTGCTTAAATAGGATAGCGAGATGTTAAAATGTTGGTCAGTTTTTCATTGAACAAAAGTATAAGTGTCCTTACCGTTTATATTTTATACTATTAAGAGCATAACTACTGTCATTTGTAGTAAGTAACATTACGATGCATTAGCAGTTCCGGCAGTGTAGGAAGTGTCGTAACTACGCTGTGAGTGATTCGATGTCATTTATGAGAGGTTTTCTTTACAAATGACACATAAGTACAGGCAACACAGGCAATGGGGCTATTTAAATTAATATCTTTATTTATATATGATTAGATTTTAAATTACGGCTTCGATAACATCCAAATAATATACGAAAATATAAAAATGTTTTTCAAATTTTTTTTTGTATAGGACCCCTTGAAAAATAATTTATTTGCATTTCTTATGTTATAGTCTCTGTTCCGGTACAAAATTCTAAACGAACGACCATAAATTCCCACTTTTTCAACTCAGAAGTTTACTATACTCGATAAAAAAATATTCTCAAGATATAAAGAAGTTTTCTTATCCCTTTTGTAGTTTTTTTTACAAAAGTAAATTTAGCACATATGTATATTATTTAAATATTTCAAATTATTATGTATATGTAAACAATTGATTAAAATTTTACTATCGTAATATTTTTTACATTTAATATAGTTTTATAATTTACAGTTATCACGTTTGCACTTGTCCTATGAACAAAGATTCCACAAGCTGCATTGACATGTATTATTTTAATGTGTAGAAGGGATTGTTTTCAAAAAAGTTATAAGTTTTAGTTTGAACAAACTATATTTTAAGATGGTCAAGCTTTTTGGATATTTATTATACATCAGTGTTTTCTAATAACGACCTTGTTTCCGTACTTTCGAAATCTGATTTTTCTACAATCTTCTAGATCTTATCTACAACCCGAATTTCGTTACTTTTTTATAATTCACGCTTTTTCGAATGAAAATAAAATTTCAAAAAATATACGCGTAACATTAAGATCCTCTTCATTTAATCTGTATATATCCTCTTTTACCTGTATCCAGTAGTAGCTTTCCGGCCGCGGCTCCATTCGCGCTCCGGTTATCGCCAACACCATCAACCTCTTTTGGCGCAGTTGGATAAAAACTATCCTACGTCCGTCCCCGGGTCTCAAACTATTTCCGTACCAAATTTCACCCAATCAGTCCAATAGTTTTTAAGTTTATTCGTTGCATATAAAAATACAAATCTTTCCTCTTTATAATAATAGTGGAGAAAAAGTATTTCGACGTGGTGTTGGTGCTTTCTCCAGATTTTGAATGTATTTTTCTTCCCCAGCTCCACAAATAGACCTGTACAACTCTACCTCAGTATCTGCCTTCTCACCAGCGTCGAAGACTGAGGGTTCGTCTCCCAGAGACGTGTATCTAGTCTTCCCCGGAGCTACTGGAGATGATGATATGTAAGACAATTGATTTTATTTATTATAACTAGCTTTAGGCGGCTATCTAAAATTATAAACCAAAGACACCGGGGAGGATGGGAGCAAGTCAACTTATGGATCCCAGAGCTGTAAACCTCGCGAATCTGGTCTTGCATAGCTTAGTTAATAGTTGTACTGACAGAAAAGTTGCTTCTTAGTAAGAGTAACAAAAAAGTAATGAAGATAAAAATTGTCCATATGACATACTCGTATATACGATTTTTTTTAAGTTTTAACGACATTTTTTTTTCATTATTTTGAAAAAAATCCAACTACTGTTATCGCTCGGTCAATTACATTTTCGAATTTTATTTTTCACGTCTGAAGCTCGGAAAAGGTTGTTTACCTTTCGAAATCTTAGCAAAAGCTTTTATCCGCTAGCGTGGAAAGGGCTTTTGAAATTCGAAGCTATATAAAAGTTCCATAATAATGAAAAATCATTATTATGGAACTACGGAACTATGAAACTATTAGAGGAAAACCTCTGAATATTATCAATTTCAGTAATTTTACTACATTATTGAAGCCATTATTCTTGCAACTATGAATCCTTCTTACTGAAATAAGGTGAAAAATTGCGTGTAGTGTTCTGCATCAAAGTTATTTTTCTAGTCGTATATTTGAAACCTTTGGTTCTACACTTTGAACTGCTAACATAACAATGACACACTTTTTTTCCTCTCGTTCTTTATTTATTTCTCTCGTTTTGTTATTTTGTAATGTAATAATATTAAAATTATAAGTTTCCGTCATCATTTACAAGTTTAAAACCAATTGCAAAATTGGTCTTGTTTGTAGTACAACTCAAGTTGAACTATAGATGTCGCTCCATCCCAATGCGATGGTTAAATAAAGAACGGGAGGAAAAATTGGAGTTGTGAGTCCTTGTCGTGTTAGCTCAAGCGGTTATAGCATACCCCGGCTATAGGGGTGGATGGACGCGGGTTCCAAATGTTCGAGTCCCGCACATGACTATAATTTTTTTCTCTCGTAAATTTTAAATTTTGTAAGATACGAAAAATATTCCGCTACCAACCAAAACTCAAAACATAGAGCCATCACAAGGATATTTTTCAACACACTCGCTCGTAACGGGCCTTTAAATTCACCGATTTTAGTGTCATAATATAGTCTATTACGCACTCGTGTTTTTTTTTTACTTTACCGCACTAGTGTTTTAAATAGAAAAAAAAACAACTTTTCCACACTTCTCACCAAGGAGATAGTAGTTTATTTCGTTCGTTTTTCATATAAAAACAAACCAAAGAGTTTTTTACCTACTGAAGAAGAACTTTAGAAGATTTAATTATAAACCTTCTTAATCAGATTATTATTGCTATCAAAAAGATCAAGAAAATATTTTCGTATCGAATTTTTCGTATTCGTTCCTCGCAAGTGTGTTGAAAAACGTCGTATGAAACTTGTGCACGTTGTTAATTACAATCTCTACTCCATTTAGGCCTTCGATCTTCGATATCAGGCCTAAACGCTCGTGGCGAAGTTTACTTAGCTGTTCTCAACCGATCAGCAAAGTTAAGCAACGTCCGCCGCCGTCATGAGTGGGATGGGTGACCGCTAGTGACATTACTACTGAGCGTTTCCGTGCTTCGGTGGGCACGGAGCCGTCGGTCCCGGATGTTGTCTCAGGATGGCAGTCGTTATAGCATGGTAGGGAATTTTGCGAATGCCCGCCTGGCTAGCAACCACCCTCAAGTAGATCATCTGTCGCCAAGCACCTAACGGTGTGTTCCGGCAGCTGTCCTTGAGAACCAGTAGGTTAGCCTGAACAACATCTTCAACCACATCATCACTTACCATCAGGTGAGATAGTGGTCAAAAGCTAACCTAACAAAAACTCGCACACTTGTTGCATAATATACTATTCTATTCTAGGCTCACAGTGATCCCTGCCACTCAATCCCGAACCGAAGACCAATCAGCGATGGTTGGCGTCTGGCATCTAAGCGTCAGATGTGACACGTGTGACTATCGCCTTTGCGTGACCGCCAGGTCCCACATACATCTGGACGTCGTATCTGAGACCGCAGGTGAGATCTATCTGCATAACTAAAAATTACCGGTATCACATTTGCGTGGTTACCACGTCTTTAAGATCACGCAAATGTGATCCGGAAGAACTGTCTATCATGATTCCCGCTTTACACTAGATCTTAGTCAATGTGTCTTTTTTTTATGTTATTGTGAGGAACAAGCTCGAGGCCCACCTGATGTTAAGCGGAATAACCTCTGCCTATAACAGATGCATTTCGTCATAAGTCACGAATTGCACTGCGTCCGTCACCTTGAGACGTATTTGTTAAGTCTCATGTGCCTGTAATTTCATTGGCTCTCAAGGACTGCTGCCGGAACACACCGTTAGGTGCTTGGCGTCAGATTTTCTACTTGACAACCTTCTTAGCGGCAGTCAGATTGGGATGTCATGAATCAATCTGTGTTTTATGTATTGGTGCGTGGTCGTGCGTGGTTACTATGTGTGGCTACGCAATGGAGATTCTATCAGTCGATTAAGAACCCCGCTTTATAAGATACCAAAAACTAAATTTAAGAAGAAAATTTATTTATAAAGTAACTCGCGGCCAACCCCGGCTTCGCGCGGGTATTTAATTGGTTTTGGTATTTTTTTCACACGTTACATTATCAAAGTTTTCATACGGATCCCTAACTTTTAGAAAAAATTCTACCGCCTATGTTCATAAGGGATAATGTAGGATTCTAATGGTGAAAGCATTTTTCAAATCGGTCCAGTACTTTCAGAGCATATTCAATGCAAATAAACAATCAAATCTTTCCTCTTTACAATATTAAGTTTAGAAAAATGATACTGTTGCCATAGTTTTTTTTGCTGTACTTAATGTTAAGAATTTTTTAGGGTTCCGTACCCAAAACACAAAACGGAGCCCTGTTAATGGGATTCCACAGTCTGTCCGTATGCTGTCCAACTCGTAAACGGAATTATTAATCACAAACCAGAAAAAATATATTGCTCAAAATGGTAACCATATAATATAACTATAAAATATTTGATTAATTACATTTTTTATAATATACATGAGATTGAGAATGTAGCCGAATAATATATTATTTTTCTCACCCTAGCATGTGCCATTTCTAAAGATAATCGAGTAGAGAACCGTTTTTTTTTTTAAATATATGTGATAAATATTAGTAGTGAATTCGTTATTTCAATATTGTAGTTACCATATCCTCTACTTAACCAAAAATTACTGAAAAAGCCAATTCGAAACGTACTTTTGAAGCTGTGATCTAAAACTAACTTCTTCTAACTTTTTTTTCTTTACGGACTGTTTCGATGCTGGACCCTAATATAACGAAGCCTAACTCGCAATTGCCTAGTTTTTTCAGAAGAAAATAGACATCTTTTCTTCCTCTACCCGGACAAGAGTTGTATGTTTTGCATTGTGGAAGGGCATTTGTGCATGCCCGCCTGCTTATCGACCACCCTCAAGTAGAAAATCTGTCACCAAACACCTAACGGTGTGTTCCGGCAGCTGTCCTTGAGAGCCAGTAATTCTAGGTTAAGCCTGTTAACACCTTCGACCACATCATCAGGTGAGATTGTGGTCAAAGGCTTACCAATCAGCAATATAAAAAAAGGATGCGTTTTAACCAAATACGGCCTATGGCTCCTCCACAGGTTAAAAGATCCTCACCTTGCCCAAGGTCAATCAGGCATTCCTCAGTCCCCAAAACGTGAAAGTCCAAAACCTGCCAGTACAACATTTTTTGCCCCACAATGTTACAAATGCACATCTCCGGCACGAATCCAGTTTTTAATGATTACATATTAAATGCACCTGTCCGCTTTTTATCCTCGGATATTGACAAAAAATACTCGATTATGAGTTCAATATCCTGTTCTTTTTTTACGTGGCTGTCATAATTGTCAGCGAATTATATGATGTGGATATTAAGCTAAGATCTAAAGCTCCCCGTGATTTGCAGTGTTATTCAGCCATGCTTTCATCTCATAATTAATAAACGAGGGCAACGTTATTCATCAATGTATATTCCTTTTTTTTATGTGATTTTGACGGAACAAGCACGAGGCCAACCTGATGTTAAGCGGTAAGCTCTGCCTATAACAGATGCATTTCATCGCAACGAAATGTAGCGCTTCCATCACCCTGAGACATAAAGTTGTTAAGTCTCATGTGCCTGTAATTTTACTAGCTCTCAAGGACTGCTGCCGGAACATACTATTAGGTGGTTGGCGACAGATTTTCTACATGAGGGTGATAGCCAGGCAAGCATTCGCAAAACGCATTCCTCCATGCAGTGCAGCTCAATCCGGTGATGGGTATCAAACCATAGACCTGCGGCACTGCAGTCCATAGCTACAAACACTCTGCTATCATTGCTTGAAAAAAAAAACAAGGTATGGTGGCAGAACTTTCCCAAAGAGTTCTATTGCTACTACAAAGGTTTTTTATGCCTGATAGGTTAGCCTTTGACGTATATATCTCACCTGAAGGTAAGTGATGATGTGGTCGAAGATGTTGTTCGAAGTTTATTGAAAGTCGATTAATAAGGAATCACACGAACATGATTATGTAAAACTAAATACCTACAGGCTTAGTTATTACCTTTTATGCAACGATGAAAATACCTCTTCAAAACATTACGTCCTAATAAATAACATATATACGTACCCAATAATAAATGCGTTACATTAACGCTTTATTATTTAAAGGGCCTGGTTCAGAATATTCGAGTAAGTTACGGTTATACTACCCAGAACATAAAATAACTGAATGATAAAAATGACAGTTAACATGCAGCGCGTTTCAAGCTTTAACCGATGGATGCTAAATCGATGACTGTGAAACGCAAAGATAGTGTTTTATTTATTAAATATGTTCTGGGTAGTATAACCGGAACTTACTCGAACATTCTGAAACAGGGCCTTAATATCCAACAAGAACATAATTAAAAAAAAGTAATTCCCGATACAAGTCTTCGTGAATTGTAGCTAATAACAATCTCGATCACGTTAGCTTTCAAACAAAAAAAACCTCATCAAAATCAGTCCATTCGTTTAGAAGCTACGATACTAAAGACAGAAACAAACACGTCAAACTTATAACACCTTTTTGCATCGGGTATTAAAAAGCACAGTATAGTAAAAAAAAACTCACCTCCAAATGTCACGTTGACAGCTCCGATATCCAAAATGGCGACGCACTTTTTCTATGTCAAGGGCGACATTGCATTCATCCTAAATTAGATAGGTATCAATTTGTATTTTTTATATTACTACATTATATGAGAGACTGGTTATGTCAAAATAGATTTGTGGAGTTGTTATGTCGTTATGGTCAAGTGGGTTTTTTAATGATTTCTAGGTACGAAAAATATTATCTTTATAAATATTAACTCAACAGTTTTTGTTGTGCACTATATTTTATACTTAGGGCGGGAATCGAAACTGCGTCTTATCTAATAGAGGTAAAAGTTTTGAAACATTAAAAATAATATGATATCCACTTCAATAGGTAGTGAATAGTATAATAGTATCATATATATATATATATATATCAATGATCTTGAATAATGTACCATTCCTTTACAGCCTTGCATAACAAATAACTATTTCTTACTGCTACAAACTAAACTAACTAAAAACTAATAATAACAAATACTTTTAAAATATTTTAAGAAAACATCAAATTAATATTTTAATAAAACACTTAAAAAATATAAAAATATATCTAGTGACAATTCCGCTTAATTTTCCTGCTAAGCCGACGTGACGTCACAAACGATTGTGCGCTCGAAGAGTCAAGACCTCCTGAGGATGCTTCGTGTAGAAGCGAAACGCGTCGAAAATTCTTCCGGTTTGGCTGCGTGGCGTTTGTGACGTCACGTCAGCTTAGCAGGAAAATTAAGCGGAATTGTCACTAGATATATTTTTATATTTTTTAAGTGTTTTATTAAAATATTAATTTGATGTTATCTTAAAATATTTTAAAAGTATTTGTTATTATTAAAAATGGATTTCCGCAAAGTAACGCCTGATTCTATTCATTAACTAAAAACTGGTTAAAATAAATCTATTTAGCACATATCAACGCCTTTGAAATTTATCAGCCTTGTAAACTTTATATGAAATTGTTTCGTGGCTCATAACTCTCAACTTAATTATCATTTTAAAATTTCGTTACGATGCAAACCTAGATAATGACGAGTTCAATCGATATCATGCTTTATTTTGGACTTAAATCCTCAAACAAGGGAGTGATCACCCTACGGCGTTTGTATGGAGAGCTGTCCGGCCAGTTCACCCTTAATACTTGTTCTAGCATGCAGCACACGACAGCCCAAAAAAGAGCATTATGTTTTCAGGGTTCTTGTATGTATGTTTGTGAGTTTCTTTATTCCACTATAACTTCCAAACGGCTTAACCAATTTTAATGTACGAGATATCGTTAGATTAGTCTTGATAGCGCAAGTGATACTTACTATATAAAAAAAAATTGATTTCCTAACCCATCAAGTGGGGTATCAAAATAAAGGTCTTTAAAAAACGATTCCATAATAGTAGATTATGATACAAGTGAGCTAAGTTGCTCATTATACACGAGGCCGTGTTGCAGCCCGAGCGTATAATGAGCAAGTTGCGAGGAAAAAATATATATATTGCACACATGCGATACAAACAACGTACGAAAATTATGGAAAATAGCGCGCAAGTTTTTTTTTGCGCTCGGCAAATGTATGGTGGTTGGTTATATATAAACCTCTTTGATGTTAAAAATCTGTATTACCTGGTTAAATTGTAAATGCTCTGTTTACTCGCATATAATTTGCAGTTAGGTACTAACTTAACTTTGTAGGGATAATTCTATTACGCATTAGAGTATAATAATATTATGCACGAGGGTGTTATAGTTCGGTTTATGGCCCTAAGAACGATGTAATAAAGCTCACATTACGAGCAAGGGTGTTGAAAATATATATAACGTGCTTAATTTCAATGGAACGAAAAATCGTTGAACGAATATATAATTTGCAGTCGGTTTTTTAACTTTTGACAATACTGGTGGAAGTGATTGTAAAGACTATTATTGATTCGTAGTACACATACAATTTGAGCTGATCTTAAGTACTATAGTCGAACTTAATCGCCTAAGCATGCGTATCCACTAGAGATATAAAAAAAACCCAATTCTTCATTAAAGAAGTACACCAACCTAGAAGATATCCCATTAGATTCAGACATAACCTCATAATACTAAGCTCAAACTAGCCATGCCCAGTGCTGGGCTCCAACTCCCACCTTTTATGAAACCATCATAAAAAAGGAGCGTTTAGTTTCATGGTAAAAATAATCATTCATAGACACAAACTATCACCGACCCACACCCGCATAAAGCAATATTGGTTTGATCCTACTTAAAGAACGAATTAAATATGTATCACGGATAGGGTTGCTAGATTAAGGTATATCAATTCCTGGACATTTCTGGGGTTAGAAAGGGAGATGGTACCTTGTAAGTTAGAATTTTAGTAAATGTATGGTTGAACTGACAAATTAATATTTATTTATATAAATATTAGTTAGATGTAGTCTTTTTACTTAGGAAAAAGACAAGGCAATTATTGTTAGATATCTTTATTTGAGACAAAGATAATGTTACGTAAATTAGGTAGTAAATCAAAATATTAATTTACAACAAAATTTAGCCACTATTAACTAATTATGAAACTTTGGATCTACATTAAAGAAAAAACTCTGTAACCTCATACTTATAGGCTTTTTAACTAAACTGTGAATACCCAAAACTCGTGAATTCCGGGACAGTAGAGCGAAATTACTGGACACGGGACAAGACACTCTATTCCGGGACTATCCCGGACGTCTGGCAACCTTAATCACGGATGTGCAAGCGATACAAGATGTTTATAATATACCGTCATCCCGCTCGCACTGTTCCGAACAACGATGTTATGGAACGGATTTAAAATAGTATTACGACATTTTATTGTATGCTGCTCAACAGCTGTCTGTAATTTTTTTAATTTCCCTCATCAAATAATTTTGCTGCATTTATTTTAAAGAAATAAAAATATTGCGTGTAATTTACACATTAATCAAACCCATTTTTATCGTAAAATACCAAAAATCAAGTTTAAATCCGCTGCTAGAAAGTAACTTTTTTAAGATGGATAAACATGACGGATTTGTCGCTGGATAATAGTTCGTACGTCAGAGTTCGCGAAAAGAGTGATCAATTTCTTGTGACGTCATCAAAACGACGATCGATTCTATTACTGTTTGTAAGATTGCTCAATTGACGTGGAGGTATAAAATTTAGCTGTAAGATTAAATTATTATTACTATAAGAGGTGAGAGTTGGGCCCCTGGTCCCAATGTAATGACATTAAGCATATTACACGCTACCAATTACATTAAAAAGTGAAGAATAATACTCCTACTTTATCAACAGTTTAAGGAAACTATTAAATCCTTATCCTTACTAATATTATAAACGCGAAAGTTTGTTAGTATGGATGTATGTATGGATGTTTGTTACTCTTTCACGCAAAAACTACTGAATGGATTTTAGTGAAACTTTCCAATAATATAGCTTACACATCAGAATAACACATAAGCTATTATTTATTAAGATATTTTGTGAATTCTCCAAAATATAATGATAAGTGTCAAATAAATAGGAAAAAAAATCTGCCATATGTGACCTACTCCTCTCAATTGATCCTTATCAAATTAATATAATAAAGGCGAAGTTTTGTGAGTGTGTTAGTATGTTTATTACTACTTCACATTTAAACGGCTGGACCAAATTTGATGAAATTATGTACGTAGATGAGGTGCTGGATTAACACATATGATACTTTTTATCATCATCATCCATCACCACGCGCGTGTAACCGCGGGGCGCAGCTAGTACTAAATATTATTACACTATAAACGAGTTTCTTGGTGAAAATTTAATTTATTATGAAAAAGTTCGGTCACTCTACTACTATATCAGTTGCTATACCCAAAATGGGTCATATGTATAGATCTGGAATAATGTATGTAAGACCAGCATGTATGCCACATATGTTGCAATTAAGAATTGAATTTAGATGTGCAAGATAAATTAGCAGCAGCAAAAAACAACCAATGGTATCGTTTCATTTTCCTAGCCTCGCCGAGCATAGCAATTTTATTGGTTGATTTTTCCCTCGCACAAATCTGGTCTTACTCTTAACACAGCTTAAGAAGGCTCTTTTGCAAATAGAATATATTACATTGATATACCGTACATTTCTCGGCCTAACAAACATTTATATTCCTTTTACTCTTTCTATCGCATATGCACGCATAGCTCTGATCTCTTCTGTCGCGGCACCCACCATACAATAATTACGTCCGGTCGGATACGACGATGTACAGTCGCCTGCAATAAGAAGTATACACTACTTAAGTTTCAAAATTATGCCAAAAACTTCCGTTTCTCGTAATGTACACAAAAGTATCTTAAAATCAAAAAATAATTTGAATACTTTTACTCATGTTTATATTAGCTTCAATATTTAATAAACTTAGCGACATCGCATTATTTTTTTGTACTTAAAGTGCGAATTGAGAAAGGCCAGACCAAAGTTTTACATTGTTAATTCAAACTAAAAGATATTTTACAAAAAAACATCTTGATAACAAATACTCGTACCTAACATATCTTATTAATAACACGTTATAATTTGTACAAGAAAAAACAACGGTCCCACCAACTTATCTGTTCAGGCGGCAAAAAAAAAGAACTACAACATTCCTTCAAATCGTGACAGTTTGTAGTTGATTTCCTTGACCAGTAGCGCCCTCGAAAACTGCACAGTTAAGTTGGTGGTACTATACAAGATGAATGATATTGAAGTATCAAATCAATTACGTATATCCATTAAGTTTTTTTCATCAGATTATAAAAATGGCGGACAAAAAACTTAATGCTTTATACCGTTTTACTGTAAGTACAAGATATACAGTGCGACCACGATGAACGTGATTTTATTTAACGAGATGAAAATATGATAATTTATTTGTATACTGCCTAAACTGTGCTATAAGATAGTAATACAGCTTGAGAACGAGTTCGCCCGGGGAAGTACTACCACCATACTTATTTCTACCGCCAATCTGAAGCGCTCGTAGCGAAGTTTGCCTAGCCGTTCCTAATCGATCAGCAAAGTTAAGCAACCTCCGCCGCGGTCAGGACTTGGATGGGTGACCGTTAGTGACATTACTACTGAGCGTGCACGTGCTTCTGAGCGCACGTTAAGCCGTCGGTCCCAGTTGTTGTCTTACGATGGCAGTCGTTACAGCATGGTGGTAGGGCATTTAGCGATTGCTTGCCTGGCTAGCTAACACCCTCCAGTAGAAAATCTGTCGCCAAGCACCTAACGGTGTGTTCCGGCAGCTGTACTGAGTCAGTCATTCTAAGCTAGCCTGAACAATATCTTCGATCACATCTTCAATAACCATCAGGTGAGATAGTGGTCAAAGACAATAAAAAAAGGCGGTTATGTTCTCATTATTGTGTTCCGGTTTGAAGGGCATGGGTGTCGGTGAAATTACAGGCACATGAGAATTAACAACTTTATGTCTCAGGGTGATTGAGTGCGGTGCTGTTTGGCACTAATGACGAAATGCATCTGTCATAGGCAGATGTTACCGCTTAACACCAGGTGGGCCTCGTGCTTGTTCCGTAACGTAAAAAAAGGTATTATTTAATTACCAGTATATGTAATGTGCATCCTGTTTTTTTATGTCATGATTTACGATTCGCCTGCTTGATGGTAAGCCTGTCCATTACAGTGACAGTGTCAGGTTTCTCGTTCTGCTTGACAATGTACTGCGTTCATCACTATGATACTGTACTACATTTAAATTAACATAATGTTTTGTTCTTTTATACCTAAATACAGAAGGGTTTTACACACTCCTACCCTGAGGCAGAATATCTGAGACTGCGTCGGTACCCACCCAGACGGACTCTGTAAGAGATAACCCACTTAATGCGGGGTCCGTATAATTTTTTTTCTCAACAAAACGCAAGGGACGGACCAAGAACATATGAAATAATAAAAGCCGTGTATAACATTCAAAGTTATATGGTTATATAATTTGCAGTTAGGTACTAACTTTGTAGGGATAAATTACCCGATTAAATTGAAAATGCTCTGTTTACTCGCATATAATTTGCAGTTAGGATAACTTTGTAGGGATAATTCTATTACGCACTAGTGTATAATATTATTATGCACGAGGGTGCTATAGTTCGGTTTATGGCGCTAAGAACGATATAATAAAGCTCACTTTACGAGCACGGGTGTTGATAAAAAATAAATAAAAGATCTCTGGCGAAATAAACTTCACAAACATGCAGTAGCCGTACTCTCTCTGCGTATTTAGTTGCCCAGTCGCGGTTAAAACAATAAAACCTCTAATCTAAATATCGCATTAGTATCCCTTGGTTAGCTAGATCCGACACCAGAGAAATCAACAACTTCCATTACTTTGAATTCAATGGATAACCATTGTAGCTGAGCGGCCATTTTTGGTAACTGACAAGAGAACAATACGGCAGAACCCATAAATCGTTCCTGAGGAAGAAACATACGACCAAGGTTCCACTGTTTCAGACTAGACCACAGACTAAATACTAGTTACTACAGTACCTACAGTCGTGACTTTGAAACACTGCGAGCTGCAAATACTCTACTAACTAATATTGTACATGATATCTGATAATACCGGTAAAAACGATGATATTATTGACTTTATTTTAAAAGATATTTAACCATACAGGTTTTATACATACGTAAGTTGATTAACCTCATTATAATTCAACAATTTGTAAGAAAACTGGTAATTTTGTTACAAACCGGTTAAGAAAGAAGTGGACTTGTGCCGGATGGTTCTGTATCAATAAACGATATATTTCTGTACTGAACACACCAACCTATTTTTATTCGGTTCGGGCAGCCCTGACTCACTCAGCACTTTAGGTACGTCGCTACAGGTATATCTGTGTACCCGTCCGGACGGGATTATTGTACAGGGCGTGCCGCGTCAGAAGAGAACAGAGCTATGCGTGCACATGCGATAGAAAGAGACGCCTTGTAGGTGAATATAAATATTAGGTACTCCGTGCTGTGCGAGCTGAAGTGCACTTTATTGCTTCGTAGCTAGAGTCGCTTATTTATTGGGATAGCTTTGCGAAGTGATCCTTCTGGGCCTTTTTATTCTGTAGTTCGGGTTGCACACAGCAAGTCGCTGCTGCCCACCTCACAGTGTTTTTCCCTTAGTCGTCTCTTACGACACCCACGGGATGATATGGGGGTGTGCAATTGTAACTCGGCACTCTACGGGTTAAATGTATTCAAAAAGAGTTTTAACGGTATTACGGGCGAAAATTGTAGACGGATAATTTTCAATCGTCATTCAAGAAAAAATACCGTCCCCTTACCAAAAGCGCTCAATCGGAGGAATGACAAGACGTATTCCCAATTCTCTTATCAAAATACACAATCGGAGTATTGGTAAAAATATTCACGATCCTCCTATCAATCGGAGGACTGGGAATAACTCGAAGCGACGTAGGTTTAGAAATATGGGCCCATTTTAATGTGCAGAACTCTATTATTTTTCTTAGAATACAATCGTGATTCTTCACTATAAAATAACAATCCTAAAAATAACACATGTTTGTCAAATTAGCACCATATCGCATTTTTATTAAATCTACATTGAAAACTTGATGACATTGAAATCAAAATACTTTTGTGGTCATAATATTTGTTTTTTCCAATAATATTATGTTCATTGTATAAATATTTATTGGTTGTGAAGCGAGGATGTCGGTTCTTTGACATCTTTGACATTGGGTTATTTTCCGAAATCCTAGGTATATTATTTCGAGTGTTACCATGTTATTGTGGTGTGGTATTAAGGGGAGAATAATGGTGAAATTAGGGGATTTTGTTGGCGGAACCATTGTTTCATTAAGGTGAAAGAGCACATAGACGCGCCGCAGGAGACGCAAGCGCCAACATCTTAGTTAACTATTAACTTATTAATTAGAAATGCAAAGTCAAGCATTTATCCGTGACGACACAAATTTAGGATGTATTCGATGAATTCGGCGCGGCGGTGCACGTGCACCTTTAAAGACGGCAACAATTTTACACCCCCCGCCGTAATGTTCATCGCAAAGAAATTGTTATGTTTATAATTGTAAGTTTAGTATTATCATATTTCTGTAAGTACAAAAAATCTCAAAGTAAACGTTAATTTGACATCTATTGCAATTTTTTTCGAAAGCTCAAACAAGGCCGCGTTTCAACCAGAGTCGTGAGAAAAAAATTAGCGGTGTAAGAGGAAAAATCAAATTTGTGATACGGCATCGGGGTTGTGGAACCGCGAAGAGGACAGAACTAGTGTAGTGTGCCAACAGTCCTATACCTATCAAAACGACAGTGACAGAAGTGACAGTTCGGACGGAGGAATTCTGACTTTGTCAGCTACGGCGCAACCGTCTCAACGCCAGTTACGTGCTAAGGGCCGCGCTCGACGCTGTGCCCAATCGTGCCGGAACACACCGTTAGGTGCTTGGCGACAGATTTTCTACTTGAGGGTGGTCGCTAGCCAGGCGGGTATTCGCAAAGCGCCCCTTCACCATGCGGTGAAGCTCAAGCCCGCGGCGGGATTCGAACCATGGACCTGCTGCGCGGCAGTCCATAGCCAATGCCACTGAGCCATCACTGCTTCAGGCCTTTATACTTTCATTGAAACTCTGTATTATTTTTTTCATCGCTCGGAAATGACAGAGACCTAATTGTCAACGAGTCGACCTCTGTTATTAAGGCGAAGTATATTCTAGTCCTGTCGAGAAACCTGTATGGTGATCATGTAATGTTGTTAGTAACAATTTCGGATTGAAATAGTTATCAACGCAAGTTAGCAAACTGAAACTGATATATTGGTATTAAAATGACCGAACCTTAACTTACGAACTGATGCATGAATATTTTCTTATACAATTAATATTGCCTTTATCAAGTATTCAGGAATAATAACTTGCAACTAGATCAGCGTACGATATACAGGGTTATTGGTAAAATGCTAACACCCTCTTAGGGTTGACTTCTGGTAGTCCTAACAAACATTTTGAGATGTTTTTTTTTGTGTGTTTTTTAATATTTTTTGACTGAAAAAGCACGAGGACCACCAGATGTCAAAGTCTCTTGTGCCTGTAATGTATTATTTCATATTTTTTATTATTTTGCTCTATGTAAATATTCAAAACTCTAAAAAGGGACCACGGCGCGGTCCAGTGTTACCGCGTCGGGCGCTCTTAGCTCGCAGTAGGCATTAAAAATATAATGGGCAAAAAAAGGCATATTTTTTTCAAAACAAAAACAAATTATCCCAAATGTTTGTTAGGATTAGGAGAAGTCAACCCTAAGAGGTTGTTAGCATTTTACTAATAACCCTGTATAGAGGTCAATGAACCGAAATCATTTGGCATTTTTTACTCTACAATCAACCAATGTCAAAGTACATTCATTATTTCAGAAAGCATTAAGTGTCTTTGAAATTTCGTATATCTAAAGCTAAGACCTAATGCTGCTGTCAGCTTCATCAAATGTAGTAAACCTTATACAGTCACACAAACAGATAACTTCACAATACACGTAACTTTTACCACTGGCATCCAAAATAATGCAAAAAAAAAAGAAAAACTGTAACTTCAATGTCTAAATTAAACACTGGCACAAAACAAAATGAAAAAAACATCAATTAAAAAAAACAAACGCCAAGATAACGTACGATAGTTATAATGGTTTAGCAACAACTAACATGAAATAATTATATTATCAAATACATTAATTATGATTGTTTGTGTGTTTGTTAAGTGATATTAGATACAGAAGCTAGTGAAGTGACCAACATTTTTTAGTGATAAGAGTTGGAACTAGTTCATTGGATTAGATAACAGATAGAAATAAGTTCTCACAGACGGACAGTTGGTAAAGAAGTGGACAAAGGCAGAAATAACCGATCTGTTATATCAAATACCCTTTAATATTAAATATAGAGCACGTACAGCCAAAGTCACTAATCTCTTTGCTCTTCAAGTCCATAAAAATAATACATCCTACTTTAATCCTATTGTAAGAATGGCTCGTCAATATAATGATCTGTTAAAAAATAATCCAGATTTAGACGTATTTAATCCTAGTCTTGGCAGATATGTTAAAACTATAAAAGATCTTCATCAAACGAAATCAAGTAATTCGGACACAACAGCCATGTTGTGTCCGGATGATCTATCTCATTGTTAGTTATAATTATATATTGTGTCAGTTTTAGGGTACTAATCCGAAAATATCACTTTGATTTGCGGATTGGTACTTTCTTCAACTTCGTCTCGGATTTCATTTTACTTTTCTGTATACACATATGTTGAATTACAATCCAGCTCAAAATTTGTATAACTTGTATAATTATTGTAAATGAGAAATTGACTGTAATTTGTTTTGTGTATCTAAAAATAAATAACTAATTTATCTTTATTTATTAACATGGAAAACCAACAGCTAAACATAGTAGTACCAACTTAAGTAGATACAGAGGGCCAACTACAGGTTTTCACGGATATAATTACAATAAATAATATAAATGATGTGAACAAAAAATACACATATCGAGTTGAAACAATTACATAAGTGCATGCCACAGTACATTAAACATAAATAATACCCGCCAAAGTGACATAGGATATCTACAATTGCAAAAGATATGAACACATTATACAATTGTGATACATATATATACTGTTTTCTACTGCATATCGAAAAAAGTTGCTCTCAAGGTGCGTCTTGTCGTGGAAACAATGGCGAAGAAGAATAGCTGTCCTTAGTGTAGGACGCTAAATGTGTCGACACTTTAGCGCCGTCACATCTTTTTAAATTCAACGTGAGGGGTGGCGCTCGGGCTAATTCGGCGGAGTAACTCAAACGGCGCAAGTATGCTAACCTTGGCAGTGGTTACATATTTGAGCCGTTTTGTGTGGAGAACGTCTCCGGTTCGTGGGGGAACATGCACGAGGCCTACTTGATGTTAGGCGGTAACCTCTGCCTATAACAGATGCATCCCGTCACAAGTGACGATCGAAGAGAAAAAAAACATCTTGGTTCGATTGTTAGTGGACCTGTATAGGCAAACCATCCCAGTGATGGCTGCAGTATCCCAAACAAGGGCGGTTAAATGAGTTTGTCACCAAATAGAAGTAAACCCATATACAACTGGTAGTTAAGAATGTCATTCAAGTACAAAGAGCAGTATCGTCATTAAAACGAGCTAAACAAGGAAGTGTGACGCGTCGCGGTTCATAGTTTATCTAGATAGAAATGCGTGGGCGTATTCAGGGAGAAGTAGTGGGGCCAGTTCATCAATTACATGAGGCACCGCTCTCCTGAGTTTGATACTTTGGAACGGAACTCCTGGAATTGAAAAAAGAGCCTATTATGCGAAATATGTACCTGACGAAATAAATATTGGACGAAAATACTTGGAATACATTTTGGATGAGTTATGTATATACTAAAAAAACTACTTAGCTCCCACGACCGTGAGATTCTTACTCATTTTCTGTCTCGCGTCACTTCAATGTGGAACCAGCTGCCATACCACGTATTTTTGAACCGATACGACTTAAGAGCCTTCGAATATTTAAATAATCGATTGATCAAAACAGATTATTCTCTCTACAAAGGCCAGCAACCCGTTCTCGCGAACTCTGGTGTTGCACATGACAGTGGGCGACGGTGTTTACTAACCACCACGTGAACCAAGCTCGTTTGCTCCTAACCCATAAAAAAGTTACTCTTAAAATTTATGATCAGCTGTTCGATATAGATAAAGTATCGTTAGGTTCAACTCTATGCTGGGATGTTCAAAGACACCATGAAATGTTTATTTTTACTGTAATACATAGTTTCCTCCTAAGATCTAATCATATCAAGCATGGGGATTATGGCAAACCCTCTCTAATGTTCAACAGTGGACGTAACGCATGTTGATTGAATGACTACTTTATAATATGTGCAAATAACCACTTTTTGTCTGCATCAATTCTCAATCCTTAATACACTCATGTTGAAATGTTATCACGATTGTAACTACTTGTTTTATCAGTATTATTGATAATAGATTCATAATTTCATTAAAATCATAAATTAACTTGATGCATGATGCATTATAAATATATATTTATATCATGCCAGGTTGGAAGCGTGGATATCGTAAGAGATAACTAAATATAAATAATATCGGAATATGGGCACCAGCACGTTTTGAGGAACTGCTTTCTTACACTGCGATCCTTAAGACGCCGGCAAGCGTAGGGCTTATAGCAAACCCCTCTTAATGTGGGAGGCTGTGTTCCACAGTGGACAATCCAACAGATACAGTAATAGCAATATGTCTACCCATGTCTTCACCAAAAGAAACTTTGGGAGAGCCAATTCCACTTAGCTCTAAATAAGCAGTAGCATTCATTATTTTCCCATAGTTTAGTAGGATCAGTCCTGACTCTCCAGCAGGGAACTGTACGGTGTGAACAATTGTTTCAGAAACGGCAAGGATCAGAGTGACTGGTCCAGTGGCCAGCGTCAGGGAATCGCTTCTAGTCGACGAATATGGAATAGAGCTGTCTAAACTGTCTTTCAGGTGAGAATCTAACCTTGGTAACTTTTAGAGTATAAGGCTGCGTATTCAGTGATGTACGATGAAGATGAGCGGTGAGGGAGGAAAGAATCTACCAACAGGATTGCTGCACTCAGCGAGGCCACATAATTAAAAGGACCAGAAGGATCACTCCGCAAAGCCATTCCAGTAAATAAGCGACTCTAGCTACGAAGTAATAAAGTACACTTCAGCTCGCAATGTACGGAGTACCTAATATTTATATTCACCTACAAGGCGTCTCTCTTTCTATCGCATGTGCACGCATAGCTCTGATCTCTTCTGACGCGACACGCTCCGTACAATAATCCCGTCCGGACGGGTACGCCGATGTACCTGTAGCGACGTACCTAAAGTGCGGATTGATCCAGGCCTGGCGAGGATAGGAAAATTAAGCCTGAATCGCTTGTATTGGTGGATTTACACCTCGCAGGCAGTTCATTTTCCTCGCGCATATGTGGAGATACACAGCCTCAGTGTAATGGACTTTTGGGCTAGCTTTAGACTACCTCAAGACATTCACAAAGCCACAAAAATCGTTATGCTTTATCTATATTAAAATCTTTCAAAATTTCCAGCTACCAGCCTCTAACGGGCGCAGGACAAGAAATGCACGTGGATCCGGTTACGGAATTGGTGGCGGATGTCAATATACCCACCTATAAAGGATCTAAGGTCTACGTGAAGATCGTGGGGAGAGACATTCAAGGTAACTTGATGATGAAAGGCATATAGCTCAATGGAATTATTTTACACAATGTTCTATCATTTCTTGTATTCTCTCCCGTAGGAAATATTAAGCGTGTCTATCAGAGATGGGCGAGGGAGATGAGAGGTGTACGAGGAAAAATCATCCAATAAGATCGCTGTGCTTAAGACACATTTTTTTTTTCAGGGGATCCATTCGTGCGCTTGTTTGGCCCTCTCTCCCAACCAGAAGTTCGTCTCGGAAGGTCAGCGGCTCTAACACTCTCCGAAGCCATCAATGACCTGGAATTGGCTGAGGTAGAGAATAGCAGAGCATACAGCAGGCTTAGATTCAACGATAGCAACGTTGTGCCCTTCGGCAGGGCTGTCTCACAGGTAATTAATAATTTGTAACCGTGTTTTTAAAGTCTCGTCGTGACTTTGAGTATAACTTTACTCAAAGTCAAACTCAAACATCATTTATTCAATTAAGTCGTCTCCGACGCTCTTATGAAGGTCAATTACAAATTTTAATATAAAAATATTCTACATTGCACTGTCACGTTCAGCAAAAATATGTAGTCACTGGGAGAAGAACGGGCAAGAAACTCGGGGTCAATCTTTTCAAACGTCTTTTAACAATGTGTAACTAAATTATTACAATATTTGTTTAAATCAGGTAGGTGACAGGCGATAGCTTGGCAGAGGCGGTAGTCCAAGAATTTTTTTCGTTTAAATTAATCATAAACTGTGTGGTAGGATTTTTAGCCTAGGGTTGACTCTTAAGTGTAACAGCCATGCTGTGAAAAAAAGGCTCATTGTATATATTATATTTTAATAGATATTAGGATAGTTAGTTGATAGCTTTGACATCAATCACATCTTATCACTTGCCAGCTAACCTATTAGCAAAAAAAAAGTGTCGAACATACGTTTTTTTTTCTATTCCATGATCCGTACTATATTCATTTTGGAATCCTCAACAATGAATTCTGGATAATAGCTGCACCGTCCCGTATGACGGTCAAAATAATAAAATTAGAGCACAAAATTTCTGCCCAGTCGAGCCTGTCCCGAACAGCCTAGTGGTTAAGGCAATCAGTGCGTAAAACCGAATGTGATTTCTAGAATATTCAAAAGCTTTAAGAAAAACAACCGACTTCAAACTAAATACGCATTAGGGATAACACAAATACTACTCGTCAGATCTAACTCAAATTTAAATGGGACCACATGACAAGCACAAGCTTTCAAATGTAAAAAAATATCATCAAATTGGCTTTCTTTCAAAGAGTTATTTGGTAACACACATAAAGAAACATACATTGGAATTAATAACCTCCTCCTTTTTTTGAAATCCGTTCACAAGAGTCACTAAAGGCTAATTCCTAATCTTTACCCTTTTCCAGGTTGTAAATCAACACGGGTCAATCTTGACTGCTGTGCAAATCGGCCTCAGCACGAGGCTGTACGGTACACCTGGTGATAGTTTACAGGTGAGAAAAACAATACCATGTTTCATCATGTTTAATGATAACGAATATTTTGAAAATAATATTTTGAGGAAACATTTTTTATTTTATTGCTTATATGTAAGCCTTTGACCACAATCATGATGTGGTCGAAGGTGTTAACAAGCTTAACCTAGAATTACTAGTTATCAAGGACAGCAGCTGCCGGAACACACCGTAAGGTGCTGGGCGACAGATTTTCTACTTGAGCCGGTCGCTAGCCAGGCGGGCATTCGCAAAATGCCCTTCCACCATGCGATGAGGCTCAAGCCTGCGGCGCGATTGAAACCATGGACCTCGAGGAAGTCCATAGTCAATCCCACTGAACCAAAAAATTATCTAGTGACGATTCCACCTAACTTTCCTGTTAAGCCGACGTGACGACGTCACGCAGCCAAACCGGAAGAATTTTCTATGCTTCTACGCGAAGCATCTTCAGAAGGTCTTGACTTTTCGAGCGCACGATCGAGAAACAGTTTTCGGTTTGGCTGCGTGGCGTTTGTGACATCACATCGGCTTACAACAGTAATATTTGCCGGAATTGCCGATAGATATGTTTTTAAGTGTTTTACTAAAATATCAATTATTTTAAATGAGATTTATATATGTAATAATGCATAACTTTTCTTTTCAGCTCCATTTCGAGGTGACGAACTACAGGGAGCAAGCTGTCAGCTTCAGATTCGGCGCCGTGGGGGAGCTCAGGTTTTTGACTGGCATCAACCCAGCGCAGTAAGTTATCGATTATTTTGTACTCTCCAGAGACAATTCCGAATAAAGTTACGAGAGGTCATATAAAAATAATGTACGCATCGACTTAAGTCAAAAGAAAGTCGGCAGAAGGAAGCTGGGTAATCGTTATAATCTTAGCAATAATAGCACATGCTCCCAAATACAGGTACTGTACTGCATCAGCAACTGCTGAAAACAGCCTCCCTATTCATTATTCCTCCCATTGGGGAGGTGATTGCCATAATCCTCACGCTTGCGGTTTGCGGGTGCCAGTGGAAGATTCCCCAAAGGAGCTGCTGCCTTTCTGGTCTTCTTTTCCCTACATCGCCTCTGAAGACTCTAATACGAAGCTATGGGGCTGTGCGATCCCAGCCTGACACCCCATGGGGATTACCACTTAACTGACATTCTCAAAATTCAGTTGGATGGGATAAGGCTGTGAAATTTTCAAATACATTTTAGGTCTCCTGTCTATGTCTTTTATACCTCCTAGAATACCTTACTCTGACATTAAAATACCAAATATTATACTTTCAGACAAACCATTCCGTCGGGACAAACGGTCAACGTGATCGTCAGTTTGACCATCACTTCATCAGCTCAACCCGGAGCGAGAGATTTCATCACATTCACGGCTTATGGCAAGTTATTTCAATATTAAAATTATGCTAACTTCTTTCATAAGTAGCCCTGGATAGGTTCCAGGGCTACTATACCTACTACTATATCATATCTGAATTCTATCTTCTGAAAAACTATGGACCTGGCACTCTCATGGTGGTACCCATGGAATACTGGGATAAGTTAGTCAATATCAGTCATCACAGCAACTGCCAAACGTCAACCGTTGTTAAAAAATCCTTCCCATTGGGGCCAAGTTGTCTATAACCCTCACACTTGGCAGGCGACACAGGGATCGCAGTGTAAAATGTCAGCTACTCAAAAGGTGCTGCTTTCGTTATTTACTATGGAGAAAGCTTGCGAATATCTTTTTAAGTCTGGTAACTGTCTTCTTCACAGTCATATCTCAGCCTCCCTATCAGAAAATTATTGTAACACAGTTTTGTCTCCTTTTACAGGTCTGGAGCAAGTATCCATCTCAGCTTACGTATACGTGATCAATCAGGGTGGAGCCGCAGTAGATGTGTGGGCACCGGAGATCCGGCATAACTTCCAGGGGTCTTGCATTGGGAGACAGGGCGACGATTGTTCACAGCACGTGTGGTCTGCTACAATTATAGCCAGAGACGCTTTGGGAGGTAAAAAGATTCTAGAAACGAACTTAGATCGTGCATTTTTTGCTATCGTACTAAACAACTTATCTCCTTCCTGATGGTATACGTCTATCCGCGGAACCATTATATTATTTCCAATGCAAATTTATGGACGAACAGTTTTCGAAATTTTTTAAGCTCCAACTTCCTTTCAGGACTTCTCCGTCTGAGCTCGTCACCAATAGGCCTGATGTACGACAGCAACTTCATATCTGGAACACGCGAAGAAGTGGTCGCAACATACAGGGCCACCTGCTGCGCTCCAAGAGTGCTGGTGACGGCTGTAGACTCTTATGGAAACGTGAATAGCTACGTTGTTGATATATCCAGTAAGTATTATTCACTAATAACCGATTAAGACCATTTCACCACCAAATTTCATATATAATTTGCTTCTCCAATCGAGTTGATATTGGTGGTAAAAGCCCTCTTCCATGATAATGAGTTGGGATAGTTTGGTTGGCAGCTACCAAGGGTAAATGAACAGTCTTCAAGCTGGAAGTCAATGGAAGACTTTAAGTCACCAAACAAAATATGAATCCAGTAACTATCTGTCAGGTTCTTATTGTATGAAAAGTAAATATATGTCGTACTTTGGCATAGGTGGAATCCATCTTTTTAATTTGTTCAGAATGTTTAGCCTGCATTTTTACAAAGGAGGAAAATTTATAGTCATGTGCGGAATACGAAACCGCACCATCCACCCATATAGCCAGGGCATGCTCTGACCGTTTAAGCTAACATGACATATGCTACTCATAACTCTAATTAGTCCTCTCGTTCCTTAACCATTGTATTAGGATGGAGCGACACCTATAGTTCAACTTACGTTGTACTACAAACAATACTTCGCATTTAGCTTTAAACTTGTTAACGATGACGCAACCTTATAATATTAATACTTTTGTGCGTTTAATTTTCGTTTTTGCTATATGCGTTATCCTCTTTCGCCTGAGAACAGTTTGAAAATTCTTCGTTTAACATATGTGTGGATTTTAACCAAATCTTTATCTTCCAGATTACTTCACAGAAGCAGCCATCGCGGCAATAGTTCTCGGGGTGCTTCTCGTCATTGCATTGATAATTCTCATCAGTTATCTCATATACTGGTGCGTGAAGAGACGAAAAGAATCAAGGGAACTACCTTACTCCACGTCTACGAGAAATATCAGTTAGGGGGGTCTTGAAAAACAAGTAGCCCCTTTTAATGAAGGATGCAGTGAAACAGAGCTTTGTTTATTAATTAGTAACCGGCTAGGACTCGCGTAATATTTACCGGATATGGCTCCGACCAGTTTCGAACTTATTTAAAGTTCTTCGTCTGGGAGTCACAATTGTGCACAGCGTCGAGCGCGGGCCTCAGTACGTAACTTGTTCTTCTTCGTGTCGACCACTCATTATTATTAGATAGATGACTGCCAGTACTGGGCTGTAGCCACCCCAAGGGTAGAGGCCTCGTACAGGTCACCCAAAGTGCAAGCATTGGGACACTGAGGGCAGGACAGCAAGTGACGCATGTCCTGCGTAGCGCCACATCTGTATTGGGTTCCTACGTCAGAGTAACCCCATTTGGCCATATTAAACCGGCAACGACCCACTTGAGTCCGAAGTCGATTTAGCGACTTCCAAGTGGGCCACGCCAGATCTTTGCCCGGGGGGAGTTCTTCAGCCGGCTCAATGTAGTTGGGTGGGGGAATACGTAACTGTTAGCCGGTTACTAAATAATAATTACGGACAAAACTCGCGAAAGTTTTTTAGCTCAAAGAGCTTTATTTCTTAACACAATGTTTTTAGATACTATTTATTTCATTCTATTAAGAAGGTCAACGCTGTATAAGTTTGTATATGTTACAGCCAAAGTAACAAATCTGGATATTATATATACTGTCTAGCCATTATATATAATGTCTACTTAATTTAGATAAAGTGATAATTGACACAAAATTTTGATATTATTCATGAGACTCATATTTCTATTGGTCACGGAGGGCGCACCAGAATGGTTAAAGAGCTTAAAAATAAATATAAGAATAGTAGTAATTTATGAGGCGCATCGCAGGCCGCTGCCGCGGCACGCTCGCTTCGCTCGCTCGGCTCGCGCGTTGTTGTAGTCACAAGTAACCTAACGCTCCTCCTCGCTGCGCTCGTCGTCGCACCTAAATATGACTTTGCCCTAGACTAAATGATATTTAACCCCTTTTTATAACTTTTACCAATATGTGTCGTGAATTATTAATAATTACTACTAAAAGTAATACATTTCGATCGTTTATTCACATTTACCAAAACAATTTTGTGTCAATTATCACTTTATCTAAATTGAGTAGACATTATATATAATGGCTAGACAGTATATATAATATCCAGATTTATTACTTTGGCTGTGACATATACACAACTTACTACACTTACGACTTCTGATTTAATATACATCGCGTATTGAATATGAAACTATAAAGACTTTGTTTCTGTAGTTTGAAAATCTAAATGAGTTTTATACACCACGTTCAAGATGGTCCCACCAGTTAAATGTATATTTTGCAAGATATGGGATAAATGAGATTTCAAAAGTCTTAAAATGATCTTGCTGAGGTAAAACTTGCCAGTAATAAATGTATGTATAAAGTTTTTAATTTTTATTTAAACCCCGACTAAAAGCGGACACCTAGGAAGTGATTGACCTGTTTTGAATCTGGCTAAACACCAGCACGTAAATATACGCTGACAATTTGTAATATGATTATAATTTGTAACTTACAAACTTCAAAAAGCAGGTGTGACATTTGCCTTCAGGCACCGACTATTCTATAACCTCACTTCAAAAACCTCATTACAAAATGTAAGCGTAAATTTATGTAATGGTGTTTAGCCAGGTTCGGATTAACTTACAAACTGTAAAGAGCAGGCGTGCGCTATGCAGCACTGGATTCTTCACCGAAATCCGGAGCTACATTGCGGGCGGACTACGCTTAAACTAGAATATCTTAGAAATGGCTTATCAGATTTTCGTCAAACATGGCTAAGAACCATCATATTTATGCTTGCTTTCAAATAAATAAAACAGTTGTGTAATCAGTTCCACCGTTTAGGAACTGTCTTGCTACGGGGGAAGATACATAAAGTTCCCAAAGGGAGAGTTATATATAAAACTACGGATTTATGCCACCGGGAGAATATTTAGAGCAACACCGCTGACGACAGCATAAAATATATAAACACCTTTCAATTAATCTCGAGATAAAAATATATACATATATGTAAGCAATTGTATGAACTGGTGGTGATTTCTTGAAGTGGAAACTCTAATATAAGGTTTTATTTCACTGATTGTGACAGAAATGTGATTGATAACTACTTACTTAATATTTAGTTATTATAATTTATAATGGTTACCTTAGATTTTAAGTCAGTTTAACATTAAAACCCCATTTTTAAAAGTCAGATATAAGGACATGACATATTTTATGATAGAGAATAAGATTTTTTTAACAACTTGCTTCCTTGATAAAAATCATTTCTTGAAAAAAAACGCAGATTTTTTATATTTTGTATAAGAATTTGATCATGTATAACACAATGAATTTTGCCTATAAGTTTATGATAAAAATCCTAGTTTGTCCGTTTCCTGTAAAATTATGTAATTTCTATGGTAATTGCCTTTAACTGTAACCTTTTTTAAATGTGCTTACGAGCACTAGAGGGCCATCCTTAGAGTTTAATTTCGGCATAAAATCTAAAACCTTTTTGAACATGCTTACGAGCACTGGAGGGCCGTCCTTAAGGTTAGAGTTTATTTGCGCCATAAAATCCAAAACCTTTTTGAACATGCTTACGAGCACTGGACGGCCATCCTTAAGATTAGAGTTTAATTTCGTCATAAAATCCAAACCATTTTTGATCATGCTTACGAGCACTGGAGGGCCGTCCTTAAGGTTTAGAGTTTATTTGCGCCATAAAATCCAAAACCTTTTTGAACATGCTTACGAGCACTGGAGGGCCGTCCTTAAGGTTAGAGTTTATTTGCGCCATAAAATCCAAAACCCTTTTGATCATGCTTACGAGCACTGGAGGGCCGTCCTTAAGCTTAGGGTTTAATTTCTCCATAAAATCCAGAACCTTTTTGAACATGCTTACACGAGCACTGGAGGCATCATTAAAGTTAGAGTTTAACTGCGCCATCAAATTCAAAACCTTTTTGAACATGCTTACGACAACTGGAGGGCAATCCTTATAGTTTAATTTCGCCATAAAATCCAAACCCTTTTGATCATGCTTACGAGCACTGGAGGGCCATCTTAAAGCTTAGTGTTTAATTTCGCTATAGAATACAACTACTTTTTTACCATGCTTACAAGCACTGGAAGGCCATTCTTAAGCTTAAGAGTTTGATTGTGCCATACAATCCAAAACGAGGAAATTCACCGAAGGAAAGTCACTCTAAATTTGCATGTTTCGTGGCCACGAGTATGCCACATCGATCGACTTGCCGCTATCCGATGGGGAAGAAAAGTCCTCCAGTGACTTCAATACCAGGAGACTGACTTGGCCATCCTGTTAAATATAGATCTCCATCGGCTACCCGCAACTCTACCTAGCGCAGGGCCAACAACTCTACGTCTTGCGGTATGTTAGTCACTGGAGAACCTTCATTCTCCACGGACGTCTTCCGGTTGAAAACGAAGTTGTTATGGGTTTAATAATTCTTACTGTCAAATTACGTTCTGAAGAAGACGTGTTTCCAACTTACAGCAATACATACATGACAATTCCTTAGTGTCCAGTTTTAGCATTATTTATATTTGATGCCGAAGAGAAATTCTTTGAAACTTTACATACATACTTAATTTTCTTTTCATAAATAACAAAAAAATTTATAAAAACACGAGCTATGGACGCACCTTTACAATTTGAACCTCAAACCACACAAACTCACAAAATTTGATTAGTTGATTCATATCCTCCATTATTATTTTGATAGCTCTACCTTACTTGGCGACAATAGCGACCTCTCAATATTAAATAAAGTTTATGAGAAAGATTTTCGCAAACATTTCGCTATGCAATGGGTTAACACATTTTTCTCTAGGAACTTAGAACGTATTCTCAAGGTCTTAATAGGCATTTTTTTTGGAGTTAGAACACGAGCAAACTGTACGTTTATTTTTTATGTTATGGAGTGGCATACAAGCAGACGGTCCACCTGATGGTAAGCGGTTACCTTCGCCTATGGACATTTGCAACACCAGGGGCGTTACCAATGCGTTGCCGACCCTGCAAGACTCTTCACCCTTTTTGAAGGAATCCATACTAACTTATTAGGAACCAGCTAGGAGCCGCGTTATATTTTGAAGTCCTTCGTCTGGGAGTCACGATTGCATACTGTAGCTCGTTTAGTACGTTTACGGAGCTAGGAATAAATCGCCCTCAAACTTTGACGAAATTTGTTGCGAAAATATGAAATAAACTCATGCTAAATAATGAAAAATGAATGCAAGGACTTATACCATTATTTTATTTGTTAGTATGTAAATGACCCTATACAAAATTAAACTTTGAAATGTTTTTAAATCGTCGCCTTTTAAATGATTGCGAATAAGAATTTAATTTTTATATTTAAGTTATAATATACATAGCATTTAGACATAGTCACATATCGTCGCCGTGGAGGTCAAGGGAGTCAAGCCACAAATTTGTAGGATATGAGTTATGTACCCAAATTTGGGAAAATTATTTAGAATAATTAAAAGCGTAATGTTAAAATATCAATTTAATAAAAAAAAAACAATATTTAACCAAACATAACAATAGGCCGCGCTTGTTTTCTCGTAGTGCAAAAAAAGGTTTCCTACCCAAATTTGGGTACATAACTCATATCCTACAAATTTGTGGCTTGACTCCCTTGACCTCCACGGAGACGATATATAATCCCGTAACCCGTGCGTAATAAAAAAAACGGGAAGCCATTAAAGTAGGGTAGATTTAGAACACTTTTATTATAACTTTCCGGCCGCGGCTCCGCCCGCGTGTATATCGGTTATCGTGCAAAACTATAACCTCTTTTTGCGCAGTTCGATAAAAACTATCCCATGTCCTTCCCCGTGTCTCTAACAATTTCCATACCAAATTTCATCCTAACGGTCCAGTAGATCTGTTATCGCGACAAAACCATTAAACTCTTTTTGGGCAGTTGGATAAAAACTATCCTATGTCCATCCCCGTGTCTCAAACTATTTATATACCAAATTTCATCCTAATCGATCCAGTAGTTTCAGAGCCTATTCAATGCAAACAAACAATCAAGTCTTTCCTCTTTATTATATTACTTTAGATATATCTCAAAACTTAAAAATTGAGACGCTTAAGGGTGAACTGGCCGGCCCGTTCTCCATACAAACGTGGTAGGGTGATCACTCCCTTATTTCAGGATTTAGGTCCAAAACAAAGCATAATACCTATTAATCTCGTCATTATCCAGGCTTGTATTATGTCGAAATTTTAATAAGATAATTAACTTGAGAGTTACGAGCTTCGGAACATTTTCATATAAAATTTTCGAGGCTCATAACTTTCAACTTAATTACCTTTTTAAAATTTCGGCGTCATACAAGCCTAGATAATGTAGAGATCAATCGGTATTATGCTTAATTCTGGGCCTCAATCCTCACATAAGGGAGTGATCACCCAACGGCGTTTGTATGGAGAAGCGACTGGCCAGTTCAACCTTAAAGATACAAAATTGTAATTACTGTTTAGAGACCGAGGTTTGGCGTAAGAAGTTGTGGGTATCATGTAATACAAGGCGTGTCTATTGACGCCTACCGAGCTACTGAGCATAGTTGTAAAGTCAGGCCTGGTGCTAAGAATGTTTTTGTCTATAACTGGAACCTAGGGATCGAACTCAGGACCCAATAACCACTTGACCAACGAGAAAGATGTGATGATAACATTTATTGATTGCTCATACCAATTAATATAAAGGTAATTTAAGGTTACGTCATTACTCTTTTTATTTTTCGAATTATTATCTACCATTTTCTTTTTTTTAATTTTTTATTATGTAATACCTAATAAGAAAGATTGTAAATCATTTTTTTTAATGTAATACTTATTGTTTTCCTGAATGTATAACAGGGCTAGACCTAATCACCTAAGAAGGTATCTAAGCACCCACATTTTTTGCATTTCTAAATATGATTACAAGCATTGTCGCAATATTACATTTACAAATTTTTACAGTACAATATATTGTATATTGTACAACTTGAACATTTTGTAGCCCCTTTTACTGAAAAACTATCACGCCTATAGATTTGTGCTTTAACATAGTCATTTCACTCTATATCTGGATGTGTTATCTGTCAAAAAATATATAATTTTATAACCATTAAAAAAATGAACCTTACAATTTTGTATTAATTGGATAGAATGTTATTGTTCTACTAACGCCATCTGTTAGAAAACCAATGAGTTAACATCGCTGCAACAGAACTAAACTCAATACTCAAATACATCGTAGTTAATCTACTTAATACTAGATGACACCACTAGAATCAGGTTGTAAAATAAACGCGAGCCCTCACAAAGCTCAGCTTTTTGATAGAATATAGAAGGGTAGCGACATCATTGCGAGTTAAGTGTATGAAAAAGCAGTTCTTTCGATCAGTAGAAGCCTAGTAGTTTGGTTGATGACTGCGCAACGTCTCCTATGACGGTTACTATGCTAAAACTACAGCACAAAATTGGGCTCAGTTGAAGCAGCTTGGATAAACCAGTGGTTAAAGCACCTGGTACGTAAAGGAAAGAGACAGGTTTGACTCCTGCTCAAAGAGGAAAAAGTTTGATCCTTAACTTTTCTTTCTTCTATTCATTTTTTTTTGTGATATTTCAATGGGAAGTAAACGGCTTACGCTTTAAGGTAATACAGTTAGAGCACAAAAATTCGGCTCAGTCGAGCGACGCGATAGCCCAGTGATAATGTCACCGGGTACGAACCAGGGGACGTGGGTTCAATAGCAAAGAGAAATTTTGCCTTTAAAAATTTGTAAATGTAACCAACATTTTTCCTTATATTTTAGTTTTTTTTTTGTAATAAATGTTTTTTTTTGTTTCAATACTTAACAAGTTAAAACTACAAATATGTTTAATTTATTATTGTAACATGTAAGTGAATTAACTATATTCAGTAAAATTTTATATAATTTACTAATACGGGTAGTATTTTAGTTTATAAGACAAAAAAACGAGGAGCCATATTATTTTTGTAAAATTATAATATTTTTTTTTCAAATAAAAATTATAATTTATGTGTGTATTTTTTTTCAATGTATTAACTAAATTATTGACCATTTAAAACCTCTCTTATCCTTATAACTGGCGAAAAACCATCCTGATAAATTTTTATTGGTGTTTCGTAGATATTTTTTTTTCATGCGAGTAGAAAGATTGTTAATATTGTTCTGAACCGGAACGCAGCGAGCTCTCATCTATGGTGTTGTCAAATTGATGTGTGCGGTGAGCTTCTTGTCATCGGTATAGTACCACCAACTTAACTGTGCAGTTTTCGAGGGCGCTACTTTTCAAGGAAATCAACTACAAACTGTCACAATTTGAAGGAATGTTGTAGTTCTTTTTTTTGCCGCCTGAACAGATAAGTTGGTGGGACTGTAAATCGCTATGTTTATGCCGCGCTTAATAATCTAATCCTTCAAAATTAACAAGTAGTTTGTGTACATTTTTTTATTTTTAGCGGACAAAGGCTAGCCCTTTGTCCACTATCTCACCTGATGGTAGCTGGCCACGCGGGCATTCGCAACATGCCCTATCACCATGCTATAACGACTGCCATTCTAAGACAATATAGAGAATAAAAACAATATGCCAATTTAATTAAACGGCCCGTGGTGCCGGGTGTAAGAGGTGACTAAGGGTAACCACACCAGACGGTGGGCAGCGGCGCTTTCTGAAGAACTGATATGTCACACTGCGATCCCCAAGACGCCTGCCAAGCGTGGAGATTATGGTACCCTCCCCTTCATAATGGGGGAGGCTGTGTTCAGCAGTGGACTATCCAGCTGATACAGTATGGTACAGTAGGTATGAATGATACTGGAGGGATAATACTACACATATTATTTATTATACAAGTTTAATTTTAAATAACCAAAAAAAAAAACTAATGGCAATATAAACAGTTTCTTGTTTATTCTGAAGCAGTGATGGCTCAGTGGCATTGGCTATGGACTGCCGCGCAGCAGGTCCATAATTCGAATCCCGAAATTGAGCTTCACAAGGAAGGGCATTTTGCGATTGCCCGCCTGGCTAGCGACCGCCCTCAAGTAGAAAATCTGTCACCAAGCACCGAACGGTGTGTTCCGGCAGCAGTCCTTGAGAGCCAGTGAAATTACAGGCACATGAGACTTAACAACTAAGTCTCAAATGGACAGATTTTCTACTTGAGGGTGGTCGCTAGCCAGGGCATTCACAAAATGCCCTTCCACCATGCAAAACATATTTGACCGTTACCGTTTGGTGTAGATACATCGGATCCGTGGGGACCGGGAGTTTATCTCTTTAATTTATTACCTTACCCTAAATATGTAGTACGACTATATTATTATATTACGAGCAATATCTATTAATTTATTCACGTTCGCAGTGCACAACACTATAATGAGTGAAGCAGATAGTGTTTTAGGAAAGACGTAATTGTATGCTACCAGCAAATGCAGATAAACATGTTTTTATTCACCACAATCTGCCTATGATTAATATTAAATATAAATAATTTTAGCAGGTCCTTGGTTCGAATCCCGCCGCGGGTTTGAGCTTCACCGCATGGTGGAAGGGCATTTTGCGAATGCCCGCCTGGCTAGCGACCACCCTCAAGTAGAAAATCTGTCACCAAGCACCGAACGGTGTGTTCCGGCAGCAGTCTTGAGAGCCAGTGAAATTACAGGCACATGAGACTTAACAACTAAGTCTCAAATGGACGGGCGCAGTGCAATTAGTGACTTGTGACGAAATGCATCTGTTATAGGCAGAGGTTAGTCCACTTACATCGAGTGGGAATCGAGCTTGCTACGTCACAAAAAAAAAACACATCCAGAACAAAAAAATTGTACTCTAATAATTTGTATATGTGATTTTCACTCAGCACGCGATAGTGCGTGTAATATATAGAAAAATAGAGTGAAAAAAATTACTTATTACCCCCAAACTCGTGTAAGTAACTCTGTTCTTCGATGACCCTCAACCATATTAGGATATTTCTTTTACTTTCTTCTAAACAGCGACCTCTGTCTAATACTTGTCAAAACAGTACGCTATCATGGCTGTCAACAAGAAATGTGACAAAACTCTAATAGATGGCGCAAAAATCAATTGTTACTTAATAAATAATTTTCAACTATGATACAAACTATGATAGCTATACTAGCAGAAATTTAAAAGTACCACTTTTGAATTGAGATGAAGTTGAATTGCGTCCATATTTCAAATTAGAATGTTGTTTACAAAATTACAAATGGAATGAAATGAGTCAATGAACAACAAACAAATTTTACAAAATAATATAATATATGAATAACATAATATATGAAAAAGTACCCTATATGCTAAAACTACAATAATACCCTACTAATACCCAATGCTAAAACTACAGCACAAAATTGGGCTCAGTGCAGCTTGGATAAACCAGTGGTTAAAGCACCTGGTACGTAAGGGACAGAGACAGGTTTGACTCCTGCTCAAAGAGGAAAAATGTTTGATCCTTAACTTTTCTTTCTTCTATTCATTTAATTTTTTTTTGTGATATGTCAATGGGAAGTAAACGGCTTACGCTTTAAGGTACAGTTAGAGCACAAAAAATCGGCTCAGTCGAGCGACGCGATAGCGCAGTGATTATAGCACCCGGTACGAACAACCAGGGGTGTGGGTTCGATAGCAAATCGCGAAGATAAATTTTGTCATTTAAAATTTGTAAATGTAACCAAAATTTTTCCCTATACTTTAGATTTTTTTGATTCGATTTTAACAAGTTAAAACTACAAATATGTTTAATTTATTATTGTAACATGTAAGTGAATTAACTATATTCAGTAAAATTATATATAATTTACTAATACGGGTAGTATTTTAGTTTATAAGATAAAAAAACGAGGAGCCATATTATTTTGTGTAAAATTATAATATTTTTTTTTTTTCAAATAAAAATTTATAATTTATGTGTGTATTTTTTTTTCAATTTATTAACAAGAGTTATTGACCATTTAAAACCTCTCTTAACATTATAACTGGCGAAAACCCATCCTGATAAAATTTCATAGGTGTTTTGTAGATTTTTTTTTCATGGGAGTAGAATGATTGTTAATATTGTTCTTAACCGGAACGCAGGTATCTCTCATCTATGGTGTTGTCAAATTGATGAGTGCGGTGAGCTTCTTGTCATCGGTACAGTCCTACCAACTTATCTGTTCAGGCGGCAGAAAAAAGAACTACAACATTCCTTCAAATTGTGACAGTTTGTAGTTGATTTCCTTGACCAGCAGCGCCCTCGCGAACTGCACGGTTAAGTTGGTGGTACTATAAATCGCTATGTTTATGCCGCGCGTATAAATAATCTAATTCTTGAAAATTCGCGAGTAGTTTGTGTACTTTCTTTTTTATTTTTAGTTGCCAGGCTAGCCTTTGACCACTATCTCACCTGATGGTAGCTAGCCACGCGGGCATTCGCAACATGCCCTATCACCATGCTATAACGACTGCCATTGTAAGACAATATACAGAATAAAAACAATATGCCAATTTAATTAAACGGCCCGTGGTGCCGGGCGTAAGAGGTGACTAAGGGTAACACACCAGACGGTGGGCAGGGGCGCTTTCTGAAGAACTGATATGTCACACTGCGATCCCCAAGACGCCTGCCAAGCGTGGAGATTATGGTACCCCCCCCCCCCTTCATAATGGGGGAGGCTGTGTTCAGCAGTGGACTATCCAGCTGATACAGTATGTATGAATGATACTACAGGGATGATACTAAACACATTATTTATTATACAAGTTTAATTTAAAATTACCAAAAAAAAACAAATGGCAGTATACAGTTTCTTGTTTATTCTGAAGCAGTGATGGCTCAGTGGCATTGGCTATGGACTGCCGCGCAGCAGGTCCATGATTCGAATCCCACCGCGGGCTTGAGCTTCACCGCATGGTGGAAGGGCATTTTGCGAATGCCAGCCTGGTTAGCGACCACCCCTCAAGTGGAAATCTGTCGCCAAACACCTAACGGTGTGTTCCGGCAGCAGTCCTTGAGAGCCAGTGAAATTACAGGGACACGACATGAGACTTTACAACTATGTCTCAGAGTGACGGGCACAGTGCAATTCGTGGCTAGTAACGAAATGCATCTGTTATAGGCAGAGGTTAGTCCGCTTAGCATCAGGTGGGCCTCGTGCTTGATCCGTCACAATAAAAAAAAAAAGCTCATCCAGTACAAAAAAAAATGTACTCCAATAATTTGTAAATGTGATTTTCACCCAGCACGCGATAGTGCGTGTAATATATAGAAAAATAGAGTGAAAAAATTTACTTATTACCCCCAAACTCGTGTAAGTAACTCTGTTCTTCGATGACCCTCAACCATATTAGGATATTTCTTTTACTTTCTTCTAAACAGCGACCTCTGTCTAATACTTGTCAAAACAGTACGCTATCATGGCTGTCAACAAGAACAAGAAATGTGACAAAACTCTAATAGATGGCGCAAAAATCAATTGTTACTTAATAAATAATTTTCAACTATGATACAAACTATGATAGTATACTAGCAGAAATTTAAAAGTACCACTTTTGAATTGAGATGAAGTTGAATTGCATCCATATTTCAAATTAGAATGTTGTTTACAAAATTACAAATGGAATGAAATGAGTCAATGAACAACAAACAAATTTTACAAAATAATATAATATATGAATAACATAATATATGAAAAAGTACCCACAACCTAATCTACCTCTTGGGGAAAGACATGCTGTAACCACCTTAAGATTTTTATCATATTAAACAAAAAAAAAACTTGCATAGACTACATTAACCAAATATATCATGGCAAATCTTTTTGAATGTATTCTTAACAATGTAAGTTGTGACAAGACTATGATATCATAGACTATGACTATGATAACAGCCATAATAAAAGACTAACCAATAGAAAAAAAACATTATTTCAATCTTAAAAACATCTTTGAAATCAGCCATTACCTACATTGTCAAGGGGAGACTTATGCCCAGAAATTATGTTTATATGTATCGCTCCTCAAATCAGTGTTAGTTTGAAAGTAATAGAAGAAGCAGCTATGTCAGTCTGTTAATCACTTGATTACAAGCTGCCCCTTTTCAAAATTGTTTTGGACTACAAGATATCCTTAGCAGTACTCCATAGTCTAATATATTTGATTATCTAATACTGCCTTGCAAAACGTTTGTTGGATTACCACCGGTCTTACAGGGTTATCGGTAAAATGCTAACATATTAGGGTTGAATTCGGTTGGTCCTAACAAACACTTTGAGTAATTTTTTTATTTTTTTAGTTTTCTTTTTGTTTTTTCATACGTATTTGACGGAATAAGCACAAGGATCACCTTTTTATTTTTTATGTTATTGTAGCGGAACAAGCACGAGGCACGAGGTTGTTGAGCAGTAACCACTGCCTATAACAGATGCATTTCGTCACAAGAGATGAACTGCACTGTGCCCGTTATGCATGTCTCAGTATGTAGTTGTTGTGTCTCATGTGCCTGTAATTTTACTGGCTCTCAAGGAGTGCTGCCGGAACACACGTTAGGTGCTCGGCGACAGATTTTCTACTTCAGGGTACTACAGGCAGGCATTCGCAAAATGCCCTTCCACCATGCGGTATGATCACTTGATGTTATATCATTAAACCTTCATTTTTAACCCATTTTCGCTATTAATATTATGGTCCCATGTCATAGGGTATGAGTCAATAGTCATCTTCTGAGCCCTGTTCTGGACAAAAGACTGCTACTCAGAATTTCATCATCATAAAAATCCAATAACTGTTCAACCTTTGCATAGAGCACCTTATTATATTTTAGTTTGGCAGAATCACCTGGGAGATATTAAAATAGACTTTTAATAATGTAGGAATCTATCAATCATCAAAATATGCAACTTGAATAGCATGGGACAATTTAAATTTAATTTGAAAATAAAAAAAAAAATATCAATTCACCTTAATAAGTTGGCATCGTCAGGACCACTACGTCCTAGTTATGAATGGAATTTTATTGTTATCATTATTGCCGATGCCAATGGGTTAAAAGATATTTGTCAATATCGCTATTTGTCTAAGTAGCAGATACTAACAATTGTTTCTAGTTAAAATGTTTGATATTATTACTACAGCAATGGTAAGCCAGTATATGAAAAATGATAATAATAATTATTAGAATATTTTTTCCAATCTTTTACAAATATAAGGTTGGCCGAGTGGTTAACAGTTTATTCCACTTAATGCAAATTTCGTTATTTTCGATAATTTTGATCACTTTTGTGTCTATGGTTCATATTAAATGTGGATCCGTAGATGCAAAATATGGACAAAATTGGCCCTATATGAAACAAGTGCAGAAAGTCAATTATTAAGATTGAGGCTATAATGTTTTAAGAATGAGACACATGCACATAGAATAAGCCGATTGGTAGTAACAACACAGCTTGAGTGTCATATGACTATTTCCAATACATTATTAACTTTAAAAGAAATAAAAAAAAAACAATATTTCACTACCCATTTGAAATACATGTGCACACAAAGTTGCATAGTGAAATAATTAATTTAGCATGATTTGTAATTAACAAACAATAAGCAAAAGGTTGGCGGTAAAACTACAGCCCAAAGTAAGGAGATTAATGTGTGATTTGTATCTTAACTCAAAAGGTAAGAAAAGGAAAGGTAAAATTCCTTGGTTTGTTCTCCTTAGTGTAAATGTAATGCCAGCGTATTAAAATTAAACTGTAAGATGAAGAACATGTGTGGGAAAAGAAGCATATTAAAATGGTATTTTTAACCCATGTCGGAAGATAGATTTTTAGTAATAATATTTTGACAACTTTGAACTTCATAATAATAGAATAATTTTTCAAGAATAGTCCCAGATGCTAAATTGAAGATCTGATAAATACCTATCATTCGTCCTTCCACCGACCAATCTCTAAGGTTTGTTTTCCACTCTATCCACACGACATTGGCAAAATTGCGGCGGCCCCACAGAAGCCATAAGAAAAAAGTTGAAGTTGAATTTTATCAATTATCATATGTTTTTCGCTGAAATATGTATTGAAGGCCTAGTTGTGTATCTTCTACGGCATTTATATTTGCTTTGTATGTATGGAAGACTGCATTATAATGTCTTAATAAATTAAATCAAGTAACTTATGTGCATTATGCTTTGAGAATGACAGATCTTGTCAAGAAGTATTGTCAGTAGTTCAGTTTGGGATGAATCATTGGTGAGCGTAAGTAGGACAATGATTAAAAACAGCTTTCCGTATGTTTAGATGTACATTACAATTTTGAAACTGGGTTGCACCATCTCCGGTTAGCGTTAAATCGTTTGTCAATTTGATTATTCTGTCGGATAATATGGAATGTTTTTGCAGATTTAACCGTCGTCATATTTTGTGCAAACTTCGTTGAGTAAATAATTGGTGGCTTTGCAGAAAAACCAATGAATTATTAGTATAAACATAGGTTCATTATGACAACAGGTAGGTTAGTATATTAGTGATAAATGTTGTTAAACAAATCTATTTTTTGCACTCACAAATGCACGTTTGACGATTTTTTGGGCTTTTTCGTACTCAGAATTCAAAGAGAAATTGAATTCTGGTGTAAATCCACCGTCGAAAGGCGCATTCTTATATGATTTGTACAAAAATGAAGACATTTTTACGCACTGTTATGTAAACACAAAGAAAATTATTTCTATGTGACATATAGCAATTTCAAGTTAATAGACACTTTTAATATCACTGAAAATCACACCCGTAACATAAAATTCGCAAGTTGTAATCTGAAATCGTGTAAAATTGCAATTCTTGACAGTTCGTTGATAAAAACTATGATCGCAATTTTTGGCTCGTACTAAGCGCGCGCGTCTTGAAAACGATCTATGTGTGTAAATATAGGATAAAAATACATTAACGTACTCACCTGGCCTTGTAATCTGTCCCAGGGTTGGGGTTACAGGCAGCAAAACAGCTTTGTGTGTCAGGTCTTCTAAGGATAGACCTGTTACAGCACTTGAAAGAAGAGGATTTTTCACTATGTTCCTATTGGTGTGATCACCGAAACTTTTGTCAGACATGATTAGCGGATTATTCTTTGCCGGTACATGAGACAAATTTCACGAATTCACACATTTGGAGGTCGTAAATTGGTAATTTAATTATTTAAAGTTACGTGTCACTTGCATATTTTGACAAATTTTTAGGCCGCAGCTATTTCCCCGCAGTAATTTTAGCACAGACTAAATATACCTGTTCGTTCTTCAGTGTAATGTTACCATTACTAAGATTTTCAAGTAACTCAGTATTGGCCATACAACTGACTTGTAACCGTGAATGGGATGCTTTGCAAAGCGATTTATTATCTGTGTTAAACGTCTGTTTAAGATTAGGTTTGTTTACATTATTGTATTTTATGAATTTCTGAAGTTCTCTAAATATAAAAGATAATGTAGATTGATTGTTTTAGAAATCGTCCGTCAAGTCCGATCCCATATCAAATGTAAGTAAGCGAGTATAATACAACAAAACGTCGTAATGAAAACCTGTAACTGTTGCATGGTAGGAATCACTGCAAATACTAACAATTTGCCATTAATAAAGAGATGCTTTTATTTTTTAATAATGAAACGCCCTCCTAATCTCGAAATAGGTCAGTTGAAAACGTTACTAATAGTCAATTGGTCACCTATAATAATATAACCTATATGGCCAGTGTCGCAAAACTTGCCATACCTATTATCTATCTTATTATAAAATACATATGAGGTTATAGCTTCGCGATGTACTAATGTATTTCTCATATCTGGATTCGTCTTCCTGTAGGCTGCTAATTCTTTGTTTCTGCTTCGCCTTGGTTATGGGTTGTTGTTGTGTCTCAGCCTGCTCTCTACATCCACCTCCTATAGATATTAATGCAAGATGAGTATACCTAATCACCCATCCTGCCGCGAAGTCACGGTAAGCCCGTGGCGCTCCTTGGTGCACTACTTGGTCAACTGCAAACATAACTAGTATCAAGGCAATGCCTAAAATTCAATCACCGTCTCGCGATACACGGATTAACATACAATCTCACTCTCAAAGGCGCGAGTGATATACCAGACGTCTCCGGTAACCCATGAAACGTAAACTTGGTCAAGTGGGCAGCTTAAGATTCTGAAACAACCCAGATCTCACCCCTCGCCTTGGAGACGAGATATGTGCCTGGGTCAACTTTGGAGCTGTAGTTAGCATAAGATATTCATCTTATGCTAACTACAGCTCCACACCAGTCAGGATTGATCCCACACAGCGTGTGCAGGCAACCATCCAAAATGGCATTCCTAATAAAGATGAAACAAGGGACAAGACGATTTTACTTAGCATTCCATGGGTTCACCATGCAGGTGCCGGGTCCATAGCGTTGCAGAGGAAGAGGCCCAAGTCAAGGTGCCTGGGACTTGCAACCCAGTGAGTAAGGTTAAGGGGCCCCTTTATGATGCATTAATGCTCCCTTTCACCGCTCGAGCCTCCTCCCCTGCCCAACCAAATTTGGTAAGATCCTACTAATGCCGCCTTGGATACACGTTCTAGGATGGAAGTTACGGTTGTTCTTGACAGGCCAAGGTCTTTTAGTAGGTTATATAGGGATTTTGCTGGTATACCCCTGCTCCGACTTCTACAGCATATAAATTAACCACATAACCGTTTTTGGTTAATTCATTTGTTAAGTCATAATATTTGTTAGTTTTTATTGTGTGGTCTTTAGGTATGTTTGTTTCCCACGGCGCAGTAAGTTCTATAAGTACTATGCGTTTTAGATTTTTTGTGTATAGAAATATATCCGGTCTGGATGATGAAACACCAACATCCTCAGGAATTTAGTAATGTTTTTCATACATGTCTATCAAAAGAGTCCAATCGGGAGCTGCGCCTAAGATGGAGTAAGGCTAACTTCGACAGCATATAAATTAACCAAATAACCGTTCTTGGTTAATTCATTTGTTAGGTCATAATATTTGTTTGTTTTTATTGTGTGGTCTTTAGGTATGTTTGTTTATCATTATCATCATAAGCCGAAGACTTACAATTTTGAACAAATGCCTCCCCCATCCACATATTATGTACTATTACATTAGATTGCAGTAATTATTACATTAGATTGCATATGCCGGGATTTTGTCCTTGTGTCTGGTCTAAAACTTATTCAAGTTTGAATTAGTGGAATCAAGCGTCTTTGTCAGATAGATTTTAATAACAATCAAAACCCTTGTACACAAGTTTTTTTTACCATGGCAGAGGTTATTTACACATCATTTTCTTTAAAAATGTATTAAAAAATGGTCAACATGTGTTGATGTTTTGTTACATGTCAGTAGACACACACTCATATATAGTATTTTAGTCGGCAAAGTACTTAAGTCAATAACTTATTTTAAATTAACATTTGAGCTAAGTGCTTTCATTAACTATAAGTTCAGTGTCAGTCAGAACATGTAAATGAAATAGTCTATCAGGCAATGTTTCAAGGTTCTTAGAACTATTTACAATAATTATATAAATAGGTACTTATTTTTGTACAAGAACTTCAAGTGTATTAAATGATTTACCTGTATTTTGATTCGACGACAATGGTGTTTGGTGTATGTTGTGAATTTAATCACTACTGCCATAACGAGGGTACTTTTCCAATGTTTTAATAAAATTACTTGTAGAAACGTGTTGGTAGAAAGATATTGTTTGTATTTTACACTAATTCATGTACAAACAAAAGGAACGAGATTTTAAGCTAATGTACTTTATACTGCATATCAGAAGTTTTTTTAGTTTTTTTTATGCTTGATAGGTTAGACTTTTGACCACTATCTCGCCTGATGGTAAGTGATGATGTGGTCGAAGGAGTTGTTAGGCTAGCCTAGAATTACTGGCTCTCAAGGACAGCTGCCGGAACACACCATTAGGTGCTTGGCGATAGATCTTCTACTTGAGGGTGGTAGCTAGCCAGTCGCCAACGTCCGCCGCGGTCATGAGTTGGATGGGTGACCGCTAGTGACATTACTACTGTGCGCTTCCGTACTTCGGAGGGCACGTTAAGCCGTCGGTCACGGTTGTCGTCTTAGGATGGCAGTCGTTATAGCATAGCGGTAGGGCATTTTGTGAATGCCCGCCTGGCTAGCTACCACCCTTAAGTAATGTAATCCGCATAGCAGGCATTATTGCAAACCTAACAATATTAATCTAACATAGTTATGTATATAGGTACAATTACTTAATCTGTGATTTGTTATACTGTTATTCATTAAACTATAGTAGAGCAATATTAATGAGTTTTTTGTTACATTTTTAGGGTTCCGTAGTCCTGACAAGGAACCTTTACTTAGGGGTTTCTGCTTCCTCAGGCTGCATGTCTAGTAAATAAGGTGTTATTACAAAATCACAAATATACGATAGGAAAAATTTAAGTCATGCGTGGGATTCGAACCCACGTCCATCCACCCCTTGAGCCGGGGTATGCTCTAACCAATTGAGCTGTGTGAGTGGTTGTGTAACTCCGCCTCATAATGTTCAATTTTGACAGTTATGATGCCGGTCCTCAGCCCGGACAAAGGAGGAAGGCACACACTTACTAATCATCCTACAATTACTGGCTCTCAAGGACAGCTCTCATTTTGCCAAGCACCTAACATCTGTTGCCAAGGTAGGTGCTTGGCACAAGATTTTCTACTCGAGGGTGGTTGCTAGCCAGGCGGGCATTCGCAAAATGCCCTACCAGCATGCTAAAAACAAAGTCAAAAGTATTACTTAGTGCTTCTTCATAATGGTATGCATACTGTGATTGTGGAATGTGTACAATAAGATACCATGTAACCTATCAAAAGGTACTATGTTAAAGTGCAAAACATGGTTTCATTGTTGTACTGTCACGATTGATTTTTATGTATAACCACGCATAGTAATGCATCTAGGTTAGTTAACTACACTAACTGGATCATATGTTTTTGGTGATATTTTTTGTGGGCTAGATTATACCTTCAGTATTTCTTATTAACTTTATCAATTTAATTTCAATAGTCTATAATAGTCTATAATTTCAATACTCTATAATTATGCTAATAAACGTGGCTAGGTGATAATGTAATTGCTATCATTAACAGACATACATATAGTAAATAATATTCATACATAGGGATAAATGAACTTAAGTTAACATCTGTCACAACCGGTAGATTGAAGTGGAAACCTTGGTAGGGGTAGGTGTACAAGCCGACTATAATGTAGAGATTTTATATTCCAGTAACGTAAAACCAAAACCGTCACTCCAGTAACAAACCTGGAGTGACGAGGGCAGAGCAGTGCACGCTCGTATTCAGATCTAAGCTCCTGGGTGACATTGCAACGGGAGCACGCGTGGTGCTTAGCTTCAGGCACAACTTGATGCTGCTCTACAGATTTTATTACGCCAGTTGAATAAGATGTGTGCTATTGCTCTAGGGCTATGATAGCAGTGGTGTGCTGTGATCACATCGCAGCTTTGTATGCAGTCAATAAGAACTTGTTGAGACATAGGTACTGATGAATATAATTTCCATTCTTTTTCAGGAACGTAAAATCTTTCTCCATTGACGTCTTCAATCAAGTCTTTAGTCAAGCCTGTGTACAGTCAAGCATATTCCTGTAACGTTTTTGTGATAATATCAATGTGCCTGTGTTTCAATACCTAAATAATTTACTATGTAGAAATTCTTTATAAATATTAAACTCTTCCTGTAATAACTGCTTTATTTATTCCTTTTCCATTGCCCATTAGTAGTATGACATCAACAAAGTGTTATCCATATTCCGTTACCATTGTTTAAGCATATAAGTATCATGTTTTAATCCCATAACTTATCTTTGGGTAGACTGATTTAGATAAAACAAAAACCTAAACCTCATGACTCCTATAAATATATAGGTATTAGAAATAAGAAAAAATATTAGTATCTAACCTTCCTATTTATTAAAAAAGATTTTTGTTGGTATATTACCAAGAAAAATGTTTTTAATATTTTTTTTATATCTATGATAGGCTAGCCTTTGATCACTATCTCACCTGATGGTAAGTGATGATATGGTCGAAGATGTTGTGCAGGCTAGTCTAGAATTACTGGTTCTCAAGGACAGTTGCCGAAACACACCGTTAGGTGCTTGGCGACAGATTTTCTACTTGAAGGTGGTAGCAAGCCAGGCAGGCATTCGCAAAATGCCCATCCACCATGCTGTAACGTGGGACAACAACCGGGACCGATGGCTTAACATGCCCTCAGAAGCACGAAAGCGCCCAGTAGTAATGTCAGTAGCGGTCACCCATCCAACTCCTGGCCGCGGCGGACATTGCTTAACTTAGTTGATCGATTCAGAACGGCTACGCAAACTTCGCTACGTGTGCTTCAATTATCTGTCATGTATAGACATGACGTTTATTACAGATTTATTACATGTATAGATGATAGCTCCAAACGGAGAACTCACTTACAAGACACGCGATTTCACAGGTTCAAAGAAGTAAAGAACTTGAAACAATTTAGCCAAACATTGTTATTGTCATAAGAATGTGCGTGTAGTCACGGAAAGAAGGCATAACTTTTAACAGATTGTAGTCAGATTTCAATAATTCTTTTTTTTATTAGAAAGGATATACCATTATGTTGGGCCCGTATAAATTTCATTAAAATCGGTTGAATAGTTTATAATTATGTTATAGTCAATTAATTGAAAAATGTATTCGCTTACCTGGATGATTTAATGGTATTTGCTATTGTCGACGATGAACACTATTTTAGGCGAGTGAATGTTATTAGAACTTCATGAGTTTGACCTACAGCTTCGTTAGTTACTATCATCAGCTTTTGGCGTCGTGTCGTCGATTGAAAGCTCAATAGTTTTTTTTTTTTAATGTTATTGCGACGGAACAAGCTGTGTTAAGTGGACTAACCTCTGCCTATAACAGACGCATTTTGTCAACGACGAATTGCACTGTGCCCGTCACGCTGAGACGTCCAGTTGTTTGGTCTCATTAGCCTGTAATTTTTCTGGCTCTTAAGGACTGCTGCCGGAACACACTGTTAGGTGCTTGGGGACAGATTTTCTACTTGAGGGTAGTCCCTAGCTAGGCGGGCATTCACATAATGCCCTTCCACCATGCGGTGAAGCTCAAGCCCGCGGCGGGATACGAACTATGGACCTGCTGCACGGCAGTCCATAGCCAATGCCACTGAGCCATCACTGCTTCAAAAAAGCTTCGGCCCTGCTATAGGTAAACCCCATAAATATCTTATATTAGTAAGTAATGGATAATAAGAATATATTAGGGTTTGCATATAGAGCACATGGGGTACTTATCTTCCCGGAAGAGTGATGTTGTGGGATAGCCACAGCCTATAGTGCATAGTGCACGTGTATGAAGTCGTGGGTGGAAACTGAAGCATTGTGACTACATAACTTGTGAACAAATACATAGATAAAATAAATTATTACCATTACGTAATGTCAAATGGTTTGAATTTCCAAATATCGAACATACATTTACATCTTAACAAGTCAGCATCGGCACCCGAATTCAGGCATAGGTACATATGAAATTCAATTGTTTTCATTACCTATGATGCGCAAGAATTAATGTATTCAAAAATACCGGAGATGCCTATGAAATGAACAAGATAGGAAAAAGGCCATGATCAACAAAAAAAACAGTAAAATATATACATTTTATTTCACTAGTGTACACAAATTCTCACTACCCTATTTGTATGTTAATATAATAAAACATTTATGTATGATTTTTTGATGGGATAAAAATACTCAAATTGTATATCAATCGAACTAAATTGAAACTAAAATAATGTACGTAATGAAAATATCTAATACTAGCTTTCCGTCCGCGACTCCGCCCGCGCGTAGGTATGTCAGTTATCGTTTTGCGCAATTGGAAAGAACTATTCTACGTCCTTCCCTGGATCTCTTTTACCAAAAAATGGAACCGACATCAACACTCAAATGTGTGAAATAACTTGTTGAAGTCAGTACCATGATGGTTAAAAAGTACCTACTATCACAATGTTGTACGCATGGTACCGACTTCGACAAGTTGTTTCACACATTTGAGTGTTGAAGTTGGTTCCATTTTTTGGTATACATTATTTTTCACCCTTTTTAGTGACCCTTGCTACTTATGGGATCGATTGTCATTCACTGTCAATCACTATATCATCAAGATAGGAAAATATTTTTCAACTATTGGAGTGTACCCCAAAAAAGGCTGATCCGATTTCTGATTTCCGATGATGAAATTTAAATGGCACGACACGGCAAGCATCAGTTTTCAAATAAAAACAGAATCATCAAAATCGGTTTACCCAGTCAACATTCTGAGGTAACAAACATAAAAAATAAAAATACTGAAGAATTGAGTACCTCGTCCTTTTTTGAAGTCGTTAAAAAATACGGCTGTATTTTGAAAATATCAATATAGACCAAAAGATTGTGTTTAAAATTTGTTAGGCAAGAATAATAAATAAAACAACAACGAAATCAAGAAATGTATGTTTGGAGTTTTGTAATTTTTTTTGCCAACATTAAAAAAAGGAGGAAGTACTCAATTCATATATATTTTTTTATTTAATTAACTACAAATAATATACGGGCTACAGAAACATCATAATTAAATAATTGATTGTACAAGAGAGAGAGAGAGCCTATCACTTATAGGCATCTGACGACGTGCGTATCCGAGACATTGCCATTAAATATAGCGCAGGAGTTAATACTTTCAACACCATAATATAATGTATAATCATAATATAATTTACTTTACCTTTCTGTACACACATTATGTTAAATTACAATCTAAATCAAAATTTGTATAACAGTTATAATTGACATAAGATAATGTATGACATAATTATCTGTGATTTGTTTTGTGTATCTAAATAAATGAAATAAATATTTCGGTCATTATGAAAAATTTCCAAAAACTTAATCGTAAAAAATATTTTATGGACTTATCAAACCTGCTCACAAAATTTCGTGAGAATCTGTTGAGAAATGCGACCTTTATAGAACAACCGGACATACGAAAGCATTTGTAGCAGCGACGCTTCGCTTGAATTAAGTTCTCGGTCGGTTAATTAGTGTATGTGTAGTGTATATCAAATTCTCATGTCAAAGTGTTAGTAACCAAACTCTACCGAAACGGCTTGACCGATTCCTATGAAATTTTGTGGGTATATTCAGTAGGTCTGAGAATAGGACGTTAACTATTTTTCATACCCAACATTTTATTTTTATCTTTCGGACAAAAACCCTTTTTTTTAATTTATCTACGATTTGGCATTAAAATACAATAAACCCTAAAATTTCACCCTTCTACCACCAACACCTATTTTTAATAGCTATACAAGTAGGTACTTTAATAATTTTCTACTCTCGGCGGTCGATAATTGATCAGGAAATGAATTGCCCAGAGATGAATTGCTGTGGCCGTTTTAGGGCTGCTATTACCACTCGTTCTGTTATTCCCGCCAGGCGTCTATCGGTGTCACTTCTCACCCCGTAAACAGCATTGAGTAGGCAGGACTCCTGTCTTATGCACACAATAAGCTTCCTATCACTTTCTAAAGTTTAGGGCTTGAACAGTTTTATTTCCTAAAATTTCACTATCTATACGGCACAAAAGTTCACGGATATCCAAAATAGCATAGCATGTTGAGTACGATGAGGAGCAGCAAACTTGCAAGTAATTGTGAATGAAAGAATTAACGCAATACAAAATAAGGCTGTATTTTGTATTGAAAATATCAATGTAGACTAAGAGATGTAGTTTAAAATTTATTTGGTAGTTAAGATAATCAAAGGACAATGAATTCAAGAAATGTATCTTTGGTGTTTTGTTATTTTTATATGCGGTTATCGTTAATAGCGCTTCTTTCCTCTTCCTTTTTTTACTTACTTACATAAAATAAGTTAGTCATTTTTATGTGACTAACATAATATTCACTAGTTAAAATTTATATGGCAAAACAACGTACAGACCCACCAACTTATCTGTTCAGGTGGCAGAAAAAAGAACTACAACATTCCTTCAAATTGTGACAGTTTGTAGTTGATTTCCATGACCAGTAGCGCCCTCGAAAACTGCACAGTTAAGTTGGTGGTACTATATACCGGGCCAGCTAGTATTCATATAATATTATGTCTATAGAATTTCTTATATTTTCTAAATTTACTTTACTTTAAGTATACATTTATACCTAATCCTTTTAAAAAGCCATTTACATATATTTACTAAAACAAAATTCGTAAAGAATAAGAACAACTCTTCCGTGTCACGGAACGTATATCTTCGTAAGAACGTAAAAGCCTTATACATACAGCACACTATAAAAGAACCAGTCTAAAAGACCCCTACAATCTAGAAAGGCGAACGGTGACAAAGGTTATTTTATGCTGGTACTGCGGGGAAATAGCCAAAACATTGCCCACGCAGTAGCACACATACACAAAAACCTTAACACTTTCAAAGAAATACATACACACATACACATATTTCTGACACTCCGGGCACCCATATTGCCATTTTTTAGAATATTCAGATTTCGTATTTATCTAGGACACTGTGAACATAATATGTTTATACAAAAATCAAAAGGAACGAAAAAAGAAGCAAAGGGAATTGTTAATGAAATATTTTTCAATAACTTTGGGATATTTCTATGCTCCCACAGCTATTTTTCGTCAGTAAAAAGCAAATAATTAAAACTATTAAAAGCTGCCCATTCACGCACTCAGTTTTACAGGGTTCATTCAATCTTTTATATTATCTATGCAAGGTTCCACAGATAATATATGCCTGTCATTTACTGCGGGGAAATAGCTACTGCGAAATTTTTACTTGACATAACAATGCATGACGCTAGTGACAGTTGTTTATCTTATCTGTCAAAAAGAAAATTTATGTACTCATGCCGTAGAATGAGATAAATGCATCTAGCAATGCCGAAATAAAGACTAGGAAGGAATAGCAAATAAGGAGTAGTAAACTATTAACAAGTAGTGTAGGTAACCACTAACTTAATATTTTATCCTTGTCCGTGAGCTCTTTTCAAGTTTTTAACAGATTTTTACATCAAAAATCTGTTAAAAACCTCAAAGGAGGATGGTTCTCGAGACAACGCGTATAATTTTGTTATGTTGAGGGTAAATGTGTTTCTATATACAATAGGGCCTAAACATCATCGCTTTAAAATAATATGTCTTTTTATCTCGTAGAATAGTTACAAAACATGGCAGGTCATGAAATACCTTGGAACAAGTAATGATAGAGTTTACGTAAGGTTGTGTTTTTTACTTATTTACTGTTAATAAGCTAGCTTATGACCCCTATCTCACGGCAAGTGATGATGCGGTCAAAGATAACGCTCAAGTACGCTTGCAGGAACACACTGTTAGGTAGGTACCTACTTGGTAACAGTTTTCTATTTAAGGGCAGTGGCTAGACAGAGGAACATTCGTAAAATACCCAATCTCACTCGTCTGTCCAAAACAAGCCTATTATCCTTCCAAACCGGAATCCCGGTCGGTGGTCAATATTCGTATTAACAAAATTACCGCAAAGTCTGTGAAAATACGATTTTCATAATATAAACGGTTTTCCAAAGGATGCATCCTTGGCTATACGAGAAAAAGTCCATATCGTTCTGTAATAACGGAAAGTATTTTTAATATTTTTATGAAATCTGGAACCAGCTCAAATCACATTTTGACGCCAAAATATTACGTCATTTAATAATAATCTCGTAACTACTGCTACAGTAATGTACCTAGAAAGCTGTAGTTTTACATATATATGTATAAGGTGTTAAAATAAATTAAAAATATAAACTAAGTTTTTTTTCTTATTTATTTTTAGTTTTGACCCCCCTGTCTGTGCCGACCTTCTCGGTCGTCTGAAAGAAAGGTTTAGTGTGAAGCTTTTATTAATCCGATCGTTATTATTCATACGTTGTTAACAAGCTTGTATCCTTGGCTATACAACACAAAAAACCGCGTCATTCTACAATAACGGGAAGTTATTCAAATCGTGAAATAAAACACTTTCACTCGATAAATTTTGCCGCGCAAACTCTCACCGATGGAAACTTACGTAATAAATAATCTCGTAACTACTTTTAAACTACTAATCCTAAGAATCTGTCATAATTTAAGGCTTTGTCAGACAGGACGCGTACTTTAGCGCTGCGTAGTAGCGTTACAGCGTCCCGTTTTAACGTCGCGCGAGGCTTCGTCAAACAGAACGGCGCTGACTCGACGATGCCGCGCCGCCATTTCGCCATTCACCAAAGCGTAGTGCAGTTCGATAGCAGTGTTAAGAGTTTGTTCGATATGGAGATGTCGAGTGATTCAGATGTGGAAGAATTATTACTTTTATATTTTATATTTAATTTCTTCTCCGATTTGTGCCCACAATTTTGCCTTCATTGATATATTTTTATACGAACTATCCTTCGAATTATATAAGCATGGATATTTTCTAACCAATTCTATCAAATTTTCGGTCATTATGCAGTATTTTATTATTATTTTACACCTATTCACTCCGACGCTAAAATAAAATTTATAAAAAAATACAACACCCGACGTCAAAGCGTCCTAACGCCGCGACGACAGAGCGTTGCGTACTGCTAGCGCCGGCGCTCTGTTTGGCGGTATTCTACGATGGTAGTACAACACATCTTAGCGTCATAGCGCGGCGTCAAGTTAACGCTCTGACGCGCGCTAAGTACGCGTCCTGTCTGACAAAGCCTTTAGGTGTATAGATTACATGTAAATAATGATATCAAAAGAAGAAACAAAGAGGTAAGTAGTACAGTTTTTGATTAAAAAAAATTGCTCTTCTATACAGTTTATCCCGCCAAAATTCTTAAAAAAGTCGCCTTGTTGGAGTGCGTTCAGAGGCTCAGAGTGTAGTTGTTTCGTTGTTTGGTTGTTTTGCAACTTACCCTGAGGTATGGAACGACCGGTTGTTTTATAACCTCAAACAAATTGTGACATTGACAGACTTACGTCATAATCGTAATAATAATTGCTATTTAACACTATCACAAATTCGTTTTCCATTTTTATTTAAGTTTTATATTTTGAGAAATTATATAAGTATTTATATTCTTTGAGATATATGGGTGAGCGCATCAGATAGAATACGATATAAACGTCAAAGTCATTTCATGTCAAGCGTTTTATGGTTAAAAAGTTGCAACCTTCAAAGGTTTGGAACGGTCCAGTTGTGACAACCGAACGCTCTACTCGAAGGTTGTGAACGACGTTAGAGTGAAAAGTTGCACTCCGAGTGCGCTCTAACCAAGGTTCGGAACGCACCCTTGTAATCTCGTTACTACTTTTAAAATATTTGGCCTGAAAATCTGTAATAATTCATGCGTAAAGAACCATTGTAACTTATCATATTAAAAGAAGAATCAAAAATTAAAAGTATCGAAAAAAATGCTGTTTAAACACACGACGCTTTTACAGTAAAATGTTCCATGGAAAAAGTCGTAACAATTTACGTACCTACGTACTATGTTCACATCATATGATGAGGATTGCATAATCCTCATCATATAGTCTTTATGAGAAATGAAATGAAAATCTACCTTTTCATGGTAAACACACGTTGAAAATGGCGAATACCAATGCTGGTACCAAGAAGTTATTAGACGTTATATTATATTATAAAATATTATACATTGCAGCAAATAAATCCGATTTAAAAACAAGAAAACCTCAAAATCTATTTTCATTTCGCTATTCAGTCTCCTCAAAATAAATGGATGAAAATGTTTGTATTATCGTATGGGGGAGACATGTTTAGGTGTTGTAAAACGTCTTATTACTAAAAAAGTTCTGGGGCGTCGTAGGCTGATAAACTTGGACTGCTGAAGCGTACCCTATATGCACGCAAGACAGAAAGTAGTACTCGTAGTATGTTTTATCAAAGGCTCCGTAGTAAATGCCAGTAGAGTTCACCCATCCAAGTCATGACCGCTGTGAACGTTGTTTAAAACTTACTTGATGCTAGTTGATTTTTGATGCGCTTCTAGTGCTTTATATATATTTTCCTGGTGTTACTGGATATACATCTATGTGTCAAAGGATATTTTTAGGTAGAATATTGTATAACGAAATTTGAATATATTGTGGAGAACTTATACATACCGGGGAAATCACGTTAGAAACAATACACCACGTATACACTTAGCGGAAAAAAAAGCGGAAACGGCGCATTTCATAAATTTGTTTATTAAAAAAACTCTGTACATACTTAATACATAACAGAGTACATAACTTTGTACTCGAGTGTGACATGATGCCGGTGTTAGTTGGATTTAAACAACAAAGTGAGAGTCAAAACTATTTATTAAATTTAGGCGTCTACGACGCTCTTATGAAATTTTAATATTGAAATATTCTACATTGTACTGCCACGTTTAGCAAACAAAATTGTATAGAGCCACTGCGAGAAGAACGGGCAAGAAACTCGGGGCCATTCTTTTAAACGTCTTTTAACAATGTGTTACATACTTACTATATACACTTTATTTACACTTTCACTGGTTTATCAATTATTAATTAACATATAAAGTTATTGTTTACATAAACAGATATTTTTTTCTTCGATATATAATTGTCAAAACCTTTTTAACAAACCATGTAATGGTCCAAAAGGACCATTACATTTAAACGAGGTTTATCGTTATGTTATATCAGAAAATATAATAATAAATTACTTAACTTCACAACATCTTGATCGGGCAGCACTTCGTCATTAAAGATTACTTTCCAAATATATTTAGACACCCGGGGGAGCTCTGCTCGGCACGGCACGGCAGTCTGACCGAAAGTGAATCTGGCAGCACTTCGTCGTCAAAGACTATTTCGGTACCACCGGAGGTCTGCTCGGCTCGGCGGTCCGACAGAAAGTGAATCAACTCGCTTTACACTACCCGTTTTTTAGCAGTGAAGAAACAAGGTGACGAAGCGACTACCGTCACAAACACAGTACTCTTTAAAATTGACAATTATGTGATTTCAAGCTGTATACATATGGAAATAACTATAATAAAATAATCAATGTTTTTACACATAGAAAAAAAGTACATAAAATAAACTATTTTAAATAAGTATCTTTGTCTTTGTCTTAACAGTGAAACTGATCTGTGTCACATGATCAGTTTCACTACCTACTTATAAGATATACTTATAGTAAAAATATCATCAAATAATGATTCCAGTGATCATGACAATCCATACATGATTTTTAATCACAATCTCACAATAAATACCTTTAGGTACAGTATTAAATTCACACCTTAGATAAAATATACACAGATAATTAAACCAATACTTATTTTCATCTTAAAAACCACAGTATTACTAAAACGAAATTAGAATGTCACATTATAGCACCAGTTGTTTAAATCAGCTTAAAGCCAATCAAGTGAATATGAACAAATATTTCAATAAATAGTGAGCCAATTTTAAGTAATCTATCACCGGCGAAAAGTACTAAGCAATTGCCAAAAAAAACATATTTTTGTATCTGTGGTATAACCTATAAAAAATGAAGTTATTTTGTTTGTTTACAAAACAAAAACATCCGTAATAATTGAACAAATCATAATTCCGGCGTCTTTCAGTGTTTTTTCGCAAAATAAAAACATGTCAGGGAATCACGAAGATGATCCACCGCCGATTAAGAGGTACAGACGTGAGGAAAAGTCATCTGATTCGGAGGAAGATATTGATAACTACGAACCCTATGTTCCTGTAAAAGAACGAAAGAAACAGCAACTTTATAAGCTCGGCAGGCTCGGACAAATCGCTGCTGAGGCCGCTACAGAAACTAAGAGCTCAAGTGACAACGATCCCGACGATGACAGTAAGTTGGCATACCAGATCAAAATCGAATCAAAACTGCTTTAAAAGGTTCATGAAAGCGGAGCATACACTGGACACCCGTGACATACAGAAAGTGACTTCTTGTTAGATAGATTTAAGAAGCCACTTTCTGTATGGCATGGGTCTCTAGCTCATAGGCCGTAAAATTTTTAAACTTAAATTTCAGAAACATTGTGTAGAAATAAAAACCTCTTTGGGGTGACCCACCTGCCCCGTGGGGAGCCGGGTTAGAATTGCGCCTCTCCATTTCTTCCCGTGAGTGTCGTAAGAGGTGACTAAGGGAAACATACCGAAGGTGGGCAGCAGCACCTTTCAAAGAACTGCTATCTTACCTAGACCAACCTCTATTAGAAAACCTGTCGCTAAACACCTAACAGTGGGTTCCGGCAGCTATCCTTGATCAATGATGAGTGAGATTGTGGTCAAAGGCTTACCTATCTGCAATTAAAACAAAAAAAAAATTCATCCAAACATCGAGCTTGCGAGTTAGATGCTGTATAATACAAATGTGCAACAGGTGTGCAAATTCGCACAGCCGATCGGAAGCCTAATATGGCATACATGTAACATAATATTATACAGTAAACAGTAATATTCTAAAAAGTATAGTCCATACTGAAAGTTAACTGTATGTGATAATGAACCTTGAGCCATATTGGTGCAAATCATTACGCTGCTGCATGTGGGCTTCACTTGACCCAAGACATCTACACACATACTTAAATTAGTTTTTTGTGTGCTGGAAATATTAAGTGTATTCCTAGTAACCTATTGTCAACATATGGTTTGAGCGTTACTCCATAATATAGTGTCATGTTGAGTAACCTATATATGTGATTTGTGTGTAGTTTTAATGTATCCTTGAATATAATAGAAGATTTCTCGATCATACGCTTATAGAGTCGCGACCTCCTGAGGATGCTACGTGTAGAAGCGAAACGCATCGAAAATTCTGCCAGTTTGGTTTCGTGGCGTTTGTGACTTCATTTCGGCTTAACAGGAAAATTAGGCGGAATTGTCATTTGATATATGTTTAAGTGTTTTATTAAAATAATAAATTAATGTTTTCTTAAAATATTTGTTATTATTAAATATGCATTTCTGCAAAGTAAGCTAGAATCTTCATTCTTAAATATTATGTTGTTTACAGCATCACAAGAGGAATGGGGTCGCCGCTACAATGTTTCCCTTCTTGATCAGCACAGCGAGTTGAAGCGGATAGCAGAGGCCCGGGCACTCTCTGCAGCTGAGAGGCAAGCGAGAGAGGAGGAGCACATACTTGAAAGTGTGGCTCAAAGCAAAGCTTTGATGGGCGTTGCTGAATTGGCTAAAGGTATATAATAAATATATTAATTATTAGTATTATGCATTAATTTGAAGTGCTCACAATCAAACAAAGTCTAGTATAACTAATTAAATGATAGATAGATAACACTTTATTGCACTTTTAATATTATTAATACTAGTTACAAGATTAAAATATCTTAAAAATAGTACAATCGGCGGCCATATTGCTAGGCAGCAATCTCTTCCAGGCAACCGTAGGCTGAATGATCAACTTGGTTAAGTAAAATCAATTGGCTGCCATCACTTGGATGGGTGATTGCATGTGGAATTACTACTAAGGGCTTCCAGCCTTAGGAGGGCAGGTAAAGCCATCGGTCTCGGTTGTTGTTGTTAGGGTATTTTGCAAATGCCCACCTATAAGTAGAAAATTTGTTTTGAGCACCTAACAGTGTGTTCCGGAAGACATCCTTGAGAGCCAGTAATTCCAGGTTGGCATGAACAACATCTTTGACCGCATCATAACTTACCGTCAAGTGAGGAATTGGTCAAAGGCTAGCCCATCTGCTTTTAAAAAGGAGTTTCTAAGACACTGTGTCATAAAATACAGTGATTTTTATTTGCAGTTGCTATTCTAGGATTAGCTTGATAACATATATGGACCTGCTGCATGGCAGCCCATAGCCAATGCCACTGAGCCATCACTGCTTTTATGGCATTGTGACGGAACAAGCGCGAGGTCCACCTGATGTTAAGCGTTAACCTCTACGTATAACAGATGCATTTTGTCACAAGTGATGAACTGCACTGCGCTCGTCACCCTGAGACATCCAGTTGTTAAGTCTCAAGTGCCTGAAAATGTACTAGATCTCGAGGACTGATGCCGGAACTGAAATAATAGTATCAAATGCAGTTTTTTTTATATCATAAATACAAACAATTATTTCGTAAACTTTTGATGAACCACCACAGAATAAAAAGGACCAGAAAAATCACTCCGCAAACCCGTGCTAATAAAAAGCTATGAAGCAATAAAGTACACTTCAGTTTGCAAAGCACGGAGTACCTAATATTTATATTCACCTACAAAGCATCTCTCTTTCTATCGCATAGCCAGGTGTAACTTTCAAGCAATTGATCATATATATTAGGTCCTTACATATGAAATTGGCGTTTTGTATGGGAGGAACAAAAAGTCGAATATTTTTTAATATAATATATTTAATTAATCAAAGTATGAACCATTATTTTCTATGCACTTTTGCCATCTCATAGGTAGTTCATTGATCCCTTTACTAAAAAAACCAGTCGGACGGGAATCAATAAAATCTTTGAAGGCGATTTGGACTGCCCCATCGGAGTTGAATTTTTTCCCTTGCAAGAAGTTATCCAAATTTCGAAAAAAATGGTAATCTGTTGGAGCAAGGTCCGGGGAGTACGGAGGATGTCTTAGACTTTCCAATTGAAGCTCTTCTAATTTAGTAGCCGTCTGTAGCGCAGTGTGTGGTCTAGCGTTGTCGTGAAGCAGCAGTGGCGTGGAGCGATTGACCAGCCTAGGTTGTTTAGCCGCTAGCTTTTCCATCATGGTTTGCAATTCCTGACAATAGACATCAGCCGTAATAGTCTGGCCAGATTTGAAAAAACTGTAATGAACAATACCGGCACTAGTCCACCAAACGCTTACAAGTAACTTTTTTGGGGTTAATTTTCGCTTGGGGCAGGATTTGGCTGGCTGGCCAGGATCTAACCATTGCGCTGAGCGCTTCCGATTATCGTAAAGAACCCATTTTTCATCACAGGTAATGATTCGGTTTAAAATACCTTCATTATTGTGCCGGTTTAGTAATGTAACGCAGCAGTCGACGTGCGTTTGCCGGTTTGTTTCAGTCAATTCGTGAGGTACCCACCTTTCAAGCTTTTTAATCTTCCCAATTTGCTTCAAGTGAATTAAAACAGTTTTATCACTAACATCGCAGCCTGCAGCTAACTCGGGCGTGGTTTGCGATGGATCCGCTTCCACAATAGCCTTCAACTCTTCATTATCAACTTGAGTCTCAGGCCGTCCACGGGGCTTGTTCTGCAGGTCGAAATTTCCAGAACGAAAACGTTGGAACCAAAAACGAACTGTGTTTTCTTTTGCAACACGACCGCCATACACATCATTCACCCTTCGAGTTGTTTCCGCAGCACTAGTGCCACGGCGGAACTCGTACTCGTAAATAATGCGATATTTAAGGTTTTCCATTTTGTAAAATGAGTGACGCAAACAGAAAAAAACAGAAAAAAAAAAACAAATGAATGACGATCATCGAAGCACGATTACATGAGTCTATAGCTGTACAAATTTGAATTTGGAATTCCTTACCAAAGAGGAGAAATTCGTGATTAAAGTGGCCAGTACGAAAAACGCCAATTTCATATGTAAGGACCTAATATATCTCTATGTATACAGGGTTATTGGTAAAATGCTAACAACCTCTTAGTGTTGACTTCTGCTAGTCCTAACAAACATTTTGAGAAGTTTTTTTTTTTTTGTTTAGATTAATATTTTTTATAAATGTAAAAAAAAAATCTTTTTTTTATTTTTATTTAGAAACAATTTTTTTTTCAACACAAAAAACACATCTCAAAATGTTTGTCAGCCCCAAGAGGTTGTTAGCATTTTAACAATAACCCTGTTTATATCAAAATTTGTACGCCGCTCAGCAGAACATGCTGGAAACTTTAAAACCACTTTATAACATCTTATTTATTTATTTATTATTGCATCATGTACATACATAACAATTGATATTAATTATGTACCCATGTTTTTGACAAATAAACTATCATATCATTTCATTCAGCTCTGATCTCTTCTGACGCGGCACGCGCCGTATAATAATCCTATCCGGATTAGTACGCCGATGTATATTTTGAAGCAGTGATGGCTCAGTGGCATGGGCTATGGACTGCCGTGCCGCAGGTTCATGATTCGAATTCCGCCGCGGGTTTGAGATTCACCGCATGGTGGAATGGCATTTTGCGAATGCCTGGCTAGCTACCCTTACCCTCAAGTAGAAAATCTATCGCCAAGCACCTAACAGTGTTTCCCGCAGTCCTTGAGAGCTAGGCACATGAGACCAACTGTACGTCTCAGTGTGACAGGCTCGCAATTCGTCGTTGATGAAATGCGTCTGTTATAGGCAGAGGTTGGTCCTCTTAACATCTGGTGGACCCCGAGCTTGCTCCGTCACAATAATATTTTTAAAAATTATATACATATATATCCCCTTATCTCTATTACAAATACAATCACAAAAATGTTTTTTTTATTATTCAGGCATTCAATATGAAGAACCAATCAAGACATCGTGGAAGCCACCACGTTGCATCCTGGCGCTTTCACCCGAAAGGCATGAGAGTGTTAGACAGCAGCTAAGGATACTGGTAGAAGGGGAGAACGTTCCACCACCCATCACCACATTTCAGCATATGAAGTTTCCTAAAGGTATACTCAGGTTTATTAAACGCTCGAAGCTTACCTTGTTTATTCGTTTTTAACCCATATATTAACTAGCTAACTAATTAACTAGTGCTGCTTGATAGGGGCATTGACCTATATATACTAGACGCGACATCTCAAACGAGGATAGTCGACCAGTGCAGGTAAGCCGGCCGGCATACTCTCCCCCACACGCAGCTGGGCACTCGTAGAGATTACACGCGCTTTACGTTCGAAAATTGTGTATTCAAATACATTTTTTGAAGCAATGATAGCCGAGATGTGATAACTATGGCCTGCCGTGGCGCAGGTTCATGGTTCGATCCCACCGCAGGCTTGAGCTTTTCCCATGGTGGCATTTTTCAAATGCTCGCTTAGCAAATAGTGTGTTCCGGCAGCATTCTTTGAGAGCCTCTAATTATGAAATTACAGGCACATGAGACTTAACAACTGTATGTCTTAGGGTGACGGGTGCAGTGCAATTCATCTTGTGACGAAATGCATCTGTTATAAGCAGAGGTTACTGCTTTACATCAGATGGATTTCGTGTGTGTGCCCCCACAATGCCATAAAATATTTATATAATTGTGTCTCTCGTAGCAGATAAAATCAAGGGATAATTTTAACTGTCAAACAAATCGAAAAAATAATGTCTTAATTATCGTTATTTGGTAACTATCAACGAAGTACATTTCCAAAGAATAATAATCAAAACAAAGAGTAAAAAGAATTAGATGAAGAAGAAGAAATTAGATACTAAAGCTTTCTCATCTATATATTTAATTTTAATTATACGCATCATTATAACATGATTAAATTTTGAAGCGCTCGTAGCGAAGTTTACTTAGCTGTTCTCAACCGATCAGCAAAATTAAGCAACGTCGCGCGCGGTCATGAGTTGGATGGGGGACCGCTAGTGACATTACTACTGAGCGTTTCCGTGCTTCCGAGGGCACGTTAAGCCGTCGGTCCCGGTTGTCGTCTTAGGATGACAGTCGTTATAGCATGGTGGTAGGGCATTTTGCGAATGCCCGCCTGGCTAGCTACCACCCTCAAGTAGAAAATCTGTCGCCAAGCACCTAACGGTATGTTCCGGCAGCTGTCCTTGAGAGCCAGTACTTCTAGGTTAGCCTGAACAACATCTTCGACCACATCATCACTTACCATCAGGTGAGATAGTGGTCAAAGGCTAAACTATCAGGCATAAAAAAAAAATATATATGTTTGTATATATTTTTTTAGTCATAATCAACAATTAACAAGTATAAATTAATAAAAATATAAAAAACCCGAGTGCAATTTATTTATTTTCATTAAACGTTTTATCGTTTTTATTATTAAAACTGCAAGTTATATATATTTATGGGATCGTTACTTAAGGTTGAACTGGCCGGTAACTTTTCCATACAAACGCCGTAGGATGATCACTCCCTTATTTGAGGTTTTAGGTCCACAACTAAGCATGATATCGATTTATCTCTTCATTATCTAGGCTTGTCTTGGCACCGATTTGTAAAAAAAATCTTCACATGATAGTTATAAGCCTCTAAACATCCCTGTAATATCACGAATTTTAGCGCATGTTTAGTCGTAAATAAACGACTTATAGAGCATGAAATCCCTAAAATTATTTACATAGAAGCATAGCTCAGTTCATGATCATTTTAGATAACATTTTGGAAAACAAATACATCCAGTAGTATAATCATAAACATCCTAGAGCCAAAGGTCGGCACACATAGTTTTGCGCGCTAGTTTTTCGTTCAAAATATTGGGCATCTCATGTCACCATTCCGCGGTGAGGGAAGCGGGCGGGCGGGTCTCATGCGCAGCACACTAATATATAATTAACAAAACGCACACTACCAAAAGTCACGTGCATCGCGCCGCGATCTTAGAACATAATATTATATTGAAGGAATGCCCTGTTGCTTTTTGGTGTGCACGTATGTATACACTACCAATATGTAGTGCCTATGCCTACTTACGTACTTATATATATATTTACATATGTTGGGAGTTGGGGACCGGATTTTCTTTCGCATTTGATTAGTTTGTTCGTGATAGTAAGTGTCGGACGCCATAATCCATATAGATAGGTAGGTACTTGGGTAATATAAATACGTAACTATGTCTAGGTACTCACCTACTCTCACCTAAGTTAGTACCTAGTAGGTATTAGTCAATACGCAGGTCATGATAGCTATGGTGAGTACCTAATCATTTTAGCAACACTTAGACAATATAAAAAGCTGCATTTGGTTAGATATGGTATGGACGTAGGTAGTCCGCATTCTTTTTAGAATATAGTCTAAGCAGTAATATAGCTTCGAGAAAGTACCTACCTAACACAAAGTAGTAAAGGGTTAGAATTAGAAGCTCAATGGAAGATACCTACCTATCTACGATATAATTATCATGTATCATATAGGCCTGCCTAGGCACGCAACTGTCAGCGATGTCAAATCGACATTCGCGGGCGCGCATATCATTGCATACCTATCTACATAGCTATAAGATCACAACAAATAATAAAGTTAGTACTATGTATCTACCTGCGTAAATTAGTAGAATAAGTATGTATATTTGTAGTAGGTACTTATACCTAAGGTAGTACGAAAGTTTATATGGTAAACTTAGCGATGATTGTAGGCACTTACCTAATCAAAAATAACCTATGATTAGTTATTGATTTTTATTGGAAATAATTTAAATCAGTTACTTAGGGTAGGTAGAGAATTTTTATTCCAAATGTGTTCTACCAGGATTATAGAATTTTTATTCCAAATGTGTTACCGCTTAGAGACAGATTTTGAAATCGGTACGACACACTCTCATCTCAAAGCTCGCTAGCCGGGCGAGCATTCGCAAAACAACCTTCCACCATGCGGTGAAGTTCATGCCCGCGGCGGGATTCGACCCATAGACCTGATGCGCGGCAGTCCATTGCTAAGAGCCATCACTGCTTCCCGTTAAGTGTTTAGTGACAGAATTTCTACTTGAGTGTGGTAGCTAGCCAAGCGAGCATTCGCAAAAAGCCCTTCTACCAAGCGGTGAATTTCAAGCCCGCGGCGGGATTCGAACCATAGACCGGCTGCGTGGCAGTCCAAACCTAATGCCACTGAGCCATCACTGCTTCCCGTTAGGTGCTTTCTAACAGATTTTCTACTTGAGGGTGGTAGCTATCCAGGCGAGCATTCGCAAAATGCTCTTCACCAACGCGGGGAAGCTCAATATCGCGGCTGGATTCGAACCATGGACCTGCTGCGCGGCAGTCACTAGCTAATGTCACTGGCCCATCACTGCTTCCCGTTAGGCGCTTACTGACAGATTTTCTGCTTGAGGATGGTGGCTAGCCAGGCGAACATTCGCAAAATGCCCTATGCCCTTCCACCAAGCGGTGAAGCTCGAGCCCGCAGCGGGATTCGAACCATAAACATGCTGCGAGGCAGTCCATAGCTAATGCCACTGAGTTCACGTTAGTTGCATGGTGACAGATTTTCTACTTGGGTAGCTATCCCGGCGAGCATTCGCAAAATGCTCTTTTTTTTATGCCTGATAGGTTAGCCTTTGACCACTATCTCACCTGATGGTAAGTGATGATGTGGTCGAAGACGTTGTTCAGGCTAACCTAGAAGTACTGGCTCTCAAGGACAGCTGCCGGAACACACCGTTAGGTGCTTGGCGACAGATTTTCTTCTTGAGGGTGGTAGCTATACAGGCGGGCATTCGCAAAATGCCCTACCACCATGCTATAACGACTGCCATCCTAAGACCACAACCGGGACCAACGGCTTAACGTGCCCTCCGAAGCACGGAAGCGCTCAGTAGTATTGTCCTAGCGGTCACCCATCCAACTCATGACCGCGCGCGACGGTGCTAAACTTTGCTGATCGGTTGAGAACAGCTAAGTAAACTTCTCTACGAACTCTCCACCACGCGGTGAAGCTCAATATCGCGGCGGGATTCAATATATGTACTATGGACCTGCTGCGCAGCAGTCCATAACCAATGCCACTGAGCCATGATTGCTTCCCTTTAGGTGCTTGGCGACCGATTTTTTACTTGAGGGTAGTAGCTATCCAGGCGGGCATTCGTAAAATGCTCTTCTACCACGCGGTGAAGATTAAGCCCGCGACGGGATTCGAACCATGGACCTGCTGCGCTGAAGTCCATAACCTGTGCCACTGAGCCGTCACTGCATTAAAAAATATGTTGTAGTAAAAGCAGTAACTTGCTAATTATGTAATAAATAATTATTGTAGGTAAATATTTACTACATCAATATGAAAAGAACAAACTAATACATTTACTATGTACCTACAAATCATTGTCCCTACAAATCATTGTCCCTACTTACTAAATATTTACCTACTATAGGTGAAATAACATCAGTATGTTATTATAAAACTAACGAAAATTATAACAACAGGTACCTACTGTCCGAACCAAAATGTATTCCTCTGTGAATATATAATATTATTTTATAAGAAATACCTACACACGTCGTGACGTAGCTTGAGACACTATCTCCGTCCGTCGTCAAACATCGTAATTCGTTCGGCATGGTTCGGCTTTCATTGATATATCGCAAACAAGTGTGCGTAATTAGCGTAGATGCAATACGGGTGTGTGATGCGCGATCACTATCTTCGTACCACTCATCACGGAGTCTTACCCTTTCCCACAAAGGTATAGGTGAAATAGCATGCTTTGTGGCCTCGCCCGCTGATAAGTTCGAGCCGTCGGCAAGTGCATCCTTAAGGTTGAACTGCCTGGTCACTTCTCCATACAAACGCCGTAGGGAATCACTCCCTTATTTGAGGATTTAGGTCCAAAATAAAGCATAATACCGATTGATATCGGCATTATCTAGGCTTGTGTCATGCCGAAAATTTAAAAAGATAATTAAGTTGAAAGAGCTTCACGAAAATGTTATATGGAAATGTTTTGAAGCTCATAACTCTCAAGTTAATTATCTCATTAAAATTTGGGCATCATACAAGCCTAGATAATGAGGAGATCAATCGGTATTATGCTTTGTTTTAGACCTAAATCCTCAAATAAGGGAGTGATCACCCTACGACGTTTGTATGGAGAACTGGCCGGCCAGTTCACCCTTAAAGCCCTTCATTTTGATACCACATTAGAGGAATTTGCGAGTTTTTTTTTTTTTTTTTTACTTATAATATGGCGTCTAAAATGCCTATTTTTGTGCCTAGTGTCACTTGCGCTATCAAGGCGAATGTAACGATATCTCATACATTGAAATCGGGTAAGCCATTTGGAAGTTATGGTGGAATAAAGAAACTCACAAACATGAACCCTGAAAACATAACACTCATATTTTTGGGCAGTCGTGTAGAAATACACTTAGCGCCTGTTTCAGAATGTTCGAGTAAGTTCCGGTTATTAGTATAACCGGAACTTACTCGAACATTCTGAAACATAAAATAACTGAACATTTTTTTTTTTTTTTTTATGTATCATAGGTTAGCCTTTGACCACTATCTCACCTGATGTTAAGTGATGATGTGGTCGAAGATGTTGTTCAGGCTAACCTAGAAGTACTGGCTCTCAAGGACAGCTGCCGGAACACACCGTTAGGTGCTTGGCGACAGTTTTTCTACTTGAGGGTGGTAGCTAGCCAGGCGGGCATTCGCAAAATGCCCTACTACCATGCTATAACGACTGCCATCCTAAGACAACAACCGGGACCGACGGCTTAACGTGCCCTCCGAAGCACGGAAACGCTCAGTAGTAATGTCACTAGCGGTCACCCATCCAACTCCTGACCGCGCGCGACGTTGCTTAACTTTGCTGATCGGTTGAGAACAGCTAAGTAAACTTCGCTACGAGCGCTTCAAACATAAAATAACTGAATGATAAAAATGACAGTTTACATGCAGGGCGTTTCCAGCTTTAACCGATGACTGTGAAACGCAAAGATAGTGTTTTATATATTAAATATGTTCTGGGTAGTATAACCGAAACTTACTCGGACATTCTGAAACAGGCCCTTAATTTTTTATTATTATATTGCACTTTATTGCTTCGTAGCTAGAGTCTATTACTTACTGCAATGGCTTTTCGGTGTGATCCTTCTGGTGCTGACATAGTTTTTTGTTATGTTATTGTGGCGGAACAAGTTCGAGGCCCATCTGATGTTAAGCGGACTTACCTAACCTCTTTATAACAGATGCATATCATCACAAGTCATAAATTGCACTGCGCCCGTTACTTTGAGACAAAGAGTGCGTACCACTTGGAGTTCGCTCGCCAAAAACGATAAAAACGATCACACTCCCAAAAGTTGTTCCACTTGGGTCTTGGCATTATTTTCACCATAAATGCTAAAGTGGCAATATTTAGTGGCATTCTTAGCGTTCATATCCTAAATGGAACAGGGGAGAACAGTTACAAACGCTCACAGTGATCACAACCATAGACGCAAAATGTGGTCAACATTATCGAAAATAACGAAATTGGCGTCAAATGGAGTACGCCCATAGTTGTTAAGTCTCATGTGCCTGTAATTTCACTGGCTCTCAAGGACAGCTGCCGGAACTTACAGTTAGGTGCGTGACAGATTTTCTACTTGAGGGTGGTTACTAGCCAGGCAGGCATTCGCAAAGTGCCCTTCCACCATGCGGTGAAGCTCCATAGCCAATGCCAATGAGCCATCACTGCTTTTTCCTATGTCAATGTGACATTGACACCTTTATATGTGGAAGTATTGTCTTTTATCCACAGGAATACTACGAGGCTTGGAGGAAAAAGGTATCAAGAAGCCGACGCCAATCCAAGTGCAAGGCATACCAGCGGTACTGAGCGGTCGTGACATGATAGGCATTGCCTTCACGGGTTCGGGCAAAACTTTAGTGTTCACATTGCCTATTATTATGCTGTGTTTGGAGCAAGAAGTCTATATGCCGTTTATAAGGTATGTTATTTCCACTTTTGCCTAAGAATAATAATAATAATGTATTGTATTTCCACAGACGTAAAATTCATAGATAATCATGTATAATTACAGGACATGATAGTTTCTTACTGATTAGGAAATATTGGTACTATTAACTAGGAGCCCTGTGTTATGGTATACCAATGCCCTCCGCCGGGTATATGTTTTTTTTTTTTTTTTTTAATGCTTGATAGGTTAACCTTTGACCACTATCTCACCTGATGGTAAGTGATGATGTGGTCGAAGATGTTGTTCAGGCTAACCTAGAAGTAGTGGCTCTCAAGGACAGCTGCCGGAACACACCGTTAGGTGCTTGGCGACAGATTTTCTACTTGAGGGTGGTAGCTAGCCAGGCGGACATTCGCAAAATGCCCTACCACCATGCTATAACGACTGCCATCCTAAGACGACAACCGGGACCGACGGCTTAACGTGCCCTCCGAAGCACGGAGACGCTCAGTAGTAATGTCACTAGCGGTCACCCATCCAACTCATGACCGCGCGCGACGTTGCTTAACTTTGCTGATCGGTTGAGAACAGCTAAGTAAACTTCGCTACGAGCGCTTCAAAAATATAATAAAATATGTATACAAAAAAATATGTATATAAATCTAACGTTATTCAGTTCAATTTGATGACATAATGTTAATGTAACTAACACTTTTTGAAGCGCTCGTAGCGAAGTTTACTTAGCTGTTCTCAACCGATCAGTAAAGTTAAGCAACGTCGCGCGCGGTCAGGAGTTGGATGGGTGACCGCTAGTGACATTACTACTGAGCGTTTCCGTGCTTCGGAGGTAGTGAATAGTCCCGGGAAATCCCGGAACCGAAAGTACCGGGAAATCCCTGAAATTTGCGTTGTTTTAGGAACCGGAATTTCCAAAACCAAATCCCGGTTCTTTCGGTACTTTCGATAAAAGATTCGCGTTTAGAATTTTTCTAATTTTATTGCCTAAAATCCGACCGCTGCACTGTTACTATACTACCTAGCTACCACCGTTGCTACCTGTAATACAAGAGCATGATGCGCGAGGGTGCGGAGGTGCGGGAGGGGCAGGTGGCGGCCATCTTGTAGACGCGCGTCCCGCTTAGTTAGATTGTGATCGCGTCTTCGGAATGTTGTGCTAGTGGGATTTCGGTGTACAGTGCTTTGCAAAAACTACTCAAACAAGACTACTTCTTTTGGAAAGTGAGTATTTATTTTTATAAAACAAAATTAATGAAACATGAGCGGCTTTATATAATTATTTAGTTATTGTAGCCACCATTCTCATTCTCCATCCTCATTTTGAACATAAAATACGAGCAGCTGATTGTTCACCAAGCCACCAACCGACATGGGATTGGTTAGGCAGTTTATTTCATACGTACACTAATAAAATTTGCTGTTCTAAAGTTTTACATATTCAGTTTATTTTTAATGTTACTTACGGCACAATAACACTACAATGCACTGTATTAATTAAGCAAGAAGTAGTTTAGGTACGACTAGCTGTTTGTTTACCAACCTACATGAGGTTGGGAAGCTTATTTTATTCGTAGACGAATAATATTAGCTGTTCTAATGATATTTTTAATAAGCTTTTTTTTAATGTTGCATACTTTACCTTAAAACTACAGTGCACTGTGCTATTGATTAAACATCAAGTAATTTAGTCTGTACCAATGTTTTTTGTTTAACTTTGTATTTCAATAATTACTCTATATTTTGTTACAGACGATGGATTTTGAGGCAGTCCTTAATAAAGCCAACGATAAAACGTCAGTATGGCATTATTGCCTTAGATCTAAAGACAAAAATAACGCGAAATGCAAAACGTGTAATAGAATTTTGAAGTGTACTGGAGGTAGTACGAGTGGTCTCCAAAAGCATTTGAAAAATGTGCATCAGATAAGCATGAACACAGCAGATAGTCAAGTTCCTCAAAGTGTCGAATCTCCTTCAACATCGACAAATACTGAAATAATACCAAAGAAAAAAGCGAAATTAACTGATTACTACGAATCTGACGCAAATCCTTCCATGGAACTCATGGTTTCCCGAATGTCAGCTATGGATGGATATCCTTTCCGAACATTTGTGGAGTCTGAAGATCTGCGAATGCTGTTTCGAAAATCCGGACATAAATTGCCGAAGGCTGCAAATTCAATTCAAAATATTGTAATGAAACAAGCAGACAAAAAAAAACAACAACTGATCGGCGAAATCCAGAGACTATTAACAGAAGGACATAAATTTTCTATATCTTTTGACGAGTGGACGTCCATTCGCAACCGAAGATATATTAGCCTGAATCTGGACTCACAGCGTTTTTCCGAAAATTTCAAAAATCTAGGACTAATAAGAGTGCACGGTTCATTATCAGCAAAAAGATGCATCGAAGAAATAAAGTTGAAATTAACAGAGTTTGGAGTGACTCTAGAAAAAGATATCGTAGCTCAAACAACAGACGGATGCAGTATGATGATTAAGTTTGGGAAATTTCTGACGTCCTACCACCAAACTTGTATTGCCCATGCCCTTCAACTTGCGATCGTTGATGTATTTTACAAGAAATGTAATGCAATACCTGAAGAACCAATGGAGTCGATAATCAGTTTTGCTGACGCTGAATCAAGTGATGACGACGACGACGTTCCTTTATCGGAATTAGCTCGGAAAAACAGCACCAATGAATATGTCGCTTCTGACAACGGTTCTGACGACGACTCTGATGCCGTGGAGGTTGTGGAATCAAATAATTCATCGCTCGACGAACGAGAGTTTGCATATCACGATCTAATTTCAAAGGTAAAAACCGTTGTCAAGCTATTCAGGAAATCACCAACTAAAAACGACGACATACTACAAAAATATGTCATCGCTGATTTTAATAAAGAATTTGCACTGACAAGTGACTCGAAAACGCGATGGGGCAGTTTAGCAAATACTCTGGAGCGGTTTCTGAAACTTCGGACGTGCATAGTGAAGGCACTAATTGATGTGAAGTCAGATATATGTTTTACAGAAGAAGACTGGCAGAATATGACAGAACTTTACGAGGTACTTGACATTATCAGAACAATTTTGGAAGCGTTATGCCAGCGAGATGCGACACTATTAACTGCAGATATAGCTGTAAAATTCGCATTAAAGAAATTGTCCACCATAAATAACAGTATAGCCGCAAAAATGTTGACGATGCTGAAAAACAGATACAGGCAACGTCGATTGCCGGAAACATCAATATTAACATATTTGCAAAACCCTGAAATGTACTTCTCCAACGCACATGATGAAGATTTGTCAGTGTTTACTCGGCCAAGTAGTGACGAAATATGCAGGAAGATAGTGGAACTGCTAAGGCGTACTTTAGGAGATTCTTTTTTTCAAACAGCTCAATTGCCGTCAGATACAGATGTAGAGATAGAAAGTGAACCTCAATCAAAAAAAGAGGAGCTTAATGCAGAGCTTAAAAAAGCTACTGCTTGTAAAAGAACAAGAATGACTCACAGTGAAGACCTTAATACGAATGTGAGGATCGAAATGGCTCTTTTTGAGAACGGAGGGGATCGTGGACGTTATTTGTCGCAGGCTTTCGACTTTCTTTTAACAATTCCACTGACAAGTGTAGAGCCGGAAAGAGTTTTTTCTTCCGCTGGGTACCTTTGCAATAAAATAAGATCACGTTTAAGTGATAAGAGTTTGGACGCTCTTATATTTTTAAGATCAATATATAGGCAGGAGAGAAATACTCTAAAAAATAAATAAACAGGTACCTAACCTAGATTATTGAGTGCCCCCATTTTAACTATAAGAATCAGACCAATGTAATATTGGTCTGAGCAAGTATTAGTTGGGTATTTTTATTTATAGTATTGTAAGGATGAATACCTATGTTTAAGTTTTGCAAAAATATTTAAGTTTAAAGTTATATTTTTATTTTATTTTTTCTTAAATGTATAATTAGAGTCAAGTTGATTTAAAGAATTTGTCGATTCAAGTTGTTCCAAACTATTGTTGAATTATTATATAAGATTAAAACTTAAAAAATGTTTGTTAAGATTATCTAATCAATAAATATTGAGACTGATTAATGCTACGCTAAAACTCCATACTTAGTTCCTTTTTTTGTAGATGTTACGTAAGTTTTAAATTATAATTTGGTTATGCAGAATTGCAATAAGAGTCATGTTAATTTGTTTGGTAAAGTGAAGATGTTTAATAAATGTTTCTGTTATATACATATTATGTAGGATTAGGTATAATAATCGTTTAATATTAAAAAATGTTGCTGGCATAATATGCGTAATTACCAGTAAAATTATACTAAATAAGACTGATTTAGTGTCTATAAAACAATAAATAAAACGTTTTATTTGATTTGATTAAAATGTTTTTACTTTGCCCTGTCATTTCGTCTTTTTTTACTTTCTCCGTTTAACAACTCTCTTACAAAGACTTATTAAAGTATCAAAAGTATCGATAGTACCGGGAATCCCGGTTCTTAAGCCAGAAAGTCCCAAAAATCCCGGTTCTTTAAAACAGCACCGGTTCTGCATTCCCTATTCGGAGGGCACGTTAAGCCGTCGGTCCCGGTTGTCGTCATAGGATGGCAATCGTTATAGCATGGTGGTAGGGCATATTGCGAATGCCCGTCTGGCTAGCTACCACCCTCAAGTAGAAAGTCTGTCGCCAAGCACCTAACGGTGTGTTCCGGCTGCTGTCCTTGAGAGCCAGTACTTCTAGGTTAGCCTGAACAGCATCTTCGACCACATCATCACTTACCATCAGGTGAGATAGTGGTCAAAGGCTAACCTATCAGGAATAAAAAAAAAAAAAAAAAAAAAAAAACATTATTGATATAATGGTATTTTAGTGTATTTGAGGGTGTGTATCTGTGTGTGCGTGTGTACAGGTGAGTGACAGTGTGAGAATGAGCGTGTATGTAGGGGTGAGTTATGAATGTGTATATTATATGGGAACATAGTACGAGTTGGTTATAAGAGAATAAATATGTAAACAAATGTGATTCGAGCTCAAAAACAGCAGTACTCAAACCATACCGCATCGGGCGATGGATAAAAAATGAGAGGACTGTAATGTATAGAGATTATATTCATTCTGTGAAGTGGGTAGGCCAGCTAAAATGTAGTGTCAGTAGCAATATACGTGAATACAGACCCACCAACTTAAATGTTCAGGTGGCAGAAAAAAGAACTAAAACTTTCCCTCAAATTGTGACAGTCTGTAGTTGATTTCCATGACCAGTAGCGCCCTCGAAAACTGCACAGTTAAGTTGGTGGTACTATAAGTCGAATCATCGTTGAAGTATAATTCCCTCATAATTACCAGTTTCCTGATATTTCCCAGTGGCGACCTCTGAACGCGTGTGTCTAAATATTATTATTGTTGCAAAGTGCTATCTTATTAAATATTGTCGATTGGAAGGATTCCGGAATTGGACCTTCACAAAGAGGATTGGAGGCTATACGCTGACCGCCTCGAACAGTATTTCGTTGTGAATAAAATACCACTGGATTTACAAGTTCCTACTCTAATTACTGTTATGGGTGCGGAGTGTTATGAACTTTTAGTTAATTTATGTACACCGGACAAACCTAACACAAAAACGTTCACGGAGTTAACTTCTATTTTAGAAAGACATATACAACCCAAGCCGAGTACTGTACTGTATCAGCCGGATTGTCCACTGCTGAACACAGCCTCCCCCATTACGGGGGATTTGCCGTAATCCCCACGCTTGGCAGGCGTCTTGGGGATCGCAGTGTGAGATATCAGTTCCTCAGAAAACGCTGCTGCCCCCACCTTCTGGTGTGTTACCCTTAGTCGCCTCTTACGACACCCACGGGTAGAGATGTGGCGGTGACATTCTAGCCCGGCACCCCAGGGGCGCCGAGTGCACTGGCGGAAAGGTATAAATTTCGAAATTAAAGTTATGAGTCACATCATCAGAGCATAGCATATCGTATATCATCAGAGCATAGCCCGGATCGAAATGACGGATTTGAATCCCGCACATGACTATAATTTTCCTCTCATAATTTTGTAAATATATATGTTACAGAAACGAAGGTCCTTACGGTCTGATAATATGCCCATCGCGTGAGTTAGCGAAGCAAACCCACGACATCATACTGCACTTTGTGAAACACCTCAAGATGTGCGGACAACCAGAAATCAGGAGCTGTCTCGCTATTGGAGGTAAGTTTTTTTAATTAGGGCGTGGGAAGTGAGTCGTATCACTATCCCGCATTAAACATTAGAAGCAGTAATAGCTCAGTGGCATTGGCTATGGACTGCCGTGCAGCAGGTCCATGGTTCGAATCCCGCCATGGGCTTGAGCTAGCAAGTAGAAAATCTGGCGCCAAACACCTAACGGTGTGTTCCGGCAGCAGTCCTTGAGAGCCAGTGAAATTACAGGCACATGAGACTCAATAACTATGTCTAAAGGTGACGCGCGCAATGCGATTCACGACTTGAGACGAAATGCATCTGTTATAGGCAGAGGTTAGTCCGCTTAACATCCTCCTCGGTGGGCCTCGAGCTTGTTACGTCACAATAACATTAAAAAAAACCCAAAAAACATTTTGTGGTCCCGTTTACTGAAAAACTATCACGCCTATAGAATTGTGCTTAAACATAGTAATATAACATAGTATCTAGATGTGTTATTTTTAATAATTTTAAAATGTTATAGTTTCTATTTGGCAATAAAAATACCTTTTACTTATATACCTACAGGTTTGTACGGAACCCTCGGTGCGCGAGTCCGACTCGCACTTGGCCGGTTTTTTGGTTCTTATACTGTGTTGGTACGGAATCTGACAAGAGCGACTTGGCGTCGCACTTGGCAGGTTTCGTATTGATTGTATATAATAGTTTTTTTTTATGCTAAGTAGGTTAGCCTTTGGCCACTATCTCACCTAATGGTAAGTGATGATGTGGTCGAAGATGTTGTTCAGGCTAACCTATACTGGCTCTCAAGGACAGCTGCCGGGACACACCGTTCGGTCCTTGGCGACAGATTTTTCTACTTGAGGGTGGTAGCTAGCCAGGCGGGCATTCGCAAAATGCCCTACCACCATGCTATAACGACTGCCATCCTAATACAGCAACCGGGACCGACGGCTTAACGTGCCCTCCGAAGCACGTGCACGCTCAGTAGTAATGTCACTAGCGGTCACCCATCCAACTCATGACCGCGCGCGACGTTGCTTAACTTTGTTGATCGGTTAATAACAGCTAAGTAAACTTCGCTGCGAGCGCTTCATGGAATGAATATATAGAAATGAATTATGTATTGGTAGGTGTGGCTGTGTCAGAATGTATGGAGACGGTGCAACGGGGAGTTCACATAATGGTCGCCACTCCCGGCCGGCTTATGGACATGCTCGATAAGAAGATGGTAAGTGTATAAGGATTTACCCCATTCATCTTAGATTTTAAAGAATAAGAGAATTGCCAACCTCATTGTTTCAGAGAAAGCTATGAACGATATTATTAAACAAAAGTTATTACAAAATTGATTAATTTATGAACGATAATTCTGTTGACAAATAAGTTTTTTTTTTTTGTAATTTAATTAATTATTTTATATACTGACAATTTTTTTTAATTTCCCTGTTATTTAATTTGAATTCTAATTTGACATTTTTATTTCGTATTTTATTGTGTAATTTAATTATCTAACTCCATTATTTGTTGTTGTATGTACCTGAGATAAATATTGCACGCCCTTAAAAGGCAGATTACATTGAAACAATTATAGTTTATAATATCATTTTACACATGTAACTCAGCAATAAATATACTTTGACTTTGAGTTTGACTTTAAAGTTATCTGAAAGAAATTTCTCCAGGCGATAAGATCGCCTTTAAACCGACTTCAAAAATGGAGGTTCTAAAATTGAACTGTATTTTTTGTGTGTTACCTCCTTACAGGGGGTAACGATGTTTTTTTTATATTCGAAGCAGGTGCTTGTAATGTGTCCCATTTTGTTTAGATTAGTGAGATCTGACGAGTAAGTAGTATTTTCGAATCAACATCTTCGACCACATCATCACTTACCATCAGGGGAGTTAGTGGTCAGAGGCTAACTTATCAGAAATAAAAAAAAGTATTTGAGTTACCCCAAATAAAATAATGCGTATTTTATGTTTGAAATCGGTTGTTTATTTGATAAACATTTGAAATGATCAATACAAAGGCCAAATCTCTATTGCAATTGCATTGTTTTCAAATAGCAATAATATTAGAAATAGGAAAGTTTGCGAGTGTGGATGTTGTGTAACCAACATACACACTTACACACTAGAAAACTATCGCGTTCTTCAATTTCACGTTGAAATGGCTCAACCGATTTTGATGTACTTTGGAATATTGACAGTTCAGGTCCTGGATTAACACATAGGATAGTTTTTATCATCATCATCATCAGCACTTTCCATAATTATCTATCTATCGCGGGTGAAACCGCAGGACGAGTGTTTTTATAAAATTAAAGAAGCGAACAGTCGCCCACGCCACTCTATTATAGTAGCAGTGTCAACGTGCTGACTGCGCTAGTCACTCCGAGACACTGCACTGCACTTGTTATCTCGTTCGCCCGGTAATTTCATTTACTAAAGTTCCCTACGCACCTAAATACAGTTGTGTTTGCACTCTATTGATTAGAACTATACTAGACACTATGGTGGTACTCACTAAGACGATTTTATTTTCTGTTATATTTTCTAACGTTTTTAGGTACGTCTAAACGTGTGCCGATACTTATGTATGGACGAAGCGGATCGTATGATAGACATGGGTTTTGAAGAGGACGTACGAACTATATTCTCGTACTTTGGCGGGCAGCGGCAGACACTGCTGTTCAGCGCGACCATGCCTAGAAAGATACAGAACTTTGCCAGGTAACAAAACTTTTAACTTACACTTTATATAAATACACACACTTACTCACTTACACACCTACTATTTAACCTTTCTATTAAGAAAAGTTATGTGTATATTCACACACACTCTCACTAAAAAACTTATTCCGATAGACTTGGGTTAGGAAGAGGACTGACGAACTATCTATATTCTCGTACTTTGGCGGGCAGCAGCAAACGCTTTTTTTAACGCAATTATGCCTAGGAAGATACAGAACTCTGCCAGGTTTAAGTATACACTTACACTTTATATAAATACACACACTTACTTACACACATAATATTTAACCTTTCTATTTAAAAGTTATGTGTATATTCACTCTCACTTACAAGCTTATTCAGATAGACTTAGGTTTGGATGAGGACGTACGAATTATCTACATTCTCGTACTGTGACGGTCAGCAGCAGATGCTTTTTTAACGCAATTATGCCTAGAAAGATACATAACTTTGTCAGGTAACAAAACATTTAAGTATATACTTACATTTTATATAAATACACACACTTACTCATTTACACACCAACTATTTAACCTTTCTATTACGAAAAGTTATGTGTATATTCACATAATATACACACTCTCACTTACTAGCTTATCCCGATAGATTTGGGTTTGGAAAAGGATGTACGAACTATATTCTCGCACTGTGGCGGGCAGCAGCAGATGCTTTTTTTAAGGCATTTATGCCTAGAAAGATGCAGAACTATGTCAAGTAACGAAACATTAAAGTATACACTAACACTTTATATAAACACACACACTTACACACCAACTATTTAACTTTTCTATTACGAAAAGTTATGTGTATATTCACATATTATACACACTCTCACTTACAAGCTTATTCCGATGGACATGAGTTTGGAAAAGGACATAAGAACTATATTCTCGCACTTTGGCGGGCAGGAGCAAACTCTGCTATTTAACGCAACTATACCTAAGAATATGTCAGGTAACAAACTATTTAAGTAATATACATACACACACACACACACTCCTCATGGTATCACTCACTAGCAAATTAATTTACCTGTACATTTTGAAAGATTATGTGTATAAGTGTATATTACTATATACACACACTTTACACACTCACTCACAAGCTCATTTAGGGAATTAAAAGCATTTATTTGTCCCGAATTTTGAAGTTGTAACCTTTTTGTTGTTACTTGTGGAATAACGTGCATTAGTGTTTGTGGCGACACATATTGCGTCATTCATTCATTCATCAACGCGGAGCGACTTTAGTCGTCACATTTACAAATTAATGGAGCTATTTTATTTCCAGACGTAATAGGCATCCGGCGCGAAAGCACACGGGTTCGATTCCGGTCCGGAACAAAAAATATTGTGGTTCATTAATTTGTAAACGTGATTTTCGCTCAGGACGCGATAGTGCTTGTCATCATATTTAGTTGTCCCCCGTAATACACTGCATATACTGTTTTCACTTCTGATACTTTGCACTGATCATAGGAACCCATCCTCTATAAAGATACTAGTGTTCGTAGTTGCCAACTTCCTTTATTCCTATCTTCTTTAATTTAACCTGATTTTGGATTATCATTAAGATAATGCGAGGATTTAAGGTAAATTCATGAATCATCCTCTTCGCATATCTCTGACTGGATACGCAGCAGTAGCCGAGCATTTTACGGCACATTACATTTTTAGCTTAACAACAATATGATTTCATATAGAAATATTTCTTACCTACAGATCGGCTTTAGTTAAACCAGTATTAGTGAACGTCGGTCGAGCGGGTGCAGCCTCTCTCAATGTACGACAGGAATTAGAAGCAGTGCAGGGCGAAGCCCGAACAGTGCACTTATTGCAGTGCTTGCAGAAGACTCCGCCCCCGGTCCTGATATTCGCTGAGAGGAAGCAACATGTTGACGCTATACACGAATATCTACTACTAAAAGGTATGCATTCTATTTGTGTTACACACAAATGATAGTGTGGGAGGGTAAAAGGGTGAGTGTGTATTTATGAAATTTACACAAACACAGCTGCCTTTTATCCTCAGTGTGTGTACTCTTAGTTCATGATATATACGAATATCTTCTACTCAAAGGTATGCATTCTATTTGTGTCTAACAAATAATAGTGTGGAAGGGTAAAAGGGTGAGTGTGTATTCATGAAATTTACACAAACACAGCTGCCTTTTATCCTCTCACACACCCTTCTTTCATGATATACACGAATATCTTCTACTCAAAGGTATGCATTCTATTTGTGTCTAACAAATATTAGTGTGGGAGGGTAAAAGGGTGAGTGTGTATTCGTGAAATTTCCACAAACACAGCTGCCTTTTATCCTCTCACACACCCTTATTTCATAATATACACGAATATCTACTACTCAAAGGTATGCATTCTATTTGTGTCTAACAAATAATAGTGTGGAAAGGTAAAAGGGTGAGTGTGTATTCATGAAATTTACACAAACACAGCTGCCTTTTATCCTCTCACACATCCTTCTTTTATGATATACACGAATATCTTCTACTCAAAGGTATGCATTCTATTTGTGTCTAACAAATATTAGTGTGGTAAAAGGGTGAGTGTGTATTCGTGAAATTTACACAAACACAGCTGCCTTTTATCCTCTCACACACCCTTAGTTCATGATATACACGAATATCTTCTACTCAAAGGTATGCATGCAATTTGTGTATACACAAATAAGAGTGTGAAAGGGTAAGACAGTGAGTGTGTGTATACATGTAACATAAACACAAATTCTTTTACCCTGTCACACATCCTTAGTTGATGCTATATAGTCTGCTGATCAAAGGGATCCTTTTTATTTGTACCCATAAAGAGGAGTGTGTGAGAGGAAGAGAGTGTGTGTGTGTGTTTTTTTTATGTTGTTGTGACGGGACTAGCTCGAGGCCTACCTGATGTTAAGCGGACTAACCTCTGCCTATAACAGATGCATTTCGTCACATGTCACGAACTGCACTGCGGCCATCACCTTGAAACATACTTGTTAAGTCTCATTTTGCCTGTAATTTCACTGGCTCTCAAGAACTGCTGCCGGAACACACCGTCAGGTGCTTGTCGACAGGTTTTCTACTTGAGGGTAGTCGCTATCCAGGCTGACATTCGCAAAATGCCCTTCCACCATGCGGTGAACCTCAAGCCGCGGCGGGAATCGAACCATGGACCTGCTGCGTGGCAGTCCATAGCCAATGCCACTGAGCCATCACTGCTTCATAGGGGCTTAATGGGGGAAGGTGTGTTGATGACTCTGCTAATACAGTAGGTAATTCCTGAAGGCTTGATTTAGGCAATATTAACCTCTTGGAATCGGACTGGCCCAATATGGCCAATTTATGAATGAAATTCTATTGTTATAATTATCGCCGATATCAATAGGTTAAATGTATAATGTGACCTATTCATGCATCCATCAGCTGTAAAGCCATGGTGAGGTCATTATAATGTAAAATTTATCATCCGGGCGATTAGTCGGAAAATTTTGCCGTTACATAACAAAATTACAAATTTACGAGAGGAAAAATTATAGTCATGTGCGGGATTCGAAACGGCGTCCATCCACCCCTATAGCCGGGGTTTGATCTGACTGACTGAGAGCTCGGAAAAATTAGAGTTATGAGTCATTGTCATGTTAGCTCAGTCTGAGCTTTTGAGCTTTGGGGATGGAGCTATTAAAGCGATACCTATCGTTCAACTTACGTTGTACTATAAACAATACTAATTTTGTAAATAGCTTTAAACTTATTAATGATGACGCAACCCTATAATTTTACATATTTTTACTTATGTAATGCTTGCTCTGCAGATTACATTACAAAATTATAATTTTCCTCTGGTTAGTTTCGTAAATTTGAAATATTGTAATGTAATACGCAAAAATAAAAATATTAAAATTTTGTCATTATTTTCGTATTTAATTAAGTCAAGTGTCCGAGATTAATGTTTCCATTGCAGTTGGGGTATGTTGCTCTCTAGGGTTGTCAAAAAGCGTAAAATAAATTTATTAGTAACAAAATTACATACAGGTGTGGAAGCGGTGGCGATACACGGCGGCAAAGATCAAGAGGAGAGAACGAGAGCGGTAGAGGCGTTCCGACGCGGGGAGAAAGATGTATTAGTGGCCACAGACGTCGCTAGCAAAGGTAAACATTTGAGTAGATATGCAACGAATATTCGGCAACTATTCGGGTTTCGGCTTTTTAATTCGGTATTCAGCCGTAGTATACAGGTTATTCGGCCGAATACCGAATAAAGAATTTTTAAGCGATGATAGCTGAGTGGTCATAGATATGGACTGTCGTACCGCAGGTCTATGGTTCGATCCCCACTGCGCCGGTTTGAGCTTCACAGCATGGTGGAAAGGCATTTTGCGAACGCTCGCCTGGCTACCACCCTCAAGTAGAAAATCTGTCGACAAGTAACTAACAGTGGGTTCTGGCAGCAGTCATTGATAGCCAGTAAGTAATCATGAAATTATAGGCACATGTGACTTAACAATTTTATGTCTCGGGCGCAGTGCAGTTCGTCTGTAAAAATAATAAAAGAAAAACTCATTTTAATCAAAAAGTATATATTGATTAATATGGTATTAGTATTGCGTACTATTTTTTTTTTTATGTTATTGTGAAGGTACAAGCGCGAGGCCCACCTGATGTTAAGCGGTATCCTCTGCCTATAACAGATGCATTTCATCACAAAAGTGACGAACTGCACTGCGCCCATCACCTTGAGACATACCTGTTAAGTCTCATTTTGCCTGTTATTTCACTGGCTCTCAAGGACTGCTGCCGGAACACACCGTTAGGTGCTTGGCGACAGATTTTCTACTTGAGGGTGGTCGCTAGCCAGGCGGGCATTCGCAAAATGCCCTTCCACCATGCGGTGAAGCTCAAACCCGCGCGGCGGGATTCGAACCAAGGACCTGCTAAAATTATTTATATTTAATATTAATCATAGGCAGATTGTGGTGAATAAAAACATGTTTATCTGCATTTGCTGGTAGCATACAATTACGTCTTTCCTAAAACACAATATCTGCTTCACTCATTATAGTGTTGTGCACTGCGGACGTAAATAAATTAATGGATATTACTCATAATATAATAATATAGTCGTACTACATATTTAGGGTAATGAGATAAACTTATTTTTTTTTTTTTATGCCTGATAGGTTACCCTTTGACCACTATCTCACCTGATGGTAAGTGATGATGTGGTCGAAGATGTTGTTCAGGCTAACCTAGAAGTACTGGCTCTCAAGGACAGCTGCCGGAACACACCGTTAGGTGCTTGGCGACAAATTTTCTACTTGAGGGTGGTAGCTAGCCAGGCGAGTATTCGCATAATACCCTACCACCATGCTATAACGACTGCCATCCTAAGACAACAACCGGGACCGACGGCTTAACGTGCCCTCCGAAGCACGTGCACGCTCAGTAGTAATGTCACTAGCGGTCACCCATCCAACTCATGACCGCAGGCGACGTTGCTTAACTTTGCTGATCGGTTGAGAACAGCTAAGTAAACTTCGCTACGAGTGCTTCAAAACTCCCGGTCCCCACGGATCCGATGTATCTACACCAAACGGTAACGGTCAAATATGTTTTGCATGGTGGTAGGGCATTTTGTGAATGCCCTGGCTAGCGACCACCCTCAAGTAGAAAATCTGTCGCCAAGGACCTCACAGTGTGTTCCGGCAGCAGTCCTTGAGAGCCAGAAAAATTACAGGCTAATGAGATTTAACAACTGGACGTCTCAGTGTGACGGGCACAGTGCAATTCGTCGTTGACGTAATGCGTCTGTTATAGCCAGAGGTTATTCCACTTAACATCAGGTGGGCCTCGGGCTTGTTCCGTCACAATAACATAAAAAAAAAAAAAATGTTACCACTGTCTCCACGGAAGTAGCCACGGCGCAAGTTTCAGAAAGATGTTACAGGTTATCATTGCAAGGTGACGAAAGATAAATTTTAACCAACTTTATTAGTTTTGGATACTGTTTAATTAAGTTTCTAGACCGCCATTTGTTGTTTGCCTTTTGATCGAGATTATGGCCGAAAGTACCGCCTATTATTCGGTATTCGGCCAACACACTTAGTTGCATCTTTTTCTCATCTCTATTTTCAGGTCTAGATTTTGCAAACATCCAACACGTGATAAACTACGACATGCCGGAAGATATAGAGAACTACGTGCATAGGATAGGGCGTACTGGGCGAGCCGGAGGCGAAGGTGTCGCCACCACGCTGCTGGGGCGGACTCAGGACGGGAGCGTACTCAGGGACCTCGCGCATTTACTGACCGAGGCGGGCCAGAAGGTAAGATGGCGGGAAATAACTTAACGCCCCTTTAATAACCTAACCTTAAAATACGTAGGAGGGTCATCATCAATAGTCATAACGTCCACCGTTGAACAAATCCATAAGAGGGGGGATTGCTATAATCCCCACGCTGGACAGGCGTCTTGGGGATGATCGCAGTGTGAGGTGTCGGTTTTAAGGTGTTGCTGCACATCTTATGTAAAACAACGTATTAAGGTTGCATTCCCAACGGGCTCGTGCCCCATCGGGGAATGCAGCCTAGATAATATGTACTTAAAACAAAGTGCTTGTTCCTTGTCGGGAATGCAACCTTGATTATTAGAATGTAAAAACGGGGTCCTTCTGTTTGGCAAAATATTTTTTACTAATTTTACTTCCCAAAAAACTTACCGCGCTAGTTTTGCTAACTAAAACGAAAATAGTATTAGTATACTAACTGTAAAATTGCGAAAAGTTGTTATGTCAAATGTTTTTTGCCAAATAAAAATTTGGGATACATACTTTGGCATGTGATACTTTGGGAAACGTTTTTGCCCAATAATTAGTATGCCTGTAAAAACACATACATATTATTGAGTTTGCATTCCTAACGGGCTTGTGCCCCGTCGGGGAATGCAGCCTTGATAATAAGAATGTAAAAACACATACTTATTCTTAAGGTTGCATTCCCAAGGGGAATGCAACCTTGATAACATGTATGTAAAACAATCTGCTTGTACCCTAGATAATATTCTCTTATCTTGTTGACAGGTACCCGCATTTTTGCTGGACATGATCGGCGAACCGGAAGTTCCGGTCGCGGACGGACAAGGATGCTCCTACTGTGGCGGGCTTGGACATAGGATCACAGGTGAATAAAAAACATTTCAATGCATATCCCCGAAGGAGGGCATATCCCTAGAACTAATAGGCCCCAGTGGAGGCGGATGCGACCAACTAATGAAATCTATTCCAATCATAACCATCGTATTGGGATGGAGCGACACCTAAAGAACGAGGAAAAATTTAAGTTATGAGTCATTGTCATGTTAGCTCAAGCGGTCAAAGCATACCCGGCTATAGGGGTGGATGGACGCGGGTTCGAATCCCGCACATGACTATAATTTTTTTCCCTCGTAAATTAGTAATTTTGTTATGTAATCCGCCGAGCAGGCGTTACTGCAAACATAACAATATTAAAACACTCCCCCATTTCTTCACTTGGGTGTCTTAAGATACTAAAGGTAAAATAACGGAAGGTGGGCAGCAGCGCATTCTGAGAAACTGCTTTCTTACACTGCGATCTCTAAGACCAAGCCCCCTGCCAAGCTTGCCCCCCTTAAACGGGTCAGCAGTGGTCAATCTGGCTGATACAATGTAGAATCGACACCAAAAGCTTCATCTCACTAAAATATTATAAAGTGGAAAGATTTGTATTTAATACAACGAATAAACTTAAAAACTACTGAACCGATTTGGATGAAATTTGGTATGGAAATAATTTGAGACGCGGGGAAGGACATAGGACAGCTATTACTTTGCATGGTGGCAGGGCATTTTGCGAATGCCCGCCTGGCTAGCTACCACGCTCAAGTAGAAATTCTGTCGCCAAGCACCTAACGGTGTGTTCCGGCAGCTGTCCTTGAGAGCCAGTACTTCTAGGTTAGCCTGAACAACATCTTCGACCACATCATCACTTACCATCAGATGAGATAGTGGTCAAAGGCTAACCTATCAGGGATAATAAAAAAAAATTATCAAGCAAGCAAGTAGAAAATCTGTCGCCAAGCACCTAACAGTGTGTTCTGGTAGCAGTCCTTGTGAGCCAGAAAAATTACAGGCTAATGAGACCTAACAACTGGACGTCTCAGTGTGACGGGCACAGTGCAATTAGTCGTTGACGAAATGCGTCTGTTATAGGCAGAGGTTAGTCCACATTTTTTTTTTGTTATTGTGGCGGAACTAGCTCGAGGCCCACCTGATGTTAAGTGGACTACCCTCTGCCTATAACAGATGCATTTCATCAGAAGTCACGAATTGCACAGCGCCCGTCACATTGAGACATAGTTGTTAAGTCTCATTTTGCCTGTAATTTCACTGGCTCTCAGGGACTACTGCCGGAACACACTGTTAGGTGCTCGGCGACAGACTTTCTACTTGAGGGTGGTAGCTAGCCAAGCGGGTAATCGCAAAATGCACTTCCACCATGCGGTGAAGCTGAAGCCGGCGGTGGGGATCGAACCAGGATACTGCGGCGCGGCAGTCCATAGCTATTACCGCTGGGCCATTATTGCTTAAAAATAACATGAGGTAGGTCTCGGAAAAAAAAAACTGCGCAATGGTTTTGCGAGATAATAGACATACGCGCGGGCGGAGTAGCGGCCGGAATACTAGTATTGTATAAATTACTTTTTTGTTTCAGAATGTCCTAAATTGGAAGCCGTACAGAACAAACAAGCGTCCAATATTGGCCGAAGAGACTATTTGGCCAACACTGCTGCGGATTACTAGTGTTTTAAATTATAAAATATACATAATTGTAAGATACAATAAAATTGTAAATAAAATGTTTTGTAATAGGATTCTTCTCTTTGATAAATAAAGTGCGAATATTTTGAAACCGCCATCATCATCTTCCACTATTGGACAAAGGCATCCTCCATAGCCGCTTCTAACCATTGGCTACCCGCAACTTTTACGTACGATGTCTTCGGTCCACCGACTAGGGTGCCTAGCAACTCTACGTCTTCCGTTGTAATGTGGTAACCACTCGAGAACCATCCCCATCGGTGATCAGTTAGTCGAGCAATGTGGCCCTTCCAACATGCGGCCGCGGCGGGATTCGAACCATGGACCTGCTGCATGGCAGTCCATAGCCATTGCCACTGAGCCATCACTCCCGCCTATTGCCACTTCAACTTGCAAATAATGAAAGCTATATCGGTAACTTTGGATCTCGCTTGGCGACACATTTCTACTTGAGGTGGTAGCTAGCCAGCCGGGCGTTCGCAAAATGCCCTACCACCATGCTATAACGACTGCCATCCTTAGATAACAACCGGGACAGACGGCCGGAACACACCGTTAGGTTATCCCGCACATGACTTAAATTTTTCCTATAGTATATTTGTGATTTTGTAATGTAATCCGCTTAGCAGGCGTTATTGCAATCATAATAATATAAAAAAAAAAAAAAAAAAAAAAAAAAAAAAAACACCGTTAGGTGCTTGGCGACAGATTTTCTACTTGAAGGTCGCTAGCCAGGCGGGCATTCGCAAAATGCCCTTCCACCATGCGGTGAAGCTCAAGCCCGCGGCGGGATTAGAACCATGGACCTGCTGCGCGGCAGTCCATAGCCAAAGCCATCAGCCATCACTGCTTCAAATAATATTTCATTCTGTCAGCAAAAAGTATGAAAGTTACAAAATGTAAGTATCCAAAATAAAAAGCGTTAAAAAGAAATCATTTTATTTTATTATAAAAACAAAAATTTATAAAGTAACAGATAGGTACGGGTCCAAAAGGACTCAACTATTTAACTTACCGCCTGTGTTTCACAACCCATGGTACCTCTCAGTTTACAGGGGTGGTTAAACATAGGCTTATTACTATTGGCGCTAGTACCGTTCAGCAAAAACAGGGGCTCGATTCTCTTAGCTATTGAACGGAGTTAACGCAACATAGGGTATATTCCATTTGACGCTTATAACGTTATTTTCGATAATTTTGACCACATTCTGCGTCTATGGTTGTGATCACTGTGATCGTTTGTAACCGTTCTCTCCTGTTCCATTTAGGATAAGAATGCCACTAAAATTTGCCACTTCTGTCATATTTGACATTAAATGTAGGGAATTCAAACTGTTCCAGTAGCTTCATAGCGGTTATGGCGAAAATAACGCCAAGACCCATCTGGAACAACTTTTTGGGAGTGTGATCGTTTTTAGCGTTTTTGGCGAATGAAACTTCAAATGGTACGCACCCATAATTGCATGAATATTGTAGTTTTTGACAGTATCCGAAGTCTGCCCGCTATTTAGGTTCGATCGCAAGTCAGTGGCTATCAATAATTTTTGACATATTTGGTATGCTGTAAGCTATTTTGTTGCGATTGCGTTGCTAGTGGCATACGATATTTTGGAGGACTTTAGATAGAAAAATAGCTAAATGATTCAAATATATTTCATTAATGTATATTGTTTGGTAGAAAACCGCTGTTTTGATGTTATGACTGATGCTTGATTGATAGAAGTTTTCATTATTATGTAGCAGTATACTGGCAACATTTGCAAGCCATAGCAGTCATACGATAGCGACGCGATTGCTATACAACGGCGATTAGGAGCTAGAATAAGCAGCTACCGAATTTGACATTAACAGCAGTTCGATCGCAGAAGCATCGCAGTATTGTGGCGTTTCGTCAATAGCTAAGAGAATTGGCCCTGAGCGTGGAGGGCTCAGTTTAAGATGGTACTTCCTACAAACATATGCAGCAACCAGCGATACAAAATCGTCCGGCGGACGGTGATTGAGGTCTACTTGAACTGGTCAGTAAAAGTATGCAAGCTTAATTTTTTTTACGATTCTCTAGCGTTAATGTCACGTGATGAGAGAACGAGAAATACTGGCTTTCAAGGATATCTGAAGAACACGCCAGTAGGTGGTTGGCGACAGATATTTTACTGGAGTCAGGCGGCGTTTTCAATAAAAAAAACTACCAGTTTAACGTGACCTCTGAAGTACGTACACGCTCAGTAGTAATGCCGCTAGAGGTCACCAATCCAAGTCATGACCGTCGCAAACGTTGCTCAACTAAGTTTTTTTTGTATGTTGATTTGCTATGAACGACTAGACAAGCTCTGCAACGGACGCTTAGAAATTTACCACCTTAAACTGAGGCGACGCGTGCGTGTCTCGCTCAACAATGCTTACGCCATAATTAAAATCAAAAAGCACACAGTAACTTTATAGGGAGCCTATAATGAAAATTATATTAATTTACATTTATATACTGGTGATAACCAATCGTTAACAATTTAAGAACACGAAATAACTTATTTGATGATATTTACTATGTTTTATCCATAAATTATGAAGGTCAGTTCAATCTAATAGCAAAAAGATACAAAATTTTAACTACGCCCGAGATACGAACCCGGAACTAGCCGGGACTTGCTCTGCCAATTGAGCTACCGTACTGAGGGAGTCATAGTCCAAATTTATCCTTTCGTTCTTGTTTGAGTGTCTTAAGGGGTAGTCATTTTGTAAGCTTCTTCGGTTATCGTTAAGGCAAAAATTACAATGCCAGCAAAAAGATAGTCCAGTCTCTCTGACCTTAAGGCGCTGACATGAGGTAAACAACTTTCCTTGAACAGGTTTTTAGCAAAAAGTATTTAGTTTGTAGCAGTAAGAAAATTATATATAGTTGAACATATTTTTAGGGCCAAGGTAATTACAAAACACGTATCTTTAAAATTTTCTGAATAGAATACAGTTGCAGAGTTGACGCTAAGGACCGGCGCAGACTGATGACGCGTGTATAATTTTTTTTTCTGATGAATATCTTAACAATTTAATTATTGGTAAAATGCTCTTAGGGTTGAACTTCTGCTAGTCCTAACAAACATTTTGAGATATATTATTTTTTGTTTTGTTTTATTATGTTTTTCATCAAATAAGCACGGGGACCACCTGATGTCAAAAGTCTCTTGTGCCTGTAATGTATTACATATTTTTCATATTGTTTATTACTTTGCTCGATGTAAATATTCAAAACTCTATTCAAAGGGAACACGGCGCGGTCCAGTGTTGGCGCTCATGGCTCGGAGTAGGCATTAAAACACAGAAAAAAACAAAAAATTCAATAAAAAAAAAACAATTCAATTTGTTTGTTAGGACTAGCAGAAGTCAACCCTAAGTGGTTGTGAGCATTTTACCAATAACTCTGTATAGTATGTAACACATTGTTAAAAGAAGTTTAAAAGGACGGCCCCGAGTTTCTTGCCCGTTATTCCCGCAGTTGCTCTATTCATTTATTTGCTGAACGTGACAGCACAATGTAGAATATTACAAAATTAAACATTGTAATTGAACTTCATAAGAGCGTCGTAGACGTCTAAATTAAATGAATGATTTTGACTTCGGGAGCCCGCAGGATGCTGTGTGTGGTACGTTGCATCCTGCAGAAAGCCAAGCCAATCTAGGGTAATCCAAAAGTTGATGATGTCGTTATGCTTGACATTAATATCAGTGATGGCTCACTGGCATTGGCTATGGACTGCCGTGCCGCAGGTCCACGGTTCGAATCCCGCCGCGGGCTTAAACTTCACCGCATGGTGGAAGGGCATTTTGCGATTGCCCGCCTGGCTAGCGAACACCCTCAAGTAGAAAATCTGTCGCCAAGCACCTAACGGTGTGTTCCGGCAGCAGTCCTTAAGAGCCAGTGCATCAAGCACTCCTGTATAGACAAATTTTCAATTTTCAAATTTTCAAACTGTCATTTTTGTATTCACAAAATATCGATTGCAGGAACCGCTTAAAAAAAAAAACATAATAACTCCCGATTTATTGTATATTATATGTACCGGAGAATTATAAAGGAGTCAAGAAAACCATTTCTTTTTAATAAAAGCTTTTTAATTCTTTTTTTATACTTTATTACAACGAAAAATAAACCCGATGTATACAATGATAATAAAATGTTATTTATTTTCACTATTTTAAATTACATGACGTTCTATTTACATATGAAAATACCCAATCAGTGGCTTTATATTGAATAAGCCACAAAATTCGCGTCTGGCCAGCCTGTCTCGATGGCCGAGCGGTTAAGGCGCTGACAAATGCTAAATAGCTTTACTTGAACAGATTTTTTGCAAAATGTTGTTACTTTGTACCAGTAACAATATTATATGTTATCTTGATCACATTATCTAAGGCCAGCAAAGTCCGAAACACGTTTCCTTAAAATTTTCTCAATATAATAAAATTGCAAAGTTGACTCTAAATTACGCTTGTAACGTAAATATCTGAATTATTTACGTATGAATGTGTTTCGAAATATATTAATAAAATATCAAACCTTATCAAAAAGGACAAGAAAAGTTACATTTTCGATTTACGTTACTAGTTTTGCGTTATTAAGGGTGAACTGGCCGGCCCGTTCTCCATACAAACGCCGTTGGGTGATCACTCCCTTATTGGAGGATTTAGGTCCAAAATAAAGCATAATACCGATTGATCTCGTCATTATCTAGGCTTGTATGATGCCAAAATTTTAAAAAGATAATTAAGTTGTAAGTTATGAGCCTCGAAAACTTTATATGAAAATGTTTCGAGGCTCATAATACTCAGGTTAATTAATTTATTAAAATTTCGGCATCATACAAGCCTAGATAATGACGAGATCAATCGGTATTATGCTTTATTATGGACCTAAATCCTCAAATAAGGGAGTGATCACCCAACGGCGTTTGTATGGAGAACGGGCCGGCCAGTTCACCCTTAAGCTTTCTTTCTGATTTTACCAAAACTTTTCGCGATTTCACCATCGCTCTCTCTTTCACTCCTACGCAGTCCGACAGTGACAAAATTTCAGCATTTGACAGCGCCTTAAGGCATCAGTTCGAATATGACAATTATGTGCCCTAAGAAATTTGTAAATGTGATGTTTGCTTAGCATGCCATAGTGGTTGGAATCATATTTGGAAAAGCAAAAAGGACTTGAGGTGAGCGATCTCAATACAATGCCGGGTGAATCAAGATGTGTCAATCATAAGATACTCTGTACCGAGTTTACCAATTGTCGTACTATAAACGATAAAATACATACGTTTTTCGAAAATATGTAACGGCTAGAGCAGTCACGACTTCGTCGTCGATGTATGTTAGCATATTTTGAACCCTAATACCATCGCTGAGCGTTCAAAATAGAACGCAGTATGCTCAAAGTGGGTCATAACAACTGAGGTTCCGATCAATGGAGGATGATGAGAATCTAGTTCTAACGCGTTTAGCGCGATGCCGCGAATGATAAAACCTTGGGCGCAGAATATCAGACGGATATATAAGGTGGATATCAAAATATCAAAAATAGTGCAGGGGTAGTTTGGAAATGATAACTGAATGTGTTTGACTCATATAAATTTTCTGCACAAAAAAAGGAGTGTTATGTTCTCAGGGTTCATGTATGTATATGTCTGTAAGTTTCTTTACTCCACCATAACTTCCAAACGGCTTTTAATGTAATAGATATCGTTAGATTTGTCTTGATAGATCAACTGACACTAGGTACACAAAAAGCAGACTAGCGGATTTTAGACGCAATATTGAATGAAAAAAAATATGTTCTCTTCCAAACCCATCGAGCTGGGTATCAAAATGAAGGGGTTTTTAACATGATTCTAAAAATATACATGATTTGAAGTTTTCCTTTCAAAGAAACGATAAAATACATAACAAAAACAAAGTGTTTGAAACGTCGGGACAAAAATAATGATAAATATATGCGATTTAAACCGTTTAAAATTGTTTAAATACTATGTGTGGTAATCGCGAAAACCTAAGACAACATTAAGTAATCTGCAGTTGGGATTTTTACTTTTTTAATTAATGTATATTTGTTACTTACCCAAAACCAGTACTATTATCTAAAAGCTTTGGGCGCCTTGGCTTTCAGAATTATAGCAAAGACACCCGCGGTGTACCCACTCTACTCTCAAACACATGTACGAACGCTACCCGAAGTCTATTTGCGGCTATCGCTAGGAACAACTCAGCTGTGTCTGATCATTGCGGAGGCCGTACGGGCGGCAATAAAACGCGTCACGCGTACCTATATACCTATGTATAACGCGTACCTATGTATTGACGTGTTCCTATATGTATATAGGTACGCGTACATGACACAACACGATATACATAGTTACCTAAAACTCAATACTGTTGGTATAACTACATGTTGTGCCTATATAGCCGTTCATTGTCTTCGCGTAGCGTTCATACGTGTGTCTATGTGTGTGTGTTAGTGTGTGTGTGAGTGTGTGTGTATTTTTTTATGCCTGACAGGTTCGCCTTTGACCACTATCTCACCTGATGGTAAGTTATGATCTAGTCGAAGATGTTGTTCAGGCTAACCTAGAACTGTGGTGCGTGTGTGAGTGTGTGTGTGTGTAGAGTACACTACAGGTGTCGTCGCAATCATTCTCAAAGCCAGCGCGCCAAAGTTAAGATGTTAGTACTAATTTTGAGTACGCCCAAATCTATTATGAGTCGAAACATTCAGTTATCGTTTTTAAACCACTCTCTGCAGTATTGTTGATATATTGTTATCCACCTTATATATGGATATAATTATTTTCATAACATTAAATAAAATATATGATTTTAAAATTAAATGATTCAGTGTATTACATAACGCGATCATGTATCTATATGAATTTACTATTAAAAACATAGGTTAAATCGTGCAGTACTAGTAATATCGGTATTTTGGGTTACAGATAAAAAATATATACATACTTTAATAGTATAATTTTTAATTTTATTAAATTTACCTCTATCTTCATCTGTCATTTTCCTACAAAAGTATAGCTCATGTATTCGCAGTCGATAACCTCCTTAAATCGAGCGAGAGGGCAATTGTTTGTATAAGATAAACATGAGCGGTCAATGACCGATCTTCCTCACGGGGACCATGCTTTCTTAAACAAGAGTTCCTCTAATAGCTCAGTTCTGTAATCTTTTTCTACTTTATATTGTTTTATTTATTTTTTACGCGTCGTCTAGGAACACTGCAATGTTTACATGTATATCCTTCATCTCCGCAAGAATATTCTTCGGGGCAGTAAATATTTTAAGTTTTTATTTTGCAGTAGTCACTGCTCCTACAACGATCTAATTTTTCCGTGTTCGTAACGCCTGGATAAATATAAAATTGAATTCCCGTGCATTAATTAAAATAATTTTACCTAAAGACCTAACGTGTTTCAAGCTTCCGAAAAACTGGTGAATCGCTTATCCTTTATGATAACAATACTTTGTTGATGTCCAGCAGTTCCCGCGGTTCATGATTCCGCGGACCTTCACTATAGATTGGCTATTAAGGTCTACATAGAGATCATTTGTTTCAGTATTATCTATTATAAAAAGAATCTTTATTTAGTTATATAATTAAATAATCCGAGAAATCACAGACCAGGGGAAGCCATCTTAAGTTGGAAGTTTATATCCCTTAGGGCCTGTTTCAGAATGTTCAAGTAAGTTCCGGTAATACTACCCAGAACGTATTTAATAAATAAAACACTATCTTTGCGTTTCACAGTTATCGATTTATGCATATATTTAACCGATGGATAGCCATCGGTTAAAGCTAGAAACGCGCTGCATGTTAACTGTAATTTTTCTCATTCAGTTATTTTATGTTCTGGGTAGTATAACCGGAACTTACTCGAACATTCTAAATAGGCCCTTAGTCAAATAAAAAACGTTAATAATAAAAACGATCCAGTAATATTTGAGGATTTAAAACACGATTATAGAATATTAAATCGAGCCCATGATGTTTTCTATTATGCTCCATTCTCACCAAAACTTAGCCTCAATTAATGTTACATAATATATACACATAAATACTGGCAAAAATCTTTCAACATACATTTTATATATTTTTTTAGTGCTGGCCAGTGCTTTTAAATATTTCATTAGCTACATATTAAACTTCATTTCATCGAAATAAAAACAATAAAAGACTCCATAGTACATTTAATACATCGGGATCAAAATATAAGATTCTCAATACCCAAAATACCGACATACGACATTATTACATATTTTATGTGACAAAGTCATAACCGAGATACTTTTTATTTTTTCTTCTTACCCTTGCTGCAGCTTTTTTATCATCAAAATCCTCGGACTCATCGTACACAATACTATTATCAATGACCCAATCAGCACCCTCCTCATTAGTCAATTCAATATGCTGAGTGTCCTTCGCTTTCACTGTAACTTTTTTACGTTTCTTTTTCTCTGATTCCGGCTTAATACGTTTCTTGGGACGGTCGTCCAGCACCAAATGTTCATACTCTTCGACAATATAGTTCTCTGGTTCATAGCTTGTGGTTATTTCCACACCAACGGATGGATCTACGTCTGGTAATATATAGTAATTCTCAAAGTCACCTTGCAATGTTATCTCGTTCATGTCTGCGGTGAAATGACGTTTCTTTTTACCCGTGCTGCAATGTTTTATGTAAGCGTACTTGGGTTTGCTGTCATCGGGGAGTATGTTGACGATCCATTCGTGATTTTCTTCTGTGGGTATCTCTTTGACTTCTTCCATTGTAATTTCCTGTTCTTCGGCTATCTCGTAGATGAAGTTATCGGGTATGGTGGATTCGTCCATTATTGTTAGGACTTCACTGTTTGCAGATGTGTTAGCGGTCTGACTTGTTTGTGGCAGGATCTGCAGGAATAATAGTTTATGAAAATCTTTTGAGTTGAATAAGCAAGTTTATGGCAGGAATTACAAATTTTATAAATTATTGGAGCAAAATATTTTAGGCAAGTTGCACCCGTAGTATCTGTATGCAGATCAATCTTGCAGACAGATTAGCCTTTGACCACAATCTCACCTGATGGTAAGAGATGATTAGTTTGATAGTTAAAACAGGCTTAACCTAGAATAACTGGTCAAGGACTGCTGTCCTTGCCTGTTTTAACTAACAAAAACACATATAATAACATAACGTTGTTCGGGCTGCTGCCCGAACAACGTTATATGTGTTTTTGACAGATTTTCTACTTGAGGGTGGTAGCTAACCAGGCAGGCATTCGCAATATGCCTACCACCATGCTAAAGATAGCTATTATTGATCTTTGTTGAGAACGTCTATCTACAGTTATAAGAAGTTTTTCCCACAAACATAGGTGTGTTGAAGACTACCGTTAAGGTGATTCATCATCATCAACAGTCACTACATCCACCGTTAAACAAAGGCATCCTCTATCAGGGATGGGTTTGTCATAATACCACCACTTAGCAGGCATATTTTCTTCTTACAACTCCCACAGGAAGACATGGGGGTGCAATTCTAGCCAGGCACATCAGGGTGGACTGTTAAGGGGTTTAGAGAGATTAAACCAATAAATTAAATGATAAAGTGATTAAAATTTCTTAATAGATTTTGGAAAAGCCTTAGATTATTAACACACATTTATTTTTTATATTTTAATTTTTGCAAGGACGCATGCTCCACGCATAACACTACAAAATTACTACGAAAGGCAAAATTTATAGTACTAGATAACGTGTGCCAGGGGTGCCCACGAGTGCCAGGTTAGAATGTCACCTCCCAGTTTCTTCCCGTGGGTGTCGTCGCAAGAAGCTCCTAAGAGAAAAGTCCGCCAAATGAGCACCATGCCACTTCTACAGTGGACGTGAGTAGGTTGTTGTGCGCATTAGACACACAACTATCTTAGTGCCCTGCCAGGGTTTCATACTATATGTTCCTCATATGATTCGGAATATGTTCCAGTGTCTTTTTTTTTTTTTTTTTTTTTTTTATGTTATTCTGACGGAAAAAGCTCGAGGCCCACCTGATGTTAAGTGGACTAACCTCTGCCTATAACAGTTGCAATTCATGACAACTCACGAATTGCACTGCGCCCGTCACATTGAGACATAGTTGTTAAGTCTCATTTTGCCTGTAATTTCACTGGCTCTCAAGGACTACTGCCGGAACACACCTTTCGGTGCTTGGCGACAGACTTTCTACTTGAGGGTGGTCGCTAGCCAGGCGGGCATTCGCAAAATGCCCTTCCACCATGCGGTGAAGCTCAAGCTCTGGGCGGGATTCGAACCATGGACCTGCTGCGCGGCAGTCCATAGCCAATGCCACTGAGCCATCACTGCTTCACTGTGTCTGAGAGAAAACATTTTGTGTAACCCTGAAAATGTGCCCGGTGAATGCAAAAGGCTCGCCCTCTATTACCCTATTACGTGGGCCTAAAACCCAATTAACGATGGGTGTTTACACACTTTTGCCTACTTCGGGGAATACAGGCGGGATTATATGTATGTATAGTCGGGTTCAAATCCCCCAAAGGACTATAATTTTTTCCTTTCATTGCAACTTTGTAAATAACACACAAGTTTTTAAATACTGTAGCGGTGAAAGATCTTAAACAGGCATAGAGTACCTTTCCACCTAATGATAATCAGTCCACCAGCTATGTGAAAACTCACCTCGATAATCTGCCTGGAGTCAGCCATCTTTGTGATGACCTGTTCCGATTGGGTGATGGAAGCTTCCGCTTTGTCTGTTTCCACTTTGACCACCCATAATTGCTTCCGCTGGAGGTTCTTTAGAGATCTGAAAAAAGTTATTATTTATTAGCCGCCTCCGCCAAGCTATTGCCTGTCACCTACATAATTTAAACAAATATTGTAATAACTCTATTATATAGTAAGTATGTAACACATTGTTAAAAGAAGTTTAAAAGAATGGCCCCGAGTTTCATGCACGTTCTTCTCGCAGTGGCTCTATACAATTTATTTGCTGAACGTGGCAGTACAATGTAGAATATTTTAATACTAAAATTTGTAATTGATCTTCATAAGAGCGTCGTAGACGCCTAAATTGAATACATGATTTTGACTTTGACTTTAGCGACCCGACCCGGCTTTGCACGGGTGCAATGCTGATACTAAATATACTACTGTACTGTACTGTATCAGCCGGATTGTCCACTGCTGAACACAGCATTTCCCATTTAGGGGGGGTTTGCCATAATCCCCGCGCTTGGCAGGCGTCTTGGGAATCGCAGTTTAAGATATCAGTCCTCAGAAGGCGCTGCTGTCCAACTTCCAGTATTTAACCTTCAATCGCATCTTATGACACCCACAGGTAGAAATGGAGGGGTGACATTCTAACCCGGCACCCCACGGTGCATAATATACTACAGAGTGTCTTTATATACAAGGTAATTAATAGGATAGTATTAATGCTGTATTTCTTAAAATCGCTTTGTAAATAAGCCATTATATCTCGTTAAAAAAAATACAGACGAATTGAGTACCTCCTCCTTTTTTGAAGTCGGTAGAAAAGTAAAGAATAAAAAATGCTTATTGTGGGTTATCCCTAAGAGATAGACATATACCATCGCGGACGTTTTTGTAGGCCTTTTTAAGGTGTACAATACTGTAGTACATTATTCGGAATTTTCACAAGGTGGTAGGCCTATAGACCAAGACTTCACATATTCTGCTACATGTGTTCAGTTCAGGCTGTAGCAAGTGAAATTACTGGGCAAACAAGACATAAGAATTCGAAGCCTTGGGAGTCACAAGCGTATTGCAGTGTATCGCAGAACACTGCATTTGTAACGAGCAGGCATGACGCTAAACATCATCCGGGCAACTTCTCCGTCTTTTTACCACTTTAGTATATAAAAATTAAAATCAATAGAAAAGCACATAAGATTCAAATTTATTTATTTTTTGCTACAAAAATCTTAGTAAATAAATACTTACAAGTATCCAAGTGTGTCGACTAGTTGTCTAACGTTGAGACGGGATATAGTCTCTGGCGCCTCTTCCTTTACCGGTGGGAGGCTGTAGTTGTGGTCCAGTTTTATCATCTCTATTACTGTGGACAATACAAAGGTCACCTCTTAAAATCAAAGGTCATCATAGGGTAATATAAAGGTCATCAGAGGGTAAGATCAAGGTCATCAGAGGGTAAGATAAAGGTCATTACAAAATTACAAATTTACGAGAGAAAAAAACATAGTCATGTGCGGGACTCAAACCCGCGTCTATCAACCTCTTTAGCGGGGGTATGCTCTAACCAATTGAGCTAACATGACACAATGACTCATAACTCTAATTTTTGCTCTCGTTCTTCAACCATCGTATCGGGATGGAGCGACTCCTATAGTTCAACTTGCGTTGTACTACAAACAAGACAAATTTTGCAATTGGTTTGTAATGTAATTCGCCAAGCAGGCGTTATTGGAAACATAACAATATTAAAGATAAAGGTCACTGTTGTGATAATACAAATAACAATATGGCAAGATAAAAACTGGCCATGCTAGTCTGGCCTCCCTCTATTAGGATTTTTACCGGTGGGAGGCTATAGTTTTGATCCTGTTTTATCATCTCCATTACTGTGGTCACAAAGACAGTGACCACAGTAATGGTACGGCGGTACAAAGGTCACCACTAAAGATCAATGGTCATCCAGAGGGTAATATAAGTCATCAGAGGGTTAGATATGATAAGATTAGGTTATTATAAGACAAGGTCAGTATTGTGATAAGACAGGTCACAAAATGGCAAGAATAAATTGGCGAAATGCGAGTTGGGTCTCCATTTATAAGGGTATTTAACGGTGGAAGGCTGTAGTTGTGGTTCTACGAGTATTTTATCATCTTCATTACCGCGGACAGTACAGAGTCATCACTCGAGATCAAAGTTCATCCATAGGGTAATATAAAAGTCATCAGAGGGATGAGATAAAGGTCATGGTATGATAAGATTGAGGTAATCATAAGACACCTAAAGGTAATAATAGTTTAAGTACTAAGTCGGGCCCCCTTCTATCAGAGTATTAAACGTTGGAAGGCTGTAGCTGTGGTACTGTTTTATCATCTTCATTACCGTGGACAATATCGAGCCATCACTAAAGATCTAAAGTCATCCATAGGGTAACATAAAAGTCATCAGAGAGTTAAGATAAAGGTCATGGTATGATAAGATTGAGTTAATCATATGACACATAAAGGTCACTATTATCTTATAACAGGTCATGATATGGCAAGAAAAAATGGCTAAGTGCGAGTCGACTCAACATTCAACTGAAATAGTGTTTGTTTCTTTTGATGTGATAAAAAGATATTGTGACTTATTGTACCTTGTCACTCTAGTGACCATTACCTTGGTTTATTTTTTACCTTTATAAGATTTTATAGGTCAGGTTAATTAAGTTATAAATTGGTATGTTCAGTGTTTTTTGTTTAAATAGAGCATGATGTACGTAAATTCTAGATTCCTATCCAATTTAGGTTTTGTGATCTTTCATCAAAAGGTCTTGTTTACGGAGTTAAAGAAAGAAGGTAGCCCCGGGTCTACCGGGCCCGATTCTCTTAGCTATTGAACGGCGTTAACGCAACTTAATCGCATGAAAATTGTAGTTTTTTGACAGTATCTGTAGTCTGCCCGCTATTTAGGTAATAGTTTTTGACATATTTGATATGATGTAAGCTATTTTGTTGCGATTGCGTTGCTATAGTGGCATAAATTATTTTGGAGGATTTAAGATGGAAAAATAGCTATTTGATTTAAATATATTTATTTAATGTATTGTTTGCTAGAAAGCCACTGTATTCATGTTTTGACTAATGCTTGATTGATATAACTTTTCATTATTATTTCAGTGGCAACATTTGGAAGCCATAGCACAGCCATACGATAGCGACGCGATTGCTATACAACTGCGATTAAGAGCTAAAATTAGCAAACTACCGAATTTGACATTAACAGCAGTTTGATCGCAGAAGCATCGCAATAGCGTGGTGTTTGGTCAATAGCTAAGAGAATTGGGGCCCGGTTTGTCTGCTCTTAGTGCCTACCATCCCCTCGCATAGACTTCAGTTTACTCGTGATCATGGCGCTTGCAACAGTGCCCAAATATCGAGAGCTCAAAACTAATCAAAAATACGGTAAATATCCCGTTTGTTATAATAATAATTATAGTGTTAATGACCGTGACAGTTTAAAAACTCATATCGCGAAAAGTGTCTAAAACTGAGAACTAAATTTATTTACTTTTTATTATAAATCACAACTACCTTTACTCAGAGCTTCGGAAGATGGCATCCCAGATACTAGGTTACGAAAAAACGCAACCCTATTGCTATAACACATATTGTTTGAGGTATTTAGTAATTAATAATAATAATTAGGATAGTTTGCCGCTCAATGAGGTATGAAGTTAGCAATGCTGGGAATTCCTATGCACGATAAAATCCGGAAAGAGGAAGTTAGCCAATGAACCAAAGTCATCGAAATAGCTTTTAGATTTTGCAAGTTGAAATGGCAATGAGTATGTCACATTGCTGGACAAACCGATACCCAATGGGGAAGAAAGGTTCTCAAGTGGTCATTGCTTTAGACCGGAAGACGTACAGTTGGTAAGCTCCCCACTAGGTGGACTGACGATATCTGATGGCTTATAAACGGTTCACTGCAGCGTTCTATGGAGGAGGCTTTGTTCAACATTGGAGGTCTTCTTCTCTTCTGGGAGATTTGATTTTAGATTTAGCACCATGAATAATAAACAAATGCGAGTAGTATGTTATATATAATTTGATCAGATGGGGATAGTGGATAAACTATATATGTATATAGCGCACTCTAGCCATTTAAGAGTCCCTAGCCCTAGATATATAAGAGGTTCGTACCTTTAGGTTTCTCTCCTATGAACTTTTCGAAAAGGCCTTGGAAGCCGCCCGCCGCCCCGCCTGCAACCAACGTACTTTCATAAGACTATCTCTTCCTGACGCATACATTTTGGAACGTGTGAGAGAAGGATAAGTAAGTTTTATCAGTTCCAATATTTGAGCAGGCGAAGCGGTTTAAGAGGGGTTCCCCAGTTCCACAGAGAGTCTACAGAGTATTTTTTTATTCGATATGGGTTCGTGTTTGACCATACCCTGCCTGACGTTAAGCATTGCTATGGTCTAAGATGGAGCACGCTTACCTAGAAGAAACCTATTTACTCTCGATTTGAAGACACCCATATTGTATTCATCGGGAAAGACTGACCACGGTAAGGAGTTCCACTCTTTCGCAGTACGCACGAGAAAAGTGGAAGCGAAGCGTATCGTACGAGTCCTGGGAATATCAACCATGGACGGATGGCGCCTCTCCGTTCGTCTGCACATGCGATGGAAGAAGGGGCAGGGCGGAACTAAGTCATGCAGTTCTGATATGTGTGGTTTGCTAGAAAACGTTTTAGTAGATATTACATTCTAGCTAAGCCTTAGGTTGTTGTTCCCCGTGGAGTACCGAGCTAGATTTGCACCCAAATATTCCTTTGAGAGCCCTAATGGACGAAGGGAAAATACCAGAAAATGGGCAGCAGCGGCATTTTACACTGCAATCCCCAATTTGACTGCCAAGTGTGGTGAATATGGCAAACCCACCCCACTCACGAGGGAGATTTTCGTTAAACTATGGACGTTATGGCTGTTTTAACGTTGACTTAAAGTAAGGGTTTTTCAAAAAGATTTTTTGAAAAACCCTTATTTTTTTTTCTAAAACAAAATACGATTCAAATTTTTATTGTATTACGAATATTATAGTTTGGCAATCATGAGTGGAAAATGATATCTGGCAATTGATTTTAAACTTTGTAATGATAACGCAACCTTATAATTTTAATATTGTTATGTTTGAATTATTAAGTATATTAAAAAAAAACAAATTTACGACGGAAAAAAATTCCACAATAGACTATAATTTTTTCTCTCGTAAATTTGTAATATTGTTATATAATCCGCAGAGCAGGCGTTATTGCAAGCATAACAATATTAAAATTATAAGGTTGCGTCATCATTTATAAATTTAAAATCAATTGCATTAGTCTTGTTAGTAGTACAACGTAAGTTGAAATAGGTGTCACTCCATCCCAATACGATGGTTAAATAAAGAACGAGAGGAAAAATTTGGCTTATGAGTCATTGTCGTGTTAGCTCAGTCGGTCAGAGCATACCCCGGCTATAGGGGTGGATGGACGCGAGTTCGAATTTTCTCTATCGTAAATTTGTAATTTTGCACTTAGTAACTTTTTCGCCGAGTCATATTTAAAGTTGATTTCACTTTTGCAATGACTTCTTTTTCTTTCTTTCCCGATTACCGTTCAGCGAGAACTGACAGAGAGTGTGAGCCGAGCGCCCCTTACGGCCCCCTCACCTCTAATGTGCGCGCCCCCGCACCAAGCCGGGTGGGCGCCCACCTCTATTTCTGTATTTTGTCGAAATACCGGACGGGATGGTCAAATACGGTGACAGTCCAGTTTATACGGGACGTATGGCAGTATAACAAATCAAATGGTTACATAGAAGTTTTTTTTTTTATGTTATTGTGACGGAACAAGCTCGTGGCCCACCTGATGTTAAGTGGACCTCTGCCTATAACAGTTGCAATTCATGACCACTCACGAATTGCACTGCGCCCGTCACATTGAGACATAGTTGTTAAGTCTCATTGTGCCTGTAATTTCACTGGCTCTCAAGGACTACTGCCGGAACACACCTTTCGGTGCTTGGCGACAGACTTTCTACTTCGCTAGCCAGGCGGGCATTCGCAAAATGTCCTTCCACCATGCGGTGAAGCTCAAGCTCTGGGCGGGATTCGAACCATGGACCTGCTGCGCGGCAGTCCATAGCCAATGCCACTGAGCCATCGCTGCTTCAAAAAAAGTTTTATTTATTACTTGGTGGCTGTTACCGTATAGTCCAGGGTTACCTAGATAGACTCCCACTTCACCATATTTTGGTTAGTTATTATGCAAATACTTGCTTGCCTAAGACTAAGCGATAATAATTGACACGCTCTATACATATTTTTTACACCATTTTTTTTTATGCTTGATAGATTAGCCTTTGGGCACTATCTCACCTGATAGTAAGCGATGATGTGGTCGAAGATGTTATTCAGGCTAATCTAGAAGTACTGGCTCTCAAGGACAGCTGCCGGAACACACCGTTAGGTGCTTGGCGACAGATTTTCTACTTGAGGGTGGTAGCTAGCCAGGCGGGCATTCGCAAAATGCCCTACCACCATGCTATAACGACTGCCATCCTAAGACAACAACCGGGACCGACGGCTTAACGTGCCCTCCGAAGCACGGAAACGCTCAGTAGTAATGTCACTTGCGGTCACTCATCCAACTCATGACCGCGCGCGACGTTGCTTAACCCTACAGCAAAAAACTGCTTTTTGCAGCGCTTTAACGGTCATTTGCATTTGAGCTACTTTAGTCTGTTGCAGAATTATAGTAATAATTGATTAATACTAACGTAAGTTTGAGACATACTAGACATTTTAACTTTTAAGCCGATTTCACTTATGATTTTTTTACTTCGAGAAGGCGTCTCGGTTTTGTGACTTTCAGAGTCGCTTCATCGCGGAGTGCGTGCGCTTACAACCGCGCCCGTGCAAGCAGTTAGTGTTAGTTGGTAGCGTTAGTGAAATCGGTTTAAAATGTCTTCATGTGAGGACGATCCGGCTGCTATAGTTGCTAAAGACTATCGTTGGAAAGCTAAAGTGGCCGACTTCTTCTCTCCTAGCATAAGTCGTCGTCATAGAATGGGGCGTATTACGAGTCCGGATAAACCTCGGCCAATATTAGTGAAGTTCCGTGACTTGTCGTTGCTCAACAAAATCTTAGGTACTAAGGCTAGCCTCAAGGCAACCGGCATCACATTGAGCGAGTTCCTCACTAAGGGTGCATACCATTTGAAGTTAGATTTGCTAAAAACGCTAAAAACGATCACACTCCCAAAAAGTTGTTCCACATGGGTCTTGGCGTTATTTTCGCCATAAACGCTATGAGGCTACTGGAACAGTTTGAATTCCCTACATCTAATGTCAAAAGTGACAGAAGTGGCAAATTTTAGTGGCATTCTTAGCGTTCTTATCCTAAATGGAACAGGGGATGACAGTTACAAACGATCACAGTGATCACAACCACAGACGCAGAATGTGATCAAAATTATCGAAATTAACGTTCTTAGCGACAAATGGAACATACCCTAAATCGCGTCACGACGTTTTTATGGCAGCGCGACTGCGGTTTGGTGTTAGACGTGGACTAGAGATGGCTCCGTATATGTGTTGGGTTCTGATGGAGTGCGACATCGAGTGTCCTGCCTCGCAGAGTTAGACAAAATCGATGAACCGTCTGCGAGGAGGCAGGCAGGTGGTCAAAGAAGCCACAATCGCAGCGACCAGGAGCAGGCGCACTAATGCATCGAGCAGGAGATAGTAAATAAGCTACCACTTCACTAGGTATACTTTGTTAGGTTCTTTTTCATTTTTTTTCACAAATCATTTCGTATCGTTATATATAATTGTCACTATGCCTTTATTAAACAAATACTACAAACTACATACAACAGTACAGCTACTACAATACTACAGCTACTACAGTAAAAGCATTTGGACTCATAGGGAGTCCAAATGCTCTAGCCCACTATCAGTTGGCAGCGTGCCCAGCATGCTGGCAGCATTGCCCCGTTGAATTGCAATGCTTATTCTTTGAGCCAAATAGGTGCCAGCATTTTGATCACGCGTCGCATCGACCAAGCGCTCTGATAGATTTTGGAAAATAATTGTCACTACCTACATCTTACATTGACTATTCACTTAAAATTTAAAAAACTTAAAAAGAGTTATGATAATTTTTTTTATTAATGCTTATGAGTTATCCTTTGACCACAATCTCACCTGATGGTAAGTGACGATGTGGTCAAAGGCGTTAAACAGGCTTAAGCTAGAGTCACTGGCTCTCAAGGACATAGCTGCCAAAACACACCGTAAGGTGATTGGCGACAGATTGTCTACTGGAGGGTGGTCGCTAGCCAGGCGGACATTCCCAAAATGCCCTTCCACCAAGCAATGAAGCTCAAGCCCGCGCCGAGATTCAAACCATGGACCTGCTGCGCGGAAGTCCATAGCGAAGACCACCGAGCCATCACTTCTTCAAAAATGGATGAGAGTACACGACCAGAGACAGCAACGCGACTATGTATTTTTGCGATAGTATCGCTGCAAAAAGTCGCCGTGGGCAAGCTCCCGTACCAGTAGTTTAAAACACTTACATTTCTTGTCCTCTTTGGAAGGCTGCAACGCCGCCTTCTCCTGAAGAGTGAGGAGTTCCGGCAGCATTGGCGAATCTATCCATAGACCCTGGTTGTCCAGCTCGAAATGGTACCTAAGCAATAAACAATTTGTTAAAAACCCATAACGAACAGCTAGTATTTGATAGACTTCAAAATAAGCAGGGGGTATTCAATCAACTGTATTTTTTATGTTTGTTACCTAAGAACTTTTGACTGGGTGAACCGATTTTGATGATTCTCGTTTTTATTTGAATGCGTATGCTTCTTGTTTGGTCCCATTCATGTGGTACAATTTCATCAAAATTGGTCCAGCCGTTCTTGAGTTACACTCCAATAACTGAAAAGTGTTTTCCTATCTTGATAATATAGTCATCGACAGTGAATGACAATCGATTCTGTAAGAAGCAAGTCACTCACTTAAAAGTGTAATTATTTTTTACTTAAAAATGGTACCGACTTTAACACACAAAAGTGTTAAATTACTTGACGCAGTCGGTACCATGGGCACAATATTGTGATAATAGCTACTTTTGAACTATCATGGTACCGACTTCAACAAGTTATTTCACAGTTTTGAGTGTTGGAGTCGGTTCCATTTTGAGGTTAAAATTTTTTTTTCGCTAACAATCCAATATCTTTCCAAATTAGGCAAGCTCAATGTATGATCGTCAATGCGCGAAGTCAACGCTCACGAGCAATTTGATTGCGTTAGATATAGATATTATCGCGTTAGACGCTCGTGGGGTGCCTAGCTAGAATGTCACCCCATTGCTACCTGTGGGTGTCGTAATAGGCGACTAGGTAAAAGACCGGAAAGTCAGCAGCAGCGCTTTCTGATGAACTGATATATTTTAAACTGTGATCCCCAAGACGCCTGCCAAGCGTGAGATTATGGCAAATCCCCCCTTAATAGGGGAAGATATGTTCAGCAGTGGACAATCCGGATGGTACAGTACAGATATAGATAAGCATTGATTGTACCTACCCTGTCAAATTATATTGCCTATCCAATGAGGTTGCATGAATATTTTTCTAATAACAACAACAAATATTTTAAAATAATTTATGATAACGTCAAATTAATATTTTAATGAAACACTTAAAAATACAAAAATATATCTAGTGACAATTCCGCCTAATTTTCCTGTTAAGCCGACGTGACGTTACAAACGCCACACAGCCAAACCGGAAGAATTTTCGACGCGTTTCGGTTCTACACGAAGCATCCTCAGGAGGTCTTGACTCTACGAGCGCACGATCGAGAACAATTTCTCGATTCTAGCTATATTTTTGTATATTTTAAGTGTTTTATTAAAATATGAATTTGATGTTTTCATAAAATATTTTTAAAATATTTGTTATTATTAAATTTGAATTTCCGCCTAACCGAACCTGAATCTATTTATTAATATTTTTTTATTAAAGAGGGTAGTATATTTTGCTTGTAAACTGCCGTGTTTTCAAAATCTTTATTATTTTTGTTAGCTGTTTGATTTTAAACAACAGTGTACAAGTTCAAATGGTATAATAAATGTAGAATGACAATTTGATAATCACACAGGTTAGAAGGATGGCGCGGGTTCGAACTGCTCGCATGACTGTAATTTTTCCTTGCGTTGAAATTTTGTAATGTAATCCGCCGGACATGTGTCATTGCAAATATAAAAATATTATTATTATAGGGTTGCGTCATCGTTAACAAGTTTAAAGCTAATTGCTATAATTAGTCTTGTTTGTAGTACAACGCAAGTTGAACTATAGGTGTCCCTCCAGCCCCATACGATGGTTAAAGAACGAGAGGACGAATTAGAGACATGAGTCGTATGTCATGTTCGCTTAGTGTTTAGAGTATGCCCCAGCTATAAGGGTAGATGGCGTGGGTTCGAATCCCGCACATGACTATGACTTTTCCTTCCATTGCAATTTTGTATTATACAAGTTCCTTGATGATTTACCAACAACCTTGCATATTACTCGATACTCACTTTCACTGCATGGTGGAAACACATTTTGCGAATGATAGCCTGGCGTGCTTCCACCCTCAAGCAGTTTTTGAGCCGGTAAAATTACAGGCACAAGTACTTAACAACTGTTTGTCTCAGGATGAGGGGCGCAGTGTAATTTGTCACTTGTGACGAAATGCATCTGTCATAGGCAGAGTTTAGTCTGCTTAACATCGTCAGGTGGGTCTTGTGCTAATATGCCAAATTCCATGAAAGAAAAAAATGTGTACTTACCCACATAACTGTAAACTGACGTGTCGCCATAGCAACTCACTCTCTTCTCTCATCGCTCCATCAATCCATTCCCGTCTCTTGCCTTCATTGTCTGTTCCTATATTGGCACTGTTGACAAAAGATTTATTGTCATTACATTTTTCATTTATACTGCATAAATACGCTATTTTAGCTCTGTGAAATACAGTATGGTACATGGAGATATGTGAAAAAATATCAATGCATAATATTATTATTATTATTATTATTATTTGTGATACACAGGCAGCTCTTAAGCTGATGCGTGTATATCTGAGTCTTTGTCAATGCACTTTAAATATTTGTCCAGTCTATTTTTGAAAGAGTTCACTGAGGGAGCACTGATCACTGATTCCGGTAACCGGTTCCAAGTTTTAACTATGCGATTCGGTAGTATGTGCTCTCTGGGTTTGCTTTTACTTGGCCCCCGTTGCAGCTTCAGCGAGTGTCCTCTCAGGTTTGTGTTTGTGTTCATAGTATATAGTGTCTCTGACACATTTGGTATACTATATCTGTTGGTGAGAATTTTAAAGGTCTCTATAAGGTCTCCGCGCTCTCTACGTTTCTGAAGGGTGGTAAGCCCTAGTTCTTGCAGACGATCTTCGTATGGAAGTTCTTTAAGACTAGGGACCATTTTTGTTGCCCTCCGCTGTACACGTTCGAGAAGGTGACTGTCCTTCTTGAAGTACGGATTCCATATCTGGAATGCATACTCCACTAAGGGCCTCAGGTAGGTCTTGTACAGCTTTAGGAACAGTTCCTTGTTAATGTATGAGAAAGCCTTTCTTATAATGTACATTATAGAGTTTGCTCTTTTCACTACCTCTACAATATGGTCCCCCCATTTTAGGTTGCAAGTTACAAGTACTCCGAGGTCTCGCTGTTTTTCTACCTTTTCCAGAGGGCTACCATTAATTGAGTAGTTGCATTTTGGATTTTTGCCTCCAACGTGTAACACTGTGCACTTCTTTTCGTTAAGTGTGATTAGCCAGTCTTGGGTCCATTCATATATTCTGTCTAGGTCTTTTTGCAGGGTGTTATGAGCGATCAGTGGATTTCCCATGATTTTGGTGTCATCAGCAAACAGTGACAGCTGAGATTTAATGTGCTGATCCAAGTCTGTTAGGAATATTCCAAAAAGGATTGGTCCGAGCACAGATCCTTGTGGGACTCCACTGCTGACTTTGTGAGGTTCCGACTGAGCTTCTCCCACGCGTACTCTGTAAGTTCTATTCGAAAGGAACCCTTCTATCCACTTTAGGAGTTTACCTCTTATGCCAAAGTGTTCCAGCTTGAAAATTAGCCTTTTTATTGGGACTCGGTCGAAGGCTTTTTCATAGTCTAGGTATATGATATCAGTTGGCTGTCGTTTATCCCAAGCTTGGGTCCACGTATCTATGCAGCTGAGTAGGTTGGTAACAGTTGAGCGACCTGGTATGAAGCCATGTTGTTTGTCTGATAAAACCTTTTCCTGAGATAAGAAACTTCTAAGTTCTGCGGCTATTATCTTCTCCATAGTTTTGCAGATTAGGCAGGTAAGGCTTATAGGGCGGTAGTTGGCTGCGACTCGCTTATTTCCTTTCTTGTAGATGGGTGTCACAATAGCTTCTTTCCAGTCTTGAGGGAGTTCACCTTGGTCAAATGAGATAGTCATGATATTGGCCAGTCTAGTACAAATAGCTTCACTGCATTTCTTCAGCAGAATAGCTGGGATCTCATCAGGACCCATGGCAGTATCATCTTTAAAAGTTTTGATGGTTTTTCTGACTGAGTCTGATGAAAACTCAACCGTCTCTAAGGATTGTGTTACTCTTTGTGCTTGGGTTTGTGGGATTGGTATGTGAGGTGGTTCTCTAACATATGACCTATCAAATTTAATCTATCAAATATCATGAAATTTAACTCTGGGGGTGCTACTGAGATCATTGGACCCAGACCCTTATGTTTTATTAGATAACTGTAGATTTTTTTAACTTGTGACATTGCATCCCTTTTTATTTCCTTTTTTTTTCACGTGTGTATGTGCCAGAATCCATCATCAGATTACGTTTTAAGTTCGTACAATAATGTTAGGTCACTTTATTCAGCCTGCAAGCAGGCATGCAAATTTTTAGTATTCTATGTTAATTTAATTAGTCTAGTAACTTAAAATGTCATGTCTATATAATATAAATTGTCATTTTAAAAATAATTCATTAGATATACATCACTTAGTGAAGTTTATATATTCTTTCATGCTGTAAAACAATTTTCAGATAGCCAACTGTTCAATTTAGCTCTAAAAACATTACCATTCAAGATTTTAATATCTTCTGGTAAATTATTGCATGCTGTATATAAATATGTATAATATATTTACCGCAGGGAGGTTGATATAGTACCAGCGAAATCCCTATCTATCATGATTTCATTTCGTTTTTTGAAATATTTAGGATGTGTTTTAACGAAAATACATAAGTCCCTAATGTACATACACGGAAGTGGCAGAATATTGCATTGTTTCAATAATGGTTTGCAACTGTCCATAAACCATGCCTTGTTTATAGCCCTTACACACCTTTTTTGGAATATGAAAGCCCTGTCTGACTTTAGCAAGTTTATGCTTGATAGGTTAGCCTTTGACCACTATCTCACCTGATGGTAAGTGATGATGTGGTTGAAGATTTTTTTCAGGCTAGCCTTGTATTACTGGCTCTCAAAGACTTTTCATTTTGTTTATTTTCTTTAAAATATATATGATTCTATGAGAAATAATATACAAATCAAACTATACATAAAATTAATTAAAAATTAATACAACATGATTTTGTCAAACCCCCAATTCATAATTTGGCAAGCCATAATAAATTAACATCAACCTATACATTTGATTAAGTAGTATATTGTATCAAATGAATCAAAAATATCAACAATAGACAAGTCTAATAATATATTATACTAGCTGCGCCCCACAGTTACATGTGAATGGTGATGAAAAGTATCCTATATGCAACGCCACATCTATTTCCATGCTAAATTTCATCAAAATTGGTCGTTACGAAGTAACAAACAAACAAACACACTCACAAATGTTCACCTTATAATATTAGTTTGATAAGGATCAATTTGTTTATACATATATGCATTAGAAATAAAATTTCAATTTGTATAGTATTGAGGGTTCACTATTTTGGCAATAATGGCTTACCCATAAAAGATAGATATATTCTGTTGTGGGCTTTTTTGTCCAAAACATAATGATAAATGCCATGTGAGTAGGAAAAAAATCAACCATATGCAACCTAATCTATCATGCGCTCCAAAAACCTTTAGTATCACACATACATAATGTATAACTGAAATATTTATAGTAAATTGTCCTATAAAAAAGCCCACACTGTTGTGGGCTTTTTTGTAGGACAATTTACACTGTTGTATGCTAGATTAGGTAGATATTTTTCCTCTCCAAAAACCTTTAGTATCACACATACATAATGTATAACTGAAATATTTACTATAAATATTTCAGTTATACATTATGGAAGCGCATGCTAGATTAGGTCATATATGGCAGATTTTTTTCCTACTCACATGAAATTTATCATTACATTTTGGACAATTCACATAATATATTTATAAATTATGGCCTATATCGTCACTTAGCAAACAACACCGCTCAAGTCGAATTTTGGAGGCGGGTTCGACATTTTAATGCCATTGGCTAGAGCTTCTGTTTGCACATAGAACCAACCAATCAGATACAACACATAAAATCATATATTGTTAGCCGCTTAAGGATCACTCTTAGTACTGAACCATTATCAATTCCATATGATACAGCTTTTTCACTCTCCTCTAAAACAAGTCAAAATGACTTGTGTGGTGTTGTTTGCTAAGCGACAATATGTTGTTCTGATGTATAAGCTATATTTTTTAAAGTTTCATTAAAACCCATTCAGTAGTTTTGCGTTTAAAATATTATAAGTGGATATAAAGGAACTATACAATATATAAGCGTATGAAAAGTCACATTCATGTATCACAAATGTAAAAGATTATTGAAAATTACTAATAACTTCAATATGACAGTAACAGAACAAGAATAAAGCAGCTTATATGCTAAACTGTTGATGGTAGGAATTATTCTCTGTAGGGAATTGAAATTGGAGTGAAAATGTTGCATACTGTGAGTGTTGGTGGAATTGAGGCATCTTATGTTGGATGGAATTTGATACTAATTCACTTTTTGAGACTGATTTAGCTACAAAAGTGTTTTTAGGACCAGCAATTAACTTTATTGTGAGTTGGACACTGTCACGGCTAATAAGATGACTGTATTGGTAAATTCATATATTAGGGGTATGTTATAATATTTTTAGTGTTTATTAATTAGGTTTACTATTATTAATATTAATAATTGTTAAATTACTTTTTCATTGTCACAGATAATTTTATGTATACTGAAAGTTTGTATGGAGAGAATAAATAATCTAGAATGCATCCAATAGGAAAAGTGAAGCAATGTTTACAAAATGAGACCGATACGAATACAGTATCGTTCGAGGTCACGACAAGAGAGTTGAGGTGTTTATTCGACCCAGAGTCAAAGTAGACTGACGAACTGTACTAGAATAGTGCTAGAGGAGGTAGTAAATAGACTTACTTGTAGAATGAGAAGCTGCAAACTACATCATACTCCAAGTCGCAGCCTTCGACCACACACTTCTGGGCAGTCATTTTGGTGGCAGGGCTTCTAACCAAAAATGGTCCCCGCACTCTCACATCCTCGTATCGCACAGGAATTAAATTGAAATCACATTTAGCGCGTAAACCAACTTTCAAACAAACTAATTTTGATGGATCCCCTGCAAAATTATCAATCAAATGTCGAAATTGACGTCCTGTCACGAAAAGTCGAAAAATTAACAAATGCGTCAAACGCGTGCCATGACATGAAAATGGTGATGTAATTTCGGGTTCAGGGTTGGGCGGCAAAACTGCTGGCAGCACTGAACTTATCGAAGTGAACTAAATTTTAAATCGATTATAGAATTCCGAGATAATGTATGTCTGTCAAAGAATCGAAACTTTATAATATATATTTATAATTATTTAAACTTATTAACTATATTCCTTATCTATAATATGCTTTACTATTTACTTTATATAAAATGCTGAAAGGAGCATTGCACGTATTTATGAACAGTCAGAAGGTGCCTAAGAAAGTGGCATATATGCACTGGAGATGAGACCATTGAAAAGCATGATTGGAGTCAAACAGAGTTACAGGATAAGAAATATTGTGATAAGGGAACGATGTGGTGAGAATGAGGATGTGGTGACACTAACCGAATAAGAAATGGCTTGGATATGTAGTTGGCAAGTAAGGTCAGGGAATAAAAAAAGACATACTAACAAAATAATTAGAACTATTTATTTGGAAAATTAAAACTTTGTTATATTATCTCCGTAGTGCGTATATTTAATAAGAACAGAAATTTATGAGCTATATAGGTTCTAAGATTTATAGAAATTCGTCCTTTTAGCCCTATCGGATACGATTAGCAATAAATACAATAATAAAAACACGTGTTTTTGTTGCGTACTGCTAATATATGTATGATTATTTCAATAATTATGCATAAACTATACAATATTGGCAATTTCATTTTAATATGGTACTTACAATTTATAAACAGAAAGCGGATTCTCAATAATATGGCTTTCGGGTACAGAATTTTAAAAAGTGGTTAAGACGAGTACCTAGGTGCTCATAAGTGATTTCTTGTTCTCATAGTAAGGACGGATCTGATATATTGATGCGAATAAATGCAGCTCATATTATAGTTTGTATTGAAAGCATTAACTATATATGTAAAATGTGAACTAAAGCTGCCGCATCTCGCAATAATTTCCTTAGGCAAAACTAGTAATAGCTAGAAACTTCATCTATGTATCGATTAATTTTAATCGAATGAAAAATAATTACCGATTAACATCTATTTAAGAATGTTGCCACTGATTATATTGTTATACCGTAGACAATATGTTTTTTTTTCTGGTGACACGATGTATTATCTTTTTAATCAGACTATACGATATTCTGAACTTAATGACGAATAATGTGTCATTACATAAAATGCTACAAATAGCGTTGCTATAAATTTAACTTGCGAGCTTGTTGATACCTATAATAAGAAATTTCATTGTCATGATACATATAGCATAGACAACTAAAAACACGATTATTTTGCGCACTTCCGGCGCGCTCCGTAATACCTTTTCCTCGTAATATTTTACTAATTATTATATCATGCAAACACTGCTTTCGTTGAAGTTGCAAGTTTCCAAATGTATAATTATGCTTTCAGGAAACGCATCAGAGATGAATATATCACCATAGATCAGACAAATATTTACTATTAGAAAGTGGTTTGCACGCGATTTGAATCTATTAGCAGCAGCGCACAGTATTTAGGAAAGTATTTACAAAATGATTATTTAAAAAACACTTAGATAGTATTCCTAAATACTATTTTTGTCTACTGTTCTATCTAATCGCACCATATTTTTATATTGGAGTAAACATTTTCCATGAAGTTTAGCTTTGGGTAGTAACGCCGATGTTAGGAATCTGGTTTGTTGGTCTGGTTTTTGAACAGAAATTTACCACTATCCACTATTTAAAGAAATGGTTGCTTGGCAGCACTCCCCTCGCCCAAAACCCGGTGGAGCTGGACGTCCGTATAGCGGTAGTCAGCATCTATGTCCTACCTAAAAAAAAACAAGGCAGCACTGAACAAGTAACACTACACTAGTAAACGACGGATTGTGGACTCTGCAGGATGGCCATGAATGCCACAAACTGGACGCAATGCACGGAACGTTAGGCGAATAGAGCACTGATTTTGATAATACATTTTAACAATTACTACGCGTTGTTGAAGCGTGTAGCGTTCCATGGTGAAATGTCACGACTAGATATGTGTTCATGCCAAATTTGACAGCTATCGCTTTACCAAGATGGCCGCTATGCGCTGTCAAAGTTCGCGCGTCCCTATTGAAAAACCCTTTACAGTGAGTTACACAATCTTTCTTAATCTTTATGGGTTCGTAATCATTGCCTTTAAATGAACGTGAGTGCATTATAGGCTCTAACGTTTTACTAAGTACCATTCTAAATAAATGCTCCGCCTTCATACAATACAACGCTTTGCCTTCACGGTATACCGTGTACAATCTTGCCGAGGCGTGGTACCTCGTTCCATCTTTTCCGCAACTGCGGCCACACGTACTAGGTTACTAGTAAGCTCGTATGCACGACGTCGCAAATGTTGCAAGCCACAGTTATATTTATCTCTGGTCTAGCAAGAATAATTATATTTCAATAAATTAAGTGATCTTACTTCTCAGTTCCATTAAATATTTTTACGCAAAAGTTTTCATTTCGCTATTATTCAAATCACAACGTAGGGTTATTGTGTCTCTTTCCCGTCCACTGCACTTAAATAATATAAACAAATGCGTAGCATTTTAGAACTACTTAAACAAAATTGCCTAGTTGCCTAACCATCACAACTTACTTATATAATATGTAGGTACTTAGGTATTTGAATAAAATCATCGTAATTTTACGACTTTCAAAAAGGCTTTCTGAAGATTTCCAGTCAAATGTATAGTTTTTCAATCCAGCTTTTATTATCTCTAACCTTTAAATTAGAGGTCATGCTGGAAACAATATAAAGGGAGAAGAATGTATGTTGAAAATATGGAAAGAGCATTTTAAAAGTTTATTTAAAAGAGAGGGAACAATGGACCAGTTTCCAGGAACCTACGAATACAAGTGACGACGAAAATGAAATAAGTATGGATGAGATTGAAAGCGTTAAAGGGTATGAAATTAGGACAGGCTGCAGGATATGATAGTGTCAGTCGAGATGCTGAGAGCTGGGCGAGGCATAGTAGCTAGTCTGTTGCACTGCCTTTTTAATTTATTTAGGAGGAGCGGCCGAGTACCAGGTGAATGGTGCAAGGCGGTGATTGTACCGTTATATAAAGGAAAAGGGTCACAACACAACAAGGCAGCAAGAATTACCGCGGAATGAGCCTCCTCAGCGTCGTCGGATAAGTTTAGAAAGGGAATGGGATGTACGGATCAGGTCTTTTCTCTACGATGCATAGCCTAAAAATACTTGGCGAAAAGCCAAAAGGTCTATTGCGCTTTCGTACATTTAGAAAAGGCTTATGATAGGGTGAGTAGGCATGAAATGAACTATGGTCAGCGTTGTCTATGCATGGGTTGAATGGTAACTTGATCCAAGTGCTGAAATCCCTCTATGAAAATCCCAGTGCTTGTGTTAGGATAAGGGGACATTAACTGATTTAACATCGAAAAAGGTGTTAGGCAGGGATGTGTAGCGTCACCGTAGCTGTTCGACTTATTCATGGATAATTGTTTGACAAACCTGAAAAACAGTGAATGTCGATTAAGAATGAACGAGTTACTCATCGAATGTCTTCTCGACGCTGATAACCAAGCCAAGTGATACTTGCGTCGTCGGTAAAGGAGTTGCAGGAGATGGTAAATAATTAGAAAGAAAGGGAATGAAAATAAACGTAAATAAGACGAAAGTTAAGGTGTTTGGACGAGATGATAGAGTAACCGATTGCAATATTGTAATTGGGAGTGAAAAAGTGGAAGAGTTTGTATACTTATATGTTTACAAAAGATGGAGCGTGTAAAAGTGATATAAAAAGGAGAGTGAATGCTGGAAACATGGTGAACGGAGCATTGCCCGAGTTTATGAGCAGTCAGAAGGTGTCTAACAAGGCTCGTCCGGCTGTTCATGGCGGAGTGTCGGTTCCGACACTAATGTATGGTAGGGAAAGTTGAGTATGGCAGAAAAAACATGAAAGTAGAATAAATGCAGTTGAGATGATTTTTTCCGCCTAATCTGTCTTGATTTTGTCCTGATTGCCGCTCCCAGTAGGTTCGTGATAATAACTGCAGGCCTTGATCGATTCACTGGCTTTACTTTACAGCTGTCCTACCGACTGCGCCAATTACGTGGGGAGCGATCGGAGGATTTAATCTTAATAAAATTTAATTATAAAAATTACAATATAAAATAATTCTAGGTTAATTAATTAACTACTATAAATGATCGATGCAAGACCAAGAATGCGAAGTGTTGCAATCGTTCTTCCTCGAAGGCTCGGATGGACATCAATCGCTGATATTGTGACGGAACAAGCACGAAGCCCAAGCGGCAACCACTGCCTATAACAGATTCATTTCATCACAAGTGATGAACTGCACTGTGCCCGTGACCCTGACACTTACAGTAGTTGAGTCTCATGTGTCTGTAATTTTACTGGCTCTCAAGAACTGCTGCCGGAACGCACTGTTAGGTGCTTGGCGACACATTTTCTACTTGAGGGTGGTAGCTAGCCAGGCGAGCATTCACAAAATGCCGTTTCATCATGTGGTGAAGCTCAAGCCAGCGGTGAGATTCGAACCATGGACCTGCGGCACCGCAGTCCATAGGTATAACCGCTCGGCTATCATTTTCGTTTCTATATCCAGCTAGACTGGTCGCATACAACAACTTCTCGATGCCTGACCCGGTTTGTGTACACGTGTTGAAATTATTGCGAAATGGCGCAATTAAAACGTTCGGACACTATCATCGTTCATGAAGCACTTGCCTTCATCCTCCAAAAACTGGATGTGATGGATGAAGTGAGCCTGGAGCAGATCTGTTCATTCCATTTTACGGAGGCTCAGATTCTAGTTGCCAAAAAAACTCTTGCTGATACTGCTGAGACCAATGTTCGTTTCACAATACAAGGGGACGGCCGAAGAAACAAGGATCTTCACGACATTTTCCAAGTTTTTAAGGAAACTGATGAAGATACCTACGTAATAAAGGACCTCAATGTGATTCCAAGAATCACTTTCGACCACGTTGATGCCAGTGCGCTTCTGAAGGACATCCTTATATTGAAGTCCAGTATTATGGAAATTCGCTCTAAGCTTGAAAGTTCAGAGCATACAGCTACCAGTATTACCCGTTGAGAAAGGAAATGTGTGATTAGCGGAGTAAAACGTTTTCACAATTACCTCGTCTGCAAAACGTTAACCTACATCGAGGCGGCACTCTACAACAAATATCACCACCCTGCAGTTCTGCGACAATATCGCCTACTGAGTTACCACGGGCTCAAAACCACGTAACTCGACCTGCAGCTGACGTCACGCTATCGTCACACACAGCCTATGACGTCAACTCCGACTGCAACTGTACGACCACCTACGGCACTGCATCAGAAGCAATCACAGGCTTTATAGCAGTTTTAGACGTTTCGAAAACGTCTAAAACTGCTATAAAAACACAGAGACAGATTGTGGACATACAGCGTGCTTTACCCTGTGCGGTTCATTCCTACAGCACCTACCTACCTTGCATTTCATCGAAAATTCTAACCTTAAAATTAGGACTGTCAGATGTGACAATCCTTGTTTGCCGTTATGTCATGGACATTCCCAGTTCTTGTTTTGGCTTTAAGCAAAACTGCATTTATTACGCCATCTGTTAACTTTTTTGAAATTCTGATGATTAGAATTCAAAATACTATAACAAGACAAAGATGTAATTCTATAAAAAAATAAAATAAGTATATAAAAATTTTTGACATTGAGGCCAATTCGAGATTAGTTCGATTTTAAATAAACCATAACCTAATCAAAAATAATTTTCCATGAAAATAAGCCGAATCATAGTCAAACTGTATTCCATTTTATTCGAGGAACTAGAGTGCGTTCAGAGGCTCAGAGTGTAGTTGTTTGGTTGTTCGGTTGTTTTGCAACTTACCCTGAGGTATGGAACGACCGGTTGTTTTATAACCTCAAACAAATTGTGACATTGACAGACTTACATCATTATCGTAATAATAATTGCTATTTAACACTATCACAAATTCGTATTCCATATATATTTAAGTTTTATATTTAGAGAAATGATATTAGTATTTATATTTTTGAGATTTATGGGTCGGCGCATCAGATAGAATACGATATAAACGTCAAAGTCATTTCATGTCACGCGTTTTATGGTTAAAAAGTTGCAACCTTCAAAGGTTTGGAACGGTCCAGTTGTGACAACCGAACGCTCTACTCGAAGGTTGTGAACGACGTTAGAGTGAAAAGTTGCACTCCGGGTGCGCTCTAACCAAGGTTCGGAACGCACCCCTAGTGAAGTGACCATAGAGAAAAACATTAGGTTCGAGAGATCTTCCGAGGCCGATTGTTTTTAAAATTATAAATCGATAACATTGAACATATAATCTGTTTAGCAAAATACTTATTGTAAAAACAAAGTTATTGGGATATAAACATATATATATCGGAGATTTCGTATGGTTTCTTCTCAACGTCATAAGTTTTAATGGTAGAGCTCTCATAACGTGGGCGTACATGTGGGTATCGTACAAATGAGAAGACTGACTAAAAACATTCGGTTCTTCGTAGCTATTCCAGTCCTCGCCTTGTAGAAACTTCTCTTCTGTAATGATTCCGGATCTCGCTGGTTAGGTTACCTCGTCATTATTGTGGTACCTCCACTATCACGATGCCATCTTTAGTACACTTTCAAGGTTCTGTTATCATCGAGATCACCATTGATAACACGTGGCATGGTGCACAACTATTGTAGAATCTATGAAATAAGATCAACTTCCAATCTTATAAGCTTGTGCCAATATCTTCCAATCATAAAATCACCTTTTCGTAATAGGATCGCACTGATGTAGACTGATTAGTTCACAGGCCTCACGTCATATGTTAACTGTGAAAGGTTTCACTACATAGGTGGTGCCTGTTCCGATGGTTGGTAGAAGAGTACCGAATCAACTGCAGTGTCTAATGACGTTAGAACCACTGACTCAGATGACACACTAGAAATAAGACCGACAAATCTAAGTGTTGCCAGACTCGTAGAAAACTGACTCCAGTTACTCAATGGATGTTTTTTAACTTTAGTTATTTGATGGCCTGATGAATGAACGCTGAGAAGAACCCAATGTGTTGCAGTCTGTGTTACCTAACACCCTAAAGTAGAAAATCTGTCACCAAGCACCTAACAGTGCGTTACCGCAGCAGTCCTTGATAGCTAGAGCATACTCCGACTCAAGGGGTGGATGGACGCGGGTTCGAATCCCGAACATGACTTAAATTTTTCCTATCGTATATTCGTGATTTTGTATCCCTATCATAGTTTAAACTCTCCATATTAGCACAATTTGAAAGCTTGACTATCCCAAGTAAATGCGATTCCGACACACTGACGGAACTGTCGGCAAACTTTGCCTGACATAGAAGATAAAGTAACACATATCATCTAGGCACCATACTGCGAGTATTGAACCCTAAGTATATATCTCTAATGAAACAAAATAAAAACAAACATAATGTCCTTTATAAAACTTTATTAGTTATTACTTCTTAGCCGCTGGCTTAGCTTCCTTGGTCGCCTTCTTTTTGGGCGGAGGGGGAGCAGTCTTCTTAGGCGCTGGCTTTTTGGGTTTCTTCGCCAAGGCAGCCTTGATGGACTTGCCTCGCTTTTCACGCAGCTTCTGGGCTTTCACTGCTGGGTCACTCTCGGGCAGCTTGATCTGAAAATTTGAGGGTACTTAGAAAAATGTTGCGAGTTTATGACCATGTTCAAGGAGGAAAGTGAAACAGAATAAGTCAACGTGATTAGGTAATCATTGTTTTTCATAACCCAATGCTCTGAAAGAGAATATCATCATTTAGTTGTTTGTATGAGAGATGTTATTATGTGTCAATTAAAAACATGTTAAGAAAAAACTACCCACTTCAAACATAAAATACGCAATATTAGGGATAACTCAAATACTACTTCACAGACCTTACTACATTTTTTATGGTACCACATTTAAAGCACCAGTGTTCGATTATTCAAAATATCATCTAATCCTGTATAAACTTATGAAGTAACACAAAATACAGTTGAAAATTCCTAATTTTTTTAATATGGTTAACAAAAGTAGAAAGCTCAAATTTACACTAAGGCATAATTTATATACTTGTATTTCTGTGAGCCATATTTCAAAATAGATTTTAGAGTTTTAATATTGTTAGGTTTGCAATAACGCCTATGCGGATTTCATTACAAAATGACAAATATACGATAGGAAAAATTGAAGTCCCGCACATGACTTATATTTTTCCTATCGTATATTTGTGATTTTGTAATAGATTTTTGAGTATATGTGTTGACTAAATTAGGCATTTCGTTGTAGCGTTTTGGTTGTCATGTGAATTAGCTTCATGGTTTTTGATCCACATAATAATACACAATTTTAAGAACTACAGTGAATCTTCCTATTATTTCTCAAACTGTATGAAACAATATTCATACTTTGTTCAAATATTCTGTGTTGCATTGTAGTTGTTATGGATTAAGTTCAAACTTTGTGTTACTGTTCTGCCTCGCCATGTAGTTGTAACGACGCAACGTGGTTGTGACCTTGCCTATGATAAATAATCGCTTGTTGAGATTATATGAAGTAATAAACACATAAAACAATAACATTAGCACAGAAATCAATCTTCAAAGAACTGAAGCTCAAGGCATTATAACGTGATGTATAGTGATTGGATTACTTATCCCCAGTTTCTGAAATGATTTTTTTCCATAGACTTCAGTAGTTTTGGTACCTTTGGCACCATCTAATCTATTTTTTCGGTTTGTAGTGTTTATCAATTCTTTGATTAGTTGCCATACTGAATGCTTATTGGTTATTGGTATTCTAGGATGTGATAAGTGACTTATCAGCAAGCAGTATTCAGTCCATTAGGTGAATACTGACCATACATCATGATCGAGAAATTGACAAATGTTTCAGAAACTGGAGACCTGCTTAACTTCAAACAAATACTAGAAGCGGATTGGACATTGCACACAAATATCAGCATTTCTTCGCCCCATTCTCACAACTACTTGCAAAGGTGATGTTGATATATCGCAATGAGGATCGACGTGCGCTCACCATAAAGCCTATTTTTATTATAAGGCTGAACAAAAGAATGAAAATATTTTTAAAACTTACACCACGCTTTTCAGCAAGTGCCAACGCCCTCAAGTTGGTCCTCCTGTCCTGGTCGAGCACGGCCTTCCTCCTCAGCACATCTGAGTATGGGTTCAGCCTGAGCATCGCCTTTGTGTTGGTCAACGGGTTGAGTTTGCGAGTCGAACGGATCACACGTTTGCTGAAATTCAACAGTACATTAAGTGCTTGGCAGGAGAAAAGTGTAATATGTCGGTTTTGAGTGATTAGTCAGAATGTGTCAACGTGATGGGTAATCATTGATTTTCATAACCCAATGCTCTGATAGAGAGTATCATCATTTTATTTTATTTATTTTAGTACATTACATATAACATTCAATTTATGAGATATGAAGATTTTTTAGTGTATGAACATTTATTAATATATAATACTTGAAAACTGTCTACACTAGGGATTGAACCCAGAACTTGGCAATTGCAAAACGGCCCTTTAAGCAGATCGAACAATGTGTCAGTCCCCTGGGTTAGCTATAAATTATATTTTTTTTTAAGAGATGAGTCTTTGCTTTTTTTTGTTCGCAAATCTTAAACACAATACATACTTGGGAGCTCGCAAGACCTTGCGGATCTCTTCAGACTTGAGCAGACGGCTAAGATCTGTGTTGGCCATCTTGGGTTGTGGCAGGTTGAAGTTCTTCTTCTCCTTTGATGGGGTCTTCCAGGAACCGAACAGGGGGTCTGTTGGAACAGTAATTGTATGTCAGAAATATAAAAACCGAAGTAAAATAAGCATTATTCACATCCAAGATATAGAATATGGTGTTCTCATCTTGAGTCTTGCTTGATGTCAATAGGTTTAGTTTTCATACAAGTTGGGACAAGGATAGTATTCATTAGATGCCTGGCGACAGATTTTATACTCGAGGGTCGCATCTACTTAGGTGATCATTCGCAATACGCCCAAGTTCTCATACTTTTTTGAGCCTTTGTCCCAAAAACTGGGTCTTCAGGAAGCTCAACAATTGTCTATTAATAAGAAAATATTTAATAAATGCTAAAATGTCTGCAACAAGTCGACACACCGCTGCCCGCGTGGAGACGGCGATGTTTCCTATGCGCAGTTCTTTCTACCCCGAACATACGTGACTCCAACCATATAGAATGCTAGGAGTAAGGCGTAGGGGGAATTTATTTATTAATGCCAGCACACATTGGCGCCATAGCCTATTTCAAGAATAAAGTACTCTTCTTTGCAACCTTGTAAGAAGTTCCTAAGAGAACACAAAAAGTTACTGTGCTGATGCTAAAAAACAAACAGTCTTTTCACAGTGTGATTAAAATTTAAATACAATGATAATTAACAAATGCTTACCTAGCCTGTCGAAAGCAGACTGGGTCCAGATGATGAAGCGTCCAACGTGACCACCAGGAGCCAGCTTCAGAAGGTTCAGCTTGTCAACATTGAGCATCTCAATGCCAGGGATGTTGCGGAATGCACGGGTCAGACCCTACAAGGCAAACATAGTGATGATATAACAAAGACAATGATAAATACATGACAAATGCAGGGAATGTGTATAGTACATTATGCAACAAGTGCGCGAAGTTGTTTATTACAATCGAGACGGGTTTTAGGCCTGAGATCGAAGATATTGTAATAAACAACGCGCATGAGTTTCAAACGACGTTTTTCAACACACTTGCGAGGAACGAATATTTCGATACGGAAATATTTTCTTGATCTTTTTGATAGCAATAATAATCTGATAAAGAAGGATTATAATTAAATCTTCTAAAGTTCTACTTCAGTAGGTAAAAAACTCTGTGGTTTGTTTTTACATGAAAAACGAACGAAACAAACTACAATCTCCTTGGTGGCAAGTGTGGAAACGTTGTTTATTTTAAACACTAGTGCAGTAAAGTAAAAAAAAAAACACGATTGCATAATAGACTATATTATGGCACTAAAATCGGTATCGGGCATTTAAAGGCCCGTTACGAGCGAGTGTGTTGAAAAAGGTATTTGTTGTTAAATTACAGTTGCATGAAGAAATTAGGTCATTGACCCCAACTGTCCTTCCACCAAGCAGTAGCGCTCAAGTCGGCAGTGGGGAACGAACTATATACCAGCGGTACGGCGGCAGTTCATAGCCAGTACCGCATAACCAACATTGCTTCATATTGTTTAATAAAATTATTGTAGCAGCAACTCTGCACCCGTCCCCGCTATGTGAGCGAGCCCAGAACGCCATGTCACTGCTATACTGTTGCACTAATCCGCAGTAACACCCAGAAGTACGGAGAAAACAACATGGGTGTGGACATTTTAGTGCTATGTGAACTAAATACAAATGGTATTGTTTATCTTTAGTCTTGTGTTACAACAGTCCTTTCCAAATAATATTTCTATCTATAGATATATGTATAATCAAATATAATTTGAAGTATTTCTTCATTTTGGTTAATTTGGCTGTTTATTTGGTTAGAGTAAGACCCAATGAACTAGACCAAAATAATTTTTCCTGTTGAAATTAATCGAGTTGAAAATTAAATAAATAATAACACCACTAAATAGCACCTCCATACTTTATTAAATAATGTTATAACCTCATTCATCACTTTGAAATATTAGCAGGTATATAATATGGTCTGAAGGTATCAACAAGTTTTATTGAATATGTAATCCGCTAGGGGTACACAAATAATTATAGAAAACTACAATGGCTATGTAAATATACGTAGACCTTTCCTCCCACGAAGACACGCCCTTCCAAAATTATTTGAGCGCAGTTGCAACTAATATTGCCTACCTAAGTGATCATATTTTTTACAGACTTCAAATAAAGGAGGTACTCAATTGGCCTGTTTTCTTTTTTTAAAGTTTGTTACCTCACAACTTTTGACTGGGTGAGCTGATGTTGATGATTCTTTTTTATTTTAAAGCTGATGCTTGTCGTATGGTCCCATTTAATTTCATCAAAATTGGTGAAGACGTTTTTGAGTTACACTCTAATAACTGAAAAATATTTTTCTATCTGGATTACAGTCATTGACAGTGAATGTTAATCGATCCCATAAGTAGTCACTAAAAAGTTTTTTTTTACGAAAATATGGAACCGACTTCAACACTCAAATGTGTGAAATAACTTGTCGAAGTCGGTACCATGCGCACAATATTGTGATAATAGGTACTTTTGAACCATCATGGTACCGACTTCAAGTTATTATTTCACACATTTGAGCGTTGAAGTCAGTTCAATTTTTTGGTATTTTTTTTTACTTTTTATTGTGTTACTGTATGTAGCATTAACATTTACCCCCATACTAAGACGTAGTAAAAACGAGGTGATCGTACAATTACGCATCAATAATGTGCTGCAGTAGGGCGCGCCATCGTCAGCGTATAAGTCTATACTAGGAGTACAGATCTAATTTTTCTGTTTGAATTTTATGGGTGACTTAAGGATATGGCCAGAGATGCATGATAGAGCACAATAATTGAGGACACTTACCTGGTCCTTGTGGTAAATGATTAGGGGCCCTTTGCGTTGCACGCGGCGACGGTTACGCATTTTACCCTTGCCAGCGCGCAGACGCTGCGACTTGTATACCTGTTGACAAAATTCAAGTTAAACATTGTCATAGAACATATAATAATACTACGTATAGAGTGGACACTCCTCTCCCCCCACCAAACGAGCCTTCCTCACCCCGCCTCCGATTCTGAGCTGTCGCTGAGCTGACTTGAGTACGGGACGTGCAACTCGCGCATGATGACGTGACGACGAAGCGTGATTGTACGAGTATTTTAAAAGTTGAGAATGGGGTACTCTTGTGCTGTTTACGGTTGCTTATTAACTAAACGAGAAAAGGATTGTTTGTTGTGAATAATGATTATTTATTATACGAGAAGGACATAAATTATTATTGTGATTGTAATTAATAAATATCATTACTTGTACAAAATGTGAACTTGGAATGATACTTTTTGTATAGTGTAGGTATTTATTATTGTATAATATAATGGAGTGAAATGTGAATGAAGTAATGTTACCTACTCGGTTGTATGTTGCATATTCCTACGTCGTACATGGAGTTGGATTGTTGTGTTGTATTTTTTTCTACAGGTATATGCATCATTTACGAAATCTAATACGACTAATACAAGTATTAAAATATTGTTAGGTACCTATTTACCTATTAGACTTCACGCACACTATTACGCGTGTACAAAAACAACATTTGTCTAGTGTCCGTGTAATAGCGTAACGCGGCTTTTGTATAGAGAAAGAGTCGAGTGTCCTGTGACATTGTATTTATTTTCTTTGTTTATGGAACTAATGCCCAATGATGCCCACTATGTATTAAGCCGTAACCTCAGCCTATAACAGATACATTTTATCACAAATGACGGCTCTGCGCCCATCAACCTGAGACAAATCTATCAGTAAATAGTTCCCGATAGAATGGAAATCTGAGAGCCGTCAAGTACAGACTAAATAGGTTACACCACTATACAAGGCAAGCATGTTCCACCGTCAACTGCATCCTCACTTTCCTTCAAGAGAGACTGCACTCGAAACGCTTGCTTATCATATTTAAAAACAAAAAGGAGTGCTTTTGGGCAGTCGGCTGGTCTTATGACTGCAGCAGCAACTTTTCCTACTATGTATGTCTTTCATTTATTTTTTTATTTATTTATTAACAAAATCCACAGCTCTTAGAGATAAACAGTAAAACATAATTTCTGAACCGACAGCCGATTACGGATTTACATTATATGCTGTATCATATGTAAGTCAACAACAGTCATCAAGCAAGAACATAAATAATATGGAAATAACTGTAAAGTTATTCAATGTCTATGGCAAAAATGTTAGGCTTAATATAGGCATAACATACATAACATTAATTTATTAGTTGTGTACTGTGTATTTTATCATGTGTATGGTGTATTTTAAATGTGACATTTCTAGTTTTTTTTTTTTCTTTTTTATGCCTGATAAAAGCCTTTGACCACTATCTCACCTGATGGTAAGTGATGTGGTCGAAGATGTTGTTCAGGCTAACCTAGAAATACTGGCTCTCAAGGACAGCTGCCGGAACACACCGATAGATGCTTGGCGACAGATTTTCTACTTGAGGAAAAGACAACAGTGATGATTGATAGCTAGCCAGGCGGGCATTCGCAAAATGCCCTACCACCATGCTATAACGACTGCCATCCTAAGACAACAACCGGGACCGACGGCTTAACGTGCCCTCCGAAGCACGGATGCGCTCAGTAGTAATGTCACTAGCGGTCACCCATCCAATTCATGACCGCACGCGACGTTGCTTAACTTTGCTGGTCGGTTGAGAACACAGCAAGCACTTCATAAGTCTCGTAAGAGTCTGGGTATAAGAAGACCATGGGTTGTATGCATGCAGGTGTAATGTGCACGGGAGGGTGTGTGTGTGTGTAATTGAAGTTGAAGACAAAGTCCTTGTAGTGTCAAGCACCTAACGGTGTTTTCCAGCAGCAGTACTTGAGAGCCAGTGAAATTACAGGCACATGAGACTTAACAACTGTCTCAAGGGGACGGGCGCAGTGCAATTCTTCACTTGTGATGAAATGCATCTGTTCTAGGCAGAGGTTAGTCTGCTTAACATCAGGTGGGCCTCGAGCTTGTTCCGTAACAGTAACATTAAAAAAAAAAGTAAGATTTTTTATGTTCTCATGTTGTTTTGTGTTCTCACAGAAGACAGATTGTACCGACCCCATATGTGTAGGCCAAGGATAGCAGTAGGTAAAATGTCTTCCAAAATCTATATCAAAATTTAAAATCATATTCAATCATGACTGTTGTCTAAGGATGTTTTATTTATGTCCAGAGCTGGTAACTCATAGATGTAAATCATATAAGTTTTAATTGTCTGGACATATCAGACACATATAAAAAGGCAGTTGAAAGAAGAACTTAATGAGCATATTCTGTCAATTTTTTATATATTTTTATTGCTAATGGGTAAGCCTTTGACCACAATCTCTCCTGATGGTAAGTGATGATGTGGTTGAAGGTGTTAACAGGCTTAATCTAGAATTACTGGCTCTCAAGGACAGCTGTCGGAACACACCGTTAGGTACTTGGCGACAGATTTTCTCTTTGAGGGTGGGCGCTAGCCATGCGGGCAATCGCAAAATGCCTGTCCATCATTCGAGCGACCATACAATAGCAGTGCCAGGTTTCAGATTAGCAAAGACAAATAAGTCCTTTTTAGGTAATTTAAAAAAAAGATTTTGGTCACGATTATGATTTTCACAGAAGGAAAATTCAAGCTGCAAGTAAAAGAAGATTTGACATAAATAGGTGTATTATAAAACTGATGATTCATTAGAAGACCAAAAATTCATGGCACATTCCCCATCTGCCTAGCCACAAATAAATATTGTAGACATAGTAGATAAAAAGAATACCACCAATTTTCTTGCCTATTCTGGTGGAAGGCTACTGAAGTGGCTCTATACCCTTTTGAAGAATATGGCAGTAAAATATTCTTATATTAATATTACCTTAACCAAGTCATTGCGACCAAAAGTTTAATAATGATTTTTGCTTTGATCTGGGAAAACCTTTTCCAACAATACTGCGAGCAATTTTTCTAGCTATAATTATCATGGTGCTTTTACACAATAATAGGTTTAGAGCAGAAAGAAGTTATGATATCCTCAGCGTCGTGCTTACCTTCAAGACATCAGACCAAGCCTTGATGCGCCTAAGGAAGATAACAGCTTGTTTGGTCTTGTTGATCTCCTGGACCTTGTCAGAGACAACCAGGGGTAGCTCGGGAACATTCTCGATGATATGACCTGATGGGATGGGAATGATATTAATACATAGTTATGTATTGTGAACAGATGGTAAACACAGTAAAAGGAACATTCATTTTACTAAAAAGATGGGATTAGTCAAATTATTAATACTTATTTATATGAGATAAGCCTGCCAAGCGTGGGGATTATGGCAAACCCCCATATAATGGAGGAGGATATGTTTAGCAGTGGACAATCAAACAGATTGTGAAATGCAGTTAAAAGTACTTTCTTTTTAGTAAACAGATGGATTTAGTCAAATTATTAATACTTATTTATATGAGATAAGCCTGCCAAGCGTGGGGATTATGGCAAACACCCCTATAAACGAGGAGGATGTGTTCAGCAGTGGACAATCTGGCTGATACAGTACATATGAGATAGGAAATGCTGCTGTAATCTAGGTGAGAGAGTTCACCAGATAATGAGCATTGGACATTCCGAAACCTGGATAGAAATCTTGACTATTCTACAACATAATGTCAGTTACTGTTCATATTAAAAAGTCTATAAGAGACTGTAGTTTCCGTATGGTGATCTTTTCAAGATGAATTCATTACACCAGCAAGAGGTTCTGGAATCATTTTAGTTCAACAGAAGAATAATAATCAAAATTTTTAATTATTATGTAGAGATGATGCTGACACAGGCGGTGAAGCTCAAGCCCGCGGCTGAATTTGAACCATGGACCCGCTGCGTGGCAGTCCATAACCAATGCCAATGAGCCATCATTGCTTCAAAAATTAGTTCTTGTGTGTTGTGCATTTATCAAACATAAAAGAAGCAATGTAACAATATTGTAGCAGCAACTCTGCACCCGTCCCCGCTATGTGAGCGAGCCCAGAACGCCATGTCACTGCTATACTGTTGCACTAATCCGCAGTAACACCCAGAAGTACGGAAAAAACAACATGGGTGTGGACATTTTAGTGCACAATTTTTATTCATCTCCATCTCACCATGATCAGCTTACTGTCATCTACCAGATTTCAGACTGCTATTGAAACATGATTTCACAAATACCCCAAGGGACAAAGCTCGAGATTACAAAATGTGAAAATGAAGAAGTCAAGTGACTTGATTTCTTTGTCTACAGTACCTCAGTGTTTTATTTGAGTAAAATCATATCTTTTCATAATGCACAAGTTGACTACAAGTATACATTAAGAGTTCCTTGATCTAACATTGGTTTGATGTCCAAATTTTGTAACGTTACTTGGTAAGGTTATTCATATATCAATTATATAAAACTTTGGAGGCTAAGCTCCAAACGCAACATTATGCTATATGGCAATGTCGTAAAATGCTATATTCACACAATAAAAAACCAGGTGGACTGACGACATCGTGAAAGTCGCGGGTAGCCAGTGGTTACAAGTGGCTAATAGCCGTTCTTTGTGGCGTTATATGGGGGAGGCCTTTGTTCAACAGTAGACGTCTTCCGGCTGATGATGATGATGACACAATAAAAAAAAAATTATCTTGTGTAAAATCACGTTTCGTTTTTTTTAGGAAATCAATACAGATAAACTCAAAAAGCAAACCTTATTAAATAAGGTTTGCTTTTTGAGTATATAAATTTTATAAACAAAATTTGATCCAAATTGTTAGCCTTTTTCAGGATACGTAAAATATATTTGTATGTGTACAAGAAATGCTTTTTCAGATTTATTATATGATTTTGTTATACATATGGTTAGTTTTCACAAGAGATAACCTACCAGATATAAGAAATTAATTAATATACTAGCTTAGAGCTTTATGAGGGTTCGCATTTATTTTACAACCTGATTGTAGTGGTGTCATCTAGTATTAAGTAGTGTTCACTTTAGCCAATAGAGTCAATATTTTCATCTGGTATCATCACATAATGTGTGGTACTTATTTTTCTTGTACTAGCAACTCTAATTACCTGCCCTTGAAAAATGACCTTTACTCTTTTCTTCTTGTCGTTTTCGCTTTCGTCGAGAGTGGATCAATTTTCGTGTCGGAGCCACTTCTCGTTAATTTTCAAATTAATTTGTCGGGCATTCGTGCCAACTTTGTCGAGGGCAAAGCCCTAAGTATAATAAGTTACCAAAACTTCATATTTGTGCAAACTGTGCCATCACAACCGGCACCCAGCCAAGACAGGTACTGAGCTATAGAGGAGGTAAGCGCGCGAGCCAATTCGTAGTTTAGATACCAATAACGGCTCTGAACCCCATCGGATTATCTGGTGAGTTGCACAATCTTACTTATTATATATCTTTGCCCTAATTTCACTTCGTCATACAGTCCATTACTCTTATCGCCCTTGCATGGGAATTTTCGTATTTTGTGCTAGATCGTAAAACATTAAATACATAACATTTTTTGGCCCATCGAGCCGAATATTTGAATAGTGACCTAATCTTCGCATATTTAGTGAATTACGGTCATATTTCTCGAAAATTGTTGAAATTTCTAACATAAACTTTTTTCTGTCATACCCACTAGTTACCCACTAAATAGTTGTCGGCTCGAACATTCATGCCCATGTTAATTTGAACTATTACTAAACTTGCCATATCAAACCGTAAATTGATAGTTGAATTCTCTATGGTCAACTTTAACAAGTGTCAAATAGATTTCGTTCTAAAATATCACTGTCAAATACAAACAGTGTTTTTGTTGTCGTCCTTGTAGGTTTTTTGTTTGTTTTGATTTTTGTGCAAATTATTGTGTACGTGCGTGTATATACTGTATATTGTGGAAATGGAATCGCCAGGCTCCGTTAGTGATGTCGAGGAAAACCGCGTGAAGCGAGACTATCAGCTGATGCGAGTCGAGTTGTTAGAAACGTCCACAGAACTTCTCAGAGGTTATACAGAAGCCGACCTGAACACCATCGAAGCGGAATTTCATGCAGCACAGTTAAAAGTTCTTTCACCTCTGAGTCCCGCTGATCGTAAAACTGAACTCTCAGTGACATTAAGTTTTGAGCGGCGTTTTCGGGAGATCAAATGTCAATTTATGGCGGTTCATAACCACAATCTTGGAGTCAAAAATAATAGTGATGTTAAAAGGCAGTTGTCATGTGTTTCAGCTAAGTTGCCTAAAATTGAGATAAAACCATTTGATGGAAATATTGAAAACTGGATATCCTTTATACAACTGTTTGAGTCATTAGTACATATTAGAGAGATGTCAAATGTTGAAAAATTGCATTACCTTTTGTCTAGTGTTACGGGTACTGCTTATAATATCATAAAAAACTTTCCCCTGTCTGATGGTAGCTATCCAGATGCATACAATGCACTTAATAAATATTATAATAGGAAAAGACAAATAGCTTTTACATATTATGGCAAAATTCTAAATTGTGAGACAATTAAATCTAAAACTAGTTTTGAGTTGGAACGGGTTCACAGAACATTTACAGAAACATTATCAATTTTGAACAAATATCAATTGCCTGATAAGAATTTCATGCTTTTCCATTTATTGTGGTCGAAGCTGGACAGGTATACCCGAGAAGCATTCCAATTAGAATTTAATTCTGATGAAATCCCTCTTTATGAAGATTTACTAAATTTTATTGAAAAAACATATCGGGCATTGGATGTATCAAATATCAAATCTAGTAGTAGTCATAATGTCGGAATATCTACCAACAATTTTCGTAAAGGTAAGTCATCTTCATTTGTAGTGGCTTCACAAAGTTGTTTGTGTTGTGCAGGAAAACAACATAACCTCGAGTCATGTGATAAATTTTTAAATTTGTCTGTTCAATCTCGTTTTGATTTTGTCAAAGAAAAGAAACTTTGTTTGTTGTGTTTTTCACCTTCCCACTTGGTCAGAGGTTGTCGATCTGGTTTTAAATGTGAGAAGTGTAATTATTCACATAATAGTTTATTACACTTTGACAGCAAACAGGTCAATGAGTCAGCGGATGAGAATTGCAATAAAAATATAGTGTTAACATCAACTAATAAAACTGACAGTGTGTTGTTTGGTACTGCAAAAGTTTTAGTAACTGATTGTGATGGTAACCTTAAGGCAGTTAGAGTGCTATTAGATTGCGCAAGTGCTAGTAATTTTATGTCAGAGTCTTGTGCCCACTCTCTTGGCTTGCTCGTAAGAAGCAATCACCACACAGTAAGTGGAATAGGGAATGTAGAAGCAAACACATTGGGTTCAGTGTCATGTCAAGTTAGGTCAATGAATTCAAAATTTAGTTTTGATGTTGAAGCTTTTTTACTGCCGTCTATTTGTTCTGAACAACCAATGCAACACATAGAGTCGTCTTCATGGTCACACCTTATTGGATTAAAGTTAGCTGATCCTGATTTTAACCATCCGGGACCTATTGATATGTTGCTAAATGCTGACATTTTTTCGTCATCTTTATTACCAGGCCTCAGACATGGTAGAGCTGGCCAGCCTCATGCTTTGAATACCAGTTTCGGTTGGATTTTGATGGGTGGTTGTGATTCGACATATTACAAATCACATGCTCATCGTGAGATACAAAGTAAAAATTGTTTTTTCGTGTCAAACTTGTCATTAGATAATTCTCTCAAACGGTTTTGGGAATTAGAAAATATTGGACCTCAACATAAAATATTATCGAAAGAGGACCAGCTTTGTGAAGAGTATTTTACTCAACAACATCGGCGTACCCCTGAAGGAAGATTTGTCGTTCCTTTACCTTTCGTAGAGTCATTAGATCAGCCATGTTTTGTAAATACTCGTGCCATAGCGTTAAAAAGATTTTCATCAATAGAGAAAAAACTTCAACGGAACCCAGAATATAGGAAAGCATATGTCGCTTTCATGAAGGACTATGAGACTTGTCATCATCTAGAACAGGTAGAGCCACCTGTTGTTGATAAAGGTTTGTTCTACTATATTCCTCACCATGGAATATTGCGTCCTGAATCAGTGAGCACACCATTACGCGTAGTCTTTGATGCAAGTTGTTCTGACTCTACCGGGAAAAGCTTGAATGATACTTTGTTGCCAGGGCCCAAACTTCAAACAAATATTTTCGATTTGTTAATTCGTTTTCGATGGCATGCAATTGTATTCACTGGTGATGTCAAGCAAATGTATCGGCAGATTTTAGTGCCAGAGGCTGATGCAGATTATCAACGCATTCTATGGAGACCGTCGATTAATGAACCGGTACGTGATTATCGTCTTCGAACTGTGACTTACGGTATTTCGTCCGCACCTTATCAGGCTCTCCGTACCATCGCGCAGCTAGCACAAGAAGCTAGCACTGATTATCCTCTTGGCTCCGCGGTATTGAAAAGAGATATTTTTGTCGATGATGTTGTTAGTGGAGCTGACTCTATCAGTGAAGCTATTGAATTGAGGTCACAACTTTGCCAAATTTTGTCGTCGGGTGGTTTTGATCTCAGGAAATGGACTTCAAACCATAGAGATTTTTTCGTTGGGCTCTCTACATCTGACCTGTATTCGGAGGACTTCAAGCGATTTGAAGACATCTCTGACGTATCATTGAAGATATTAGGACTTTCGTGGCTATCACATTCGGATTGTTTTCGTTTTAAAGTTTTTGTCGAAAATCGTAGATGTACCAAGCGTACAATTTTGTCGGAACTCTCTCGTATCTACGATCCTCTTGGTTTTCTCGGCCCAGTCACTTTCTATTTGAAGTATCTGGTACAACTGTTATGGATCTCTGGCGTATCCTGGGATGAGGATGCACCGGAAACTGTCGTTTCGGAATGGCTGCGGTTTAAATCGCAGTTATCGATGTTGTCGGCCATATCGATACCTCGTCGTATGGTGTCATCATTTGTCGTTTTACAGATCCATGGATTTTCGGACGCCTCGGAGAGAGGAATGTGTGGGATTATTTTTGTGCGCGTTGTCGATGCGGAAGGTTGTTGTTCCGTATATTTTTGTGCGTCACGTTGTAAGCTCGCGCCTCTCCGTAAACTTTCGATACCCAGACTGGAACTCCAGGCAGCGGTTTTATTGTCGGACTTAATGACTGCTGTTGTTGAAGCGCTAAGCCCATTTCACACAGTCATATACCGTTTCGCGTGGTCTGACTCTACGGTTACTTTGTCGTGGATCAAGTCTTGTCCCTCGAGGTGGAAGACTTATGTGGCAAATAGGGTTAGCCATATTCAGGAAAGAGTTGCGCCGGAGCTCTGGAGGCACGTCGGATCTCTCGATAACCCAGCTGATGTCGGTTCGAGAGGAATCCTACCGTCAGATTTGGTAGAGCAGTCTCTTTGGTGGAATGGGCCTTCATGGCTCTCCAGACCTGAAGCGGAATGGCCTGTTGTGTCTTCCGTCGCAGATTCAGCTTTCGCAGAGGATGAGCAAAGAATTTTAACTCTTGTGACTTCTGTAGATTCTAACGTGTGCGACCAAATTTTAAATAACTTTTCGTCGTTTTCGAAAGCCAAACGCGTGTTGGCGTATGTGTTTCGATTTCTGCTCAACTCCAGACCCAAACGTCTTGAACCGAAACTTGTCGGCGCTTTGTCACCATCGGAGATCAGAAGCTCGTTCATGTTTTTCATCAAACATGTCCAACGAAGCGCATTTTCGGTAGAGATAGATAAACTTAAATCTGGTTTTCCAAACTCTTTACCCAAGAGTTTGAGAAAATTAGCACCTTTTCTTGATGAAGCGGGTCACCTCAGGGTGGGCGGTCGCCTGGCCCACGCCAGCGTAGATTTCGAAACCAAACATGCTTTGCTTTTGCCTCGTGACAATCGGCTCACTTATTTGATTATTGACGAGTATCATAGGAAATTTATGCACCCTGGTGCACAGACCTTACAAAACCTTCTTGCTCAACACTTTTGGATTTTATCGCCTAAGCGAGCTATCCGTGCTGTTGTTTCACAATGTACCAAATGTTTCCGGGTCAATCCTAAACCTGCTCCAGCTCCAATCATGGGAAATTTGCCTGAATATAGAGTCAACCAAATTAAACCTTTTTCGACTGTTAATATAGACTTCGGTGGTCCTTTTGACATTGCTCTCGGTCGTGGCCGAGGAGTAAAAACATTTAAAGGATATATTTGTGTTATCGTATGTACAAGTACTAAGGCAATTCATTTGGAGTTGACATCAGAATTATCCACAGAAGCTTTTCTTGCGGCTTTAAAAAGATTTGTTGCTCGCCGTGGTCGCTGTAGTAAAATCGTGTCAGACCAAGGCCGAAATTTTGTAGGTGCGAGCAACTACCTCGGGAAATTGATGAAAAATGCTGCTGAGATTCAGGAAATTCAATTCGCGTTTAGTCCCCCTGGATCTCCGCACTTTAATGGACTTGCTGAAGCAGGAATTAAATCTGTAAAGACCCATATATCTAGAGTCGTAGGAACGCAGAGACTAACGTTCGAAGAATTTTATACTGTACTTGCACAAATAGAAGCACTTTTAAACTCTCGGCCGCTGACACCCCTCAGCTCTGATGCGAATGATTTTTCGGCGCTCACTCCTGGACATTTTCTGACGCTAGAACCCTTGTCGATGCTTCCAGAAGAACAGTTTGTAGATTTAAATATAAGCACACTAAATCGCTGGAAACTACTTCAGAAAATGCACCAGGATTTTTGGCGCAGATGGCATCAAGAATACGTTCATACTCTACAGCAACGGATGCGTTGGAATAAAATCCATCAAGAAGTAGCGGTTGGCACCCTCGTTCTTATTGTAAATGAACAATGCAATCCGATGAAGTGGAGTATGGGGCGTATCGTTGCCTTGCACAAAGGAACTGACGGAGTTTGTCGTGTCGCAACTGTTAAAACAGCAACTAGTAAATTCAAAAGACCACTTGTTAAACTTTGTCCATTGCCAATTCTACATTAATTTTCGTTTTTCAACCATATTATACTATAACTATATCGTTTTCGTAAGATTTTTGATAAGTAAATTTGTCGTTTGTCGTAGTTTTTTTTGTAAATGTAACCATTTAGGTGGGCGGAATGTTCACTTTAGCCAATAGAGTCAATATTTTCATCTGGTATCATCACATAATGTGTGGTACTTATTTTTCTTGTACTAGCAACTCTAATTACCTGCCCTTGAAAAATGACCTTTACTCTTTTCTTCTTGTCGTTTTCGCTTTCGTCGAGAGTGGATCAATTTTCGTGTCGGAGCCACTTCTCGTTAATTTTCAAATTAATTTGTCGGGCATTCGTGCCAACTTTGTCGAGGGCAAAGCCCTAAGTATAATAAGTTACCAAAACTTCATATTTGTGCAAACTGTGCCATCACAACCGGCACCCAGCCAAGACAGGTACTGAGCTATAGAGGAGGTAAGCGCGCGAGCCAATTCGTAGTTTAGATACCAATAACGGCTCTGAACCCCATCGGATTATCTGGTGAGTTGCACAATCTTACTTATTATATATCTTTGCCCTAATTTCACTTCGTCATACAGTCCATTACTCTTATCGCCCTTGCATGGGAATTTTCGTATTTTGTGCTAGATCGTAAAACATTAAATACATAACATTTTTATTAACTACAATGCATTTGAGTATTGACTTTAGTTCTGTTGCAGCGATGTTTTTTAACAGATGGTGTTAGTAGTACAATAACAGTCTATCCATTGAATACAAAATGAAATTTTTTTTTAGTTATGGATATAATGTTTTTTTTTTTGCATATAACACATCTATATATGACGTTAAATGACTATGTTAAAGCACAAATCTATAGACTTAATAGTTTTTCAGTAAAGTGTGCCACAAAATGTTCAAGTTGTAGGATAGTGATAGGGCTTGCTTCGCCCGCCCTAATTACCTCTAGCTTGCACTAAGGCGGGCACGCCAGCGGCAGCGACAGCGGCGGCAACGGCAGCGCGACGCTGACGTAGGTTGACGCGGCGATGCCAGCGCCGCCACGGCTTCGTCGGCGCAAACATACGACCGCCGCGGCACATGTTGCCGAACGCACCCTGACCAGACCTACACAAAAAATATTATAATAATCTACTACTCACACATTTTACAGGAAGCCCCTCTAAACGGGAGAGACTGTTCAGCAGTGGACAATCTGGCTACACTAGTACAGTACACACACATATACATTGCGGCCTACTTGCGAATTCATCAACTGCAGCAGCTTTACATTTCGAAGCAGTGATGGCTCAGTGGCATTGGCTATGGACTGTCGCGCAGCAGGTCCATGGTTCGAATCCCACCACGGGCTTGAGCTTCACCGCATGGTGGAAGGGCATTTTGCGAATGCCCACCTGGCTAGCAACCACTCTCAAGTAGAAAATCGCCAAGCACCAACGGTGTGTTCCGGCAGCAGTCCTTGAGAGTCAGTGAAATAACAGGCAAAAATGAGACTTAACAGGTATGTCTCAAGGTGATGGGCGCAGTTCGTCACTTGTGATGAAATGCATCTGTTATAGGCAGAAGATACCGCTTAACATCAGGTGGGCCTCGCGCTTGTTCCTTCAAAATAACAATAAAAAAAAAATGTATTTAAGTAGTGGAGCAATAAGTTTCGGACTTTAATCATCTACTAATATATATGTAAATGCTACAACAATAATATAGGCCGTTTTCCACTTGATGCTAATTGCGATAATTTTGACTACATTTTGCGTCTATGGTTCCACATTTAATATGAACCGTAGACACAAAATGTGGTCAAAATTATATAAAATAACGAAATTGGCGTCAAGTGGTAATACGCCCACAGTGAAACTCGCAAGGATTACGAACTCTTAAATTTCTCCTTGATCCGACTATGTTATTATAAAAATAATAGCCGATTGGTTATAGCTATGGACTGCGGTGCCGCAGGTCCATGGTTCGATCCCCGCCGCCAGCTTTATCTTCACCGCATGGTGGGAGCGCATTTTGCGAATGTTCGCTTGGCTCTAGCTACCACCCTGAAGTCGAAAATCTGTCGCCAAGCAACCAAACAATGTGTTCCGGCAGGAGTCCTTGAGAGCCAGAAAAATTACATGCGCATGCGACTTTACAATTGTATGGCTCAGGGTGACTGGAGCAGCGCAGTTTGTCATTTGTAACAAAATACATCTGCTATAGGCAGAGGTTAGCTTAACATCGGGTGGGCCTAGTGCTTGTTCCGTCACAATCACATTTTGTTTCAGTTAACAACTCATAGGAGCCATCATCTACTTGATTGTTTTTAAATCCAGCCCCTCGACACCAACCTTCGTTGAGAATGCTCTATGGTAGTTTATCTCTCAGGTAATAAACATGTTAAGATGGTGAGGAGTCATGATGAACATATAATCTAATTAGCAGACTCTTAAGGACTAATTATTATAGGAAAACTAGTTAGTTTCAAACAATCTTACCTGTGGGTACCACCACCACGAACACGGGGTATACGTGCAACAGCACGACCCGTACCCCATGACTCGGCACTGGTTTGGTGACCTGCCAGAAGAAATATTTCTCTTATTGAATGATCTCAAGGATTGTATTAGTTCCACTTACATTTACATACAACGAAGGGGAAAAATAGAATGACAGGTAGAATTTGAAACCAAATCTTGTGTCAGAATATGTAGTAACAGTAAGAGCTTTTGTGGTAGATATATCATATCACAAGTTTCTCCTTCTGTTGTAATATTTTTATTTTCAGGATTTTATTACCAGATTCAGATTTACTGGTAGTAAGACATATACATTTGCCCTTTAAAGCCGCATAAGAAGAAGGTTTCAATGAACTATAACTTTTAATGTAGCAGCAACTCTGCACCCGTCCCCGCTATTTGAGCGAGCCCAGAACGCCATGTCACTGCCTTGTTGTGGCACTAATCCGCAGTAACACCCAGAAGTACAGAAAACAACATGGGTGTGGACATTTAGTGCAGACATCCAGGCAAAACTAATAATAGTGAAGTTCAAAAGAAAGTGTGATTGAAGAGAAAATAAGAACTTTGATTTATAATTAATGACCTGCTAATGAGTTAGCGGAGTTGTAGTTCAATGACAAACTAAAAAACTAAATTGGAAAGGACTTGTTGATCTTGATTAACATATAATACTAAGGGCCTATTCCATTTGACGCTAATTTCGCTATTTTCGATAATTTTGATCACATTCTGCATCTATGGTTGTGATCACTGTGATCGTTTGTAACTGTTCTCCCGAGGTCCATTTAGGATAAGACCGCTAAGAATGCCACTAAAATTTGCCACTTCGTCACTTTTGACATTAGATGTAGGGAATTCAAACTGTTCCAGTAGCTTCATAGCGTTTATGGCGAAAATAATGCCAAGACCCATCTGGAACAACTTTTTGGGAGTGTGATCGTTTTTAGCGAATTTAACTTCAAATGGTAAGCACCCTAAGATGGAATAAAGAAATAAGTTTGTATTCTGCATTTCATCAGGTTTGATATTAAACACTACAAAAGGGTTTCTCAAACTAGGGTTAGCTCTTGCTAATAACTTTCTAAGTTATTACTTAGACAGTTATTATGGGCATGAAAAGGGAGTCAGGTACCCCTTTTTCACACATAGGACATGTACATGGAAAAAAATTTTATATGTTGGGACAATACACAAAAAAAGTGTATTCAATAGTATTTTAATTTATAGAGCGCAAATAGTTTGCCTCAGGTGTGTGAAATGAACCCTCCACTTCCAGCTACTCATACAGGACTCCTTTTTAACAAGGTAGGTCATAGATCTGATATGTGCTAAACAGTCAATAAGTAATGTCTCATAAAATTAAAAAGAGGCATATTGAAATGGATATTACCTATTAACAAAGCCAGAATTATTATTAATGTAATGGGTGGTTTTTCTATATACAATTCTTTTCATTAAATATTTGATATGGATATAAGTCCTGGTACAATATATAATTTTATATCTGTAAGTAGTAGTTTCAGCCCAAGGGTAATACACAATATGTAAATATTAGGCCAAGTTAGGCAATCAAGTTGGATTCTGAAGCTGTAATGACAAGAAAACAGAAACAAGGCAACATAGACACAGGTACAATTTGTAAATAAAAGAATTAAAAACAGAGTATGCCTTTATCACAAGTCTTAATACACACATGAGCTGATGTTGCGTTTGAATTCTTCAGCACTTCATAATCCATATTAACTTATTAGGAACCAGCTAGGACCCGCGTTATATTTACCGGAAAGATTCCGACCAGTTTCGGACTGTTTTGTCCTTCGTCTGGGAGTCACGATTGCGCGAAGCGACGAGCACGGGCCTCATCGCGAGGCCCGTGCTCGTAAATATAACGCACTTCATAATCGTTCTGATTTGCTTTGAGTGTCAATACTGTACATACAATTTTCGTTTCTGAACAGCTACATTCTTAGCTATGGAATACACCAATAGTTGTTCTGAGCAAAATACTTTAGATTCTCAGTTTATATATGCTAAAAAATTAAGTGCATTAAGTGCCTCTCAAACTACTATTGTTATATAAATTATAATAATATTTAGAACCACTGAACATAGGCTGATGCAAATTCACAAAGAACAACATTAGATTTAATATACCTGTTATTGGAAAGAGCGGTAGAATAACACAAGACGCACATACGTAACATTATATTATAACAATAATTTCCAACATACCGGCCTCTTTGCTCACGCAGTACGGCTGGCGAGCGTTCTTGGACATGGAAACGTGGACATTGTTGACAAGATCCGGGCGGATGGGCGCCTTGAACACATATGGGAGAGGCAATGAGGCATCCTTGACCACCTCATTCTTCTCCGTGTACACCGACACTAAGGGTCGGGCTACTGATAGACTCTGAAAGAAAAGTGCAGTTTTAATACATCAGTAGAACTAGCTAGTGTTTATTTATTTATTATTTATTTATTATTAATGGACGAGCAGCAATATGCTGATATGTCCATATCATTGCAGTGTTGGATTTATAGTTTCAGAAGAGATTTCTTTTCTGTAGATAGCCATTAGTCCAGTTTATTTTTAAAATTGTTTATTGATGTGGCTGACACAACATGTTCTGGTAGTTTATTCCAGTTATGCACTACTCTGTTACTCAGGAAATGGTGTGCAGGCTTTGTATTGGCCAAATCCCGAGTAAGCTGGATTTTATGTCCCCGGTTTGGCCTTGAGCTTTCTCTGATTATATAAATGTCTTCTATGTTAGGTAGGTTATAATATTGATTAATGATCTTAAATGTCTCAATAAGATCACCCCTAAGGCGTCTTTCTTCTAGACTAGTGAGGCGTAGTGTTAGGAGTCTCTCTTCATAGGACTTGTGACGCAGGACCTGTGGTAATTTGGTTCCTTTCCTCTGGACACTTTCTAGAAGGTTAATATCTTTTTGGAAGTATGGGCTCCAAACTTGAAAGCCATACTCTAGCAGGGGTCTGATATATGTTTTGTATATTTTTAGAAAGACTTCTACAGTGAAGAATTGGAATGATCTCCGTATGACATATAAAAATGAGTTGGCCTTTTTCACTATAGATGTGATTTGATCTTCCCATTTAAGATTAGATGCTATTAACACTCCTAGGTCTTTTTGCAGATCAACAGATTCTATATCACTGTTGTCTAACATATACTTTGCTCTAGGGTTTGCTGAGCCCAAGTGTAATACAGTGCATTTTGCTGCATTCAGTTTGATAATCCAATCCCTGGCCCAGGCTTGGATGCAATTAAGGTCCTCCTGTAGCTGTCCGGATTTAATTAGTGGGTTGGCAAAGATTTTACCATCATCAGCAAAGAAGGCAGTCTGGGATTGAATCACCTCTACCAGATCAGTGATATAAATTCCAAATAGATGAGCTGAGAGCACCGACCCCTGGGGAACGCCACTAAATACTTGTTTTGGTTGAGATAGGTATGTTCCAACACGTACTTGAAAAGTTCTATCTTTTAAGTAGTTTTCTATCCACTTGAGTAGTGTACCTCCAAAATGCTCTAGTTTAATCAGTAGGCGTTGGTGAGGGACCTTGTCAAAGGCGCGTTCAAAGTCTAAGTACACAATATCCACAGGATTGTTGTTGTCAAGGCTTTTTGTCCATGAGTGTATGCATGACAGCAGATTTGTAATGGTGGACCTCTTTTTTGTGAAGCCATGCTGTTTAATAGATATTACACATTCTCTGTTTAAAAATTGGGTCAATTTTATGCTTATAATTTTTTCCATTAATTTTACAACAGTACTGGTAAGACTAATAGGGCGGTAGTTTCCGGAGACCATCTTGTCACCCTTCTTATAAATCGGCGTGACCAGGGCATGCTTCCAGTTTTGAGGTAAGTAACTATTTTTGAAGGACATATTAAAAAGTGTGCTAAGTACAGGAGCCAAGATGTGGGTACTGTTCTTAAGTATAAGGCTTGGAACTTGATCAGGGCCAGGAGATGAGTTGATACGCAGGCTTGTAATTGCTTTCTCCACATCTTCTACAGAAAAGGATATATCGCATAGATCATTTTCCACACGAGCCACACCAACTTTCACTAGTTGTGACAAAGAGGGCTCTAATGAGTATGTTTTTTGAAATTCTTCGGCAAAAACATCAGCCATTTGAGAAGGCTGCGTTACCAGGTCACCACTCTGGCTCCGGATGGCTGCTGGGATGCTCACTTTTGAAGACGAACATCTCCGAATGTAAGAGTAAAATGATTTGTCCCCATATTTAAGTATTTCGGCTTCATAGCAGCTCCTTTGTTTCCTCGACATATCAACACATTTGTTGTTTGTTTCTCTGTAGAGTTGGTAGTCATTTTCTGAGCCAGAGGTCCTGTAATTGTCCCAAAGAGTTTTTTTTTCAGCCACTAGTCTAGGTTTCTAGATATTGATGTGACTTTTTTGAAACAATGATAGCCGAACAGTAATAGCTATGGACTGCTGTGCCGCAGGACTATGCTTCAATCCCCACCGCAGGCTTGTGCTTCACCACATGGTGAAATAACATTTTGTGGATTCTTGGCTAGCTACCAACAACTATATGTCTCAATGTGATGGAAGCAGTGTCGTTCATCACTTGTGCTGAAATGCATCTCTAATTCTCATAAAAATCCATCATGTCCCCAAACCCCCAACTCTCCAAAAGAAAGTCAGACAGTAGCTTGCACAGATTTAACCCATTGATATCTGCAATATTGATAACAATAGAATTTCATTCATAAATTGGCCACAGTGGCTCAGCCGATGCCAAAGGATTATATATTATAGGAATATATATTAGATATTATTTAGATATAGACAGCACAGATTTAATATATCTAGGAATGTTTTAGTGCTACAGCCTATACGCAAGGTACTAGACAATCTCAATTCTTGCCACTGGAAAGGTAGCACAATACTTAATACAATAATTGCTAATAATTAAAAGAATGTAATCATGATATGGTCGAACCATAGTATACTAAAGACACAATGGTTGCGAAACATGATTTTTGCTCTACCCTAGATATTTACCCAATTTCCATCAAGAAAAAACTGAGGATTTAAACAGGGTGTGAGATATTGACAAAACACAGAAAGTCACATGTTCCCAATGTCTGTAATAGATGACAAACAAATAACACTCTCCACATGCACCCTAACATAAACAAGATAACATAGTTAGAAAGGACTTCTGACATACTATTATGCAGAGGAACAAAATTTGATATTCACAAAACAATTACAGCAGATACTTAACAATTCAAGTTATAATTTTACATATACTTCCGACTTCTAGTAGCTGGCAGTATGGTACAGTATTGGTTCTTATTATGCCCAGTAAAAGGAGAAACCGGAGCTGGAGAGGCCACAAGAATACAACGTTAGGGTGCTGTTTGCACTGCCTGCCGCAGTAATACAATGTTTAACTAGTTCGCAGGACAAGGTTCTAATTGAGGATATTGAGATAATCAAACAAAATATATCTCGGAATTGGTGAAGTAAACCTAGGTTTGCATGATCATTGTAAACTTATGAATCGTTATAGAAGTATATTCACAATGGACACGATTCAGCAATAATAATGGTTGTCGGTCATCCGGTCATACATAACCTCAAAATAGTTTCATGTTCAAAAGTTAGGTCTAACACCTTACTAATCCTTATAAAAATTGCAATATAAGTGTCAAATCACAGTAAAAGCAGAGTAAAAGTCCAATATTAATTATTGTAAACATAATGCAAAATGCATGTTCACAACATTCACCACCCTTTCTCAACCGATCGATTCTACAATAACTTTCCATGATCCTGCGATGGTATCAGGAAATTGAGCAGGTATGACAAAACTGAACATTTCAGCGATTGAAATACAAGAAAAACTTACGCCAAGCTTTCATATTTCTTACGTCTTTATGATTCCATGAGAACAAACACGTGTTGAAGACACCACATTTCCGACCGAAGTGTTCACTTTCACCAGGAGAAAATACCCCACTTGTTATTTGTACAATTTTACAACGCGTTTTTCTGAACTAAAACTTACCATTTCGCTTTATGAGCGAAGACAATCCTCCTAAAAACACTATAAGCGGCGGTAATAACCGTCCGCCATGCCACGGAGGAATAAAAAGACCGGAAATAGGACATTTTAGACATTTGCCAATTTATTCAATCGTTGCCATATGTGAAATTAAAAAATATAAATTACAGCGGGAAAAGCAGAATGTGATTACGAATATTATTATGTTTGTAATAAACTTATTGTATACACTGCTCACATTAACTCAGTTTACGTTGGTAAACTCTTTAATTTTGTACCGTTTGATTGCAATATAGATAAACTGGAATAAAAACAGTCTGGGGCCATATCAACAATCGAAAATATTAGGGCTGGCGACCAACCTTCATAAAATAATGCCTTTGAATTATCCAAATATCTTTAGGAACAAACTAAGCAATAATGTAAGCTATAATAGGAATATTTCTTAACATTAAAAGTTGTAAGGGAGTAATTTTAAATATATGATTATTTTTTCCATTGTCCTCTAAACTATTATAATAAAGATTTGATTGTTTGTTTGTTTGCATTGAATAGGCTCTGAAACTACTGGACCGATTAGGATGAAATTTGGTATGGAAATAGTTTGAGTCACAGGGAAGGACGGAGGATAGTTTTTATCCAACTGCACAAAAGGAGGTTAATGGTTTTGCGCGATAACCGAAATACCCGCGGGCGGAGCCGCGGCCGGAAAGCTAGTACTATATAAATACCTAGATTGAGAGGGTGTATGTGAGATATTCCTTGTCATATATATTCAATAATTATTATAAATTAAAAACTCAAGGATGATAATAATCTTAGTGAATAGTATTGTAGTCAAAACTCTACAGTTAATATTTACCTAAAAAATGATGACAAATGATTAAGGGCAAGCGAAGCAAGCCCTATCACTGTCCTACAGCTTGAACATTTTGTGGCCCACTTTACAAAAAATTATCACGCCTATATATTTATGCTTTAAAATAGTAAATTAACTTCATATCTAGATGTTTTATCAGTCATAAATATATATAATTTTAGAACTATTAAAAGAAATGAACATTAACAATTTCGTATTCATTGGATAGAATGTAATTGTACTACTAACGCACAACTGTTTGAAAACCAAAGAGATAACCTCGCTGCAACAGAACTAAACGCAATACACAAATACATCGTAGTTACAATCTACTTAATAATAGACACCAATAGAATCAGGTACTGTAACGTAAACGCGAGCCCTCACAAAGCTCAGCTTTTTGCTAGTAATATCAAGGACCTTTACAGTGTTATGTCGCTTTGCAGTTGGGTTTTTCTCACAGATCTATCCAAAATGTGTGGAATCGCTTCCAAAAGACCGACAGTGCTGCCAGAAGAATTGGTTCAGGTGGAGTTCGTATAACAACGGTGCACGAGACTCGGTATGTCCGGTTAAGTGCTCGTCGGGATCGTACAGTTACAGCCCGTAAGTTACAACACTACCTACTGCTGACAACAGGTACCCATGTCAGTGACCAAACTATCCGTGATCGAATGCACGAAGACCAACAAATGTCCAGAGGGCGATTTGTTCGAATTCCTCTGACCAAGGTTCAAAGTGCAAACCGTTTAAGATTTTCCCGTTAGTATTTGAACTGTGGCAGTAATCAGTCAGGCAAGGTGCTTTTTACAGACAAATACAAAGTCAATTTTTTTAATGATGCGATCAGCGTATACTTGTAATTGTGTGGAGACGATGTGGCAAGCGGTTTTCGAAGTCCTGCATCCACGAAGTTGACCGTTTCGATGGTCCCAACGTAATGGTTTGGGGTGAATTAGCTTACACGGTAAAACAATGCTCACCATTTTAAACGTGGGTACCTTAACTGCAGAATGTTTCATCCAAGACATCATCAGGCCTCAAGCGATGCCATTTGCACAGGTCCTGGATTCATCCTGATGCAAGACAATGCCCGTGCACACACAGCTCGAGCGATCGAAGCTGTACTTGAAATCTCATATTGAGGTATTACTAGGGCCAGCTAACAGTCTGGATTTAAATCAAATCGAACGTATGTGGGACCAATTGAAACGAAGGGTTAGAGAGACAGAGCGATGGGCTTACAACCAACAGCAGCTGATTGACGCCTTAAAACGTGTCTGCAAGGAGATTCCAGATAAAAAAGTGAGGAATTTGAACCAGAAGATGCATGCTAGGCATCAGGAGTGCATTGCTAAGAGAGAAGGACAATCTTGTTACCTTAAAGAAGAAACAAAATTGACAAAATCTATATATTTGTCTTTTTCCGGGGATTTTATTTTGTTCATATTTTTCATTCAATATGGCCTGGAATTTAGGTTTTGTTTTTTCTTTGGAAAACATACAGAGTTTGTTATAACTATCTTAAAGTAAATTAAAATATCTACACTCTAATGAATTGTTTTCGCATATAGAGTTTAGATACTTATGTGTTTCAAAAAATATAGGTATCTACTAAAAATTAAAATAAGTCCAACTTAGTATGAAGTTAAAACAAATAATGATGATCATTATTTTTGACAATCGTTAGCATATGTAAAACAATGTAACGTCTTTACTGTTTTCGTGATACAGTAACAAATTTTAATGGACCCCATTTTCTAAAATAATTAAATAAATAAAATATATTATTTCTGACACAAAACCTATTAGGAAATGTGTATAAAATATAATTAAGTAAACTAATACTGACATTTGGTATATTGAGTGTGAACATGTGTGCTTTGACGATGAGCCAAAAGTCAGTGACTAAACTAATATGTGGCTGCGTGACCGGGGCGTGGGTGATGTGAGCGCGACACCAACTGTTCCAAATTATTGATAGCACTCGACCGCAGTGTATGTAATAGTTTACAGCGATGTCAAAATCGCAACTCCTGAAAGGAATGGATGATGATCGTTAAAATCGCAATTGGCATGTTTCGGAAGGCAGCCACAGTGTACAGGAAGTTTATTTGGTAACACTGTTGGAATAGACAATTTATTATTTATAATGTGAGTGGTAGACTCGTATGAATTGTACATTTACAATTCCTTAGGAAGCGTTTCTTGCGACGTTTGTCATTATATTGTACATGCTATAAATTAAGCCACTTATCTAAATTTGTTACGGAAACACACGTCACCCACAATATTAACAGGTATGTATACCTGTGATGTGGCTACGACATTACTTCTATACATATATTTAAATATTATATACAAAGTTATGGAAAACTGCTAACAACTTCTTAAAGTTGCTTTCTGTTAGGTCCTAACAAACATACATTAGGACATTGCTGTTCATTCTCATTTAAAGAACATTCACGAAAGGGATTCCTCGTTATGTGAATCATGGTGGATGAAGAAGATCCTAACCATATTTTCTTTTACTGTCCCTTTTACAATCAACAATCATCAATCTCTACTTCTGTAATGTTCTTATTTATTTAAAAGTATCTTTCTCTACTTAGATACCAGCTGAAATGTTATCAATTAATAATATCAATATATATCTAACTAGCTGACACGGCAAACGTTGTTCTGCCATATAAATAATTTAAAAATAAGGGTTGATCGTAGAAGGGTGAAAATTGAGGATTGTATGTATTTTTGTATGTTGTATAATAAAAAAATAGATATTAAAAATTTTGTCTAATAAATAAAAAATAAAATTTAGGGGTGGACTACCCCTAACATTTAGGGGGATGAAAAATAGATGTTGGCCGATTCTCATAGATACCGGATAAGCACAAAAAATTTCATCAAAATCGGTCAAGCCGTTTCATGTTGTAGACCTATCTATCTCACTCTGTCATAGCCCTTTAACGCGGTGTATTTGTCGGTGACCACCGCATACTATTCATTGTTCTATTTCTCCGATTTTTTTAAGGAAAACAAGTATTGTGATGACCTAATTTAATTTTTTAAATGAGTATGTTTTGCGATAAAAATTGGCAATCAATGTTATAGGTAGAAAAGTTAAAAGTATTGTATCATTTTGAAATCTTGAATAAATGGGCCATCTTTTGAAGTAACTTGCCTAGGGTAGTACCATATTTTTTTTTTTACGGAACCGTCAAAGTTGGTTATATTATTTTTTCAACCACAACTCAAAGAAAATGCGATAATTTTAACAAACATAGCAACTCTTTTTGTTTAAGTTGTGAATGCAATTGATAGCATGTTTATTAAAGACCACGTTAGTAAAAAAAAACACTGTAAAATAGTGAACCTTGAGGTCAAAATAACTAAAGATATGAATAAAGGTGTCGATTTTCCTCTTTTTCATAAATTTGCCAATTATAACTTAACCAACTGATATAGAATTTTTATTTTATTTTTCCTGGATCTGGTATGACCCTCCCTCTTGCCCCGTGCCCGCTTGACGTTGAGTTCTGGGACACCCTGTATATATAAAACTATTAAAGGCTTTCTAACTATTAATAATATGCGTATGTAAATTTCGTTTGCTTATTTGTTCATTAATATTTCACTTCTTATTAATTTATTTCCGTAATTTATTGTCTCGGTTTGTTTAAATTCCATTATGTTCATAGTATTTTCTTGTACTCATCTATTTAACGTTATTTTATTTAACTGCTCTGGTAATCCTTTTTACAAAATTTTCGACGAACTTTTTATTTTGATAAATTTTAGGGTTCCGTACCCAAAGGATAAAAACGGGACCCTATTACTGAGACTTCGCTGTCCGTCCGTCTGTCACCGGACTGTATCTCAAGAACGGTGGTAGCTAGATAGTTGAAATTTTCACAGATGATGTATTTCTATTGCCGCTATGACAAGAAATACTAATAATAAAATAAAATAAATATTTAAGGGAGGATCCCATACAACAAACTTTATTTTTTTACCGTTTCTTGCTCGATACTAATAACGATGACAGGTAGACGATTTAACTATTCACAGAATATAAAGTTTTATGTTTTCTTTATATATAATTAATTAAAATAAAATAAATAATTAAGGGTACAATAAATGAAGTTTTCGCCGTACGTACCCAGCTCAAATGGACACAGCGAAAAGTGTCTGTAACTTGCAAGATTAGGTTACAGATAATGGTACGGAACCCTTCGTGCGCGAGTCCCACTCGCACTTGGGCGTTTTTTGTGACGTTCACGTCAGCTTCATCTGGCAGGAATGTCGAAGAACTTTGAAGACAATTGCCATTTAAAAAAAAATACAGTCACAACTAACCAAAGATCATCCCACAAAGTTAATTTTAATACAGAATACAGCCTTATAGTACCACCAACTTAACTGTGCAGTTTTCGAGGGCGCTACTGGCCAAGGAAATCAACTACAAACTGTCACAATTTGAAGGAATGTTGTAGTTCTTTTTTTTGCCGCCTGAACAGATAAGTTGGTGGGACTGTACATTTTGCGTCTGTCTGACAATCTGATATGTAAATAAACAATAACAATCTACGTTTTAAATCTATTGCATTTTTTGCATAAACGTAATGATTTGCTGTTTATCCCAAATCTTTGGCAACAGACGAAATTGCTGAATACATACATAAATATACAGAGTAGCATATATTATGGTGAATATACCTGCATCTTTTTGTTTGTTTTTGCTATTTGTTGTTGAAAATGTAAGTAGAAACATAGGGAAAGAGTGCAGACCTCCAATTTAACGTGGGTGCGGTTCATGATACTACACATTTTATTATTGATTCAAATGTAGAAAACGACCAACTTTGCTGTTGAGATTATATTTTTAAAGACATAGAACGCAAAAGCTATTCAGTTTAATACTGTACTGTTTTCAATTTCGGAGTTTATCCTTAGTGAAAAACTGTTAAATTAACTTGTAAGCATGGATTTGAATACGCCAGAATGCAGCCACGATAAGAGTTCAACCCATGAGGAAAATCCACAACCACAATGCAACACGAAAGAATCTCCTGACCCAGTTGTTACGTCTCTGAATATACCAAGTCCTGTAAGTCCCGCAACCCCCAAATCTTTCAGCCTGTATTCAACGGTAACTCAGAACGAGAAAGAAAATTGGAGTTCAAGAAGAGAATCAGTACAGTTGATGATACGACCTTCTCAACAGAGCCCTATTACATGTCAGCAACGCAGCAGTCTTCAGTCTCCAATTATGGGGTTAGTGTCAAATCAACCCCATTCTTTGTTCCTACAAGCATTATCTAAGCTGAATGAAAGTTCTATGAGTTTAGCCGGCTTGAACCAACTGAAATCTTTGACTCAGAAACTTGAAAACCAAACTAATTATCAAACGGGGGATATAACGCCCCCTGACTCTCTGACAAGTGCACCGCCGTCTTATTCATTTGTGTTGCGACAAATGGCAGCTAGACGAAGGCCAAGATTAATGGGAACTTTTATTCCATCTCCGTCGTTCGTACAGCATACACCACCTCCAAATTATACTACGGCTTTCGATATTTACGTGGATAATCGTATACCTACACCACCAACAAGAATTTATCACTTTGGATTTGCTTCTATGCCAGCTATTTGCCCAGAGTGTGGCTATACAGGAATGACGGTAGTCACAAGTAAAATCACAGTGTGTACTCACGTGTGTGCTTTTATTTTATGTTTATTCTGCTGCTGGATTTGTGCACCGTTGCCATATATTTTGAGATCCTGCAAAGATGTATACCATTACTGTCGAAATTGTAGGACGTTTTTAGGCATGTACTGTCCGACGAACCCAGAAAATAATTTTACATGAATGCAATCAAATTATAAACTATTATAATATTTTAGGTTATTGGCCACGAAAAACCACGATACCTAGTAAATGTATAAAAATGTGTAATGCGATTTTTTCTTTCGTGGTATAACTGCTGAGGGGTCTAAGCTAAGTATATTACTTTTCTCTATGGCTAAGCCATTAAGGTTGACGTTAAAATTCATCTGCACAAAGTTGGATGTGAGAGGTTTACACAACATAACCTTACACAAATTGTGCGGTTAACAATCAGTTTTTTTAGTGGATTAAATATAATGACCATCATAAAATGTTTAATAGATATATTTTTTTATGCCTGATAGGTTAGCTTTTGACCACTATCTCACCTGATGGTAAGTGATGATGTGGTCGGAGATGTTGTTCAGGTTAACATTGAATTACTGGCTCTCAAGGACAGCTGCCGGAACACACCGTTAGGTGCTTAGCGACAGGTTTTCTACATGAGGGTGGTAGCAAGCCAGGCGGGCATTCGCAAAATGCCCTACCACCATGCTATAACGACTGCCATCATAAGACGACGGTGCCGCGGCAGCGGCCGGCGTTGCGCAAGAAGAGTTATTATAACAAGATGTAAAAACTTTGGTTATAATTTAATATTAAATTGCTGTTTGAATTGTGATGATTGTTTACTTTTGGGTTAAAAATGATTTATTTGGAGTCATTTTGCTTAAATAGTATAGCGAGACGATAAAACTTTGGTTATAAGTTTACATTAAAATGCGGGTTTAATTTTGGTGATCATTTACTATTTTGGTCTGTTATATGTTGCTATATCTGGTGGTAAGATAAATATAAGCCTTTTTTTAACGGTCCATCTTTTGCTGGATACATTTTGGAGAATGTGCAATGGAAGTGCATAATCTAATATATGTTCGTTCTACCGCCAAACAAGGAGAATCTCCGCAAAAAACACCGTTTAAAAAACGAAATTCCCAAGAAACGCACAAAAATACTATACTTCAACATTTATTGTGCGAACCGCGAAGGAATTCTCTGAGTTACTTAACTACTGTCTTCTGGAAAATACAACCTGGGAGTTTTCCAACCCAAAGGAAAAAGCTCCTTTCTGAGCTATGCTTTACTAAGAGTGCTTCACCGCAGACCGCAGCGTTGCTTAATATGAGATAAACAGTCCTGAAATGTGAATAATTAGTCTGCAGGTACGGCAATCGCGAACGAAGTCGCAGGTACAGCTAGTTTTGTAATATTTTGTAACTGATAGTTTTCAGACATATCAACCAAAGATCTTAGTATATGTTGCCGTACATAGAGAAAGTCCTGATATTGTAGGGTAATATTTAAAAGTAATCCGGTTTACCAATTATTAAAGTCGGTCGACTTGATGAAAAAATTATGGTATTTTAGAGTAGTATAGTGACATAACGATACTACATACTAAGCACTTTGAAATTATGGTAATAATAGTATATTTATACTACGAAATTGGTCTTGAATCTTCCGGGTGCTTTCCTAAATATTAAGTCCGAAGGACGTCACTAACAACGAACGCGGTATAATGAGCTTTTGGGGATGTTCATCATAATTGTTACCATCATTATGATTTTGTTTCATAATGATGATAATAATAACATTTACATATTGGAATTAATTAAATTACATGTCAAACATGTATATTATATTTAAATTAACAGAACTGGATGTACACAAATTATAATAACATTACAAAACATGTACCGGCACGCACGTCCTTCTTGCTGTGAACACAGCATGCTTCCTGAGCAAGTCAAGGAGTTCACAGACGGCAGCTATAATATATATTATAGCATAAGAGTCGGTATGAAGAAACGAAAATGTAAAGCTATATATTATAGCTGCCGTGTGTTGTCACTTGTCAATTTGTATGGAAAATGTGTTGAGATGTATTGAAATATGTCGAGCTGTAATATATAGCTTTATATTATAGCTGTCGTCTGTGAAACGCTTAATATTAAGTTATGTGTTTAAATAATTTATTTCTTGAATATTTTAAATGGATCATAGCGGTCTTTTAAGAGAAGAGAATGAGTTATTAACATGGATCATGTCCATGGTTATTAAAAATTTCAACATCATGACAAATATATTGATTGAAACGAACAACCTGATACTATACAAACATGTATGATGACCGTAGTTTGTACGTTAGAGTGAAAGGCTGAATGTTTTTAGATTAATGAGGCGGCTAGGGGCCAGGTATATCAAATTAAATTTTCCGAAACAATGAATAAGCATTAAAATAGAGTTGTCATCGGGCGTATACCGATAAAGGATAGTAACAAGGTGTTACCAGTGAAGAGGTAATTTTCCCCAAAATGTTTTTAAATTAAAGTTCTAAAAAATGTATATATAATGTAATAGCGTAAAATATGTAATAGCGTCAAAATAATAAAAATATCTTAATTAAAATTAAGTAAATAAAAGAAATTCTTGTATTTATTGTTTATGTTTATGTGTTGTTCATTGTTTATTATTTTTTACAAAAATATTACCGCACATTTATTATTTACTAATTGCTTTGAATATTTCATCAATCGTGAACAGAATTTAAGGCGAGTGAACGATTTTGAAAGCAGTCTGCTTAACTAAAAGGAGTGAAAACATATTTATAAAAATGGAACTAACTTCCAAACTTGAAAAGTATTAAATAACTTATAAAAGTCGGTATCAACTTGATTGCTTATAAAATTATTCACTTGCCTAAAATACTGTTCACCATAGAACAGTGTTGCAATTACCATTAAATCCTACAGTTAGGTACGCAAATACATTTTTCAATTAATTTTATTATTTTTAAATGAGGTCACTTTGGAAGTACACTACCCAACGTATCTATACTATACGTAAAAATTATCATCAAAATCAATTCATAAGTCACTCAATAAATCCACTTTAGGGATACAACTCCCCATACATTACGAATATAACAAAGTTAATTTCACTTTATTATGTACAGTTTAGCCAACGACAAATTGCATCTCCGGTAGCGCACTTCTACTAAATCTTTTAAATAGAACCGTTCAATACAAAATTTATACACCCGACACCAAAAACCTACTTTTGCTAAAAAATTTAAGCAATATTCAATAGATTTTTAGATTTTTTGTGTTATCTTTGTTTGTTACCTCAGTGTATGTTTTGTTAATTGCGTCCTCTGACAGCGGTGCGTTCTACGTTGGTTTTATGTAAATAGGTTCAATAGTCACAAAGTTATGCCCATATAATTTTTGTTTTTATTCAAAATTTCGTGTTGTTTGGTTATATAAATTTCATTTAACAAAAATTTTCAATAAATCAACGCATTGAATTACGCGGGCCCTGATCTCCGATAATTCTCCGTTTGTTTCGCGCAATCGAAGTTATAGTTTTTAAAATACAAACAAATCTATGGGAATATTAACCTTTCAATTCTATAGTAGATTTTAGAGGCGAAAAATAGGTAAAAAAATTTTAAGAAAAAAAAGCACCAACGATCTAATTGAGGACTCTTTGTGTTTAAAAATTCAGTTAAAATTTAAAATGGTAAAACTGACAGGTGCGTAGGTAGGTATCTATTTGTATCGTTGGTATAACATTTTCATTCATAAGTCACGCTCCGAGTTTTACGAGAACATTGCTTCTCAAACTGCTTAGAATACATGCGTGTCAACTTAGTTGGCCCTCAACTCAGTCGTCCTATTGATTTTATTCAGGATTCACAAATATTGACGTCTATTAGAAAACTTGTAGTCCCATTGGCATCAGCAATAATGAGAACAATAGAATTTCATTCATAAATCTACTTGGACTTACCAAGTAGAAGAATAGTTACTAATTACTTACTCCACTGGCGCAGTAACCCAAAGTGAGTCTTGGCCTCAGATATGAGAACACGTCACTGGTTCCAGTCTTGTGCAGTTCCACGCCAGTTGTCTGCGCAAAACTCGTCTGTGACCTTTGGTCTCTCCAATTACATTCGGCTGGGCCACGAGCTCTTCGATTATGGCGATTTTGAGGGAACAAATAGTAAAAGGTAACTGAAAAGTACTCCCAAGAACTTTCTTTTAAATAGATGTATCGTATATGCAAAATTATTTTCGAACTGGAACTAAATCGCCTTAATTTTTGATATAACGCTTGGATACATATTATAACATTGCTGGTATCCCCAAAATTGCGGACCCAATGTACAGGAAAATGACAGCCTGCGCCTGTCTGAATTTTATTTCACCTACTCAATTTGGGTGGATAAAAGAAATTATTGTTTATATACTACAATATTAATTATTTTCTTGCCCTATTAACACGTATTTAATACATTAAATACGTTTGAAAAAGGTCAAGGTATTTCTGTTCATTGTTGCAGTCATTTTGAGACTCAATACATATACCATGTGCTTATCATTATCAATCGCTAAAAATAAGATCGAAATGGCGTACATATTACGAATGAAATAGGTAATATGTTATCAACTGAACGTACACTACAACGCAGACAGACAAAAACAAACTCTAGCTCTGTCACTTCTTGTAAGAAATATCCTCATTTCGCTCACTCGTTGTCATGGATGTATGAAATCTATCTATCTATGAAATCTATGCGATGAAATCTATATAATCTAATCTCGTTGTACTAGAGGGGTATACTAAGGTCTATGTGTGGTATAGTTACCATCGTGGCAACTCTATTTAAATGCTCTTTAAATGTATCGCTATAGGGGTTAAATTATGAAATTGTTGTTTTACTGTTATAGGTACTTCGAATTGACTGAATTAAAACCTTTATAGTTTGAGGTTTCTGAGTAAAACATTTTTCACATGGTACCTAGGAGGTTATTCTTTTAAAAATGTGGTACAACTTTCGACTATCAACTTCAGTAGTTTTTTTTTATTCAGCTTAGACAAGAAATATGGATACTTCGAAATCTTGAGTGATTTTTGAATAACGAGTACGCGGAAATAATGCCGCAGAAACAGATCGCAATATCAATGTTGCGTTTGGAGAGGGGACTGTTAATGAACGCACGTTGCGATTTTGGTTTAAACGCTTTCGTGGTGGAAACTGTGATTTGAAGAACGAACCACATGGAAGACCGCCCAACCAAGCCACAGGTGAATAACAATGAATTGAAATTGAGAGAGATGGTGGAAGCTGATCCGAGCCAATCTACCCAGGAATTAGCAGCATGGTTTAACGTAACCTTAACATCAATATTGACTCATTTGCGTCAAATCAATAAAATTAAAAAATATGATAAATTCACCCATTTATGTATTAGTTTATTTTTTTTTATACGCCCATTTATGTTTAGTAATATATACTCATGATTTGACTGATCTGCAGAAAGAAACGAGTTGAAACTTCTGTTGCCTTGTTGGATCGATCCAGAAATGAAGGAATATTGGATCGAATTGTGACATGTGATGAAAAGTGCATTCTTTACGATATTTTACAATAAAACACTAGTTTTTAGTACAAATCGGCAATGAGGCCAATTCGGGCTTAGTTCGGTTTTAACCTAACTATAACTTAATCAAAAATAATTTTCCGTGAAAATAAGCTGAAATTGAGTATAGTCAAATCGTATTCTATTTTGATCGACCATAGTGAAAAAATTGATTCGAAAAATCTCAAATAATCGATTAAGGTTAAAGTGAGAAATCTATGTAATATTAACTAAACATAATAAATATATCTGTTTTGCAAAATAATGAACAAAGATAATTAGAAATGTTTATATTTTGTATAAATTTCTGCATGATCGAATGTAGCATTCTATTATATATATTTCTATATGTCACATCCATCTAAATATATATATTTAAAAACTTAAACATGTATCGACATATTTTACGGTATCGATATTTGTAGGTATTAGGTATTTAACATTTCATTGTTATTTTTAAGCTATTGCATAGCTTCTATCGCGGGACTTGAGCGTGGAGACCGAATCCAGAAATTCCGTAACGAAAATAACCTAACACCCCTCACTCAGACCGGCACAGCGATGATACTTTTTAGTTTTGCCATCTATCGATGAATAGCAGAACTTTTAATGACTTTTTGAAATATCACGCTTGTATCTTTAGTTCAGCAACTCGCCTCTAGGTGTTTTTTCTTATTTTGTTACCTATCTATAAACCTTCGGTGGCTTAGTGTTTGAGTGTTTGAGGCATCCAGTGTGTGAAATTGGGAGACGAGGGTTCAATTCCCAAACGAGGTGCGAAATTTAGTATTATAAAAAAATTGTGAATGTAATTTTCACTTAACACGCTAGTACTTATTATAATCATGTACAGAAATGTTTAAATTAGATGCTTTACATCTTCCGAACTACATGCTGACTTGAATAATCATTTAAATAACCGTAAGGCTAGCTTTTGCCCACAATCGCAACTAATGGTAGGTGATTATGTGGTCAAAGATGGTGTTCAGGCTTAACCTAGAATGGAAACTGGCTCTCAGACAGCTGCAGCAACACACAGTTAGGAGTTTGGCGCCAGATTTTCTATTTGAGGGTGGTAGTTAGCTATGCGTGCTCTCATGCCTCAAGGTAAAATGCCCTACCACCATGTTGAAATGATTGATGATGATGACATTCTAAGATACCTAACAACTGGTACTGACGTTTCAATCTGCCCTCCGAAGCACAGAAGCGCTTGAAAATGCCACTAGCAGCCGTCCATTATATATGGATATGAACAAAATAAAACTTACGACTGCGATCATTATAAGCGATTCCATTCAACGCTCGTCGATTATTCTCTAGAGTATCTCTGGTACAATAAACAAGAAAGTTACGGTACACGTCTCTGATTTTAATTTTGGCGATTAAAATTATATTAGTTCAACTTATTCCGAATACTAAAATTATACATCTGACAGGACTAAGACCAATTTTACTCAAGTTTTGATCAAGTTCGTGGTATGGAATCGGCCTCATTTTCATACTTTAACCCCTAATATTTTATGTATCGTATTTTAAACAACGCTATCTATGCTTTTGTGACTACACGTACAATATGGAACACGATCCATATTGAGAAGTGTAGCTTTCACCCAAGGATTGAGTAGAATCAAAGATAAACTTTTCATAGATCGCTGCCAAGAATATGCTTGAACCTGTAATGTAATATACCCATCGATCTACGAACAACAGTGGATAAGTGGTAAGGTTACTTGATCAGAACCCGAATGTTTCTTCCCTTAAATGATATAACTCCGCCCACAGCGATCAGTGTTATACTGATTTGATCGATAGTATCCATATCCATATGAAAACGAAAATATTAACGTCGAAATTTGGTATTATACTTACTACTTGTCTTGATATTTAACTGTACTCACGACTCTTAAGTCAGCCTAAGGATTAGAAAAAAAACGTCACATAACAATAAAAAATATTATTTATTGATTGAAATCATTTAGTCATGGCAAAATATTATTGATTTCGTAATAAAACCTGTTATGATACATATATTATGCAATGTATTTTTTCCATAACTTGCATAACTTAAATCCATATAAACTTAAGTGATAAACAAGTTATTTATGAGAAATATGTTATCATATGCGTAACTTAATACCTTATAATATTTAATTATAACTTGTATATATATTATTTTGCAGGCTATTATTAATCATAGCTTAAATGTGTTCAAAATTTTATCAGGCATAGGTAGTACGTTAAAGCTACAGATTATAATAAACCACTCTATATTCTGTATAATGGATTAGTTTTAGGTCTTTGGCTACATAAAAAATGGATATAAGGTAATTGAAAAAACAAACTCCAAATATTAACTAGGAACACTTTATATCCTCATTTAGGATATTCCTAAAAGGTGACGACTAAGGGATAAATGCATCCATTGAGCAACAGTAGATTTTACTACACATTGGGTGCATAACAATGCTTTCTAACCCCATAACACCCTAAGGTGCTAAAATAGGTACTAACTGCCATCGAGAGCATTTCGAAGTGAGTATGCCGTAAGACCGGCCGATCATAAAATCAAATCTCAATATTTTTGCAGTCACGTATTTATGTTGTCATATATTATTTTGTTAAAGAAGACATATTGTTGCAACCCCAGATAAGTATATGAAGATAGTGATGATAAAACTAGCTTCTTAAATAACGGACAGTTGTAAATCAAAATTAATTGAGAATAATATTTTAACACTTTCGTCACTCTATATCTTAGAAGTATCACTATTACTTAATACTAATGCAACTATCCAAACAACTATCAGACACAGTTCAACGAAACAGACGCGACCAAAATAAACTAAACCTGCATTCAGCCAAGAAAATGCTCATGCGCAATAGAATCTTTTGCATGGTTCCCATTATCTACAACAGGCTACCACGATGTCTCAGATATCTTAACTCTAATAAATTCAAAATCAATATAAGAAATATACTAATAAAAAAATGATATTAAAAACGTTATCAAATTCTGAATTGACAAAGTATTTCTTATTGCTACTGGTACTGGTATTATTTATATATATAACCTTTCGATATTTTTATAACAACAATCAATTTTCAATGTTATTATTAACATGATTATTATTGTAAATGACGGCCATCTCACTAGATTCGTACGCATTAAACAGGCAAAACATATTGATACAGACCTAGTTTAAGACCACATGCATGTTATTCTTATATGTATGACATAACATATTTTCGCATATAAAAGTATCTTAACTTCATACCAAACTATTACAAAAATTCGTTAGCTCTTGCAGTGTAACTAAAACCTGAAGTAGATAATGATATCCCACAGATTTATTTGTTTTACAATAAAACAAATAAATAATAGTAACATTATGTTGTCTTAGGTTTTCGCGATTGTTACACATAGTAATTAAACAACTTTAAACGGTTTAAAGTTGTTTAATTACTAATAGTAACATTGTGCATAACTGGAGATAAGATGATTTATCCAGATACCTACAGCAGTAGCGGCGTGAATTAAAAACAAAGACTGCTTACCTATTCTGATGTACATATACATAATACATTGTAGTTGCTAGCCCATTGTTTATTACATTTCCGTATATGGTTGCATTTTCATCATAAGTAATATCCACACCGATACAGCTCGTTTACTGCTTGCCTTAATATCCAGTCTAGTTGAGTCCAATTAGGCTCTAAAAATTGTCAGGTCTTTCGTTTTCTTATGTATGCTTTCATACCATTTCTTCTATAAATGGTTGGTTTGCTACGTCACATTCCAAAGAAATTTCTCAGCCGGATATTTACCCCTTTTTGTGTATTCGAGGCGGGCAGCAGCAGTGGGACGGACTGATACAGCAATATTCTCTTAATTGCTTCCATGGGATTAGATATGGGGACATTGAGTATCATTTGTCGTATATTTTATATATTATTTTACCTGTATTGTATCTAGAAAAGCCCACATTTGTTATATTTTTAAAAGATACCATCGTACGTTGTTAATAATTACTCTCCTCTCTCCGATCGGGATATGACAGGTAAGAACTATATTTATATTTGTTTAAATATTGTATGGTTTTACCCTCGAAATAGTTCAGTTTATTCCGAACTGTCTAAGAAGCAACCACAAGTGTAAAATAATAAGTTATCCAATGCACGACAATGTGTATAAGTATCTCGCCAGCTCAGTGGGCTGGCGAGATACTATTCTATATATTCAGCGATCCATTCCACTAAAGCAGGATTTAATTCGGCCAGATTATTATATAAGTGTAGGCTCAGCGGTTTATTTTCTTTAATTCCGTTAGATATTTGAAAGCTATCTTACATGAAGATTTCGACTGAAGCTATTTATTTTGTAAGGAAACTATGAAGGATGAAAATTTTCTGAGGTAAATCTCTTTTCTCTGTGACAAATGTCATCTGAAAATTCTGAAATGAAGATCATGACGAGCCTTATCATTTTGAAAAGAAACTAGTCGTGAAGGATCAATAGTTTCTTGATAAATCCGTTTTAATTTGACAGCTGTCATCCCAAATGTAGTTTTCACCGAGTTCAATTACATGTACAAAAATTATAGTAGTCTAGAATCGATAGTTTCCGAGATGGCTCGTTTTTTAACTTGACAGTTGTCATCTTAATTGAAGATCTTGATGAGACCTAACACCCTGTTAGGAACTAGTAGTCTAGGATGTATAGTTCCGTCATAAACCCCGTTTACTCACATTTAATCACAATTCGTTCACTTTAGAAGGCTATAATAAATACTGAATTGTTATGATAAAATACGATCAGATATCGATATTCATTGTCAGCATTTGACTGCTGTCAGTGCTGTCACATCAGATTTATATTACCACGTAATGTTTTTGTCAATGGTGGTCCAATTCTGATATTAGAACCATATGATAAGTCTTTAATTGACAATTTGACACCTGTCATACTGTTCACCAGGTTCGAAATTATAACTATATTAGTTTAAAAATTAACTACTATAGTTAATATATATATATATATATATATTGAACTACTGCCACTTTGACTGCTGTGGCACTCAGTCTGAAAACTGAAAATACGAAATCAACTCTCTAAGAATTACTTTCATACGAAATCTTCACATGCTATCAGTCTCTTTGATCTCATGTTGCACAAAACTACCCGCTACCTACCTGGAATTCCTGAATGCCTTAGAGCATTCGAAACTGGAGTTCAAACTAAAATATAATGAGTATATCAATTGAACTACGTCTTATCTACAAAAGGTCATCAAGATTGGATCAACGGTTCGCAAGTTAATGTCGATCGAATATTGAAAGTATTGAGTCTAAGGGCCATTCAGCCGGGCAACAGCTCAGGCAGGCCAAATGCCATACGAACATAAATACAACTTCTTGAATTTATTAACGTAGTCTCTGAAACATACTATCTCTTCGTAATAATATATTCCTTACATTTTTTACAATAAATAACAAATTGTGTACAATTAGCTAAGCCAAGGATTAGTGATTACTATGCTTCCATTGCTTAATTACGTAGGGCTCATTCCAAAACATACAGAAATATTTGATCACTTAAAAACATCGCTGTCAATTCCATATTGTGACAGTAGCGCCAAAAGGTCGTTCCAGGTACCTTGGAGCAAATCTAGCTTGACCAATAATTGGCCCGGCCTTGCAGGAACGTGCCCCCGTACAGAGTTATCTCTCTACGATCTATGCATAGGAAACCAAACTATAGACAAACTGCTTTTTTTTATTTACCTAACTTCCCGATTTTTATCCTAAACTAAACAAATTAACTAATGCACAAATTTTTCAATGAATTTATTCTAATAATTAGAGTATATTAATTTAACCTCTAAAAGCTATTTTGATATTATAAAATAATTTTAATTACATATTGCAAACCTATTGGCATTTTCTTAAAAATGTGATCATATGAATGCGTTCATTTCCATGATATCTTTTACAGTTATTGAACATGACTTTTTGAATAGACTCACTTTTGACGGAGTCTAATTATTTATTTTAACTTGAAATGAAGAAATATTAAAAAAATATATATTCAGAGTAATATTTCAGCGCCCACTACGCATTTCAAAATTAAAACCAGCGTTTTGACAAATAAATACTTTGAACGCAACGCAATTTATATTGTTTTAGCGCCATCTAACGACAAAATGTCGTCCGTGTAAAATTAGAAGTCACAGCCTTCTGCAAGTTCCGTGTGTGTTGCGGAAAAATCCCTTTTTGGGCGTCCGACCACATGTGTGATTGAGAACAAATTATGGTTTTATGGTGATTTTCTTGTTACGACAACGTTTTCCAGTGTGATTGTTACCGAACAACGATAGATACAGTGCGCGTGGATCACTCAGTGTGGCGTAAAAGTTGGAACGAGTCGACGGAAGTGCATTTTTTCGATGTAAATACGGTCCATCCAGGGTCAGTCCGGTGTGCCTCAATAAGTTATTGAATATTTCTTCTGGTTTTACCGTCTGCGCGAGTGTTTTGTGCTGTATAACAGATTTCGAATTCGACCTTCAGTGCGGTTCGATCGGTCAGTTCACTCGGGAAAGTTCTGCAATTTGTGGGTTAACCCCGCGACCATGCAGTCGTGTTGAGAGGCATGGAGGCGCGCTCGTGATCGTCTGTCGGCGCGGAGCGCGCGCCTGGTCTTACATAACGAGGACGGCGGCGGCGGCATGGCCGCTCGCGTGTCCGCCGAGGCCGCTGGGCCTTCATACGCGTCAGTGCTGAACTTCAGAGGCGTAGAAAGCAATAAAGAGAACATAGAGGCGCCACCAGCCGGTGAGGTGGTGGACACTCCTCCGAAACAGGAAGACGAGGAGGAGGAAGGGTTCGTTCCTGTTATATCACATACGCGGAGTAAAGGAAAAGGAAGACGGGATCGAGACCGGAGGGGAGCACCCCCAAGGGCTCACAAGGCGCCAGCAGCCCACCCTGACGCACCTCAGCAGACGGCAGAACAGCAGCAGCAATCATCTGAGGCACAGCCAAAGAAGTTTGTTGAAGCCCCTATACCCAAAGTGAACCCGTGGCAGGTGAGTCCAAAAAATGTAAGAAACTTAACCTGTTTTTTATATTGGCTTTAATATCATTATTATCTGGCAAATTACTTCTATTTATACCCTAATATTTAGATGTGTAATGTTTTCAATGTGTACATGATGTGGTTCTCCATAATTGCAATCTAATTAGGCAATTTCCATTTGTTTACATAACATGTAAACAAATGTAAATGCAGCGAGTCATTAGGCTTAGGTACACATTTTCAATCAGCTACATCAAATTAACTTAAATTATATTTATACAATAAGGTTTCTTGGATCTTATGATACTTTTTCATACATGCACTGGGCAAAGTAAAGTCTTCACTTGATGATATATCGGTAATAAACTTGCTAGCATCATATGCACCTGGATCATAATCATTATCTTTGACGCCCAACAATTAATTTTAACAATGGAATAGATTCCATTCTCCTCCATTTGTTGTTCTGGAAAAATTCACATTCGCTTATATATAGTCCTTAAATGTTTTATATGCAGCCCTCAACTACCCATTTTATTACTATTCTTTCAATGTGTATTCATAGGTATATACTTTTACAATAATACTGGATTTCATTTGTATTAACCTATCTGTTTCTGAACCCAACAATTCTTTGTACATGTAATCAAACTAATTTGATGAATTGATGATCTATCTGCAACTTATAAAAAAGTCTGCAAATGGAACATATTTGTATAGAAAGAGATTAATTCTTTGGTTATTTACCTTGATCAGTCTAATGTGCCTCAATAAGTTATTGAATATTTCTCTCTGGTTTTACAGTGTTTGCAGGTGTTTAGCGCTATATGACAGTTTTTAAATTCAACCTTGTGGTTTGATCGGACAGTTTCTCTCTGGCGATAAAGATAGGGACATACTTATGACTGGTAAACCAGTGTGCACTTTAGCAAACCCTGGTCTGTGATGTACACAAATGCTCACCTGTAATCAACATTTCTTCACCTCTAGTTAAACTTGATAAGACTCATCATTATTACTTTAGATAGTCAGTCTAAGCTAAGGTAACCCATTGGCATCGGCGATAACGATAACAATAGAATTTCATTCATAACTACGATGTAGTGGTCCTGAAGGTGCCAATGAGGTAATTAAGTTGTTGTTCGTGGGTTACCGGGTTGATGATTTAATGTCACACCCCTTTTCTTCCTGTTGGTTTTGTAAGAGGCAACTAAGGGTACCAGGGAAGCAGTGCCTTCTCAGGAACTAAAAACTTATACTGTGATCCACAAGATGCCTGCCAAGCAAGACCATTATGGCAAATGGCCCCAAGGGGAGACCTTTTTCAATGGTGGATGTTCTGGTTGAAGTGATGAATCCTTACTTTGACTTTTACAGCATATATATTAGATACTGAACTTTTATGTTCAAGTTGTTTGCTATTTATATAGTCTTAATATTTCTTTGTTTATATTGTGTGGTCTTCAATATTTTTGTTTCTCACAGTACAGTAAATGTCACCCATACTTATTTTCTTTACATTATTTCCTTGCATATCTCTGTCCATTCCCCATATCCCCATGGGGTGCCAGGTTAGAATTGCACCTACCATCCCGTAAGTGTCGTAAGAGGCGACTAAGGGAAAAATACTGGAAGGTGGGCAGCAGCACCTTCTAAAGAACTGCCATCTTATACTGCGATCCCCAAGCCGCCTGCCAAGCGTCGGGATTATGGCAAATACCCCCTTAATAGGGGAGGCTGTGTTCAGCAGTGAACAAGAAGGCTGTTACAGTACAGTACGTCTCTGTCAGAAATGCATGTTGCGACAAAATAAACACCTCATGCCATTTCACATCTTTTGTTTAAACTTGTGTTAAAAGTAGTCCAATGTCCAAAAGTTATCTTGCAAGTCTTAATATATTCAAATCTTTATGATAATAATACTTAATTCAATATTTGCATATATTATATACACATCTAAATTGTTGTGAAATTTATTGCACAATATTTGTATAACTTGGTCTATAGGTCAGCAGATATATGTAAATAAGTATACCTTAAAATGGTAGGTAGTTATTTGCTATATCTGTTAGTTTTCCGTTGCCTATTTTTAACCAAATATGAGGAAGCCTAAAGAAGTGTTAATTCAATCTTGATAATAATTTTATAACTTGAGATATCTGATCCTCAGGTATATTGCTGATAGCTTTTGACCATATTCTCAACTGATAGTAAGCGATGATGTTGTCAAAGATTGTTAATATTTTAATCTACAGGGTCTGTGGGTACTATGATACTATGCATGTAATTTTTTTTAATTTGAGAACTGTACCTACTGTTGGAAAAGCGCTTTACCATGATGCAATAGGTTTTAAACTAGTGAAAGTTGACTGAACTCTTGACATTGTTCTCATGGAAATATTTTTTTATTTACAACTGCTTTATTTGATTACGGTATACAATATTCTGTTAGGCAATAGTAGTTGGAGTAAGCTTAGCACATACAACTGGAGAACCCATAACCTTAGAACATCTATTGAAGCAAATTTGCAGAATATCATTATGAATTTCTTCTGTTGAATTATATTACAATGTTAATCCGTTAACAATTAACGGTTTCCATTTGTCTTTGTCATTATCATTTTAGTCATATAATCAAAGAATCAGTAGAGTAGAAGTCAAGATTTATAATACTGGAATTTAGTACACTAGAAAATTATTTTATTACTCTATTAAAAGTGGGTATGAGAAATCATTTTATTATATCCCATCAAAAGTTAAAAAGATAATTTACTAGTTCCTAACAATAGAAAATTATTATTATCCTGTGAATATATTAACAGCTGATCCTAAGCAGTTAACGCTATAAAGATTCTAAGCATTGTTTTGCACTGGCTATTTTAATAAAATATTGTGACATATTTCATGCTCAAGGCATTTTCTAATAACCGTGTTCAATAACTGAAATATTTTGATAATTCATATGTGTAATACTTTTTGAGATACATAATATAGGGTGATATTATGTATCACTCGTTTTTTTTTTTTTTTAATATGTTATTGTGACGGAATAAGCCCGAGGCCCACCTGATGTTAAGTGGACTAACCTCTGCCTATAACGACGCATTTCGTCAGCGACAAATGGCACTGTGCCCGTCACACTGAGACGTCCAGTTGTTAGGTCTCATTAGCCTGTAACTTTTCTGGCTCTCAAGGACTGCTGCCGGAACACACCGTTAGGTGCTTGGTGACAGATTTTCTTCTTGAGGGTGGTCGCTAGCCAGGCGGGCATTCACAAAATGCCCTTCCACCATGCGGTGAAGCTCAAGCTCTGGGCGGGATTCGAACCATGGACCTGCTGCACGACAGTCCATAGCCAATGCCACTGAGCCATCACTGCTTCAGATATTATTATACATATAACCTTAAGGAGACTGAGTTCTGCTGTATATGCAGATTGTTAGATAAAACGGTTAACGGTTTCAGCTCCGGCTGAGCTAGTTTATTGGTGTACTTCGACTGTATCGAGACAATCTTTATTTTAAAGTAGTGTGTAAACTCCTGCTGAATTACGTGAAGTCAATTCTAGGCGAATCTTAAATGGATTTTTTTAAAGAAATTGATACCATGATGATACACAGTCTGTGTATAATTTTAAAATCTCGTATAAGCTGTTAAAGCTTAATTCAATTTAAATTAAACAATTATGATTATAATACTAGGAATAAAGATTAAATGTTGCTACAATTAGCAAAGATGAATAAAATATCCACCTACGGAAATTGTGTGCGCGATTTTATAATGAAATTCCTAAAGATTGCAGTGTTTGCAGAAGGTAGCCTTCTATACAGATTGTGGTTATTTAAACTACAAAAAACGCTTCGACAATTCTGCCTCTGGCAAGCTATAACGAGTCCATCACTTAAGCAATATAAACAAATATTGTAATAATAGTTGTATCCCATTGTTGAAAGACATCATTACAACAACCCAGACTTCTTGCCTGTTCTTCATGCAGTAGCTTAACAGTTTTTTGCTGAATGTGGTAATAGACTGTAAAATATTTCAATATTAAACACCGTGATCGTCTCTTATAAAACACGTCTTGGACTTCTAAATTATAACTTAAACTTAGATTCGAAAGAAGCAGGCTGAGGGTAATGCATTAGCATGTGGCCCCTAGCCTATTGTCATTTGCCAGCCTATTCCTAACATTGGATGAAAGCTGAATAGGGAAAGAATGTGGAGTAAGCGGCATGCCACTACTTATGTTATGTTGATGTAAGGTGTGTTGCTGCAGGAACAGGGCTCAGTAGGTACATGTTGACTCATTGACCAAAAAGTAGTGGCTATGCTTATTGGCTAGCCATAATATCATAGCGTTATGTTCTTGATGGAATCAGACTGGTGGTTGACCATTTTGCGTAAAAGCCCCCCAGGGGGGTACAGTAATAGAAAATCTGTCAACATGCACCTAAAGGTGTATTTCAGCAGCTGTCTTTGAGAGCTAGTTTCCACTTTAGATTAAGCCTATGTTCTATCTTCTATCACATCAGCACTTGCCATAAGGTGTTATTGTGGCCATAGGCTAACTTATCAGCAATAAAAAAAATGCCTAATAATACTCCAAAATTCATAGAAAATATTGGTTTATAGATATTTTGTAATAAATTGGAGGATATGACTGACATCCCGCTTGGGGTGTTTTGTGCATTGCCCCCACCGGCTTCTACCCAAGCCATTCCAACTCCTTAATGTAGCAGAGAAATACTGGTTTGCTGGTATAGCTGCTCTACTGGCATTTGTGTTGAATAGAACAGAATTTTGTTTTATTTGAGACATTACAATGTTCATGGTGGAGATGTTGTTGTTGGTGAGAAAGACTCTGCAGTCCCGTAGTAATTCTTATTGGTTCCATGGTTCTGCAGTGCAATAGTGAGACCGTAGAGCAGGCATTGACACTCTCATCTTTGGGCATAAAGCCTCTATACATAGTGGAACGTTAGTTGTTCCAATTTTGTGTAGAAAATAATTCAAGTTACAGTGCCCTGTAAAGAGGCCTAAAACAAATTGTAATTCCCAACGCTTTAGTTACAATCATTCCTCATCTTTTTTTTAGAGTTGAGAACATGGTCTTTGTTTGTTTACAATACACACCTCAACTACAAATCTTATTCCACAGGTTTTATTGTTCTCTTTCAGTGTGTCATGGCAATAATTCTCATACTTCTCTTCTAATTGATGATGGCTTGCAAATGTCCTTTACGTCATCACATACCTGTTGCACCATTTTTGATCAGAATATCTGCCATGGTATTACCTGGACACTGACTGGGCCCGGTATTCTCACGCAATATCCACTTTTATCATTATTTTGTAATAGATTGTAAATTTTTCTTTATATGTTAAGTCTATCAAATTAGGACATATATTTTGCATGGTGGTAAGGTATTTTGTGAGTACATGCTACCACTCTGAACTAGAAAATCTGTCGTCAAGCATTTGACGGTGTGTTCTGCCAGTTGTCTTTGAGAGCTAGTAATCTAGTTGGGGGTGATAGGTTAGCCTAAACAAAATCTTCAACCGATCCATCACTTACCAGGTTGATATTAGGTGAGATAGTGGTCAATACTGCAAATAATTTTAGCTTATGAGTACCTATATAATTCAATATAATATAATAATAACATGAATAAAAAATATTATACATTTAGTAAAGTCCTCAATAATGAGGTAATAATAATAACATATACATATTAATCAAGTTGTAATAAGTGCTTCCAAGGGGTCGACAAGGGCTGGCTTCTATCACATCTGCTTAGCAACGGTGCTTTTTCACAGTTTAAATTATAGTTAATGAATGTTTCTTAACTGTCATACTACAGCGGCCTTAAAGACATGTGACTCTTTTTAAGGTTAGGTTTGATAATGCTGATAATGAATTGAACTCTATCCTTGTGAAGATAAGGTACAAAATTCTGTTTGCTTGGATTCGGTGCAATAATTTTGTAAGTAGTAGGTACTTTTATAGTATGTTTATCAAAATGACTTGATTTTTGATGTAGTGTGTGTGAGATATGATAACAATATATCATTTAAGTTTAGATGATAACTGTAAAAGATTGTCATATAATTCCTTAAGAATACTAGGACCTCGTATTGGATGTCGTAAACGGCGTGTAAGGAAAATGCGCCAAATAAGCACCATTCTTGCTTTGACGTGAGTAGGGTGTTGATGCACACAAGGTTCACAGAATCTTTAACCATCTTAAGACCCCCTGTAACCGAATGATAGGGTACACTACTAACAAGAACATATTCCCAATGATGGTGGGCTACAGGCCGGCCGTAAGACCGTAGACAAAACTAGACAAAACCTAATACAATGTATAATTTGGAAATATTTTGCATTGTGCAAGTATGTCCCTGTTCTGTTATATTGTTAGGAAAAACAGTAGTTACCTAGGCGACCGAATTTCCATCGGCATTGTTTTAATCTTGTATTTTAGCTGTGCATAGGTTGGCTACATATTTACATCACACTAATATTATAACGGCGAAAGTTTGCGAGTGTGTTTGTTACTTCTTCACGCTCGTACGCCTGAGCCAATTTTGATATAATTTGGTATGGAGGTAGATGTGTGGCTGGATTAATACATATGATACTTTTCATCATTATCATCCTTTACCACGCGAGTGAAACCGCAGGGCGTAACTAGTTTTAAACAAACCATGAGTTTCCTTGGTTTAACCAAAGTAAAGCATATTAGCGTTGTTTGATTCCTAAATTTTATTCTTATACCGGCATCGCGATTCTATCATCGTACCGCGCATCACCGGTCAAAAGCTCATCCACTCATAATCGAGCCCTGGAAGTCTCACACAGCTCGATTTATGCTTTCCTTCTTACGACATACATGAAAAATGTGGAATGATCTTCCATCTAGCATTTTCCGCAGGGAATTCCGTATGGATTCCTTCATAAAGCGTGTTTAAAGAGTCTTACAGGGTCGTCAACGCATTGGTAACACCCCTGGTATTGCAAATGTCCATAGGCGACGGTAACCGCTTACCATCAGGTGGACCGTCTGATTGTTTGCCACACCATTACATAAAAAAAAAAACGGTAATAATATCAGCAAAATCCCTATACAACCTAATAAAAGACCTTGGCCTGTCAAGAATAACCGTAACTTCCATCCTATAACGTGTATCCAAGGCGGCATTAGTAGGATCTTACCAAATTTGGTTGGGCAGGGGATGAGGGTCGAACGGTGAAAGGGAGCATTGATGCATCATAAAGGGGCCCCTTAACCTTACTCACTGGGTTGCAAGTCCCAGGCACCTTGACTTGGGCCTCTTCCTCTGCCACGCTATGGACCCGGCACCCGCACGGTCAATCCATGGAATGCTAAGTAATTCGGCTCTAAATATCGTTATTTGGATAATGTCATATAGAGCCATCTCACATAGTTTTGAGGTACCATTAGGTTAAGATCAAAGAGCAACAATGAAAGTAACCCAAAAATGTACGAGATGGCGCTAACTTTAATGCCGATTAAGGCACTGTATGTCATTGTCAAGTAAGGAAACCGACCTTCAAGTGAAAAGTATTAAACCTTATTTGGTTGTATTTATTTGGATGACATAGGTATATATTTATAGTAGTTATTTTGTTTTAATAAACTTAAGTACTAAAACCATTTTTATTAAATTTATATAGGATCACCTCTGAAGTATGACCAACGAGACTATAAAAGGATTATGAAAATCAATTCATTCTTGATTTTGACACTTGAAAACATCCTCCTTTTTGAATTCGATTAAAAATACTCCATTTATATTTAAAAAATTACAATTAGCATTATTATTATAATTTACAGTTCTTGTTAGGGCAGCTGATGCAATCTCCTCCATTTCGATCTTTTTAAGGCGACGTCTTTTTCAGGTAAAATGCCTATAAAGATGAACTTAAAGCAAATTATTTATGTGCAATATTTGAACCAAATCGGTAGAGCCAAAGATAAACCCTAAATACATTTATATGTATACTAGCAGGCCGGGTTTCGCGCGGGTATTTAACAAAATGATTTTATACATAGGTATGTTAGCTTCTTTATTCGTTAATATAATATAGCTAAACGTCTGTTCTTGCTGAACGCCAAGTCAAAAGTGAGCAGCACTGTCCCTGTGCGGATATTACGTGATTATGTTGTCATAGAGAAAGACTATCGGAAGTAAGTCGTTGACGCTAATGGCAGTTTCTAACCAAATCCATACTTTTAAGTTTTCACTACGTCCCTAAGTGCCAGATAGATGGCGGTAGTGATGCCGTTTTTCTCTTACATATTAATGATTGCTATAGGTGGCGACAACAGGTATAAAATCATTGTTTTCGTACTTCAGCCTAAGACCAAGCATATAAAAGATCTATAAAATTGAAAATACAATAAAAGATGATATCTATAAAATAGAAGACAAAATAAATATATTTGCTTAGTAGTAAGGCATTTTGCAAATGCCCGTCTGGCTAGCTAACACATGTAGAAATCCTGTCGCCAAGCACCTGATGGTTTTTCCGGCAGCTTTACTTGAAAGCCAGTATAAGGTAGGACGAACAACATCTTCGTCTGGCATCAAGACTTACCATCAGGGGCCCGATTCTCTTAGCTATTGAACGGCGTTTACGCAACATAATTGCATGAAAATTGTAGTTTTGACGGTATCCGTAGTCTGCCCGCTATTTAGGTTCGATCGCAGCGACTTGCTATCAATAGTTTTTGACATATTTGGTATTCTGTAAGCTATTTTGTTGCGATTGCGTTGCTACAGTGGCATAAAATATTTTGGAGGATTTTAGATAGAAAAATAGCTAAATGATTTAATAATATTTATTTAATGTATTGTTTGCTAAAACCAGTGTCTTGGTGTTTTAACAGATGCTTGATTGATAGAAGTTTTCATTATTATTTCAGTGGCAACATTTGCAAGCCATAGCACAGCCATACGATAGCGACGCGATTGCTATACAACGGCGATTAGGAGCTAGAATTAGCAGACTACCGAATTTGACATTAACAGCAGTTCGATCGCAGAGGCATCGCAGTAGTGTGGCGTTTGGTCAATAGCTAAGAGAATTGGGGCCCTGGTGAGACATTGGTCAAAGGCTAGCCTATCAGCAATAAACCAACTGTGTTCTGCAGATAAAAAGTCCAGTATCATGTAATCTATCATTAGTCTTGATAGAACCTGACATAAAATAAAACCACAACCCAATTAAGTTCTTATCAACACGTCATAAAGTTCAATTTGCGGTTACGTGAGATATTGTGATATGATAGCGATTTCATAATCGCGGTGTGCCAACGTACGTGGTTACTCTGATAAGATAGGACATTACAGTTTTCTTCTTTGTTTTTAGAGTTCCGTGGGACCTTTTCTTAAGCCCATATGACCCTATATATGAATTATAGATATACGGTAATATTATATATCTGAGTCATATCAACGACTTAGGGTGCGGTCCGAAATGCGCCAATAGTACGGACGGTGCTAACAGTTCTTCTGGACTTTTATTTTTCTCTGAACATAACGATTGGTCCAATTTGCATATACACGCTCACCAAGCAAAAGCATGCTTAAGACAACTAAACAAATACTTAACTTCCTTCCCTTCTCAAAAAACTAACGGATTTTAACTGTACTTGTGAGAGACAATCACGAGCTGTAAAACAACTGTAAAAGGTGGATTTTAAACTTGTCATTTGTTGTGGCAGTTGAGCCACAGATTCGAAAGCAAGAAAATGCTAGGTCCGAATTGCGCTCAGAGCGCTATTGGCAAAGTGCTCACGGTGCCCATCCGCGGGGCCGTGAGTACTGTTAGAGCTGAGTTATGACGTCATTCATGACATCACACCTATTGGCCATGCAAAGGTTTGGTGCCCTTCATACAAATCGGACCAGTGAGTGTGCCATTGGTAACAATTGCGCGAATTGGACCGCACTCTTGGTTGGTCTGTGATGAAATCATACATCCGATATAATGTCATATGTTGTGTATGGATTTTATCATTGAACAAGCGAGCGCGAAGCGCCTCCGTTTATGATTTGGCAAAAATGCTTTAGTATGGCCATAGTAGAAAGAGTGGGAAGTAGGCCATCTCCGACCCAATTCGTGATATAATTACCTACCATACTTGCCTGTCTCAGGGTTGTTACTTATTTATAATTATAATGTAAGTACTCGTATACGCTAAATTTTAATTCAGTACCTAGAAATAGGCAAGGGTCGGGAAGTTGTATTTTTTACTTGTGTTGTCTGGGTTCAGGGTTAGTGAGGTCGGTTTTATAACTAAACGATGATGACACCTTTCACGATGAAAAAATACCGACTGGCGATACCTATGTGGGTGCGGGGCCATAGACGTGCGTTGCGGGGCATACCTAATAGAACAAAAAAATAAGTATGCATCACTCATCATCAAGTAAAAATCATAGGTATGCTAGAATAAGTGACGCTTACCTTTCCTGTTCAGTAGGTAATCTGAACAAAGACAACTCTGGAATCTATGAATTATTTAGACAGCCGAACACACAGCAATAAGTTCTCATGCGATTATCAAACATTTTTCATTTATTTAGCGGTGCCAAAAAGCCGTGACGCGCGAACCTTGTTCGGTGTTAGCCCCGGCTGACGCACTGAGAAACGGGTCGAGATTGTGTTAGTGTGCGTGCGGGACGCATAGATACTATGGCGTAAAAAAAAAAATCAGTCGCTAGGTCTTAAAACCACAGATTTATATTATGTTCATATGATAATGTAATATTGTCCTTAGAAAGAGACGAGAACAGTTGTTTTTTTTCTTAGAAATGCATGGTGGTGTAAACTACCAACCTCAAGTAAGAATTCTTCCGCCAAGCATCTAACCTTTAATCTTATATCAGATCTCTAAAGCATGAGTCAGTCTTGGTGGGCACCACCGCACTGTTATATATTCTTTGCTTCAATCATAATGTGCAAACAACTGTTTATAGACTAGAAAGGCACTGTAGTAAGTGAAATGACTGGGAAAGGGAAACATAAGAATTAACGTTTCGGAGTGATGAGCGCAGTCCAGTGTCCAGTCGGATGAGAACGGTGACAATGCAACTGCAATGGGTAGACATAGAGTCTCCATTGTCCAGTGAAGTTAGCATCAGGCAGGCGACTTATAACTTAATAACAAAAAGTTATGTTTTAGTTTTCTATCTTTTAAATGGTAATACATACAAGCGTCAAACTCCGCGTGATTCCTTTATTGTCTATGGGTTAGCCTTAAGCCATGTCTCCAACAAACAAACGGTGGCAACTTTTGTTACTAACGCGTGTTGGCAACACACATTTGCTTAGTTTTGTTTGTTGGTAGATATCAGTTTTGCAGAAACTTTTGTGTTGGCAACACAAAATTTGCCATTTTTTGTTGGATGAAAAACCAGTTTTCTTCAAATGTGATTTTGACGGAACTATCACGAGGTCCACCTGATGTTAAGTGGACCAACCTCTGCTAATGACAGATGCATTACGTCACTTATGACGATTGCACTGCGCCCGGCACTTGAGCCGTTCAATTCTTAAGTCTCATATGCCTGTACTTTTACTGGCTCTTCAAGGACTGCTGTCGGAACACGCTGTTAGGTAGTTGGCTACGGATTGTCTACTGGAGGGTGGTAGCTAGTCAGGCGGGCATACGCAACATGTTATAACGACTGCCACCCTAAGACAAGAACTGGGACCGACGGACTAACTTGCTCTCCGAAGCACTTGCGTGATATGTAGTGATGCCATTAGCGGTCACCCATCCAACTCATGACTGCAGCGGACGTTGCTCTACTCAGCTGAACGGCTGAACGATTTACTACGCTATTAGCGCTTCAAAGGGTTATCGAATCCTGTTGAAAAATTTCGACCACATCGTATCTTACCACGTAGCGAAGGCTAGCTTTGAAGCGCTCGTAGCGTAGTTTGCTTAGGCGTTCTTAAGCGATCAGCAAAGTTAAGCAACGTCCGCCGCGGTCGTGAGTTGGATGGGTGGCCGCTATAGTGATATTACTACTGAGCGTGCACGTGCTTCGGAAGGCCCCGGTTGTCATCTTAGGATGGCAGTCGTTATAGCATGGTGGTAGGGCATTTTGCGAATGGCCTGTCTAGTTACCACCCTCAAGTAGAAAACCTGTCGCCAAGCACCTAACGGTGTTTTCCGGCAACTGTCCTTGAGAGCCAGTAATTCTAGGTTAGCCTGAACAACATCTTCGACCACATCATCAGGTGAAATTGTGGTCATAGGCTAACCTAAATTTATATGCATTTTTTCACTATAGAACGTATTCAAATACTAACAACACACACATACAAATTTGCCTTTGCGATAAGATAATGCGCTTACGTTATTTTAGTGAACAGATAGACAAAGCCGCATAATCGCAGAGCCTTGCGAGATAGGACGATTCATTAATAAGAACTGGAAAAACCCTAAGTGGCCATACTTCAAAACATCAGAAAAAAATGAATTATAATGACACTGATAGGAATGGTCGTGGCATTAAAGGATATCAGTAATTTAATGCTCTTATTTTTATTATTTTTTATTGCTAAGCCTTTGACCACAATCTCACCTGCTGGTAAGTGATGATGTGGTCAAAGGTAAAGAAAACTTGGCCGAGATATTTTGAAGCAGTGATGGTTCAGTGGCATTGGCTATGGACTGCCGTGCCGCAGGCCCATGGTTCGAATCCCGCCGCGGGCTTGAGCTTCACCGCATGTTGGAAGGGCATTTTGCGATTGCGCGCCTGGCCAGCTACAACCCTAAAGTAGAAAATCTGTCGCCAAGCACCTTAAGGTGTGTACCGGCAGCAGTCCTTGAGAGCCAGTACTTCTAGGTTAGCCTGTGCAAGATCTTCGACCACATCATCACTTACCATCAGGTGAGATAGTGGTCAGAGGCTAACCTATCAGGCATAAAAAAATATATATGCACAGATTCTCATATCCAAGTGATTCCTCAAAATTGAAACCACTGAGCCACATGAGATGCCTATGGCTTCCACAATATCTCGCACTTTCAATCTCCGATCGACCAACACCATATCGTGAACTTTTTCGATTGTTTCGGGTGTAGAGACCTCAACTGGGTCTGGACGCCCAGTTCGGCATATTCTGTGCTTGTACGGCCACAACGAAACTCAGTAAACCGCTTTTTTACCATTGAAATTGATGGTGCAGAGTTCCCATAGTATTTATCAAGCTTATTCTTGGTTTGAGTGACTTTTTTTTTCCGCAACAAACAATGCTTAAGGGTGAACTGGCCGGCCCGTTCTCCATACAAACGTGGTAGGGTGATCACTCCCTTATTTGAGGATTTAGGTCCAAAACAAAGCATAATACCGATTGATCTCGTCATTATCTAGGCCTGTATGATGCCGAAATTTCAAAAAGATAATTATGTTGAAAGTTATGAGCCTCGAAATTTTTATAGGAAAATGTTTCGAAGCTCCTAACTCTCAAGTTAATTATCTTATTAAAATTTCGGCATCATACAAGCCTAGGCAATGACGAGATCAATCGGTATTATGCTTTGTTTTGGACCTAAATCCTCAAATAAGGGAGTAATCACCCTACGGCGTTCGTATGGAGAACGGGCCGGCCAGTTCAACCTTAATGAGCATTCGAAATTCACTTTTTTCCATTTTCTCCACAAATCACGCGGTAGTATGCTTTCAATGGCTGTCGATCACAAACTAAATGTCACAGGTCGTTCAAATTTTGACAAGAGTCGGATGACAGATGCTTGTTGACAGGATCAGTGTTGCCCATTCAGAAAAGAGACGGGAAATTCAAAGTCACTGTCTTATTGACCTGCCCTTGTAATACTAATGAAAAGAACACCTCCGAAAAGAAATCTTTCAATCTTTTTTATATGTGGATAGTGTAGAAGACACCAGTCAGGATGTCATCCTCCCCTTTGCTACCGTGGGTGTCGCAAGAGGCGAGGTATTAAGGGTAAAATACCGGAAAGTGGGCATTTTAAACTGTGATCCTCAAGGCGCCTGCCAAGCGTGGGGATTATGGCACATAGCCCATAGTGGGGAGGAAGTGTTCAGCGGTTGACACCGCCCGTGCATCTCTTCATCTGGTAGCTGCGAGAAAAAAAGTTTTATATGCGTTGTTAAGAAACTGCATTGAAAATATTAACAAATTAAATTACGTAATTATTTTTATATAATTTCATTCGGTAATATTCTAATTATGAAATGAAATACAGACTTTTATTGGCATATTTTATTTACATACTTCTTTAAGAAAATTAAAAAGTTAAATTAAAGCATTATTCTCCTAACAAAACAATGCTTTAAAACATTTTTTAATTATTAAAGTACAATGTGTCCCGACCAAGGAGGTTTCAATTTAATTCAAGTACACATTATCTGTAGTGAGTCTATTAAGCACTCGTGCTTTTTTTTACTTTACCGCACTAGCGTTTTAAATAGAAAAGAAAACAACGTTTCCATACTTCTCACCAAGGAGATAGTAGTTTGTTTCGTTCGTTTTTCATATATAAAAACAAACCAAAGAGTTTTATACCTACTGAAGTAGAACTTTAGAAGATTTAATTGTAAACCTTCTTAATCAGATTATTATTGCTATCAAAAATATCAAGAAAATATTTTCGTATCGAAATTTTCGTATTCGTTCCACGCAAGTGTGTTGAAAAACGTCGTATGAAACTCGTGCGCGTTGTTTATTACAATCTCTACATTTAGGCAACCCGTCTCGATTGTAATAAACGACTTCGCGCACTTGTTGCATAATGTACTATTAAATATAAATTTATTTATTATTAAAACAATAAATCTATCCTTACAGGTTATTTCCTAATACAATAGTGTCGCCACTTGTGCTATAAAGCCTAGGTTCGATTGAAGGACATATTTATATGGCGACAAGAATTTAACAAGTATCATAGGTTAACCAGGAAACAAGAACAACAACACGTTATCATTATGAGAACTATTCAAAATTCGTGCCATATTATATTTTAGCATGGGGCCTAGGGCCCCCACGGACCTCCTCAACTCCCCTTATAGTCCGTCCCAAGCCACCGCAAGCTTGGCACTTCTTGCTTGCTTCTTTTAGATTACATTTCATGTAATCGTACTTAAAGTTCTTAAACATTCATCTTGTTTCCTAATTTCCCTATTGACTTTAACAATAGGTTACAGAACACTCACCGGGATCCGAAAACCTCGTTTCGCTTCATTTCCATGTTCACCGACACCAATTAAATTTATTTTCAATTTAAAATAAGCTTCAGCAAATAAAATGAAAATCAACTTCAAAAAACATCACCCATAGATAACCCATAGACTACTCAAGCTTTGCCAGTTTCGCGGTAGTTCGCGACACAATAGAGTAGTTTAATCATCAATAAACGATTACATAAATATATAAAACATTCATAATAACAATTAATTAATTACACATTTAGTCAGAGGCCTTACAATAACAAAAATAATATAATGCAGCCCTTACAAACTAGCTCAGGGAACAGTGGAATATATCAACGTTTTTCGCCACCAGATTAAGAGCTCGTATGGTGGTCGTCAGTGGTGCTTTGTTGAGCGGGTTAGTTCTTTAGTTCGTTCTTTCTTTATTTATTTTCTTATATCGTTTTGATTTGCTTTAAATGTTATTGGTAGGACTATGAAAATTGTTTGAAGTGAGGTGAAATACTACCAAAAAATAAATAGATTCATCCGAAGATTCGCACAAGGACAACAATTGTTAGCATAAAAATTGTTAAGTCAAGATACCTTATCTGCGAGTGGCAAGGCCGCACAATCAATTTCATTATCTTTACAGTCGAAACTAAGGAAGTTGGATGGTTTATGTCACCAATGTGTTAATAATTAATTAAAATCACGTGTCACTCTTAAAATAAGGCCTACATGTTTTAGTATACACCATGTAGGTCTACAAGATGTTACGATACTGACCAAATAGTTGAATTTGAATAAAAAATAATATCTAATGATTTAGTATTATATTTTGAGTTTCATTAATTGAAATATAAAAGCTCATTAGAAAAGATTTTCTCATTTAATTTCCAGCAGTTAAATATTTATCGCGATTTGATTTTTGTTACTAACAAGCTACGAATAAATAATGTAAAGAAGTATAACTCTGATACAGTGACCGCTTTGATTTCGGCCTCATCAAGTTCACAAGTAACAAAACACGTACAATTTTCCAAATTCAATTTGATTGGTTAATTGATTTGGCGCTTAGAAATGATCGCATCTGATTGGTCACGTCAAGTTGATGTTGTCACCGCCGTCATTGTCTAAAGGCCAAACCGCACTACTGCGGCATAGCGTGGCAGCGAAGCGACGCGGCTGGAGAAATATTAATTTGTATCCATTTATTAATAGCGTAAACCGCACTATAGTGATGCGGCTTCGGAGAGGCACGGCCCAGCGCTACAGAGATGTCTCCTAAAGCAACTCTGCGTCACGGCTGCGCCGCGCCGCCGTGCCACTGCCGCAAGTGCAAACCTTGCGGCACCGGAGAGACGCGCTGCAGTAGATTTCCAGTCATTACACGGTCCACCCACATTTAAACAATTCATAAGACCTTATTTTACGTTCAAAAATGTGTGTGAAATCGATTATTATCCCTGAAGAGTCGTGGAAAACAGTTTTTTTTCAAACGAGAATATGTTATATCTTTCACTCAAATAGAACACTTATTAATTTTTCAGCTGTATCTGCCTTTTTTCAAGACACCACGATTATTTCTCCTTCGACGACCTCATCCATTTGGAATTTTAGCCATTAGTTGAAAGAACCATTCTGCTACGCCGCATTGCTATAGTCAACGAAAAAGTCGCGCTACTTTTTTTTACATTATTATCCAGAAATTTATAAAATACATTATGTTTTAATGCTGTTAGGTTTGCAATAACGCCTGCTATGCGAATTACATTACAAAATCACAAATATACGAAAGGTTTTTTTTTTTAATTTAATTCCGCGCATGATTTAAATTTTTATATCGTATATTTGTGATTTTGTAACATTATGCTATATGTTAGTAATGTCTTAAAACCTATGTGAAGTTTTTCTAGACATTTAAATCTCAATAAAAATAGGTATATAGTATCACACTATATCTTACAATGTGTTACGTACACTGCCAAATAGCGAACAAAATAACAAAACTAAACAAAACAGTAAAAAGATAAATTTTAGATAGACCTAGATTTTAGAGTCAAGCATGAGTATTGCTCACACGAATAGCTGTTATCTCAGGTGCTCAATGAATTATTATTGTATGTGTAGTAAGTAGCTACCCACTGAGCATACAACAAATACGAACCAGGGCCCCCTACTCTAATTCGTCAAAATATCGAACTTCGGGTCCGAAAGAAAGAAAACCGCAAAACACGTATTGGCTTACTTATGTTTAACTTCGTTCGTAGCATAGACTTGCAAGCATTTACCTGTGTAGATTTTGAATATACTTTTTTTTATTGCATTCGTTGGGTTTGTACATTTTCCAAACATGAAATAATATAAATATAATTTATTCGTTTGCCTATAAGTAGTCAGTAGAGTTCTAAATATGCCGAAAGAACACAATTACTAATGAGGATATAAACACCTATAGAGAACCTAGTGCGGCCAAAGCCACACCGTTTCTAGAACATAAACGTAAATGCTTAATATCTAACCTGTATTTCCTAGAACAGTAGCGACACCTCTCGCTCATCCATAACTAGGACTCTCAGACTCTTACCTTGTGAAAATGTTCTTTAACTTCTCTGTTTTAAGATTTAAAATTGATTGAGGCATACCAGCGTTTTCAGAGTAGTATGGGAGATTCCATAGCGGGCAAGGTTTGTGTTGAACGTTCCGGACCAACCATAGACTATATCAAACAACAAACTTCGTAACGCATATTAAATTTTATATAGCTATAAAATAATGTTACAAAATATTTTTGAAGAATATATTTAATATTTTTTTCTGTGATTTTATCTTTAATTGTACACGGCAGATTATTAATGAGGAGAGAAATTATGAATTAAGATATTTTTTTGCCGTATACGTTATTGTCTCTAGGTACAAGTAGTTTTCTATTTTTATGCTTCTGGTGAATTTAGAATGACTTATGGGAGATTGGATTTCTGTTCGGAAGTATTATTGTTCGAGAAGTATATTTAATTGAACTTTTTTTATGAACCGGAATAATGTTGCAATTATTTATCAATAATTAAAACGGTACAAAAGATCACTTACATTAATTACATAAATTACACAATTACATTATACAAGTGTTTAAATAACCCCAGTGGGTCACCTGAGTATTTATTTTTAATGTTAGGAGGTACAATATTTTTCTGTATTCTATACTGTATGTTGTTCATGTCGTCAAGATAGGTTTTGTGAGTACTTCCGTAGCTGCTAAGTACTTCGCTGCAGCACTGCTTTGCACCTCCGTAAATACTAGTAGGTAGTGATGGTCGCTCAGATTCCACGTCGCGCCGCACCTCTGTAGTGCGGTCCCAGCTTTAAATGCGCGTGGATGGCGTTATGCCACAATATGTTAGCTTGTTTACGTATTCATTTTCTATTACATCTTTTTTCTATAAAATTTATTTATGGTTTTTCATGCAATTTATTTCAGTAGAATGGAAAAAATACTTTCTTGGAAATTATATTCTATAATTTAAAAGTCGGTATATATAATGCGCAAAATGAGTAGAAATGAATTTCAAGTAAACTTTCTTATGCAAGTTGATATTGATCTGGACATCATTTGGTATTAAATATGAATTAAAAAAAAATCTTATTGCGTGTATTACATTAATAAGTACATCAAGTTTTTTTGGCGATATGTATTTTAACAAAATGCTGCAATCTATAGTAAATATTTTTAGCTACTACAACGAAAGCATTTAGTCAACCTAGATGCCATTGCAGGCTTGCAGGCAGTCTAAACACTCCAGCCCTCTACCAGTTGGCAGCGTGCCCAGCATCCTCAGAACTATTATTCTACTCGTAGTATTTCATTGTACCAAATGAAGTAGATAGCTTATATATACCTATTGGAACTAACAATACCGCAGCCATAGGTGTGACAACTATCAACGTGACAGTTGATGTCGTATTTATCTGTTATAATTTTATATTTTGGCTACAAATGATAAAATAGTTATCTAGAAATAGATCTCAAGCATGACAGTTATAAGACCTCATATCAATTTATCTGTAATTTTAATGTCTTTTGTATCCCTAAAATGAAATCAATACTGAAAAATACGACATCAATTGACACTTTGACTTTTGTCAGACCTAAGCCCTACTTCTAGGATATTTTTATGTCATTAGTAGCACAAATACTAAATAAGAATTCAGGACCTTTCACAAAGTATTTTTTATGACATTTCTAGCACATGTTTAACATAACAAATTTAGAATACAAAAAAATATGGGAATTGTTTTCATATAAAATGTTCTAAGACTAACAATGTTCCAAAGTTATTTTTGATTTAATGTAAAATTCATGTTGCATAAAACTATCCAGGGTAGTCAAGTATGGGTTTCGAAAATATTGGTCTTTACTCGTTTATAAAAGGTATTCCTGATTTTTTTATATCCGTATGGCTTCTCAACCATTTTATTTCACATTTTGGTATTTTTGCAGAATTAAACAACGCAGAAGAACATTGATAAATTCAGTTGAAAAGTCCGCGGTACAACCGCATGACTCGAGCCCACGCGGCGAACTGACAGCGCCGTGCGGTACACTTTTTAAGCCACGCCCGCTGCGGTATAGTTTCCGTTCTGTTGTTTTTGAGCTCGAATTACATTTCTTTTCATTATTATTCGTAGCTAACAAGACATTTTTTTCCCAATCCAATACTAATATAAGACATAAAATAGACATTTCTGCTTGGAACTTTTATATATATCACATAAATTATAATATTTTTTACCATAATTCATAGTTCTTAAATCCTAAAAGAATAATGTATTTTTAAAAGCTGTTTTTAAAACCAGCACCATTTAAAATGAAAATGCCCATACACCATGTAGATACACCATTTTCGAAGCGCTCGTAGCGAAGTTTGCTTAGCCGTTCTGAATCGATCAGCAAAGTTAAGCAACGTCACCCGCGGTCAGGAGTTGGATGGGTGACCGCTAGTGGCATTACTACTGGGGTCCGATTCTCTTAGCTATTGAACGGCGTTACCGCAACTTAATTGCATGAAAATTGTTGTTTCCGTAGTCTGCCCGCTATTTAGGTTCGATCGCAAGTCAGTGGCTTGCTATCGATAGTTTTTGACATATTTGGTATGCTGTAAGCTATTTTGTTGCGATTGCGTTGCTACAGTGGCATAAACTATTTTGGAGGATTTTAGATAGAAAAACAGCTAAATGATTTAAATATACTTATTTAATGTATTGTTTGCTAGGAAACTACTGTATTGATGTTTTGTCTGATGCTTGATTGATAGAAGTTTTCATTTTAATTCATTGGCAAAATTTGCACGCCATAACACAGCCATACGATAGCGACGAGATTGCTATACAACGGCGATTAGGAGCTAGAATTAGCAGACTACCGAATTTGACATTAACAGCAGTTCGATCGCAGAAGCATCGCAGTAGTGTGGCGTTTGGTCAATAGCTAAGAGAATTGGGGCCCTGAGCGTTAAGTTCTATTCGGTCAACATTTATGTTACCAACACGTGTTGGTGTCAAAAGTTTCAGTAAAAGTAGGTCTCCAAAACAAAAATTAGCAATTTTTGTTTTTCTAACACGGTTAGACGTATCTGTAGAGTAAAGAAACTCACAAACATACATGAACATTACTCTCAAATTTTTGGGCAGTCGTGTAATAAACTTATTTTTCTTCTTCAATTACTTATCTTGGTGTTAGTGAAACTAATTGCAAGGATGCGAAACTCATGTATCTGTATTCATATTCAATGAACAACTACGTTACTTCTTATTGCTATTCTTAGAAATACTAATTTACATAATATTCATGCGATACTGAACACTAATAACATCATCGACAAGTCCAAAGCCAATCGCAAAGCATGAATGAACACATCTTTAAGTTAATCAGTTTAGTTGTTTTAAGGTTGAACTGGCCGGTTATTTCTTCATACAAACCTGAGACATTTTGTCGGAACACACTGTTTGGTGCTTGGCGACAGATTTTCTACTAGAGGCTAGTCGCTAGCCAGGCGGGCATTCTCAAAATGCACTTTCAACATGTGGTGAAGCTCAAGCCCGCGGCGGGATTCGAACCATGGACCCGCTGCGCGGCAGTCCATAGGCAATGCCACTGAGATATCACTGCTACAATTACATTCTTCAGAACTTTCCAAGCATTAGTGATGTAAATCAACATGATTGTATCAGAAAGCTGAGAATCTGCCATGTAACGTTCCTGAAATCATAGCAAATCCTACCATGATTAACATTCGTCCCCAAGCCCACTAGACAGAAATAAACAGCGGTGACCATCGGGGACCTTCGGAACTTCATGAAGACGTTGACATCACGTGACGTGGCGTATTGGATCACCGCCAGCCGGCGTATCGATCCGCGCAGTCGTTGAGCTTCCAAGGTTTTTGGAGTTTGGGCTCTGTAGGTTAGTAGGGATGTTTAGAAGTTGGGGTTTTTATTATGCTTGATAGGTTAGCCTTTGACCACTATCTCACCTGATGATTTGGTCGAAGATATTGTTCAGGCTAACCTAGAATTACTGGCTCTCAAGGACAACTGCCGGAACACGCCGTTAGGTTCTCGGCTACAGATTTTTTAGTTGAGGGTGGTTGCTAGCCAAGCAGGCATTCGCAAAATACCCTACTACCATGCTATAACGACTGCCATTGTAAGACAACAACCGGGACCGACGGCGTAACGTGCCATCCGAAGCACGTGCACGCTCAGTAGTAATGTCACTAGCGATCACCCATCCAAGTTTTGACCGCGGCGGACGTTGCTTAACTTTGCTGATCGGTTGAGAACATCAAAGTATACTTCGCTACGAGCGCTTCTAAATTAGTAACTTATGTGTATCATGTAAGGTTAATCTTTTTTTTAAAGCACGTCCCGCCTTCAGCATATATGCTACAATATCAGTTAATAATATAAGAACGTTTCCTACTTTGGATTCATACGAATCGCGTCACATATTTTCAAGGCAGTCTATTACAAGAAAATCTACCATTTATCTGCCTAGAAAATCAATTTTATCTCATCTAAAGATGTCCACAGCTTCAAGCCGAAATCCCAGAAATATATAACGAAATGCGCCGCTCCTATGCCTTCTGTAAACATGTACATACAAAGATTGCGTTCGACAGTTTTAATAACAGCGAGTAATTTAAAAAAATATCTTCAAAAGGAAACTTCCAGAAAATTTGGTGTTTGGAAAAAAAAAAAATACTTCAAAAGGAATCTTCCAGAAAATTTGGTGTTTGTAAAGACTCTATGTTATGTCTAGTACATTTTTTTTGGTATAATCAATTATTATTAATAAATTAAATGATTAATTATTCCGAAAGACATTTATAATGTACTTCAGTAATGTCCCGAATCATAAGGCAAATGTCCCGGAAAAAAAATGTCGTAAGGAAGTCTCCAATTTTTTCTCTGTTCCTCGAAGTTTAGGTGAATAAGCCCTACCTACTCCTATCACTGATTATGGATAACTCAAATACTACTTGTCAGATCTCACACAAATTTAAATGGGACCACATGACAAGCACTAGGTACAATACTCACAGATTCAGAGAAAATTCAAGTTGCACGTGAAAAACATATTGATTGAGAAATCCTACTTCACAGTTTGTGATTACTTAAGGTTGAACTGGCCGGTCAGTTCTCCATACAAACGCTGTAGGGTGATCACTCCCTTATTTGAGATTTTAGGTCCAGAATTAAGCATAATATCGATTGAACTCGTCATTATCTAGGTTTGTATCGTAACGAAATTTTAAAAAGATAATTTAGTTGAAAGTTATGAGGTTTGAAAACTTTATATGAAAATGTTTCGAGGCTCATAACTCTAAACTTAAGTATCATTTTAAAATTTCGTTACGATACAAACCTAGATTATGACGAGTTCAATCGATATCATGCTTTGTTTTAGATCCAAATCCTCAAGCAAGGTAGTGATCACCCTACGACGTTTGTATGGAGAACTGACCGGCCAGTTCACCCTTAAACGACAAAAATGCCTGGACAATTCCGCTTCTGCCAAGCTATGGCCTGTCACCTACATAATTTAAACAAATATTGTAATAACTTTATTATATAGTAAATATTAAACACATTGTTAAAAGATGTTTAAAATAATGGCCCCGAGTTTCTTGCCCGTTCTTCTCGCAGTGGCTCTATACAATTTTTTTGCTGAACGTGGCAGTACAATGTAGAATATTTCAATACTAAAATTTGTAATCGACCTCCATAATAGTGTCGTAGACGCCTAAATTTAATAAATTATTTTGACTTTGACTTTCGAATATTAAAAAAAAACATCATACTCGATACACCCTATAAAGAGTTACGAGGTAGCACAAACAAAACCTTTTTTCTAGAAGTACTGGCTCTCAAGGACAGTTGCTGGAACACACCGTTAGGTGCTTGGCGACAGATTTTCTACTTGAGGGTGTAGCTAGCCAGGCGGGCATTCGCAATTTGCCCTACCACCATGCAAATCGGTGCACCGGTCTATTTGAACAAGAAAGTTGATGCATGTCTATCTCTCCATGAACGAAACTGTTGAAGATCAGCTACTGTGTTAAACGTCCATAACCTATAAATCATTTTGTACAATTTTGTGCGTTAGTGCGGTCATCAAAACATACTGTGGATAATGTAATCAGGGTAATAGACGATGCTTGTAGTTCAGCCGTTTACCGTTTGGCGTCATCGCGAATTCTTGATCTGATATCCATTGGATCTGTGAAATATTTTCAGCTTTGTAAACGTATTGTTGATGTTTATAACTCAAGTCGTTTATTACAAAATTACAAATATACGATAGGAAAAATTTAAGTCATGAGCGAGATTCGAACCCGCGTCCATTCGCCCCTTGAGCCGGGGCATGCTCTAACTAATTGAGCTAACACGACATGACGTCATAACTCGAATATTTCCTATCGTTCATTAACCATCGTATTGGGATGGAGTTATGACGTCATGTTAGCTCAATTGGTTAGAGCATGCCCCGGCTAAAGGGATGGACGCGGGTTCGAATCCCGCACATGACTTAATTTTTCCTATCGTATATTTGTAATTTTGTAATGTAATCGAGTCGTTTACGTTCTGGATATTTGAAGCTCCATTTTTGTAAGAGGAGTGGCAAACAAGCGTACGGCCTACCAGATGGTAAGCGGTTACCGTCGCCTATGGACAGTTGCAACGCCAGGGGCTAGCTAATTAGCTCATTCCATATAGACTTCGTTTCATAATATTTTAATTGCCATGTGTTCGAATTTGTTGAAATTTTGCATGCTTATCGTTGAGCCTGTTATCTATGCTTCTGGTTTGCCATTTTTTTGTCTTATTATTTATTTTATCTCTGAATAAAAATTCCCATAAAAAACGATTTTTACGAATATTTTTTTAAAATTTTTTTTAATACTTTATTTTACGGAAAATTGCCTTACCAAAAGCATAGATATTAGTAATATCTATGCTTGAGTGTAATATCATATTACACTCAAGGATATGCATGCAAAATTTCAACGAGTTAGAGCCCTTGTTTTTTTTAATGATATTATGAATAAACAAGTTCGAGGCCCACCTGATGTTAAGCGGACTAACCTCTGCCTAGGACAGATGCATTTCAACACAAGTGACGAATTGCACTGCGCCCGTCACCTTGATACATAGTTTTCAAGTCTCATGTGCCTGTAATTTCACTGGCTCTCAAGGACTGCTGCCGGAACGCATCGTTAGATGCTTGGTGACAGATTTTCTACTTGAATTGTTAGCTAGACAGGCGGACATTCGCATAATGCCCTTCCACCATGCAAAAATTTTATATTTTATTAATTTTATGACGAAATTGCTTTTGTATGGAAAGCGCTTTTAGCACCTAACCCCTTGGAGGATGTTTATGCCATTTGTCTAGTACTGTATCAGCTGGATCGTCCACTGCTGAACACAGCCTCCCCTATCAAGGGGGTATTTGTCATAATCCCCACGCTTGGCAGGCGGCTTGGGAATCGCAGTGTAAGATGGCAGTTCATTAGAAGGCGCTGCTGCCCACCTTCTAGTATTTGTCTAGTAGTTGGGTCTATTTAAGCACAATTATAAAGAGCTTTTTTGTTCCCTCCGGACTTCCAGGATCCTAATACCTCTCCAAACTCTACAAGCTAATTGAAGAAGTTTTTATTTTTTTAATTGCTGATAGGTTAGCCTTTGACCACAATCTCACCTGATGGTAAGTGATGATGTGGTCGAAGGTGTTAACAGGCTTAACCTAGAATTACTGGCTCTCAAGGACAGCTGCCGGAACACACCGTTAGGCGCTTGGCTACAGATTTTCTGCTTGAGGGTGGTCCCAAAAAATGAAACCCAATTCTACCCTCGAATGTGTGAAATAACTTGTCGAAGTCGGTACAATGCGCTCTATATTGTGATAATAGGTACTTTTAAACCATCATGGTACCGAAATCAACAAGTTATTTCACACATTTGAGTGTAGAAGTCAGCTCCATTTTTTGTTAAAAAAATATAAACTTTGGGATCGATTTTCTTTCACTGTCAATGAATATAATATTATAAGTATTTTTTTTTTTCTGTGGTACTTCAACCAGTTTCCTAGTCTCAACCGCGAGGTGCGTTCCTGAACATGCGCGCGACACAATGTGTCCAGGTTTATTTTTTTTTACACCGCCACCGTGCCCAATCATTTGGCCAATGTCCAAATGTTATTTTTGGCCGCTCGTTTATACGCAATGTTACGCTTTCGCTGTTGTTGCTGATTGTTTGCGATGCGTACTGTCAAGACGCGGGCGTGGGGTTACTGCGCTGTTACGGTTATACAAATACTATGATAATAACAAAATATTATCATTATTCTACACTATTTCCATTTCTTTATTTTCTCGATGACATTTTTTATGTTATTGTGACGGATCAAGCACGAGGCCCACCTGATGTTAAGCGGACTAACCTCTGCCGTATAACAGATGCATTTCGTCGAAAGTCGCGAATTGTACTGCGCCCGTCACCTTGAGACATAGTTGGTAAGACTCATGTGCCTGTAATTTCACTGGCTCTCATGGACTGCTGCCGGAACACAACGATAGGTGCTTAGCGACAGATTTTCTACTTGAGGGTGGTCCTGGTCGCTAGCCAGGTGGGCATTCGAACCAAGGACCTGCTGCGCGGCAGTCCATAGCCAAAGCCACTGAGCCATCACTGCTTCAAAAGTCATCATAATAATCACTATTATTTAATAGTTATATTAAATAATAGTGGTTCATAGTGTTTAATTAAAGAAAACATTGAGAAAAATAAAATAACTTTAAGTAAGTAATTGTATTAGATTATACATCATTAATATGCATCAGCTTTCAAATAAAAAAGAAGAATCATCAAAATCGGTTCACCCAGTCAAAAGTTCTGATGTAGCAAATGAGTATTTCCGCCTTTTTTGAAGTTGGTCAAAAAGGATCTCCTTAGCTGTTGGTTTTTCGGCACACGTTTCGGTTCTACTTATGCCCTTTGTAAAGGGCCATTTCGTCCGTGATTTATGTAAGATATAATATACTTTCTTCATGTATCATGTATTGATTTCATATAGATGCCAAGGACATAAAAGGTCAAGGCTTAGAGAGCTTTGTTGTGCTTCCATTTTAAAATATCTGGTAGGTGGACGTCCTAGATTAAAGGCTTTGTGATAAGATTTGCTTGGTTGTAAGATTTTACATGGTGGAAGGGCATTTTGCGAATGCCCGCCTGGCTAGCGACCACCCTCAATTGGAAAATCTGTGTGTTCCGGCAGCAGTTCTTGAGAGCCAGTGAAATAACAGGCAAAATGAGACTTAACAGGTATGTCTCAAGGTAATGAGCGCAGTGCAGTTCGTCACTTGTGATGAAATGCATCTGTTATAGGCAGAGGATACCGCTTAACATCAGGTGGGCCTCGCGCTTGTTCCATCAAAATAACATAAAAAAAAGATACCACGTATAATTTTTCACTTACCTTATAACCCTTACCTCTTCAGTATATATGGTATCCTGGTACTTGATACTGTAGAAACATAAAATAAGGTACAGTACGAAGATACGAAGGCGACAGATTTTCTACTTGGTAGCTAGTTAGGTGGGCATTCGTAAAATACCGTACCACCATGCTATAACGACTGCCATCCTAAGACAACAACCGGGAACGATGGCCTAACGTGTCGTCCGAAGCACAGGCATGCTCAGTAGTGATGTCACTAGCGGTCACCCATCCAACTCATGACCGCGGGTGACGTTGCTTAACTTCGCTGATCGGTTGAGAACAGCTAAGTAAACTTCGATACGAGACCTTCAAAATTTTTATCAAACTAAGGTTGATTTAATTCTCTGATAACTTTATACTATTAACCACTTAATTGCCACATCATTGAAATGTGGCATTTTGTTATCATAGTAAATAAACAGAATTTGCGGTTATTAGTATAACTAAATGAATATAGTATCAACCACATTCGGCCCGCGTTGACGTCTCGCTTTTAGCACGGTGTGTTAGCGAGACCTCAAAGCGGGCGTCCCGAGTTCTCCTTGAAAAAGACCACCGAATGTGGTGACCGCCACCGAGGGTTCCGTACAAACTTGTAGGTATTAAGTAAAAGTATTTTTATTGCCAAATGAAATCCATAACATTGAAAAAATATTTTTATTATATGATGAACTAAATATTTATAAATGCTTTTCGCAATTTTTCCTTTATATGTGCTTTAAGACGTTGCTTCGTACCAAATTTCTAGATTGTGAGTTTACTGGAGGTACCCTGTAGGTTTTGATTCCCGTTAGTGTCGAAAATTTGCTGCATAACGGCTGTATCTTTTGATTGCGTTGGCTTAGAAGTTTGATTTTTTCACCGCTCCAAGGAACGGTAGACCTGAGTATTTGATATGAATTTCAGCTTGATACCTCCACCACGACGGATAACAAAGTGATGCTATAAGGGGTCTGTTTTACTTTTGAGGTACGGAACCCTAAAAGTAAATAGGTGCGCGCCTTCGTGTCTGGAGAGGTCGTCTGTAAGTAGTATAAGTGCGTGTTGGTCCTGCTGGGCCTATGCGATCCGAACGCTCAATCCTTGACGAATAATTACCGGATGTCATGCGAAAAATATTCGCGTTATATGCGTGAATTAACACTTGAAACGAATATGTTAAACAATACGAAATATAATGTTAGTGTAGCACTAATTTTTGTACACATCACGACATCACAAGGTTGCTGTGAACGTCATGATTTTTAAGTGGCTGAGTTGTACACGGAAAATAATATAGCATATTTTAGTCTTGCATCTAACACGAATATTACACTACGTCTGTACGGTTTAAAACTAAATTTTACATCGGTACCGAGCGGGGAACGGTCGCCCAGGCAAGAGGTATAAGAATTATGTTTGACGCACACTATTCCGTCCAGCAACGTATACGTATCGGCCTCAACTTTTGCCGTTCATTATTTTTTGTATGTAACGTCTGTGCTATCGAAATTGGCTCCACTCGGGACTAGCTCGCGAGCAGTCGTAAAAATAAGGCGAGGAGTTAAACATGCGATATCCATAAGGCGCATTTTAGCCTGTAACCATTTTTAATGATCATCCAATAGGAAGATACAGAACAGTCCTTGAATTTTTCTAACCTATGTAGGATAATAGTCTCCTCGTATTTATTGACGCAGAATCGGCTTAGACGAGTACGTATCAAGCCGATTGGCATGCCTTCGACCATATTTCGCCGATCGCCGTTAACGTGAGTATGGCGATGACGACGTGGGCGTTCTACGGATGCGACGGGCATCGGCATGAAACGGCGAAGTTAGCCTAATGGCTAACCACCGTTTCGCTATCGGCTGGAAACTGATCGCGTTGTCCGAGTTTAGCTGATGAGAACGATATCAATGACTCTTTTTGTCGAAGACACATAATTTTTTTTCTGGCCGATAAGCCGATTCTGCGTCGATAAATGTGAGGCTACCCTAAGACCTCAAAATATAGTTACAGGACAACGCAGACGTCGCGTCAGCCAGACGACGCGTTCTTGTACCAAGCCGAGGCGACGTTGTACGGTGTGCGCTGAAGAATAGTGTTCCATACATAGAATACTGGTGTGAGTTGAGGCGTCTTTCGGTGCCGGCTGGAACAGTGTGCGTCAACTATCCCTCGTTCTTATTACATATCTGAGCCATCACCAATCGTGCTCCCTCGCGAAGTTGAAGTGAACCGGAACGCATGCATTTCAAATGTATGATTCGCTTTAGGTCATTGTTCTATTCAAGGACGTATGCCAAGTTATGGAATACGTATTTGTAAAATAATGTGGGTATTTTTTCAGGACCAGCACAAGGACCACATGATGTTAAGCCCTTTTAAACTCCGTCTGTAACAGAAACATTTCGTAATAAATGACGAACTTGCGCGCATCACTCTGCGATATAAAGATTTAAGTCTCATGTGCAAGTAATTTCACCGGCAGTCATACAAATAGGTATAGTACCACCAACTTAACTGTGCAGTTTTCGAGGGCGCTACTGGTCAAGGAAATCAACTACAAACTGTCACAATTTGAAAGAATGTTGTAGTTCTTTTTTTTGCCGCGACTAAGGGTAACCCAGTGGGCAGCAGCGCCTTCTGAGGAACTGATACCTTAAACTGCTTAAAAATGTTACAGATGTTATCAATATCCAGGTTTATAGGTTTTGATTTTCATCATTATATTAATTTAATTTGAATTAATGGGTATTTAAATACCGATATTTTCTCAAAACTTGTATCTCTAGTTTGTGAATTATTTAAAGGAAAATAATTATAAATAAAGAAAAAGGGAAACTCTAGTTTATTCTGTCAGTTATAAAATAAGATCAAAATTTTTAGATTTGATTAATGTTTATTATAGGAGAAAAGTTTTCTCCCAGAACGCAAAGTATGCGCAAATTCCAAGTGAAAACTTGAAGATGCATTTGTCCCTATCGCACTATACTGTTCGGGCGTTTAGCGAGGAGACAGCATCACGTTGTTAAAATACCTATTTTTCTGTAGGAGCTTCTCTTCCCGTTCCTCTTAAGGCGTACATTCTTTCTAAAAAAACGTGTCCAGAAATTGCCTTTTTAGACTTACTACACCTTGAATGACACTGTAAGATCCGCTCAGAGCGTTTCAATAGATATCTTATTCGCGGACGAAGACGCGTACGTGTCAACTAGTTTAAAACAAATTATATACGTTAATCGATTATGCTTAGCGTAACACGGTTAGGTATATATTATAACTCGATTAACTCTAGCGACAAATAAGCAAAATTGATAAAGAGGGCTGATAAAGCTATTATCGTTATTTGTTGCTAGGTGAGTTTGTATTGCTTCATAATATATGAAGCGCTCGTAGCGAAGTTTACTTAGCTGTTCTCAACCGATCAGCAAAGTTAAGCAACGTCGCGGTCACCCATCCAACTCATGACCGCGAGTTGGATGGGTGACCGCTAGTGACATTACTGCTGAGCGTTTCCGTGCTTCGGAGGGCACGTTAAGCCGTCGGTCCCGGTTGTTGTCTTAGGATGGCAGTCGTTATAGCATGGTGTTAGGGCATTTTGCGAATGCCCGCCTGGCTAGCTACCACCCTCAAGTAGAAAATCTGTCGCCAAGCTTCTAACGGTGTGTTTCGGCAGCTGTCCTTGAGAGCCAGTACTACTAGGTTAGCCTGAACAACATCTTCGACCACATCATCACTTACCATCAGGTGAGATAGTGGTCAAAGGCTAAACCTATCAGGCATAAAAAAATAATTACGACGAAACTGAGTTTGTATGGAAAGAGCTACGTGTAGAAGTTATAGTGAAAGCCTTAAAGGCTTGTATCTTTGGAACGGTAATACGTTGCAAATTTTCTGTTAGCATAATGGAATGCCTAAGAAATACTATTTAGTACGAGCAAAGCGAGCCCTATGGCTATCTCGCAACTTGTTCATTTTGTGGCACACTTTACTGAAAAACTATCACGCTTATAGATTTGTGCTTTAACATAGTAATTAAACTTTATATCTAGATGTGTTATCTGTCAAAAAAATAATAATTTTATATCCATTAAAAAATAAATATTAACAATTTTGTATGAATTACAAATACAAATATTTTATTTCAAATATCTTATATTAATATATTATGCACATACCTAGTTATACCTTAAATTTGTTGAAAGTTTTTAAGACATGTTTTTGTAGTATTGGATAGAATGTTATTGTACTACTAACGCCATCTGTTAGAAAACCAAAGAGTTAACATCGCTGCAACAGAACTAAACTCAATACTCAAATTCATCGTAGTTAATCTACTTGATACTAGATGACACCACTAGCATCAGGTTGTTAAATAAACGCGAGCCCTCACAAAGTGCAGTTTTCCTTTTAGATGCATGGCGACAGATCTACATGTTGAAAGTGTTAGTATAGCCAGTAGACTATTGTTTGAAATTTTTACCGTGGGGTGTCGGGCTAGTCACCTCCCCATATCTACCCGTGGGTGTCGTAAGAGGTGACTAAGGGTAACACCAGAAGGTGGGCAGCGCTTTCTGAGGAACTGATATCTCACAATGCGATCCCCAAGACGCATGCCATGCGTGGGAATTATGGCAATCCCTTCCTAATCGGGGAGGCCTTTGTCCATGGTAGATGTTATGGCTGTTGATGGTGTATTAAAATCGTGAACTTTTTATGTTGTCATATTATATCTAAGCTACTAAATCTAATGTCAATGACCGTTGACAAATACGTAGCAGTGGTTGCAGAAAAAACCGATGGCCATGTTGTTTTTGCTGTCCGTTCCGAACTAGGCTTGTCCAAGTCTGTCGACCACGAAATTAGCTATAACCGATAAGCGACGACTTTAGATACATAATAGATAAGTTGTATGTTTAATCTAATTCCTTGCACGTGTGTAAGTTGAATTAGTTTTTGAGGATGAAAAGCTGCGTTCGAGGTAGTAGGCGTGCTTCCGCGTTTTTCATGGCCCGAACGAGTTGAACAAAAAACTGAAGAGTCGAAACTGTCAGCTTTTTTTATGAATTTGAATCGACGGGTGTGTACGTACCGCTTAAAAAATGTCGGCCACGTCGAGGTGGACCTTGCATGTTTGGGTTCCGTATTGTATCTGAGTTCATTTTGTGTTGGCTACGTTTTGATGTATCAGTTTGTGGTTAGTCTTATTTTGGAATACGATTAAGAAAAATAAAAGGAAATTGGTTTCATCAGCGGCCCCAAACTCCACATTTAAAGTGGACTTCTGTAATATCCGTGGTATCCACTCTAACCTTAACGATGTGCATCACCACCTAGAAACGGCCAAGCCATCCCTTTTCTTCCTGACGGAGACACAAATTTCTCGCCCGGCCGACGATTCATATCTGCACTACCCTGGATATAAGCTAGAGCACGCGTTTGTTCCTCGCGCCGGGGTGTGCATGTACGTCCGGGACGATATTTGCTGTCGCCGCCTAAGCGGTTTTGAAGCGCTAGATTTTTCAACCCTATGGGCAAGTGTTGACTATGGTGGTCAATCTCGTGTGTACGTGTGTGTGTACAGGTCGCATTCTGGCGACGCGGAGACTACTCGTCTTTATGAGAATATCTCAAACGGCTTAGACAGAGTGCTTGAAAAGTTCCCCACTGCTGAAATTGTGGTTCTGGGTGATTTCAACGGTCATCATGCCGATTGGTTGGGTTCCCGTAAAACCGATCACGCAGGGAGAGCTGCTCACGAACTCGCACTCACCTATGGTCTTTCTCAGCTGGTCACTGGAATTACTAGATTGCCGGATGTTCACAACCACGAGCCCTCCTTGCTTGACCTGATGCTGACTACACGTCCAGCCAATTACCAGATAGCGGTGGATGCTCCACTTGGATCATCAGACCACTGCCTGGTACGAACAACTGTGCTGACTACTCTGCCTGACGCTGTACCTCTCAGAACGCGTCAGGTGTGGCATTATCAATCTGCCGACTGGGATGGGTTGCGTGAGTTTTTTTCTTCATATCCTTGGCTTCAGTTATGTTTTGCATCAGTTGATCCTTCTATCTGTGCTGACTCTATTGCTGACGTCGTACTCCAAGGAATGGAATGTTTCATTCCCAATTCCAGAGTGCGCGTAGGCGGTCGTAATCAGCCGTGGTTCAACAGATCTTGTTCCGACGCTGCAAAAGCCAAGCATGCAGCCTATAAAACCTGGGCTGCGGCGTCGATGGGTAAAGATCCAAAAACTGATGAGTTGAAGAAAAGACTGAATGCCGCTTCCAGATTGGCTAAGAAAACTGCTACTCGAGCAAGGTGCGCCCACATAAGCCGGATTGGTGATCAGTTAGCAAGTTACCCCTCTGGCAGTCGTGCTTTCTGGTCACTAGCGAAGGCTGCGGAGGGTAATTTTTGCCGATCTGCGCTACCACCTTTACGCAAACCGGATGACTCCTTGGCCCATAGCGCAAAAGAGAAAGCCGATATTTTTGGTTCTCTTTTTGCCTCAAACTCGACCCTCGATGACGGGGGCGCAGTGCCTCCCTCACTGTCTAATTGCGCATGTTCGATGCAGGAGATTCGCATCACGCAGGCGGCTGTGCGGAGGGTATTGTGGACTCTTGATGAAAGGAAGTCGAGTGGGCCAGATGGCATTCCGGCCATCGTATTGAAGAAATGTGCACCGGAATTGTCTCCCGTCCTAACGCGTCTGTTCTCTCTTTCCTATAATTCTGGTATCGTGCCGTCTAGCTGGAAAGTTGCCCATGTCCACCCTATACCAAAGAAGGGTGACCGTTCCGACCCAACAAATTACAGGCCTATAGCGATTACCTCTTTGCTCTCGAAAGTGATGGAGCGTGTTATCAATTCCCAGCTCCTGAGGTACCTTGAGGAGCATCAGCTGATTAGTGACCGCCAGTACGGCTTTCGTCACGGTCGATCTGCTGGTGATCTTCTTGTGTACCTCACTCACCGCTGGGGAGAGGCCATCGAGAGTAGAGGTGAAGCTCTTGCAGTCAGCCTTGATATCGCAAAAGCCTTTGATCGGGTTTGGCATAGGGCGCTTCTTGCAAAGTTACCTTCCTACGGCGTACCAGAGGGGCTTTGCACGTGGATTGGCAATTTTTTGCATGGTCGCTGTATAAGAGCCGTCGTTGATGGAGCTTGTTCAGAGACCATGTCAATTAATGCTGGAGTTCCACAAGGGTCTGTGCTATCGCCCACACTATTCATCTTGCATATCAATGACTTATTGCAAATATGTAATATTCATTGCTATGCAGATGATAGCACTGGCGATGCCCATTATTTAGGCCGTGCAAATGCTCCTGTATCTGAGGTGATGAAGGGGAGAGCGGAACTTGTGTCTTCCGTTGAGTGCTCCTTAGAGCAAGTCACTGACTGGGGTAAGCGAAACCAGGTGCAATTTAACCCCTTGAAGACTCAAGCCATCGCGTTCACTGCCAAAAAAAGTGCATTTAATATCACTCCACGTTTTCAGGGTATTCCCCTTACCTTAGCGACCAACATCGGCATTTTGGGAGTAGACATATCCAGCGAGGTCCAGTTTAGGAGTCATTTGGAGAACAAAGCAGGACTTACGTCTAAAAAACTCGGTGTACTTAATAGAGCCAAGCGGTACTTTATGCCTAACCAACGTCTAATGTTATACAAAGCGCAGGTAAGGCCACATATGGAGTACTGCTCTCATCTTTGGAGTGGTGCACCGAAGTATCAGTTAGACCCACTTGACTCCTTACAGAGAAGAGCCGTTAGACTTGTCGATGACCCAAAATTGTCCAACAGGCTGGAATCGCTGAGCGTACGTCGTGACGTAGGCTCTCTATGCCTGTTCTACAGATACTATAACGGGGAATGCTCTGATGAGATATTTAACCTCATACCTCCTTCACACTTTTATCACCGAACTGGCCGTTATCGCCAGAAGGGCCACCCGCACATTATAGATACGTGGAAGTCTCGCACTACTCGATTTAATCGTCTGTTTCTGCCACGTACCTGTAAGTTGTGGAATGCTCTTCCACCTGAGGTTTTTCCTCAGGTCTACAATCTTAACCGCTTCAAAAGAGACGTGAATAGAGTCCTTTCTTTAAATGGTAGGCAACGCACCAGCAATGCTGCGGATATTGCAGGTGTTCATAGGCGACGGTGACCACTTACCATCAGGTGGACCGTCCGCTTGTTTGTCACATTTTGTATAAAAAAAAAAAAAAAAAAAAAAAAAGAAGCAGTGTTGGCCCAGTGCAGTGGTAATGGCTATGTTATTTTTATTTTTTTATGCCTGGTTGTTTTGCCTTTGACCACTATCTCACCTGATGATAAGTGATGATATGATATGGTCGAAGATGTTGTTCAGGCTAACCTAGAAGTACTGGCTCTCAAGGACAGCTGCCGGAACACACCGTTAGGTGCTTGGCCACAGATTTTCTACTTGAGGGTGGTAGCTAGCCAGGCGGGCATTTGCAAAATGCCCTACCACCATGCTATAACGACTGCCATCCTAAGACAACAACCGGGACCGACGGCTTAACGTGCCCTCCGAAACACGGAAACGCTCAGTAGTAATGTCACTAGGGGTCTTCCATCCAACTCATAACCGCGGGCGACGTTGCTTAACTTTGCTGATCGGTTGAGAACAGCTCAGTAAACTTCGCTACGAGCGCTTCAACTCTCGTCAATTTGTAATTTTGTAATAATTTTGCAATGTATAATACTTGTTCTATATCCGATATATATATCATCATCCTCCAATAATAACAAGTCCTTCTCGTTTTCACACCGATCGAAGCGACGATGCGTGAAGTTGTGTATAGTTTAGTGTTGCCACACGTGATTAGCTTCGGCTCGTAGATTGTATAATTACAGGCTTATTGGTTAAGTTTATTTAAATTGCTAATTATCGTACCTGTTGCGAGTCGATTGAATTGTTACAGCGGTTATGCCATTTTAAATATTTCCTTTGCAAATGTACACTGAGAAAAACGACTTTAAGGCTTTAATCAAATTTGACCTTTTACCGTTGAATTGTAACTACGTAAGATGAATTCACAACTCGATGATTTTCACCAATCAATAAAAATGTACCATGTTTTATAATAAACACAACCGTCAAAAAACGCCTTCCGTAAAGTATTTTCAGAATTGAACTTGTTATACGATAATAATTGCAGTATTGACCATAAAATATACCTTACTTTTACGGCAGTTTATATACGGTGATTATCGCTATAACGTACGACTTAATCAGCCTCATCGAAAAGTCAATATTCACCTTCGCCTTCACTGACCTCGTTTAACGCCTTCTAGTTTGAAGGCGTTTTTAAACGTATTTACGTTTGGTCGGTTTTTTGCCTTCATACCATATAAATTGTCCGTCATTAGGGCGCTTTTGACTTGTCTTTTTCAGTCTTTTTCTTTTATGCCGGTATGGCTTTACTAATTTCATATTTTAATAAATCATTCAGGAAGATGTTATACTTACCATAAATAAATGGGATGAGGGTAGTTCCGTCGTCACGATGATTCCTTTTTAACCGACTTTTGTGGGGTATTGTTTTGTGCGTATGTTTCTTACGCGATTACTCCGCTGTTTATGAACTACTGATTTTAATGATGCTCTTTTTTTTGGGTAGATTTTATACTTCCAAGATTTAAATTTCATGGCAATTGGTTTATTACTTTTTAATTTTCAACTTCCAGTATTTCAATACTCAATACTCAATTGTTTATTGCAACATATGTAGCTACATGCAGGTCTTATTTAACATGTTTGTCTGTGTTATTCATATGACCCTATAAGGGTATGGCAATGGTAGGAACGGAACGATCTATTTATATATCATTGAATTTATCGTTGAAGAATTCGTCTAAGGTATAGTAACATTTAGATTCAAGTAAAGATTTTAGGTTTTTTATAAAACATTCTACCTTTTCAATGTCTTTTAGCGTATTAGGCAGCTTATTATATATATATCTATAGCCTTTGAGTTAGGGCCGGATCTGTACATTTCTAGATTGGACTTTGGTTTTATCAATTTATGCCTATATTGAGATCGAATATCACGTCGTTCATCGGTATATTTTTGGAATAATGATGGGTATTTTTTTTACAGATTTGCAAATTTCTAGAATATAAATCGATACTAAGGATAGAATTTTAAATTTTATAAAATATGGTTTGTGAAAATTTGTTTATTTTACCCTTAGTCGCCTCTTACGACACCAACGGACAATAAGTATTTTAGCCCAGGCTGGTTTTAGTATTACTAGACCATAAAGCAAGGCATAACTCGCACTTGGTCAGTTTTTATTTCAAACGAGACCTACAAATAATCTATTAACTTATTTTGTTGTCCATCCACTGTTTAGATAGTTTTTGATATTATTTGTAAGATGTGTCTCTATTCCATGGGCACCAAGTATTTTAGTCTTAGGTGGTTTTAATATTACTAGACCATAAAGCAAGATATAACTCGCGCTTTATCAGTTCTCATTTCAAATGAGCCCTATAAATAATCTATTAACTTATTTTGTTGTCTATCCACTGCTTAGATAGATTTTGATATTATTTGTAAAAGATGTGTCTCTATTCCATGGGCACCAAGTATTTCAGTATTTTAGCCCTAAGTGGTTTTAATATTACTAGACCATAAACCAAGGCCTAACTCGCGCTTTGTCAGTTCTTATTTCAAATGAGCCCTATAAATAATCTATTAACATATTTTGTTGTCTATCCACTGTTTAGATAGTTTTTGATATTATTTGTAAGATGTGTCTCTATTCCACGGGCAGTAACTATTTAAGTATTTAGCCCTGGTTGGTTTTAGTAGTACAAGACTATAAAGCAAGGTATAAATCGCACTGGGTCAGTTCTTATTTCAAATGAGCCCTATAAATAATCTATTAACTTGATTTGTTGTCTATCCACTGCTATCTGCTCAGATAGTTTTTGATATTATTTGTGAGATGTTTCTCTACCCCACGGGCAGTAAGTATTTAAGTATTTTAGCCCTAGGTGGTTTTAATATTACTAGACCATAAAGCAAGGCCTAACTCGCGCTTTGTCAGTTCTTATTTCAAATGAGCCCTATAAATAATCTATTACCTTATTTTGTTGTCTATCCACTGCTATCTGCTCAGATAGTTTTTGATATTATTTGTAAGAGGTGTCTCTATTCCACGGGCAGTAACTACATATTTAAGTATTTTAGCCCTAGGTGGTTTAAGTATTACTAGACCATAAAGCAAGGCATAACTCGCACTTGGTCAGTTTTTATTTCAAACGAGACCTACAAATAATCTATTAACTTATTTTGTTGTCTATCCACTGCTTAGATAGTATTTGATATTATTTGTAAAAGATGTGTCTCTATTCATGGGCACTAAGTATTTAAGTATTTTAGCCCTGGTTGGTTGTAGCATTATTAGACCATAACGCAAGGTCTAACTCGCATTTGGTGAGTTCTTATTTCAAATGACATAACCCCTATAAATACTCTATTTATTTATTTAGTTGTCCATCCACTGCCTAGATAGTTTTTGATATTATTTGTAAGATGTGTCTCTATTCCATGGGCACTAAGTATTTAAATATTTTAGCCTTGTTTGGTTTTAGTATTACTAGACCATAACGCAAGGTATAACTCGCAATTGGTGAGTTCTTATTTCAAATGACGTAACCCCTATTAATACTCTATTCATTTATTTAGTTGTCTATCTACTGCTCAGGTAAGTTTTGATATTATTTGTAAGATGTGTCTTTTATTCCACGGGCACTAAGTATTTTAGCCCTAGGTGGTTTTAGTATTACTAGACCATAAAGCTACACTGAGAAAAATCTAAAGTCAAAAGCGCCCTAATGACGGCCAATTTATATGGTATGAAGGCAAAAAACCCAACAAACGTAAATACGTATTTACGCCTTCCAACTAGAAGGCGTTAAACGAGGTACAGTGAAGCCGAATGTTTCTTTTCGTCATCATTTAAGGTGTATTTTGTGGTCTTTCTTAAATATTGACTTTTCGATGAGGCTGATTAAGTCGTACGTTATAGTGATAATCACCGTATATAAACCGCCGTAAACGTAAGGTATATTTTATGGTCAATACTGCAATTATTATCGTATAACGTTCAATTCTGAAAATACTTTACGGAAGGCGTTTTTTGACGGTTTTGTTTATTATAAAACATGGTACATTTTTATTGTTTTCGCTTTGCGTGTAATCATCTTAAGAGTTGTGAATTCATCTTTCGTAGTTAGAATGCAACGGTAAAAGGTCAAATTTGATTTAAGCTCCAGAGACGTTTTTCTCAGTGTAGGCATAATTCGCGCTTTGTCAGTTCTCATTTCAAATGAGCCCTATAAATAATCTATTACCTTATTTTGTTGTCTACCCACTGCTTAGATAGTTTCTGATATTATTTCTGTTTCTCTTTTGTTTGTAATTGAGTTTTAGTTTTTTGTTGATGTCATATTTTCTTTGGCACAAAACTGGTTATAACTTCTGAATAGACTCGTAACTCTGAAGGATGAACATAGTAAATGTGCGTAGTTACGTTGTAGTAGCGTAGCAGTGTGTCTTTCTATAAGACTTAATTCACACTGGCTCTGTGGGCCAACTCCCATCTCTTAATTCAGTCTTATTTTAACCATACATTAATAATTTTAATTTGCACTACCACATGTCACTATAGTAAACTTACATTAAAACTTCAACGTGAGAGCGGGTTGCATGTATTCAATCAAGACATTTGTGTGATAGAGATAGCGCTATAAGAACATTATTGTTTCGTGACGGCCACCTTAGTATCAATATTTTAAGTTTGAACTAATGATGTTCCATAATAGTTTTTAAAGGGTGGGAGTTCGGCCTCAGGGGCATAACTCCCACCCTTCTAAGCGAATCTCTACGAATGTAAGTTGTGTATTGGAGCCTACGGTGCTTGGCAACAGATTTTCTGAGGGTGGTTGCTAGCCAAGCGAGCATTCGCAAAATGCCCTTCCACCATGCGGGTGAACTATGAACCTGCGACAGTCATTCAATATCTCGGCTATCACTGCTTGCTATATAATACTGTCGTTTTTTTTTTGTATTCTTATTTATTGTTACCGAACAAGCTCGAGGCCCACCTGATTGATGTTAAGCGGACTAACCTCTGCCTAACAGATGCATTTCGTTACAAGTTACGACTTGCACTGCGCCCGTCACCTTGAGACATAGTTGTTAAGTCTCATGTGCCTGTAATTTCACTGGCTCTCAAGGACTGCTACAGGAACACACCACCGTTAAGTGCTTGGCGACAGATTTTTTACTTGAGGGTGAGTTATAGCCAAATAACCTATACCAGGTTTCGTGAATATTGTTACCATACTGGCTACAAGTATAATTTATAAAGTAAAAAACCCGACTGCTCGTTATTTATTTGCCTTAAGCGTTTTATATTTATTGTTCCATTGAAATTAGTACTGCAAGTTATATATATTTATGGAATTGTTTCTAAAAGCTCTTCATTTTGACAATCGATGGGTTTGGAAGAAGAAAAAACAATATTTTTCTCATATGTTGGGGTCTAGAATAAACAGATTCAGGCGTTACTTCGCGGAAATCCATATTTAATAATAACAAATATTTGACAAGTATTCGAAGAAAAATATTAATCAATATTTTAATAAAATACTTAAAAAATATATTTAGTGACTATTCCGCCTAATGTTCCTACTATGCCAACGTGACGTCACAAACGCCACGCAGTCAAACCGGGTCAATTTTTCGACGCGTTTCACTTATACACGAAGCATCCTCAGGAGGTCCGTGCGCTCGTAGAGTCGTGCGGTCGAGACTAGACTAGACTGTGTGGCGTTTGTGATGTCACGTTAGCTTTACAGAAAAATTGGGCGGAATTGTCACTAGGTATATTATTTAAGTATGTTATTAAAATCTAATCAGTTCTTTGATAGAATGTCTACTCAAACTCGAAAATTTAATAATAATAAAAGTAACAGGATTAAAAGAATACCGATTGCAAACAAATAAATAATACTTTTTATTAAATATAGTATTTCACTATTGATTATATTATTACTCGTTTTTATTTTTCATATGGCATTGACATTAAATTTTCTTTTTGAGTTTATTACTGTATTTTTGGTAATATCTACATAATAATAATTATATTATATATTGTCATATTGATACAACTTACCTACGAGTGTTACTATTAGCGAAAACTTCTTAAGCTTAGAGTATTAGACTACTGTTCTCATTATTTTGTATTTGATAAGCTGTTTGTTTTCCATGGAAGATAAAATAAAATAATAATTTAGTTTTTTTTGGATTACTTCTAAAATATTCGTTATTACTGCCAGTTTGTGTTTTATTTCTTGTTATGTACCTAGTGTCTCTTGTGCTACCAAGACGAAGCTAACGGTATCTCATACATTAAGATTGTTTAAGCCGTTTACAAGTTATGATTATTTAAAGCGCTCGTAGCGAAGTTTACTTAGCTGTTCTTAACCGATCAGCAAAGCTAAGCAACGTCGCCCGCGGTCTTGGGTTGGATGGGTGACCGCTAGTGACATTACTACTGAGCGTGCACGTGCTTCGGAGAGCACGTTACGCCATCGGTCCCGGTTGTTGTCTTACAATGACAAATAAGCGCACGGACACGCTGGTATACACACAACATCACAAAAGTACTTTAAGGATACATAATTATATTAGGAATAAAGTTAGTAATACATAGCAATCTTAGAAGGGATGTAACAGTAACCTACAGCACAAGTTGTTTCAACTTAGTGTAGGTTCTGTTAACATTATTTTATGTGTGAATGTTATATGTTGTATTGTAACTGAATTGTTTCATTGAAATAAATTGAAATTGAAATTGAATTGAAAAATGACAGTCGTTATAGCATGGTAGTAAGGTATTTTGCGAATGCCTGCTTGGCTAGCAACCACCCTCAACTAGAAAATCTGTCGCCGAGAACCTAACGGCTTGTTCCGGCAGCTGTCCTTGAGAGCCAGTAATTCTAGGTTAGTCCGAACAACAGCTTCGACCACATCATCACTTACCATCAGGTGAGATAGTGGTCAAAGGCTAACCTATCAAGCATAAAAAAAAAAAAACATCAACCCTAAAACATAACTCCCATTTTTTTGGCAGTCGTGTAAAAATATGGCTGAGCAAGACACGACGTGTAGACAACATTACGGTTATTAAGTAATCTAGGCCTTACAAAATTACTAGAGACAAAAATATAGTCATGTGCGGGATTCGAACCCGCGTCCATCCACCCCTTTAGCCAGGGTATGCTCTTACCAATTGAGCTAACAAGACACAATGACTCATAACTGTAATTTTTGCTCTCGTTTTTCAACCATCATATCGGGATCGAACGATATAGTTAAACTTGCGTTGTACTACAAACAAGACCAATTTTGCAATTGGTTTTAAACTTGTAAATGATGACGCAACCTTATAATTTTAATATTGTTATGTTTGCAATAACGCCAGCTTAGCGTGGATTCGAATCCCGCACATGACTATAATTTTTTCCCTCGTAAGTTTGTTATGTGATTCGCCATGCAGGCGTTATTGCAAACATAACAATATTAAAACCTTAGGCCTTATTATGTGGTATAAGGCGTGTGCTTATTATGTGATTTACACTCTAGATTCGCCTCGCCCCCGTTCGAGATACAAGATATCAGATACCCGTTACATTGTATGATTTAACTAGCTTCAAGCTATCGGTGGCGCCTATTTTATTTATGCTTGATAGGTTAGCCTTTGACCACTATCCCACCTGATGGTGAGTGATGATGTGGTCGAAGATGTTGTTCAGGCTAACCTAGTAGTACTGGCTCTCAAGGACAGCTGCCGGAGCGACAGATTTTCTACTTGAGGGTAGTAGGCCAGGCGGGCATTCGCATAGTGCCCTACCATGCTATAACGACTGCCATCCTAAGACAACAACCGGGACCGACGACTTAACGTGCCTTCGGAAGCACGTGCACGTTCAGTAGTGATGTCACTAGCGGTCACCCATCCAACTCATGACCGCGGTGGAGGTTGTTTAACTTTACCATAGTAGAAAGAGTGGGGAAGTAAGTTATCTTCATTCAAACGCACCGCGCGCGGCTTGTTTGTGTGCGCCATAGTATCTATGCGTCCCGCACGCACACTCAAACACAATCTCGACCAGTTTCTCAGTGCGCCAGCCGGCGCTAACACCGAACAAAGATCGCGCGTCACGGCTTTTCGGCACCGCTAAATAAACGAAAAATGTTTGATAATCGCAGGAGAACTTATTGCTGAATTTAGTGTTCGGCTGTTTATATAATTCATCGATTCTTGTTGTCTCTGTTTAGATTACCTACTGAACAGGAAAGGTAAGCAAGTCAATTATTATAGCATACCTATCATTTTTACTTGATGATGAGTGAGATGCATACTTATTATTTTATTGTATTAGGTAGGTATGCCCCGCGTCATTCGTCTATGGCCCCGCAACCACATAGGTATCGCATGTCGCTCTTTCTTTCATCTTGAAAGGTTTCATCAACGTTTAGGTAAAAGAGACCTCACTAACCCTGAACCCAGAAAACACAAGTAAAAATGCAACTTCCCGGCCCTTGCCTATTCTAGGTAATGATTTAAAATTTTGCATATATTATAAATAAGTAACAACCCTGAGACAGGCAAGTATGGTAGGTAATTATATCGCGGATTGGGCCGGAGATGGCCTACTTCCCCACTCTTTCTACTATGACTTTACTGATCGGTTCAGAACGGCTAAGCAAACTTCGCTACGAGCGCTTCAAAACTCTCTTTAACTCCACATTTATGTCAGTAAATGTATTTTTTTATCTGAAGTAAACAAGCTTTTGACCGCGAATTCACCTCATGTATAGTAAATATATTTTAATACTGATAATATTTATTTTGACTTATATCTCATCCATTGGTGAGTGGGTGATGTTGAACAGGAAAATTAAATTAAACGAAGAGTGGAAACCGGTTCTCAGCCTATTGTTAGTGGCTTGGCGACAGATTTTCTACTAGTGAGAGATAGACATCTCAGCAATTGGTGAGTGGTTATGTTGACAGGACTAGAACGTCTAACCATAAAAATATAGTCGACTATAACCTAAAAATTGGTATACAAAACAGAAACGAAGAGGTCGTGGAGGCTCTAATTAAAACAACAAGGGCATCGTCGGAATCTGTGGCCGGCCCTTCAACGACAAACTGAATCGGTAAATGTATATTTTAATAAATTTACCAACTAGATATAACGATACATACTGTCTAATTTTTTATTTTTTCTATTTCAGTTACATATTCTTTACAAAATGTACGGGAAAAGTTTTTTTGCAATTTGTGACTGAGCACCAACGATGATTGGCCCCATAAAAGTTTTTGATCAGTATTAGAAACAGGATCGATTGGCGTCAAAAAATTTTTTTGTGTAAAATGGCTATTTTCTTGCTAACTGTATTTTTTTTTGAAAATCTGTGAATGGGGATCAAAATTCCATAAAAAATATGGGTAGTCTCCTAAGACCATTTCCGAGTAGCTGCAACGGATAAGGTACTTCCCCTACTGCCCCGCTGAAAGCTTCCAGCCTGCTTACATATGAAATTGGCGTTTTGTATGGGAGGAACAAAAAGTCGAATATTTTTTAATATAATATATTTAATTAATCAAAGTATGAACCATTATTTTCTATGCACTTTTGCCATCTCATAGGTAGTTCATTGATCCCTTTACTAAAAAAACCAGTCGGACGGGAATCAATAAAATCTTTGAAGGCGATTTGGACTGCCCCATCGGAGTTGAATTTTTTCCCTTGCAAGAAGTTATTTCGAAAAAAATGGTAATCTGTTGGAACAAGGTCCGGGGAGTACGGAGGATGTCTTAAGACTTTCCAATTGAAGCTCTTCTAATTTAGTAGCCGTCTGTAGCGCAGTGTGTGGTCTAGCGTTGTCGTGAAGCAGCAGTGGCGTGGAGCGATTGACCAGCCTAGGTTGTTTAGCCGCTAGCTTTTCCATCATGGTTTGCAATTCCTGACAATAGACATCAGCCGTAATAGTCTGGCCAGATTTGAAAAAACTGTAATGAACAATACCGGCACTAGTCCACCAAACGCTTACAAGTAACTTTTTTGGGGTTAATTTTCGCTTGGGGCAGGATTTGGCTGGCTGGCCAGGATCTAACCATTGCGCTGAGCGCTTCCGATTATCGTAAAGAACCCATTTTTCATCACAGGTAATGATTCGGTTTAAAATACCTTCATTATTGTGCCGGTTTAGTAATGTAACGCAGCAGTCGACGCGCGTTTGCCGGTTTGTTTCAGTCAATTCGTGAGGTACCCACCTTTCAAGCTTTTTAATCTTCCCAATTTGCTTCAAGTGAATTAAAACAGTTTTATCACTAACATCGCAGCCTGCAGCTAACTCGGACGTGGTTTGCGATGGATCCGCTTCCACAATAGCCTTCAACTCTTCATTATCAACTTGAGTCTCAGGCCGTCCACGGGGCTTGTTCTGCAGGTCGAAATTTCCAGAACGAAAACGTTGGAACCAAAAACGAACTGTGTTTTCTTTTGCAACACGACCGCCATACACATCATTCACCCTTCGAGTTGTTTCCGCAGCACTAGTGCCACGGCGGAACTCGTACTCGTAAATAATGCGATATTTAAGGTTTTCCATTTTGTAAAATGAGTGACGCAAACAGAAAAAAACAGAAGAAAAAAAACAAATGAATGACGATCATCGAAGCACAAATACATGAGTCTATAGCTGTACAAATTTGAATTTGGAATTCCTTACCAAAGAGGAGAAATTCGTGATTAAAGTGGCCAGTACGAAAAACGCCAATTTCATATGTAAGGACCTAATATATATATGGACTCAATTTAGCGATAAGATATTTTAAATAACACTAGGCTCACTTCGTTAGTACGTTTACGTACGTTTTGAAGAAGTGATGGCTCAGTGGACTGCCGCGCAGCAGGTCCATGGTTCGAATCCCGCCCAGAGCTTGAGCTTCACCGCATGGTGGAAGGGCATTTTGCGAATGCCCGCCTGGCTAGCGACCACCCTCAAGTAGAAAATCTGTCGCCAAGCACGTAACGGTGTGTTCCGGCAGTAGTCCTTGAGAGCCAGTGAAATAACAAGCAAAATGAGACTTAACAACTGTCTCAAGGTGATGGGCGCAGTGCAGTTCGTCACTTGTGATGAAATGCATCTGTTATAGGCAGGGGATACCGCTTAACATCAGGTAGGCCTCGCGCTTGTTCCATCACAATAACATAAAAAAAAAATAAGTAACCCACCCGGTGTAGAGTCCAACACGCACATGCCGGTCAATATTTTGGACATGATGCTACATCTTGTTTCATAATTCATTTGATACCAGTCTGTAGACCTATAGCAGTGCATACCTATGGGTTGCAAATTTCACACGTAGCGGTAGAGCGGTTTGTAAATGCCTGCCTGGCTAGCGACCACCCTCCAGTAAAAAATCTGTCGCACAGCACCTAACGGCATGTTCCGCCAGCTGTCCTTACTATTTCAGCAGGATTGTCCACTGCTGAACACAGCCTCCCTTATTTAGGGGGTATTTGCCATAACCCCCACGCTTGGCAGGCGGCTTGGGGATGGCAGTGTAAGAAGGCAGTTCTTTAGAAGGCGCTGCTGCTCACCTTCCAGTATTTTTCCCTTAGTCGCCTCTTACGACACCCACGGGAATGATATGGGGAGGTGCAATTCTAACCCGGCACCCCACGGGAAACACCCCAAGGGAACCGGCACCCCACGGAAATCTCTCTCTCTCTCTCTCTCTCTCTCTCTCTCTCTCAGCTGTCCTTAAGAGCCAGTAATTCTAGATTAAGCCTGTTAACACCTTCGACCACATCCATCAGGTGAGATGGTGGTCAAAGGCTTACTTATCAGCAATGTTAATGAGGAAAGTCATGACTGTTATAACAAACCAGCTGCACTCTATTCGATTGAGTGCGTTGGAAAACCCCACGGCTTGATTTCCGGACATACCTTTATACAGTCTTCCTTATGCTCTTTTGATTTTAAGGTTGAACTGGCCGGCCCGTTCTCCATACAAACGCCGTTGGGTGATCACTCCCTTATTTGAGGATTTAGGTCCAAAATAAAGCATAATACCGATTGATCTCGTCATTATCTAGGCTTGTGTGATGCCGAAATTTTAATAAAATAATTAACGTAAGAATTATGGGCCTCGAAACATTTTCATATAAAGTTTTCGAGGCTCATAACTTACAACTTAATTATCTTTTTAAAATTTTGCCATCATACAAGCCTAGATAATGACGAGATCAATCGGTATTATGCTTTATTTTGGACCTAAATCCTCAAATAAGGGAGTGATCACCCAACGGCGTTTGTATGGAGAACGGGCCGGCCTGTTCACATAAGTTCATATCGCCAGAAAGGCCACTCGCATCCTATAGATACGTGTAATAGCTCTAGTGATAATATAGTTAATAACTATATCATCAAGTATTATTTTACAATGATTTCTCCACTTTGTTAATGTAATTAGTTATTTTTAAATATATTCCCAAGTCTTAAACTATTTCCGTTAACCATTTTTTACAGTAATACATTTGACTTTCAAGGTGCATCATTGATGTTTAAGTGGACGTCAATTGACTCGAGTCCATTTCCGAATTATTCTAGTAAATAATTTGACTTCTCTTTTCGACTGAAGTACTACTGCTATTAAATATATAGTATCTTTCATAGAAATAATTTCTGTTGGAGACAGATAAATTCCAGGGGGACTTGAAATCTGAAACCCCTGAATATCGTTCTGGTGCATTTCCTATTTTGTTATGGAAGCGGGTGCAGGACCGTTGAATTTTACCATTCGTTTGAATGCACGTCTTTTTTATATAAGCGACATCTACTTAAATAGCATTAAACTACCTGCTTAACCTAGTAGCTTAACAATTAAGATTAGATCAGACTCAACACCGCAATTCAATGACGCTGTTTTTAGACCAGACATATTTAAAAGAGGCATTGACGCATTCTAAAATAAAACGTGTAAATTATTTCGTATGAAAAACATAATATAAAGCCGTAACTCTAGAAGTCTAGAATATAATAAGTTATCTATTTCCATCTGAAATAATTTCTATGTTTGCGCCAAACATGCGTCAATGACTTGATTTTTTATTTATTTTCCATTGAATAGCTTAGTTTTAACCTACTGTTACTGGCTCCTCAAGCGCAGCTACCAGAACACACTGTTAAGTGTTTGGCGACAGATATTCTATTTGGTGTTAGACAGCTAAGTGATCCCTAGCAAAATACTCCACCCTAGGGCCGCTACTACAATTCAACGAAATTTAGTTTTTCGTGTTCGAGGAACTTTTTAGACAACGAAAATTGAATTTGCAGTACGAACTTCGTTATTTGATATTGGATATGGTCGGACCAAATCGTTCATCACAAATCTTGCCCGCTATGGAATCTCCTACACTACTCTGCGAACGCTATTATTCTTCAATCACTTTTAAGTCTTAACTTAGTTTAATTAAAGAACATTTTCCCATGGTAAGACTCTGAGAATCCTAGTTATGGAGCTCAGCGAGAGGTGTCGCTAATGTTCTAGAACATACAGGTAAGATATTTAGAATTTACGTTAATGTCTTTGTTCTCCATAGTTATTTATATCCTCATTAGTATTTGTGTTCTTTCTGCATATTTATAACTCGACTGACTACTTATAAGCGAACGAATAAATTATAATTTTATATTTGGAATATGTACAAACCATACGAATCCGATAAAAAATATATTTAGAATCTACACAGGCAAATGCTTGCAAGTCTGTGCTACGAATGAAGTTAAACAAAAGTAAGCCAATATAGTACCACCAACTTAACTGTGCAGTTTTCGAGGGCGCTACTGGTCAAGGAAATCAACTACAAACTGTCACAATTTGAAGGAATGTTGTAGTTCTTTTTTTTGCCACCTGAACAGATAAGTTGGTGGGACTATACGTGTTTTGCGGATACCCTACTTTACGGAAGTTCGATACTTCGTAGTGTTGTAGTAGCGGCCCAGCTCGTGCCGTTTGAATTTTTCGCTAAAAATAACCTAAGAAACATACAGACAAACATGTTGCAATGCGTGCACAGACAGATTGAACTAAGTGCCAGTAATCTTAGATAAACACTTGTTGCAATCACTTTAGTCTTGTCCGATTGCAATCGGAACTGAACCGCTTTCGATACGATAAACATTATGTGCAATTTTCTAAAGTAACGAGTACACGCTCCCGCCGCCCGAGCCGGCCGGAAGGGTGACAAATCAACATCGAGCTATGCTGCGCTGTACTGCGCTGTGCTATGTTTGGTCAACTCGCTCGTCTAATATTTTAATGAGGATACAAACAAACCATGCTGTGCTGCGCTGTGTGAGGCTACGCTCTGTTTAAAAACGCAGCAGTCTCGAGCGAGGCGCGCTACCCGCCGTGCTGAGCCGCGCTGTGCCGAACTGTGCTGGGTTTTTCAAACATGGAGCACGCTGCGTGCCCCTCCATCGCCCTCAGACGTCTCTCTCACTCTCGTACTCCCATCTCTCGCTCTCAGCTCGATGATGATTAGCTAAGCAAAGCGCAGCACAGCTTGATGTTGATTGTTAAAAAAACGTAGCTTAAGAAACACAGCACAGCACAGCGCAGTACAGCGCAGCATAGCTCGATGTTGATTTGTCACCCGAACCGCCGCAAACGCTACGTCCCGCAATTTGTAAATCTGTAATATCTACGAAAATATTCATTCAAATCATATGCTGTAAAGGGCCATACAGATCTAAATTAAATCAACAATGTATTTAAGGTATCTAATTGGATAAGGATTAATGCTGTATTGGTTAAAATCGCTTCGCCACTTTAGCCATTATTTGTCGTAAAAAGTAAATAACAAAAAGAAATATTGTGGTATCCCACAATATTTCTTTTTAACCCATAAGAGATAGACATATACCATAGCGGAGTTTTCTGTAGACCTTTTTAATGTGTACAATACTTAGTACATTATTTTCTAGTAATCTAGGTTAGTCTGAATAACATCTTCGACCACATCATCATTTACCATCAGGTGAGATAGTGGTCAAAGGATAACCTAACACGCATAAAAAAAAAAAAAAAAAACATTATGTGCAATTTCATAAAGTAATTTGTACTTATCGAATGTATATCATGCACTGGTATGCTGTAGATATTTCGGATCATGGCCGGTTACTTTCTCGTTCTTATTACATTTTGTAAATACCCGCCTGGCTGGCTACCACTGTCAAGCTTATTTTTTTTTTATGTTATTGTGTCTGTACAAGCTCGAGGCCCACCTGATGTTAAGTGGACTAACCTCTGCCTATAACAGATGCATTTCATCACAAGTCATGAATTGCACTGCGCCCGTACATTGAGACGCAGTTGGTAAGTCTCATATGCCTGTAATTTCACTGGCTCTCAAGGACTGCTGTCGGAACACACCGTTAGGTGCTTGGCGACAGATTTTATACTTGATGATGGTAGCTTGCCAGGCGGGCAATCGCAAAATGCCCATCCACCATGCGGTGAAGCTCAAGCCGGCGGTGGGGATTGAACCAGGGACCTGCGGCGCGGCAGTCCATAGCTATTACCGCTCGGCCATCATTGCTTCAAAAAGTTTAAAATCTCTAGTCAATCACTTCACGAGCCAGGTCCCTTATAAGTCCCTTAGAAGTAATTTTGAAGCAGTGATGGGTCAGTAGTTCCGTGGGGTGCGGGGTTAGAATTGCATCTTCCCATATCATCCCGTGTGTGTCGTAAGAGGCGTCTAAGGGAAAAATACTGGAAGGTGTGCAGCAGCACCTTCTAAAGAACTGCCATCTTGCACTGCGATCCCCAAGCCACCTGCCAATTGGCGGGATTATGGCAAATACCCCCTTAATAGGGGAGGCTGTGTTCAGCAGTGGACGATCCGGCTGATACAGTACAGATGGGTCAGTGGCAATAGCTATGAACTGCCGTACAGCAGGTCCGTGGTTCGAATCCCGCCGCGGGCTTGAGCTTCACCGCATGGTGGAATGACATTTTGCGAATGCCCGCCTGGCTAGCTACCACCCTCAAGTAGAAAATCAGTCGTCAAGCACCTAACGGTATGTTCCGGCAGCAGCCCTTGAGAGCCAGTGAAATTACAGGCACATGAGACTTAACAACTATGTCTCAAGCTGACGGGCACAGTGCAATTCGTGACTTGTGACGAAATGCATCTGTTATAGGCAGAGGTTAGTCCGCTTAACGTCAGGTGGGTCTCGTGCTTGTTCCGTCACAATAAAATAAAATATAAAAACATTTTTTATATATAAAGGGAAGGAAATTGCGGAAGGGCATTTTGCAAATGCTCGCTTAGTTAGCTATACCACCCTCAAGTACAAAATCTGTCACCAAGCACCGCAGTGTCTTCCACCAATTCCGTTGTAAATTGAATTTCACATCTAAATCCATGTAAAAAAAGTGTTCAGTTTCTTGCAGTGGCCATAATATTATGTTCTAAGCTCTGGAACAATATTGGACACTTTATATACTGATATTTATACGATAATAGTCTTTATAGTGCAAGTGATAAGGTCAATTGGGTTGGTATAATAAGTGTGGCTTAAAAGTTTGCAAATTGATACATTGGCTGCGTGCTGTTGCTGTATGGTTTCGGTGAAAAACTTATAGCGATTAATGAACCTAAGAAAAGATTCCCAACCGCGGTTTTGGAGTCTCGATGTCCTGGTAGGTCTGCAGCATGACACTTTTCGTGGTAGATGGCAATAGGCTCGCCTTATATTACACGGGGTCAAATCAGGTCAGGCGTAACGTAGATGATACACCTCTGATCATGATCATGTTTCTCATCATGTGGGACCAAAAAATTGAAAATTCTGTTAAAAAGGCCAGAAATATACACTCGTTTTCCCAATTCAATATCCGAATTCCATTTCTTTCCAAACTCTTAAATCAGTCTATGTAATACTAGCTTTCCAGTCGCGGCTCAGCCCGCGCGTATTTCGGTTATCACGCAAAACCAATTAACCTCTTTTTGCGCAATTGGACAAAAACTATCCTATTTCATACCCTGGATTTCAAACTATTTCCATACTAAATTTCAGTGAAATGTAGATAAAGCAACGTAATTTTTTTTGTACATTAATTGACGTATATTTCAAATCGGTAATTTTAACTAACTCATAATTTATTCTATGGATGGTGAAGACAGCTATAACGTCATCGCCAAAAAAAAAGTATTGACATCGTGACGACTTTGAACGTTATCTTATCAGTGTTGCACCATTTTCAACTGACTTCAATAAAGGAGGAGGTTCTCCATTCGACTGTATTTTTTTGTGTTCCCGCGTATCTCTTTGCAGTGTGTACCGATCCTGAAGATTTTTTTTTAAATACGAAAGCTGGTGCTTTTTTTGTGGTCATTTATATTTAAATTTGTGTGGGATCTGACTTGTAGTATTTGTGTAGGAATACATAATAATGCTTGTTTTATCTTTGATGTCGGTTTTTTACGTTCTAATTTCGGTTAAAAACTAAATATAACTACTTGAAACTAAGTTGTATGTAAGTTCTAATACAGAATTAATAAAGCAATGCCGCGTTTGTTATAATTTTGCCTTATTAAATTATTATTTAACCAACAACGCTTCCTCTTATATTTTAAACCACATGTGCCGATTAAGATACCGCAAACAGGTTATACGTACGCTGAGTCGATCGGTGGCGGAATTTTAAAATAATTGTTTTCGCGAAACCCTTTATTTGGCGATACTGTACTGTAATAATGTACTCACTCTTTTACTTCTCAGAGAAATGAGCTGGGTTTATTTAGTCCAATAAATAAGCGACTCTAGCTACAAAGCAATAAAGTACACTTCAGCTCGCAAAACACGGAGTACCTAATATTTATATTCACGTACAAGGCGTATCTCTTTCTATCGCATGTGCATGCATGGTTCTGATCTCTTCTGACGCGGCACGCACCGTACAATAACCCGTCCGGACGGGTACGCCGTACCTGTAGCGACTTACCTAAAGTGCGGAGTGAGTCAGGGCTGGTTGGGTTGATTAAATGTGGTTAGACTTCACCTTCGTTTTTTTTTGTATTATTTTTTAAGTGTGATAGTTTAGCCTTTGACCACTATCTCACCTGATGGTAAGTGATGATGTGGTCGAAGATGTTGTTCAGGCTAACCTAGAATTGGCTCTCAAGGACAGCCGGAACACACCGTTAGGTGCTTGGCGACAGATTTTCTACTTGAGGGTGGTAGCTAGCCAGGCGGGCATTCGCAAAATACCCTACCACCATGCTATAACGACTGCCATCCTAAGACAACAACCGGGACCGACGGCTTAACGTGCCCTCCGAAGCACGTGCACGCTCAGTAGTAATGTCACTAGCGGTCACCCATCCAACTCATGACCGCGGCGAACGTTGCTTAACTTTGCTGATCGGTTAAGAACAGCTAAGCAAACTTCGCTACGAGCGCTTCAAAATATTATTCTATAAAAGACAATGCCTACTCCGAGCTAAGTGCGCCCCCCGCGGCAACACTGGACCGCGCCGCGCTCTCTCCCTTTGAATAAAGATTTGAATATTTACATCGAGCTAAGTAATATAAAATAAATAAAATAATAAATTACAGGCACAAGAGGCTTTTAATGTCAGGTGGTATCGTGCTTATTCGGACACAAACACATAAATTCTTTTATAATATTTACATAAATTCTATTAAAAATGTTTGTTAGCACTAACAGATGTCAAATCTAAGAGGTTCATAGCATTTTTCCAATAACTCTATATACATTTTTTTTAATGTTATTTTGACGGAATAAGCTCGAGGCCCACCTAATGTTAAGAAGACTAACTTCTGCCTATAACAGATGCATTTAGTCTCAAGTCACGAATTGCACAACGCCCGTCACCTTGAGACATAGTTATTAAAGTCTCATGTGCTTGCAATTTCACTGGCTCTCAAGGACTGCTGCCGGAACACACCGTTAGGTGCTTGGCGACAGATTTTCTACTTGTAATGTTGTTCGATTTTGTACTTGTGTTTACAAGAATTGCTCGTTATTATAGATGATAGGTAATAATTATACGAAGCAACCGATCAGATGAGGAAAAGATGACACTTCATGGTCTGCGTCAAGCGAGCCGCGAGCATTACGCCTGTCTATTAACATGTAAATCATAATACTATGTGACAGCAGTATCTATCTAGGACATACATAACTCACATACGACTTATATATATGTAATTTATATCTACCTAGTGGGTTTTACGCTGCGGCGTTAAAATCAGGTGTTCTAAGGAAAATTGCTAGTTTATCGATAACCTTGCGGATTTTGAACGTAAGCGGTAAGGTGTAACTAGGAATAATTTACCTCAAGTTTGACCACGTGGAGATTTGTATTAATAATTCGTCCCGATTTTTAACCGACTTCAAAAAAGGGGAGGTTCTCATTTGGAGTGTATTTTTTTAAACTCATAATATTTTAGAGGAAGTACCGATTTTGATGTATTTTTTTATATTTGTAAGCTGGTGCTTATCAAAGATTGTAGTGTATGCTTTGACAGCTCTCCACCGCAGTGTCAGGTCCTGTAGCAAGTTGAATTACTGAGCAATGAGACTTAAAAACTAATGTCTCGGATTGTCGAGCGCAGGGCGCACACACAATGGTGACGCTGTAACTTTAATGGACAGACGTGATGCCATTGGCCACTGGTTTGTCTGTCTCGGCATTTATTAACAGTTAAAGAAAAGCTTTCCAGAAGTCTATGGCTCCCGCCTTCCTGTCTTCAGAAGACAGGTTGAATATCTATCTAAAACCGCCATCCTAAGACAACCGGAACCGATGGCTTGAACTGCCATTCAAAGCATATGTTTTCAAGCGCTCGTAGCGAAGTTTGCTTAGCCGTTCTTAACCGATCAGTCAGTCAGCGGTGATGAGTTGGATGGATACCCGATAGTGACATTACTACTGAGCGTGCACGTGCTTCGGAGGGTACGTTAAGCTGTCGGTCCCGGTTGTCTTAGGATAGCATTCGTTACAGCACGGTGGTAGGGCATTTCGAATGCCCCTCTGGCTAGCTACCATCCTCAAGTAGACAATCTGTCGCCTAACGGTGTGTTCCGGCAGCTGTCCTTAATAGCTTTATTCTATGCTATTCTATGGTTCTATGGTTAGCATAACAACATCTTCTACCACCATCAGGTGAGATGGTGGTCAATGGCTAGACAATCGGCAATTAATTAAAAAAAAATGTGCAGCCCCTAGCGATCACCCAGTAGTGCCCGCAGCCAACACTGCTTTGCGTAGGATCGATGAAGAAAAGCTGAAAATTATATCAACCTTTTTCTTGGTTTCCAGGTTCGAGGCGGCAGTACAGGAGTGCCACCGCCGCAGGCTCCAGCGATTGAGGAGAAGAGATCACCGCTGCAGCCCCAGCAGCAGCCACAGCAGCATCATCAGCAACAGCAACTACACCAAGTCAGACCAGTCCCGCAACCACAACCAGGTAGGAGAACAGCTCCTATTTCACATAGTAATTAAACAACTTTAAACGGTTCAAATCGCGTATATTTATCATAATTTTTGTCCCGACGTTTCAAACACTTTGCAGTGATCGTGGTCACGGGGTGACTAATTGGTTTTATTTGTCACATTAAGAAATTATTCTGTTTCAGAATGTTCGAGTAAGTTCCGGTTATACTTCCCAGAACATAAAATAACTGAATGATAAAAATCACAGTTAACATGCAGCGCGTTTCAAGCTTTAACCGATGGATAGGCTAAATCGATGACTGTGAAACGCAAAGATAGTGTTTTATTTATTATAAAACATGTGAAACATATGTTCGGGGTATTATAACCGAAACTTCTCGTACATTCTGAAACAGGCCCTTAGTTTCATTGCTAAAACTGGATCTGGATCTGTCCGTTTTTCCGAATCAAATACGTCTGGGGAGTTAATTTTGTTGGCTGAATAAATATATAGTATTAATTATGTATTTTATATATAATTAACTCTATAAAATAACTAATATGACTCATGAAGCACTGATACAAGATAATAATGTTAAAGAAAAAAACTTTTTTTTTTTTAATGATATTGGAATTCATTTCCTATACTGCAAAGTGCAAAAAACTTGTTGAAGTCTGATCTTTTTTTTTAATGGTATTGTGACGGAAGCTCGAGGCCCACCTGATGTTAAGCGGACTACCCTCTGCCTACAAGTCACGAATTGCACTGCGCCCGTCACTTGGAGACATAGTTGTTAAGTCTCATGTGCCTGTGTACTGGCTCTCAAGGACAGCTGCCGGATCACTCTGTTAGGTGCTTGGCGAAAGTTTTTCTACTAGGGTGGTTGCTAGCCAGGCGGGCTTTCGCAAAATGCCATTACACCATGCGGTGAAGCTCAAGCCCGCGGCGAGATTCGAACCATGGACCTGCTGCGCGGCAGTCCATAGCCAATGCCACTGAGCCATCACTGCTTCATGCTGATAACAAAGTCTGAGCTCCATATTGTGTTCATTCATGGTAGGTACCGACTTGAGAGTTTTACTTGTTACTTATGCTTACACTTTGCGGTGTTAGAAGTCGATTTTTTGTTAAGATGTTAGTTACTTTTTTGCTATAAGTGTAAGTACTTAAGTAAATTCATATTGGGTTTGGGCACAGTAGTCACTCATCAGCAGATGCGGACAATGAAGCCAGCTTTGTATAACTACGCAATTATATGGCACAGTAAAAACACGTCTTTAGTAGGTGTTATATCCTGTAGCGTAGGGGTATAGGTACCAAATACCTCCGAAACAAAAACTGTAGGTTCGTTGTAGAAAGTGGATAAGTCTCACCTTTAGGGCCTGTTTCAGAATGTTCGAGTAAGTTCCAGTTATACTACCCAGAACATATTTAATAAATAAAACACTACGAGTATCTTTGCGTTTCACAATCATCGATTTAGCCTATCCATCGGTTAAAGCTTGAAACGCGCTGCATGTTAACTGACTTTTTATCATTCAGTTATTTTATGTTCTGGGTAGTATAACCGGAACTTACTCGAACATTCTGAAACAGGCCCTCAGAGTTAGAACGCTCTCTACCAAAGAAAAAATATTATTATACTAAAGAAGGATTAATAATAAGTATGAAAATGGTATATGATTTACTGCCACCCAAGAGTCCGTTAACCCAGTCAATATGTACAACAAACAAATATAAATGCCCCCGGTTAATCGATCACAATATCTATCAGTAATTGCCCTAATATGAATGTAACCTCCAATAATAATTGAACGAATTTATTGTTAAAATTTCTTTCATTTTTGAGAAAAGCGTGATACAAGCCTCATCCAGTAAGAAAGTCATCCTGGCCTCGTATATACCTCACCTGCGGTTCGGTCCGGTTAACTCATACTTGGCCAGGAAGGCTTACTTACTGGATTCTGCAGTAATGTACTAATACTGACCCGTTAATATTAGAAGTTAATTTATTTTTTTGTGCAACTGATACAGTTTGAATTTAAAAATCCTTTCGCACGTTAGCGGTTAAAAATCACTTGTACGCAGATTCGAATGAAATTAAGACCTTTCCGACCTTGTGAGCTGAAAACATTTTTTATTTTGATTGACGGACATGCAATACTGTATCAGCCGAATTGTCCACTGCTGAACACAGCCTCCCCCATTAAGGTGGGTTATTTTTTTTTAAGGTAATTGTGACGGAACAAGCTCGAGGCCCACCTGATGTTAAGCGGTCGAACCTCTGCCTAGAACAGATGCATTTCATCACAAGTCATGAATTGCACTGCGCTCGTCACCTTGAGACATAGTTAGAAATTTATTCTCAAAAAGACTATGTAGTCTTTTTGAGAATCTCACTCATCATGTCACTTACATGAGAACAAGAACAAAGCATATTTTTTAATATCGTTCGTTAATTATAATACAAAGTACCATTTAACGTACAAAAATGTAAGTAGGCATAACATCAACGCCTTGTTTATAAGAGTTATAGTTAAGTCTCATGTGCCTGTAATTTCACTGGCTCTGAAGGACTGCTACCAGGAACACACCGTTAGGTGCTTGGCGACAGATTTTCTACTTGAGGGTGGTAGCTAGCCAGGCGGGCAATCGCAAAATGCCCTTTAACCAAGCGGTGACGCCCAAGCCAGCGTTGGGGTTTGAACCAGGGACCTGCGGCCAAGCAGTCCATAGCTATTAATGCTCAGCCATCATTGCTTTAAAAAAAGGGTTTTTTTATAATCCCCACGCTTGGCAGGCGTCTTGGGGATCGCGGTTTAAGATATCAGTTCCTCAGAATTCGCTGCTCCCCACCTTCCGGTATCTCATCATTAGTCTCCTCTTACGACACCCACTGGTAGCTATGAGGGAGGTGACATTCTAGCCTGGCACCCCACGGGGGGCTATACGCAACCCGACCGCACCAAAAACCGACTCGCATATGACCAGTTCGTTTATTCTTAAACCATGTATCTTTCTTTTCAGAACCACCTGTGGCCCCAGTCATCAAGCCGGCCATCGTGAAAGCGCCCAAGAACGCCAAAGTCAATGTCAAGGTAGGTCCATGATACTATATTAAAAAATCATTGCTGTAAAACCGTCTGCAGTTCGACCAACTTATCTGTTCAGGCGGCAGAAACAAGAACTACAAAATTCCCTCAAATTGTGACAGTTTGTAGTTGATTTCCGTGATCAGCAGCGCCCTCGCCAACTGCACAGTTAAGTTGGTGGTACTATATGTTTAATTTTAGCTGGATATATATTAGTTATGGCGTCTCCAAAGACTCGTAACGCAACCATAGAGCAATGAGTTATGGAGGTGGATATAATTTAGATAGCAGGTGGCGACATCGAGCTGCCAAAATATTCGTAGTTTGACGAGTTAAGGTAAGCTAGTTGAAATAAAGGTGCGTCTTCTGCAAATGTTTTCCCCGTAACACTAAGTAACGAAACCTTTGTCTATGGTCAAAACAAAAACGTATATATAAGGGGTTTTTAAGTTTAAAAAAAACTTATATTGTATGAACCAAAACGTTTTTGAGCCAAAAGTGAAATAATAGTACATAATAAAATAAAGAAAATAAAAACAAGAGATCTCTTTAGTATAATAACAAAAATCGGGTAAATACCGAATACAAATATTATTAGATAAGAATGAAATGAACTTTATGTATCGTTTTAACAACCAATATTTAACTTAAATACATCAGAGTACGATAATATAGCAGTATATTTTTACATTAAAGGCCTGTTTCAGAATGTTCGAGTAAGTTCCGGTTATACTACCCAGAACATAAAACAACTGAATGATAAAAATGACAGTTAACATGCAGCGCGTTTCAAGCTTTAACCGATGGATAGGCTAAATCGATGACTGTAAAACGCAAAGATACTCGTAGTGTTTTATCTATTAAATATGTTCTGGGTAGTATAATCGGAACTTACTCGAACATTCTGAAACAGGCCCTAACATTGGAAAACATTGGTGACTAAACTAGGACAGACCTGTGATATGGCATACCAATGCCCTCCGTCGGACATTAATAGTAAATTAAGAAATTTATTATGTAACTCATTGATATATACACTCGAGAGCAATGAATCCGGGTCACTTAAAGAATGTTAAAAATCTCGGAAACTAAAAATGATAGGTTAATGCAATAAATTGTATTTAATAGACAATGTAATACTCCTTAAATGAAAGTAAAAAAAATATGAGTCACCATACATTTTATTAACACAAAATTACATAAAGAAAAAAACTGCTGATCTCTCCTTAAAACAAAAATAGGAAACATGAAATTTTTGAACTTTATTACGATTTTCTTGAATTTTAATACTTCGTATTGCCTCCTCGTGCTTCCATTACTGCGTTTACGCGGTTTGGCATGCTGTACACCAAGTTCCTTATACGATTTTGGGGAATATTCTCCCATTCCTCTGTGAGAGCAATTTTGAGCTCACGAAGCGTGATTGGGGGAGGGTTTCGTTGTTTTACGCATCTGCCTAGCTCGTCCCAAGCATGCTCGATCGGGTTGATATCCGGGCTGCGCGCTGGCCACTCCATACGAGTAATGTTCATCTCTTGAAGGTAGTCATTCACAATCCTACCTGTATGAGGTCGGGCATTGTCATGCATAAATATAGCATCCTCACCTAAATTGACCATAAATGGACCAACGTGATCATTGAGGATTTCTTCCACATATCTTACGCTAGTTAAAGAGCCGTTTTCTATGATCACCAGCTCTGTGCGACTTTCAGAAGAAATTCCGGCCCACACAAGTACAGACCCACCACCGTAGGCTACTTTTTCTTCGATGCATGCTTGCTTGAATCTTTCCCCTGGTCTTCGATACACTCTGTGTCTTCCATCGTGCTTGTAGAGCATAAATTTTGATTCGTCGGAGAACATAACTTTTGACCAATCTTCAATACTCCAATTTACGTGGCTCTGGGCATATCTTAGTCTCGAAATACGATGCCCACGCTCCAGTTTAGGGCCGTTTGCAGGTCTAAGGGGTTTTAAGTTAGATTCAGCAAGCCGACGTCTTACTGTCCATGCACTTGGGTTACTTCCTCCGAGGCGTCGAAACTGATTGGTGAGTTCAGTTCCTGTGAGAAAGCGATTTCGAAGCATTGTGTTCACCAAGTATCGGTCTTCTCGTGCTGTGGTACACCTGGTTCTGCCCGTTCCTGGTCTGCGTAGGTTAGAACCAGTTTCTTCGTAACGTCGGAGAACTCTTTGTACTGTTGACAGCGACACACCGACAGTCCTGGCTGTATCGCGCTGACTCCGGCCGGTTTCCAGCATTGTAAGTATTCTGGTGCATTCTTCAGGCGTAAGCGACATAATTTCAGCTTGAATAATGAATATAGAGCACTATCAACATGGTTTATGTACCCACATAAATGACAGATTACAAACAAAAGCAAAACCAAATGCTGTAATTTCGTAGTTCCATCTTCGAAAGTGGCCCTTTTTCAAATTTGATTTTTTTATGATATAACTTTACAATAACTAAGAAGTTTTAATACCTTCATTTAAGGAGTATTACATTGTCTATTAAATACAATTTATTGCATTAACCTAGCATTTTTAGTTTCCGAGTTTTATAGGATTCTTTAAGTGACCCGGATTCATTGCTCTCGAGTGTATTTAATATATTATACATATAGCATGCATTTCTCTAAGCGTACTCAGATATGTGTAGGATAAGTGTTTAGGAATGAGCGTGTGACGGCATGAGAGTGAAGGGGTCTGTGTATGAAGGAAAGCTTAGTGATTTATGTGATAACTGTTAATAATTTTTCAATGAATCGATTTCTGATTGACAAACTAATAAGTTGTTATGAATGCGTGGTATGTCGGCGAATATCGCGCGATATTTGAGCGCGGTGCCGCATGCCGGTGGTACTAAAGTTACGAAAATTTAATTCTTAAAACATTTACAACATATACCCCCTCTCGCGAATAGCAGGACACTGACATATGAACCAATCACTGAGCAAGTACTACGTGAACCATTGAAATGTACAGTGCGTATTGCTAAAACAAAGTTTTGTGTGTGAGTTGTTGTTGAATGTTTCGAAACACGTTGCAGAAGACGCGCCTGAACGACATCAGACTTTCAGTTTATGTTCACCGAAATACAGGCCCCGCTGGTCATAAGTTTTCTTACCTCTTAATGAAGTAAGAAAACGAAGTTCTTTCTACCATTCCATTTATCGTCCTTTTCCATGTATCTTATTCCAATTTATCGACTGGAGGAACAGAATAAGTAACATTAGGATCCAAAATTACAAATTTACGTAAATGTGCGCGGGATTCGAACCCGATTCCTTCCACCCCTTTAGCCGGGGTATGCTCTAACCAATTGAGCTAAGATGACACAATGACTCATAATTCTAATTTTGCTCAAGTTTTTCAACCATTGTATCGGGATGGAGCGACACCTGTAGTTCAACTTGCGTTGTACTACAAACAAGACCAATATTGCAATTTGTTTGACTCTAACATCGAAGCAATAAAGTGCACTTCAGCTCGCAAAGCACGGAGTACCTAATATTTATATTCACCTACAAGGCGTCTCTCTTTCTATCGCATGTGCACGCATAGCTCTGATCTCTTCTGACGCGGCACGCTCCCTACAATAAGCCCGTCCGGACGGGTATTCCGATGTGCCTGTAGCGACGTACCTAAAGTGCCGAGTGAATCGTCTGGTTCACTCCGAATTTATGTACCTAATGTTACTGTTCTTCGAGTCGATATGAATTCTAGAATGGACTTCGTTTTCTTACTTCTATAAGATGTAAGAAAACGTATGACCAGCGGGGCCTGTATTTCGGCGAACATAAATAATAAGTATCAAAGTGCGGATCCCCTATAATTAACTACCTTACCGTAACATGTCAGAACATTATTGTCGATAGTTAAGATGCTACATAATTTTCTGGACACAAAGAGACAAAGTAAGCCTGTATCTTCGGCCTCTGAACCGAGCTAGTATTCGAATATAAGTTTGTACAGTGCTCGGCGACGGAAACGCCTAATTGAAGAAAGGCAGTTCGAGGAATGGTTCTGAGACCTTGTGCCCTTTCATTATGCTATTTCCGACCTTGATACTTTGCTTTTATGTATCGGGAATGTTGAAAAACGAGTTAAAAATGTAGTCTGTGTCACCACAACAATTAATCAGATATAAAAAGTACATATTTGTTTTACATTGACGCTGTCAAATGCTGAAATTTTGTCACTATCGGACTGCGTAGGAGTGAAAGAGAGACAGCGATGGTAGAATAGTAACAAGTAAAATCCGAAAGAAAGTTTAATAACACAAAACTAGTGACTTATATTGAAAATGTTACTTTTCTTGTCCCTCTCGATAAGGTATTGCCATTTTATTAATATATTTTCATACACATTCAAACGTAAATAATAAAGATATTTACGAGTCTTTTAATTTAGAGTCAACTTTGCAATTTTATTCCATCGAGAAAAATTTAAGAAAACGTGTTTCGGACTTTTCTTGGGTTTAGATAATATGATGAAAATTAATATATAATTTTCTTACTGCTACAAACTAAATAAATTTTGATAAAAATCTGTTCAAGTAAACTTGGCAGCGCCTTAACAGGATTGCGCATTAGTTTGGGCTTGTCTCGGTGAAATAGCATGTTTTATGCACTTGTTCTAGTGTGTACTATTATTTGTTATGTATAATGTCCTGTATAGCATATAAGTGCATCATAGATAGATAGATAGATAGACACAGGAAACTCTTTATTGTTGCAATACTTTTAAAATATTACAGTTCACATATTAAATAATAATAACATAGTGTTACCGTGGGCGGCCTTATCACTAAAAGTGATCTTTACCAGGCAACCTTAGGATGGAAACGAATGAACAAAACACTTGGGACGGGTGTAGTCCGAAAATTGGCAATGAGAAAAAAAGGTCCATACTCAAATGTCACACAAATAATTTAAAATAAAATGTATTTTAGTGTAATTTCTAAACAAATGTATAAAAATACTTACTTATTGGTTTTAATAATATTTACCTAAATAAAATTATAAATATATATACATATATACCAACATACATAAATTGATAAGGATGTATACATATATAAATAATATGTAAATTATATAAAAATACATATATACATAATATTATCTCATATATAGCCTGGACATTGACAAAAATGTAGTGCAAAATTAAATGGACAAGTAAAACCTTATAACGTTATTCTTGAACATCATCCCATCTTGATGTTTATTTTTCGTTGGGTAGTAGTAGTATACTGCCGAAGTGATCCCCACACCTGAAAAGCGATAATCTCTGCCCATAACAGACACATTTGGTCACAAGTGACGAACTGCACTGCGCCCGTCGCCCTGAGACATACAGATCTTGACGAAACTACGGTTGTATAGAAAGCGCTCCGTGCACTCTTAAAATCAATTTATATTTGACAGAGTAATAGTGTTGTATAAACATACAAAAAAAAAAAAACAGTTGGGTGGATGGACGCAGGTTCGAATCCCGCACATGACTTACATTTTTCCTCTAGTATATTTGTAATTTTGTAATACACAGTTGAATTGAGTACTTCCTTGCCGGAAGTCTCTTAAAAAGGAAATATTTACTTACTCATTTATTGTAAAATAACATGTTAAAGTCTTAAAAAAAGTATCAATAAGAAAAATTGTAAGCTGAACGCTCGCGGTATTTTATTTATCTTATTGTGACGGAACATGCCCGCGGCCCACTTGATGTTAAATGGACTAACCTCTGCCTATAACAGACGCATTTCGTCAACGACGAATTGCACTGTGCCATTCACACTAGTGACTGCTGCCGGAACACACTGTTAGGTGCTTGGCGAAAGATTTTTTACTTGGATTTTCGCTAGCCAGGCGGGATTCGAACTATGAACCTGCTGTACGGCAGTCCATAGCCAATGCCACTGAGCCACCACTACTTCAAAATTATTATCTGGCAGTATTATGAAAATATCTATGCCAAGTTTTCAGACTATTAGATTCTCCTGGCAACGCAGTAAAAATGCACATTCGGTTATCAGAATATAATTGTATTTATTTAATTCATTATTTATTTTTAATATAAAATTTCAATGTTTTTCTGCTTTAAATTTGGCGCAAAATTAGTTTTTTTCTTCACGTCACAGAAATAAAGAAAATTCTGAACTCTTTTAACGTAATATAGCTTGTAACGTAATAGGTTTTAAGCACATTTTCGCTTGTGTTCGACGTTATTAATATGATTTATTGGACCCCGCGACAGTATAATCGAGATTGGGGTGACCATGGTGTTTATTTTAAGTAAGGATAAGTCTGCGGAACTGTCACGTAATCTATCCAATTTTGATTATACGTCTTTAATAATATTTTATTGTCATTGAGTCGTCCTGGATGTTATAAGCTAAATATATTTTCAATATATTAGTAGTGTTTTTTGAGGAGACCTTTTGTCTTGAACCTACTTGTTAAGTTAAGGAAGATGGTGGTACGTCTTACATTCCAAATTTTTCTTATTCTTTCCATGGTGGTACTAGCTACCACTCTCAAGTAGAAAACCTGTCGCCAAGCACCTGACGAAGTGTTCCCGCAGCTGTCCTTGAGAACCAGCAATTCTAGGTTAGCTTTAACAACATCTTCGACCACATCATCACTTATCAGGTGAGATAGTGGTCAAAGGCCAACCTGTCAGTTATGTAATAAATAATAATATATATATATTCCCTGACGCGAAAATTGGTCACTGTACATATTTAATTTTTTTTTTACCTGGTATGCCTGTTTAAAAAAATACTACGAATTATATCAAAATACTACGAACTATATCAAGGATCTAAACGTGTGTATATGCAGAATTTCACCCAAATGGTTTTAGCTTGAACGAGTATAAAACATTACACACTCACTCACCTACAAACTTTTGCATACAATATATTAGTGTTATTGTATAGAATACGCTGATAGATTAGCAAAGAGGTTAACTCTAACCTCTATACTAACCAATTGCGCTGGCTTGGCTCCGATAGACATTGGCAAACATCCACATAACGTCCTAATTAAAGACATCAAAGATTCATCACAAACTGATGATTAATTTCAAGAAAACAACAGTTAACACGAAGTTACGTAACGTATGTTTTGTCTCCACGCAGTCTCATAATTTTCCGGCACCATGGTCGCAATGCGCGCCGGTTGCTGCGCAAAAACATGTTTCCATTCGACTACGTGTCGGGTTTTATTATTGTTTGGTGCGGTTATAGTGATGGACTGAATCGATATATCGCATCAACAATCGATGTTTTTTCGTAGTGATAAATGTTGAAGTTTTATTAACCCAAAACAAAAACTAATTATAATATAAAGCCGCTAGTTGCTACTGAAGAAGTTGAAGAGTATATTCTGGATTTTTGAAAAGAATGTGATTCATTGCCTTTAGAGCGATGAAATAAAAATGTACTTACTTATCATAAAGTAATATGCTATACGTGTTATATTATACAATTATTGGAAAAATGCTAATAAATATCAATCCTCTCAGGATTGACTTCTGACTAACAAACATTTTGAAATGAATGATTTTTGTTTGTTTGTTAGGACTAGCAGAAGTCAATCCTAAGAGGTTGTGAGCATTTTTCCAACAACCCTGTATATGATATTATGTATACAAACTAATACAATAACAGTTCAAAATCTAGTGACGAAAATATACATTGGTACATATTTGATGCCGGAAGACTGATTAAAAGAACGAAGAGTTTTTGACACCAATTTTTCTAGACTTATTTTAAGTTACAGCTAGCATACTACTCTGTGACAACTGTTGATTGACTTGAATAGACGTTGATCTTACGATAAGTTCGACCTATCAATCTAAAACGCGTGTTGAATAAAAACGTTCGAATTAAACATTAGAAATCTTATGTTTTTTGGATCGCACAACAGCGAATAAATAAACGATTTGGGACGCCTCGTTAATCGACTTCATCGATTCGAGACACGTACGCGACCGTTTCGCATCCCTACGCCCAGTCGACGGGCCAGTCACGACGTGAACGGTCGCGCGTCGCGCACAATACGAACCGCGAACACCTCAATTCCATTTTTAAAACCGCGTTCCATTTTCAAAAGAATACATTTGTTTTTTTATTTGAGTGGAAAATAAGTGCCAGTACGGATTGAGTGTTACGTTAACGCTACGGACCTCTGTGGATTATTCGTAAGATTTGTTCTGGTGACACGGTACCGTGCGCGCATAAACAATCGGTTTATGGTATTTTTCCTGTTGTTTTTTTTTTTTTCCTCGGCTTATTTTATCGAGATTGGTCAGGCGTGACATTCGTTATCAGACGTTTCGAGTGTTACATATACGATTAACGAGTTATAATGGATGGAGAATGTCGATAAGGGTATTCACTGCCAAGTGTTTACTTGCGTGGATTGCTTTTAACTATCACTAGGTGTGTTTTTATTCCTGCAAATATGTATCGTTGGTCAACTCTTGTCGGTCACGTTGTGTTTTATCATTGACTAGCGGCCCGGCCCGGCACGAAGAGTATTTAAAAAAAAAAGAAAAAAAAAAACATTCTATTTTTAATTTTCTATAACATATGATCAGCAGGGATAATGTAGGATTCAAATGGTGAAAGAATATTTCAAATCCGTCTCGTAGTTTTTAAGTTTATTCGTTGCATAGAAAAAAACATATCTTTCGTCTTTAAATTTTAGTGTAGGTAAGTCTTTGACTATTATCGTAATGTAACAGTCGACTCGTCCACTGCTGAACACAGCCTTCCCTTATTTAGGGGGTATATGCCATAATCCCCACGCTTGGCAGGCATCTTGGGGATCGCAGTGTTAAATCGCAGTTTCTTTAGAAAGCGCTGCTGCCTACCTTCCAGTATCTTTCCCTTAGTCGCCTCTTACGACACCCACGGGATGATATGAGGAGGTGCAATTCTAACCCGTCATAATGGTACCCGGCATCGTTCGGGTATTTTACGAAAATTTCAAGGAAAAAATACGTTTTTTTATGAATTCTAATGGTGAAAGAATTTTTCAAATCGGTCCAGTCGTTTTTAAGTTTATTCATTACATACAAATAAAATCTTATTTATAATATAAGTAAGTAAGTCTTTGACCATTATCGTACCTGTTGGTAATTAAATATCAGGCTAAACTTAAATTGGGAACTGGATTTGTAGGACGGTGTGTTCCGGCAGCAGTCCTTGAGAGCCAGTGAATTTACGGGCACATGAGACTTAAGAACTACGTCTCAAAGTGACGGGCGCAGTGCAATTCGTGATTTGTGGCGAAATGCATCTGTTATAGGTAGAGTTTAGTCCACTTAACAGCTGGTGGACCTCCAACATGTTCCGTCACAATAGCATAAAAAAAAAATATTTAAAAAAAAATGCTGAAACACGCCTGTAGTTGCTTGGTGACAGATTTTTATAATTGAGAGTGGTATTTAGACAGGCGCAAAATTAACTACTAACCATACGGTGAAACGGAAGCCTGCGGCAAAGTTCCGATACAAAATATGTACTATTACATCTCTGGGCTGTACTGTATCAGCCTGATTGTCCACTGCTAAACACAGCCTCCCCCATTATGGGAGGTTTGCCATAATCCCCACGCTTGGCAGGCGGCTTGGGGATTGCAGTGTCAGACATCAGTTCCTCAGAATTCCGCACCTTCCGGTGTGTCACCCATCTCCTCTTACGACACCCAGGGATTGAGATGAGGAGGTGACATTCTAGCCCGGCACCCCACGGGCCATCTCTGGTCATCTGCCTGTAATTGAGCTAAGGAATACCTTCAAAGTAAGCGGTTTAATGAACTTTGCTTGTTGAAACGGAAAAGGGGATAATATATATATCCGAGTGTTTTCCTCAACGTCAGTTCGATTCTGACCTTGAATATAGCTTTAATGTTGATTGAAAGTCCATTCGATACAAAAACATCATACACATTTTTTTTTTTTATATTATGTTATTGTGAAGGAACTAGCGCGAGGCCCACCCGATGTTAAGCGGTATCCTCTGCCTATAACAGATGCATTTCATCACAAGTGATGAACTGCACTGCGCCCATCACCTTGAGACATACCTGTTAAGTCTCATTTTGCCTGTTAACTGGCTCCCAAGGACTGCTGCTGGAACACACAGTTAGGTGCTTGGCGACAGATTTTTTTCAGTTTCCACTTGAGGGTGGTCGCTAGCCAGGCGGACATTCGCAAAATGCCCTACCACCATGCGGTGAAGCTCAAGCTCCGGGCGGGATTCGAACCATGGACCTGCTGAGCGGCAGTCCATAGCCAATGCCACTGAGCCATCACTGCTTCAAAAATATTTAGTAGAAACCTAAACTGACATCTTCACTTACCATCAGATGAGATTATGGTCAAGGGCTTACCTATCAGTCATAAAAAAAAAACATTTATATTAATCGAAGGACTGAGATGGTGCCTTAACACGTTTCTGTCAGATATGATCTCGCGTAGTATGGGGCGAGTGTATTGCGATCTACCGGGCATAGTAGCGGACCATATTTTGTCTCATAGAAAAAACTCTTAACCTATTAAAAAGGCAAAAATGCTTTATAACAAGCTGCAGAAGCATTTATATAGAGAATTGACTATAAATTAATAGATTCATAAAATATTCGGGGCTAGCCGACTCATTGCAATATAATTATTTAAGATTTACTTAGTTAAAACGAATTTTTCAAGCTTGCAAAATAATTCCTAATTATTGGTGGTAATAATAATAGTGAAGTGTATTGCAAAATTAAATACAGGTAAGTGATGATAATGTTATCAATTAAAATAATTATTTTAATTTTTGTCTTACTAATCATTTACTAGTTATTTATTCATTAAATTTTCGGCTTATTTACTGTATCAGCCTCCCCCATTAAAGGGGGGTTACCAGTAGTAGCCTCTTACGACACCCGCAGGTAGCAATGTGGGGGGGGGGGAGTGAAATTCTAGTCTGGCATCCCATGGAGCGCCGATAATATTCATTAACACTTAATTTTTATTTTGACGTAACATGCTCGAGGCCCACCTGATGTTAAGCGGACTAACCTCTGCCTATAACAGATGCATTTCATTCCAAGTGACGACAAGTCTCATGTGCCTGTAATGCCACTGGCTCTCAAGGACTGCTGGGGGAACACCGTTAGGTGCTTGGCGACAGATTTTCTACTTGAGGGTGGTACCTAGCCAGCCGGGAAATCGCAATTGCCCTTCCATCATGCGGTGAAGCTCAAGCCGGCGGTGGGGATCGAACCAGGGACCTGCGGCACGGCAGCCCATGGCCATCATGGCTTCAAATTCAACTTGTATAATTCCTTATTGACTGACATATAAATAAAATGGCTTAAGGATGGAAAAATATACTCATTCCATAATAACGTGACAAATCGGGGACATACAAATAATCTTAAGGTCATGTTTACTAATTTTACTATCTTGGAACACCTATCAATCATATTACATAAAATATCAAACTACGTTTAGTGTTGTGTATCAAACATTCCCTTGAACGCACATCTAGCAGTCGTAGCACGAATATTCGCGATCAAGTAATTAAGTATTCGTATTTTTCACCTAAACAGTTGAAACTTATCTTGTACAATTGTCACAGATATACTAATTGTTTCAAGAAATTAAAAGTTCTTTGCGAATGTTTAAGAAATTTAAACGTACGATTAATTGTTCTTATATTATTCGTGCTTCGCTTTGAGCACTGGATGAGTACAGGAACTCTCTTTTCGAATGTTTGTGAAATTTAAAATTGGTATCAAGTATTCTCTTGAACACACTTTTAGTAGTCGTGCCACGAATATTCGCGATCAAATAAAGTGTTCATATATATCACATAAACAGTTGAAACTATCTTTTACAGCAGTCTCAGATAAACTGATAGTTTGTGCAGGAAATGTAATGCTCTTTTCGAATGATTAAGAAATTTAAAGGTGCAATAAATTGTTCATATATTATTCGTGCTTCGCTTTGAGCACTGGGAGAGTACACTAACCCCCATATTCTTAGTTGTTACTCGAAATTTACTCGACTCGACTCTACCTCAAATTTGGATTCTGGTATTATTAGACAATGAAAATTCCTCCACTCGAATTCCCCTCAAGAAAACTCCTTACATGAGGGATTTATATATCTGTTAACTCAAGGTACCTCGCGACGTACCTTGAAGATTCCTCGAAACTTATTTGATGGTTTATTTGTGCTGAAATGGCCGTTGATAATAATTTCGAAAAATGTATGTATTACATTTAATATGATTAAAATTTTGAGTGTGCCTTTTGACTTTATTTTTTACTTGTAGCGAAGTAAATTTCTCAGTTTTTCAGAACTGGTTGTTGGTTTTATTTTTGTAAAGTAGGTAAATAAATACCTATGTACTCAGGTATGTAGTACTCATATTACCCATCTGTAATGTTGTTATCTATGTATATGTACTTTCTTGTTTTTTTGTTACACATTATTTTCCGTGAATGAAAGGGGTTTTTGGCGCGCGCTGGATCACGGTACCAGTTATGGAAAGACAAGTTGTATTTCCTAAAAGAGTAGCAAGCAAGTCAAAGCTCATTAATGCCACGTAGCCCAACCAACTAGAAGAGTTTTCGATGCGTTTATATTCTACACGAACATCATCAAGAGGTCTATACATTTTAGCTTATATTAAAACGCTCATGAGTAGAAAAAGTGTAAATTAATTATTATTTTAGAAAAGTTTAGAACTAAGGAATATTTATTCTTTGAGTCACAGTACCTTGAAAATTTCATTTAAAAATAGCAATCTGGAGGTAGTTTTCAAGGAACCTCGAAAATACCTAAGTCGAGTTCGAGTGGAGTAATATTTGGAGTTACATTTAACGATATAGGGGTAAATGTCTCTTTTCGAATGCTTAAGAAATTTAAAAGTGCGATTATTTTTTATTATATTATTCGTGCTTCGCTTCGGACACTGGGAGAGTACATGAAATCTATCTTGATCATCCATCAATTATATTATTCAAAATGTATATTACGCTCATATAACAACGCTTTTGTAAGTAAATTCTTGAATGCACATACAGTAGCCGTATCACGAATAATAATAGTAATAATAATCAAGTAGAAAATCTGTCGCCAAGCACCTAACGGTGTTTTCCGGCAGCTGTCCTTGAGAGCCAGTAATTCTAGGTTCGCCTGAAGAACATTTTCGACCACATCATCACTTATCATGAGGTGAGATAGTGGTCAAAGCTAACCCATCAAGCATATTTTTTTTTTATTCCGCTTTCAAACTGAAATCATCTTTCAGGTCTCATCTCAATCGCATGGTAGGTACAGTCGCCTGCAATAATAAGTATACACATTGTAATTTTCAAAATTGTGTCAAAGGCTTCTGTTTCTCTCTATTTATGCAGAAATTTCTTAATATCAAAGAATGATTTAAATATTTTTACTTGTGTTTATGTTAACTTCAATAATTAAGAAATTAGCGACATCACATTATTTTTTAAATTACGAAGTGTATACATCTTATTGCATTTACATAATAATTATTAAACTATTAAAATTAATAAAATTTGTATTAATACGAATTACTATATAGACATTGTAGTTGACTAAGCGAAATTTTAGAGCTGCATTCATGTTTTTTTTTTCTATCGAGAGAATATGGAATCGTAGTTCTGGATCAGATATAGTAATGGCCATATCGTCTAGAATATTATATATTTTATTCATAATACTAGACGTATACTTTTTCTAAAAAATCAGGTTCAAAATTTGCCCATTTTGATACTTACTTCTACTTACGACGCTGACTAATACTGAAATTCTATCAATATCGGACTGCATAGGAGTGAAAGAGAGGCAACGATAGTGAAATCGATATTAGTTTGGGTGAAAAACGAAAAAAAGCTTATCAATATAAAATAGTTACTTAAATCAAAAATGTTACTTGACATGTAATTTTTGCTTGATAAGGTTTTACTATCATATTGTTATATGTTTATAGTATTAGTAAGAGAATTATATGTTAATATTGATCACATTATCTAAGACCAAGAAAAGTAAGATATAGGTTTACTTAAAATTTTCTCAATAGAATAAAATTGCAAAGTTTACTCTAAATTAAGTAACGTAAATATATTAATTATTTACGTATGAATATGTATGAAAATATATAAAAAAAATGCAAAACTTTATCAAAAAGGACAAGAACAGTTACATTTGCGTTACTAGTTTTGTGTTATTAAGCTTTTTATCGGATTTTACCTAAACTGATCGCGTATTCACCATTGATGTCTCTTTCACTCCTACGCAGTCAGATAGTGACAAAATGTCAGCATTTGACAGCGTCTTAAGAACAATTAAAATAGGCACTATAGAAAGGCATACCGAGGCAAATGGCGACACATGAAATGTTAATCGAATTCTTCTCGTGCCCATAGAGAGAAGAACGACGTGTGACGGCACGTCGTATTAAAAAGTATTTTTATACGCCAATACAGTCGTAATCATAACCAATAGGCAATCAGTATCGTAAATTGGAAAGCTAGGTTTTCAAAATGAATAAAAATCCCACACAGTATAGTGCTCGCTTAGAGGATTTTTTAGCTGTTGGGCTTGCCTTTGGTACTCTATCTCACCTGATGGGAAGAGATGGTGTGGTCGAAGATTTTACCCAGACTAATCTAGAATTACTGGTTGTCGTGGACAGCTGCAAGAACACACTGTTAGGTGCTTGGCGACAGACTTTCTACTCGAGGTAGGCTATCAAAATGCCCTGCCACCATGATATAACGACTTCCATTCTATGTCAATAACCGGGTCCGACGGCTTAACATGCCCTCCGCAGCACGTGCACGTTCAGTAGTAATGTCACCAGCGGTCACCTATCCAAGTCATGACCATCGGTTACGGAACGACTTAGCAAACTTCGCTACGAATCCCAGAGAAAGATATTTTGAAGCAGTGATGGCTCAGTGGCATTGGCTATGGTCCATGGTTCGAATCCCGCCGCGGGCTTGAGCTTCACCGCATTGTGGAAGGGTATTTTGCGATATCCCGCCTGGGTAGAGACCACCCTCAAGTAGAAAAATCTGTCGCCAAACACCTAACGGTGTGTTCCGGCAGCTGTTTAAGATACCCAGTAATTCTAGGATAGTCTGGACATCATCATCACTCGGGAACTAAACATCAGGTGAGATTGTGGTCAAAGGCTTCACTATCAAGATACGGGGGCATCATTCTGGACCGGCATCCCACGGGGAAGTACTATTACATCATTAGTATGTTTTCACACTAATCGCTTTTACTAACTCGTACGTAAACTGTGGCGAGGCCTTGAAGCACCACTGCCACGAAAACACACATTTCAAGAATAGATATGCTACGTCACGTGTTCAATCACGCGATATGGCGTTACGTCTTGATAAAGGCTGCTTGTCCGTGTGAGATGTGGAGGTTGATTGGTATTGAACATTTTGTACTAAAAAAACTTCGTCTCTGTGGGTATGAGGATAAGGCGTCCTGGGAGCCAACTCCCATCTCTTAATTCAGTCTTGTTTTAACCTTAAGGTTGAACTGGCGGGTCCTTCTCCATACAAACGTGGAGAAGATTTTGAAGCGCTCGTAGTGAAGTTTACTTAGCTGTTCTTGACCGATCAGCAAAGTTAAGCAACGTCGCGCGCGGTCATGAGTTGGATGGGTGACCGCTAGTGACATTACTACTGAGCGCTTCGGAGGGTACGTTAAGCCGTCGGTCCCGGTTGTTGTCTAAGGATGGCAGTCGTTATAGCATGGTGGTAGGGCATTTCGCGAATGCCCGCGCCTGGCTAGTTACCACCCTCAAGTAGAAAATCTGTCGCCAAGCAAAGGCTAACATATCAAGCATAAAAAATAAAAAAAAACGTCGTGGAGTGATCACACCCTTATTTGAGATTTTAAGTCCAGTCTTAAGCATAATACCGATTGATATCGTCATTATCTAGGCTTGTATTATAGTATACATTATATATAATGTTGCCATGTTTGTTTTTAGTTTATGAAGCTATACCGCCAAATTTGATGGTATATTTTTTATCTTGGAAATTCTTGATAAAGCCATTTGCCTGATGTAAAATTTCATACAAGTCAACACAATGGCAAATTAAAAAAAAACTGCAACATCTTCACGTCTATGGTGACAAAGGTCTATAATATTTTGTTGGTTATTTAGATTAAAGTTACCTCCGTATAGTTATACCCTAATTTGGTGTAATTGGTGCTAAAAGAAAAAGCAAGTGTCGTTTAAATATTTAGAGGTCCCGGCGTTCCTTGGCTAGGATTTCTTAATCAGCTATGTTGTGTTTTTTTGTTTTTCCGTCCCAATACGATGGTTAAAGAACGATGGGAAAAATTTGACTTATGACTCATTGTCATGTTCGCTCAATTGGTTAGAGCGTACCCCGGCTAAAGAGATGGATGGACGCGGGTTCGAATCCGGCACATGATTTAAATTTTTCCTATCGTATATTTGTAATTTTGTAAAGCTATGTTGTGTTTTTCTGAAAAGTTGACTTGTGTTTATCGATTCTTAGGGTTTAGTCCAAGTCAAGTCCAAATATTTTTTCAATTTAGGCTCTTATGAAGGTTAATCACAAATTTCAATATTGAAATATTCTACATTGTGCTACTACTTTCATCAAAAAAATATATAGAGCCACTGTGCGAAGAACGGGCAAGAAACTCGGGGCCATTCTTTTAACAATGTGTTACATACTTACTGTATAATAAAGTTATTATAATATTTGATTCAATTAAGGGATGATTTATATTAGACCGTGCCGTGGCCGTGGCGTGCCGTGTACGTGGCCCGGACGGGGCATTTTGTATGAAGCAGTTTATATTAGACAGTGCCTGATCCGTGTCCTGTAAACTGCTTCATACAAAATGCCCCGTCCGGGCCACGTACACGGCACGCCACGGCCACGGCACGGTCTAATATAAATCTACCCTAAGTAGGTGACAGAAGATAGCTGGGCAGAGGCAGATAGCTGGGAATTGTCCAAGCATTTTTGTCGTTTAAGTAAACACGAAAAAAAATATTATGTTTAGTTGGGTTTTTTTATTTAAAATGTTTTTTACGTGCAACTTGAATTTACCTTCTGTGAGTTGTAATATTTTTGAGAACTGGGCGTCTGCTAATCTATAATGAGAACAGACTGGGCCTGAACAATTTTGACAGTTTTGGTAGTCTACTAACTTCATATCGTTCATATTGAGTCAATATTGATTCAATCTCGGTTTCATATGAAATCGAAACGGAATAATAAAATAATAATAAATAATAACGAAATTGTTTTCTGAATTACCTTACTCTTCTCTTTTTATTTTTTGTTGTCAATATCGTCGAACCAGTCTAGATTCATCATAGATTCATATATTCATAAGGGATCAGCAGACAACCGATTCTGTCTTGTATGAATCTTGAATGTATCTATGCTGAATATGAACATGTCATTAGCAGACTTGGCCCTGTACTATAAAACCGGAGGAGGAGAAACGAGGGCAAACAAACAGGCAGCTCACCTGGTAGTGCAATCTGGCACCAGGAAGTGATCACGGATCGCCTACGGACATTCGCAACACCAGGAGCCTTGAGGATGCGTTGCCGGCCTTCCTTAAAAAGCCTTTAAGGAAGGCCTTCAACGATTAAGATTTGATCACTCTGCATCTTTTACCGTATCTATTACGGGGAGTGTTCCGAGGAACTGTCCGATTTACTACCTGCAGCTCAATTTCGCCATCGGACGTCCCGACAAAGCATGATGTTTCATCAATTTCATGTCGATGTCTGGAAGTCCACAACCTTGCGATTTTCACGGCATATCCTTCCTCGCACTGCCACAATCTGGAACCAGCTGCCTGGTGAAGTATTTCCGAACAGATACGACTTAGGGGCCTTCAAGAAGAGAGCATATTCCCTCCTCAAAGGCCGGCAACGCATCCTCGATACCTCTGGTGTTGCGGATGTTCGTGGGCGACGGTGATCAATTACCACCAGGTGAGCCGCCTGCTCGTTTGCCCTCCTATCCCATAAAAAAGATAGGTTCTTCATTTACATGATATATAAAACTTATGTCTCACTTATCATAAAATATATATATATATAGTATAATGTTCTTAGGTCAGGCTATGATTAGATAAAACAGTTATATTGGGTTTTTCTGTAAAATAATATTTGTGTGGAGTCCGGAGCATGGTTCCGGGTCAGTAATTCGAAGCGCTCGTAGCGAAGTTTACTTAGCTGTTCTTAACCGATCAGCAAAATTAAGCAACGTCCGCCGCGGTCATGAGTTGGACGTCCTTCGGAAGGCACGTTAAGCCATCGGTCCCGGTTGTTGTCTTAGGATGGCAGTCGTTATAGCATGGTGGTAGGGCATTTTGCGAATGCCCGCCTGGCTAGCTACCACCCTCAAGTTGAAAATCTGTCGCCAAGCACCTAACAGTGTGTCCCGGCAGCTGTCTTTGAGAGCCAGTAAAATTACAGACACATGAGACCTAACAACTGTACGTCTCTGTGTGACGGGCACACTGCAATTTTTCGTTGACGAAATGTATTTGTTATAGGCAGATGTTAGGCCACTTAACATCAGGTGGGCCTCGGGCATGTTAATCCACAATAACATAAAAAAAAATATAAAAAAAAAGTTAAGTGAATTAACCTCGGCCTATAACAGATGCATTTTATCATGTGACGAATTGCACTGCGCCCGTCACCTTGACACATGTTGTTCAGTCTCAAGTACCTGTAATTTTACTGGCTCTCTATGATTGCTGCCGGAACACTCTGTTAGGTGCTTGGCGACAGATTTTCTACTTGAGGGTAGTAGCTAGCCAGGCGAGCATTCGCAAAATGCCCTACCACCTTGTGAGTGTTTTTTGCCGATTAATTTATAATATTTAATTGTGTGAAACTTACGCGAATTTAATTTTATTTTCATACTGTTCAGGAGTGGATTTTGTTTTTTAATAATTAAGTATTTATATAATAGGTACATCCAAATTAACCAAAGCCCGGTAGAACAACAAATCAGCGGCTATATTAAACCCTGGCAACACACCAAATATTTAACCATGGTTAATTTAGACATGTTTATTGTTGTTTTGTTGTTGTTTGCTTGTATCGGCGGAAAGTGGAATATTACAGATGTTTTTTTTAACGCAAGTTATTAATAATTAATTCGTTGACTCCTGAGATCTAAGGTGGGCCTCGTGCTTGAGGGGGGGGGGGGTTAGGGTTCCGTACCCAAAGGGTAAAAACGGGACCCTATTACTGAGACTTCGCTGTCCGTCCGTCCGTCCGTTTGTCACCAAACTTTATCTCAAGAACGGTGATAGCTAGACAGTTGAAATTTTCACAGATGTGTTTCTATTGCCGCTATAACAACAAATACTAAAAATAAAATTAATATTTAAGGGGTGCTCCCATACAACAAACTTGTTTATTTTTTACCGTTTCTTGCTCGATACTAATAACGGTGACAGGTAGACGCTTTAACTATTCACAGAATATTTAGTTTTATGTTTTCTTTAAATATAATTAAATTTAATGAAATAAATAATTAAGGGGGCTCCCATACAATAAAAGAGGTTTTCGCCGTACCTACCCATCTCAATCGGACACTGCGAAAAAAGTCTCATGTTCCTGGAATTTCGCTGGCTCTCAAGGACTGCTGCCGGAACACACCGTTAGGTGCTTGGCGACAGATTTTCTACTTGGTAGTGATAGCTAGGCAGGCGAACAGTTTCAAAATTGTCTTTCCACCATGCGGTGAAGCTCACGCCGGCGGTAGGAATCGAACCAGGGCCCCGCGGCTCGGCAGTCCATAGCTATTACCGCTCGGCCATCCATAGCTATTACCGCTCGGCCATCATTGCTTCAAATCCTACCTAACGGTGTGTTCCGGCAGTAGTCCTTGAGAGCCAGTGAAATTACTGGCACAATGAGACTTAACAACTATGTATCAATTTGACGGGCGCAGTGCAATTCGTGACTTGTGATGAATTGCAACTGTTATAGGCAGAGGTTAGTCCACTTAACATCAGGTGGGCCTCGAGCTTGTTCCGTCACAATAACATAAAAATAAACATAGTATAAAACAAAGTCGCTTCCCGCTGTCTGTCCGTATGTATGCTTAGATCTTTGAAACTACGCAACGGATTTTGATGCAGTTTCTTTTAATTAATAGAGTAATTAACTAGAACAGCTTCCCTCCTCTCCTTTTTTTCATCGGACAACAAGACGCACAGGAACACGGCATCCATACATGGTCGATATCCCGAAAATACGCACAAAGCGTTTTAAATCTAGCTTTATAATGCGTACGGCCGAATTATGGAACACCCTACCAGCGTCTCTATTTCCCGATATATATAATCTGGCAGTCTTCAAGTACAGAGTAAACAGGTATTTGCTAGGCAAGCATGCTCCACCGTCGACCGCGTCGTCACTTTCCATCAGGTGAGACTGCGGTCAAATGCTTGCTTATCCTAATTTAAAAAAAAGCTGTATATCTGCCGCCAATCGCCTGTTATACGGGTAACAACATTCGATCGGCCTGTCTCTCCACTCTCGACAAAGGTCAACACACCTCGTTCAAAAGTCCGACAATTGTGCAACAAACTGATCGGCTAATAAACCAAAATGAATATCGCGTTATGAAATCATCAAGTTGCGAAAACTGTTTTGATGCCTCGCAATTAATGCTGTACTGGGCCCCAATTCTCTTAGCTATTGACCAAACGCCACACTACTGCGATGCTTCTGCGATCGAACTGCTGTTAATGTCAAATTCGGTAGTCTGCTAATTGTAGCTCCTAATCGCAGTTGTATAGCAATCGCGTCGCTATCGTATGGCTGTGCTATGGCTTGCAAATGTTGCCAGTGAAATAACAATGAAAATTTCTATCAATCAAACATCAATACAGTGGTTTTCTAGCAAACAATACATTAAATAAATATATTTAAATCATTGAGCTATTTTTCTATCTAAAATCCTCAAAAATATTTTATGCTACTGTAGCAAAGCAATCGCAACAAAATAGCTTACAGCATACCAAATATGTCAAAAACGATTGATAGCAAACCACTGACTTGCGATCAAACCTAAATATCGGGCAGACTACGGATACTATCAAAAACTACAATTTTCATGCAATTAAGTTGCGTTAACGCCGTTCAATAGCTAAGAGAATCGAGCCCCTGGTCGATTTCGATGAATTATTGATAAGATAATTTTAGGCTGTGGTCCACGTCTTAGATGTTAGTGGTAATGTAAGCTTATCTTTCTTGGCATTTCATTATTTTTTTATTCCATTTAAAGATCTAACGATAGTAATTGTTACCATACTGAATTGACCTATCTATCAGCTTAGCACACAAAAGAAATCAAGCATCTACCGCAATAATTCACGTCACTATAAATAAAAATCTCATCGTACTCGGCGATAGGTAAAATTAAAAAAATGGTCATAACTCCGAAAATACGAAAAATCGCGGAACATATGTGGGGGTGATTCAGATAGCCCTCTAGGTCCTGTACCTCTCAGCTTCAGTATATCACTACTTCTTGGGACAACCTGTATATATTTATGGTATCGTTTTTTTTAAAGTCCTTCATTATGATACCCGATAGGTTTAGAAGTAATTTTTGTATAAAAAAACTCACAATTTGGCGTCTAAAATAAAAAAAAACAAACTGGCGAGTTTGTTTCGCACACATATTTATATAATCACGTTTAGTGGAGGGGCGTGCATTTTTACACTGAAATATCTTTACATTATTTTATTTTTTTATGTGATTGTTAAAAAATAAAGATTTAAAAAAAGGTTTCTTGAATGGGAACCCTCATTTTACACAGACTGCCCAAATCTGTGTACTGTATTTTTTATTCTGTGGTACCTACTGTGTAACTCTGTACTAGTAAAGTACGCAGTACCCTGGTTCGATCCCCACCGCCGGCTCGAGCTTCACCGCATGGTGGAAGGTCATTTTGCGATTGCCCGCCGGGCTAGCTACCACCCTCAAGTTATAACTTATAATTTTGCAGTCGGGTTTTTTGCTTTTTTAATTAATTTTTTACTTGTTATCTTATTATATTAACACGTCATATAGTGTGAAAATTTCAACCAGCTACCTAACACCGTTGTAAATATACAGCCCCTTGATGGACACCCGAGGCTTGGTACAAGGGTCCGTTTTGTTGCGGAACCCTAAAAACAAAGGAAAACTATACAGAAAGACAGAGACAGCGATATATGACAAGCACCTGCATCGTGGCCATGTGTCATCATTTCTTTATCTATATATTAGATTATCCTTTTTAACCGACTACAAAAAAAAATAAGGAGGTTCTTTATTGGAATATATTTTTTTTGTGTGTGTTTACTTTATAACTCTTTACAGGGTGTACCAATTTTGATGTACTTTTTTATATTCGAAAGCTGGTGCTTGTCATGTGGTCCCATTTAAATGTAAGTGAGATCTGACGAGTAGTATTTGAGTTATCCCTAATCATGTGTATTTTATGTTTGAAGTCGTTTTTTTATTAACATTTTCAATTATTGGCTTAGCAAACCATTGAAAGCATATTATCTCTTTTTTACTTTCAACGGTTATTGTTACATATCGAGTATCGAGTGCATTCTAAATTTAATTTTGAGTTATCCCTAATAGTTCGTATAAAATATTTGAAGCTGGTGTTCTTTTGTTAAAATTTTCAATAAATCGTTTAGCAACTCATGGAAAGTTACTATCTCTTTCTCACTTTCAACGGTTATTGTTACACATCGAGTGCATTCTAAATTTAAATTTGAGTTATCCCTATAATGCGTTTTTTTTTTATTCCGTACTGGGTAGCACTTAACCACTATCTCACCTGATGTAAGTGATAATGGAGCGCGCTTACCCAAATATTTGAAGTCGGTATTTTTTTGTTAAAATTTTCAATTTATCGTTTAGTAACTCATAGAAAGCATACTATCTCTTTCTATTTTTTTACGGTTATTGTGTTACACATCGAGTACCATCTAAATTTAAATTTGAGTTATCCCTATAATGCTTATTTTACATTTAAAGTCGGTATTTATTTGTTAAAATTTTCAATTAATAATCGCTTCGTAACTAATGGAAAGAATACTATCTCTTTCTCACTTGCAACGGTTATTGTGTTACACATCGAGTGCATTCTAAATTTAAAACATTGGTTGCCATGCGAATGTTGCCTTTTTTACCAAAGGTGTGGCGAAGTTGCCAGTTCAGTTTGACATTTTCCCTATAAGGTTACCAAACAGGTTTCTTTATTCGATCCGGTATTACAAGTATTAACAGGATTTGATCGAAATGAGTATATACGATCTAATGTTGAATAATTATTCAATTTTTATGTAATTAAATGTGTTAGTTGTCGTCTGTCTGATTTGAATGTGAATGAGGTTACGGAATGTGGGTCTTCTTTGATCTAATTTTTAACCAAAAAGGTTCGATTCAACTTTTTTTGTATGTTTGTAGGGATATTACTCGGCCGATTATCAATTGATTCGGATGATTTTTTGTTTTTGTGTGGAGTGTACTTGTATGTTGGTCCCATTCAAATTTCATGAAAATCGTTCGAGTACTTTATGAGTTACAGTCAATTTTATTTGCCTACTGTACTGTATCAGCCGGATCCCCCATTATGGGGGTGGGGGAGTGGGGGGGGGGGTTGCCTTACTCCTCGCGCTGGACAGGCGCCTTGGGGTTCTCAGTGTGAGATATCAGTTACTCAAAAAGCGCTGCTGCCCACCTTCTGGTGTGTTATCTTTAGTCGCCTCTTACGACACCCAGGGGAACAAATGGGGAGGTGACATTCTAACCCCCCACGGGGGACTTATATTAAGGGAAAATATTTAGAAGACGCCTGATCCGTCATTCAGAAACTTGCAAACGATATTTCAACAATAGACTATGGTTAGATTTGCAGACACTTTTCGAACGAAACAAATTGAGGATCATACTTTCACTGCAGACTTGTAACAGTCGATCGTAATAGATTTACCACTTCCCGAACGTAACATAAAATGATCATCTTTTATTAAAAAGTTAAAATTGAATGAAGCAAAATGTAAAAAAAGCAACGGAACCAATTTACAACACAGACAAGTATGATATAACTTGTTGAAATCGGTACCGTGCTGATTTAAAATACTTAACTCGCATGGTCCGAATTCCAAAAGTAAATCGAACCTTTCAGTTAATCTTAGGGTCCGAATTGAGCGTCGAGCAATTTTTTTAATCTTTACAACCAGTTGCTTTCGACGACAGAAAAAAAGTCCAACCTTATCCTTGCAATACAGTACAGCCTAAAGTCCGAAACGGACGTAATTTTTACCACCTTGTCACATAATATCGTAGAAAAAAGGTACTGGCCGATATAACGAACCCGTTATGGACTCCATAACATTAACTCTGCATATATCCATCTATGAATACGAAATAACTTTTGATTTTTTTCCTATTGCCATTGACGCGGAAGTCATTTGACGCCAGTGAAAGTGGTTTACGGTTGTAACTTATTTTATTATGTAAAGGTCTGATGTGAGATACCTTTGATAGCAGTTTTGTAAGCTTTTTTTAGGGTTACCAGTTAAGGTTGAACTGGCCGGTCAGTTCTCCATACAAACGTCGTAGAGTAATCACTCCCTAATTTGAGGATTTAGGTCCAAAACAAAATTATCTAGGCTTGTATCGTCATTTTTTTTTAATAAGTTAATTAACTTGAGAATTATGTGCCTCGAAATATTTTCATATAAAGTTTTCGGGGTTCATAACTTTCAATTTATTTATCTTTTTAAAATTTCGTTACGATACAATGACGATATTTAGATAATGACAAGTTCAATCGATATAATGCTTAATTCTGGACCTAAAATCTCAAATAAGGGGGTGATCACCCTACGGCGTTTGTATGGAGAAGTGACCGGCCAGTTCAACCTTAAGGGCTTGGGCTTGTCAAACTTGCAGTAAAGTATGTATAGTCGGATTTTGAATCAGAAGGAGTAAAGTGATATTACGAGTGTTGCTACTTTTTGACGATACAAAAATAGTGCTGTGGTAAAATGATTTAGTTCTCTTCGTCACTTCAGTGAGCTGTAAATTTTACATAATTCACAATTTAACATAAATAATAAAATTTGCAATTTTTTTGAATGAATTTATACTTGTTAAACAATTAAATGCTTTAACTTTTTGATAAATTAGTTACAAAGTTCAAACAATTATTTCATTAAATGTCCAACACACTCATAGTTCCGCTCATAAAAACTGAACTAGAAACATCACTATGATTTGAAGTAGGCAACTTTATTTTGAAATGTGACATTTCGATCTGACAGTTTACTCCGTCTGATTAAAAACTCGACTATAGCTTAAATCGTTCACATTAGATTGATATTCAAGCAAGGAAAGGGCATAACGTAACCATACCAAGGTCGTCTAAGGTCGTTTGTGCAATATTATGGTTGTGAGGTTTCCATATTCTGCGTAACTGCTTTATATGGACGTTCCATATGTAACACTGTATATTTGGTACAACTGCTTATTCGTCGGTATACTGCAATCTTCGAAATAGGGTCTTACTAATAATAGTTTCTGTTTTACACCAAAAATATAAAATCAGATACCAAGCTCCTTAAAGGACCGAAATAATAATTTCTTTAAAATTAAGCTTAAGAAAATGTTATTGGAGAAATGTTATTATAGCGTAAGCGAATTATTGACTGACAAAAATTTGAATTAAATTTATATTCTTCTTCTTGGTCGTGTACTTCATTCCTGAAGGTCGTGTCCCTGAAAGGCCTTCATGGCTCTATGCACAATATTTCTCCATTTGGTTCGGTTTTCGGCTTCTCTTAAGGCGGTCGTAACCGAGAGTCCAGTGAGAGCGGTTACTTGGTCCGACCAACGGCTAGGTGATCGGCCGCGAGGTCTTTTTCCCTCTACTTTGCTTAATTTATATTATTGACAATAATTTGTTTTTACATTATATCCACTTTTTTGTATGTATTTAGAATTGAATTTTATAATTGACATTATATTGAAACTTGTGGGAATTGTTCAAGTGCCTAGAATTATATTTCTCTCCGTTGCTATTGTTAATTTGCTTAATTGATTGCCGCCTCTTCAAATTTGTACGTCTATGTTGGCAAAACATGCTGATCACTATATTTAATTATGATACCAATATGCATGCGTTTGTTATGTACATACCATATGCAAATAAATGGTTTTCTTATTTTTTTTTTTTTTTTTTTTTTATATTATTGTGGCGGTACAAGCCCGAGGCCCACCTGATGTTAAGTGGACTAACCTCTGCCTATAACAGACGCATTTCGTCAGCGACGAATTGTACTGTGCCCGTCACACTGAGACGTCCAGTTGTTAGGTCTCATTAGCCTGTAATTTTTCTGGCTCTCAAGGACTGCTGCCGGAACACACTGTTAGGTGCTTGGCGACAGATTTTCTACTTGAGGGTGGTCGCTAGCCAGGCGGGCATTCACAAAATGCCCTTCCACCATGCTGTGAAGCTCAAGCTCTGGGCGGGATTCGAACCATGGACCTGCTGCACGGCAGTCCATAGCCAATGCCACTGAGCCATCACTGCTTCAAAATCTTATCTCAAATACTACTCGTCAGATCTCATTCAAATTTTAATGGGACCACATGACAAGAATCATCTTTCGAATATAATAAAAAACATAAGACCGGTACAAGCAGTGATGGCTCAGTGGCATTGGCTATGGACTGCCGCGCAGCAGGTCCATGGTTCGAATCCCGCTGCGGGCTTGAGCTTTACCGCATGGTGGAAGGGCATTTTGCGAATGCGAAAATCTGTCGCCAAGCACCTAACGGTGTGTTCCGGCAGCAGTCCTTGAGAGCCAGTGAAATTACAGGCACATGAGACTTAATAACTATGTCTCAAGGTGACGGGCGCAGTGCAATTCGTGACTTGTGACGAAATGCATCTGTTATAGGTTAGTCCGCTTAATACCAGGTCGGCCTCGATGTTGTTACATCACAAAAATATATTAAAAAAAAAAAACCCGCTAAAGAATTATGAGCTAACACAAAAAAATTACATCCTCCTCCTTATTTGACGTCGGTTAAATTCGTCGGCATTTTTCCTAAAACTTGAAACAAGCTGTCTCCAAGTATATCTCTATCCAAACTGCACCCGAATTCTTAGCAAATACTTAGCGCTGGTGTAAGTAACAATAAACTATGTCAGTTTGAAACACTTTGAACTTTCCGTTAATGCCTGCTGAGCGAATAAGCTGAGCATAGTTCCCACAGGGAAAACCTCAAAGCGAAACTTCCTTTCGGTTATCTGACACTTCGATGAGATATATACCCACTTAACCAGGGTGTATTATATTTTTAGAAGCGCTCGTAGTGAAGTTTGCTTAGCCGTTCTTAATCGATCAGCTAAGTTAAGCAACGTCCGCCGTGGTCAGGAGTTGGATTGGTGACAGCTAGAGACATTACTGAGCGCTTCCGTGCTCCGGAGGGCACGTTAAGCCGTCGGTTGTTGTCTTTGGATGGCAGTCGTTCTAGTGGTAGGGCATTTTGCAATTGCCTGCCTGGCTAGCTACCTCCCTCAAGTAGAAAATCTGTCGCCAAGCACCAAGCGTGGGGATTATGGCAAAACCCCCCTTGGCTGTGATCAGCAGGTGACCATCCGGCTCATGCAGTACATATCCAATACACTTATGCGTTTACATTTGTATGTATGTGAATTTTATTCTATGCAATACTCGTTATTTCAAAAGCTTCTTCGACCACATCATCACTTACCATCAGGTGAGATAGTGGTCAAAGGCTAATCTATCGAGCATAAAAAAAAAATAAAAAAAAAAAAAAACTCTTTCGTTAAATATTAGCAGAGGTTTGTCTTATATCGAGTTAGCGATGCAGAACACGATCAGGTGCCTACCGCCGTATCTGAGTGCAACGGCCCAAAGGTCGTACAGTTCCCGACTCCGTGACCGTCTTCACTTGTCCTTAAACTTAACAAGGACATTGATAAAAGCTTTGGTTTTCCCATTCGGTTGAGCACGTAGCGTAGCTTGCATAGTCGTTCTTAAGACGAAGTTGTCTTTGAAAATTGTCAGACTGGTCAGAGCATACCCCGACTATAGAGGTGGATGGAGTTGCTTCGAATCCCGCACATGACTAATTTTTCCTGTCATAATAGTATTAGCATACCAAAAAATAAAATATAGTTACTTAAGGTTGAGTTGGCTGGTCAGTTCTCCATCCGCTGTAGGGTGATCACTCCCTTATTTGTGATTTTAGGTCCAGATATAAGAATAATATCGATTGAACTCGTCATTATCTAGGTTTGTATCGTAACGAAATTTTAAAACGATAATTAAGTTGAAAGTTATGGACCTTGAAAACTTTATATGAAAATGTTTCGAGGCTCATAACTCTCAACTTAATTATCTTATTAAAATTTCGTTACGATACAAACCTAGATAATGACGAGTTCAATCGATATCATGCTTTATTTTGGACCTTTATCCTCAAATAAGGGAGTGATCACCCTACGGCGTTTGTATGGAGAACTGACCGGCCAGTTCACCCTTAATGTAACTCAGTCAAATAAAGCCCCGCGCAATGGCCTTTGGCCAAAGGTACCCATTGTACTCGCCGCATTGCCTCTTTGTATGACAAGAGATATGTGTTGGCTTAAGAAAAAGCCAGTCATAAATTTGTAATGTAATCCGCCAAGCATGCGTTATTGCAAAAATAAAAATGATTCCCCTTTTGTTTTACACTTTTTTTTATTATTTGTTAGGCAATCCGACATAACATATATTCTATAAAAAAATCTACCTACTAACTATTAGAGTTCCTAAGATACAGCCCTTTAAAGGTCAGAGAGACCGTTCGAACGGGACCCTAAACCTACTAAGGTATATACAGGATTATTGGTAAAATGCTAACAACCTCTTAGGGTTGACTTCTGCTAGTCCTAACAAACATTTTGAGATTAATGTTTATTTCTTCTTTTTTTATGTATTTTTGACGGCATACTTAATAAGGAGGACCACATGTTAAAAGTGTTATTTTTATTTCTGATAGTTAAGCCTTTGACCACAATCGCACCTGATGGTAAGTGACGATGTGGTCGAAGATGTTAACAGGTTTCACCTAGCAGGAACACACCGTTAGGTGCTTGGTGACAGATTTTCCACTTCACGGTGGTCGCTAGCCAGGCGGGCATTCGCAAAATGCCCTTCCACCATGCGATGAAGCTCAAGCCCGCGGCGGCATTCGAACCATGAACCTGCCGCGCGGCAGTCCATAGCCAATACCACTGAACCCCCACTGCTTCAAAAAACTTCTGCCTGTAATGTATTATTTCATATTTTTTATTACTCTACTCGATGTAAATATTCAAAACTCTCAGTATATTAATAAATAGGTACCCGGCTGGGACTCGCGTTATATTTACCGGATAGTTTCCGACCAGTTTCGGGCTATGGGTATATTCCATTTGTCGCTAAGAACGTTATTTTCGATAATTTTGATCACATTCTGCGTCTATGGTTGTGATCACTGTGATCGTTTGTAACTGTTCTCCACTGTTCCATTTAGGATAAGAACGCTAAGAATGCCACTAAAATTTGCCACTTCTGTCACTTTTGACATTAGATGTAGCGTTTATGGCGAAAATAACGCCTCTAGGCGTTATTTTGTGAAACAACTTTTTGGGAGTGTGATCGTTTTTAGCGAATCTCACTTCAAATGGTACGCACCCTTAGTTGTAGCCCTTCGTCTGGGATTCACGGTTGCGCGAAGCGGCGAGCGCGGGCCTCAGCACGTAACTGAGGCTGTAAGCCGGGTACCTATTTATTTATTATGGACAAAACTCGCGATAGTTTTCTAAGTGAACTCTATTCAGTGTTTATACAGGGATAAAATATATAATTAGTATGTTTTTATAAGTACACAGGTATATAAATATGTACTGGATATTCTCGCCACGCTGCACTATATAATTTTGTAGTAAAACGCGTGTTAAAACGACGATAATGGCCATTGTGGTGCCGGTTCGGTGCAAATATTTCCACGTTGTTATACAAACAGTGTGTGACAATGTGCCATTCATACGAGTAAACATCGCCTTGGGTGAGTTGCGTGTGTGTTGTGACTTGACAAGCTCGAGGCCCACCTGATGTTAAGCGGACTAACCTCTGCCTATAACAGATGCATTTTGTCACAATTCAAGAATCGCACGGCGCCTTTCACCTTGAGAATTCTTAAGTCTCATGTGAATGTAATTTCACTGGCTCTCAAAGACTGCTGCCGGAACACACCGTTAGGTGCCTGTCGACAGATTTTCTACATGAAGGTGGTCGCTATGCCACTGAGTCGCTGCTTCAAAACATGTAACAGTAATGTGGGTATGAGATGATTTTGTTTTTTTTTAATGGTAAGCCTTTGACCACAGTCTCACCTGATGTTAAGTGTTGATGTCGTCGAAGGTGTTAACAGGGTTAACCTAGTATAACTGGCTCTCTAGGACAGATGTCGGAACTCATCGTTAAGTACTTGGCGACAGATTTTCTACCTGAGGGTGGTCTCTAGCCAAGCGGGCATTAGCAAAAACGCCCTTTCACCATGCGGTGAAGCTCAAGCCCGCGGCTTGATTCGAACCATGGAGCTGCTGCGCCGTAATCCATACCTTAAGAGTAGAGTGCAAAATAAAAAGGTAAAATATTTTGATTGGTATACGTGTGTCTACAAATAATAATAATTCAAACACCTACACATCATATAAATAAAAACATTTACATTTCAATTAATATTAAAAATAATATAGACAACAACTTACCGTCTACAACGTCATGAACTAGTCAAATCTGTATAACGCTCGCACGATAAGCCAGCGCTTCAGACGGGACTTGAAGCAGTCCGTGTTGGGCGCTGCGACGATATCGTTGGGGAGGTTATTATAGATGGCGGGACCCAGTATATGGGTAATTTGTCTGCCAAGGGGAGAGGGTACCCAAGACCCTGATCCTTTTTTCCCGAAGCAGACAATGCAGCGAAAAGTCACAGTTACACACTGTACACCGTTACACAGTGGACTGTAACCAGTTTTCATATAAAAGGCCCGTATTCAAACATCCCTTTTCGATATAAAAGAGCAGTATATATAAGTATATACATAAGTGACAGTTACACACTGTACGCTGTTACACAGCGGACTGTAACCAGTTTTCATATAAAAAGGCCCGTATCCAAACATCCCTTTTCGATATAAAAGAGCAGTATGTATACCTAGGTATATACATAACAGCTGACATATAAACTTAATGTTGTAGAGGTGAAGTGGCAGCCTTGACCTTTGAGGAGCGTGCGAGCGTCTATGTCTGGCGTAGATTCCGCGATTTCGTGTTGGACGCTCGATGGTTATTGCGATTCAGAGACATAGAGGGGCGTGTGTTAAAAAAGAACCAGTAGAATTAAATTAGGATGAAAGCAATTTATTTACCAAAAAAATAACTTACTACACTGAAAAGTGTCGAATAATTTGTTAAAGTTGTCATCATGCTGATTCATATCTCAATGATTGTAGAAGAGCGCGAACACTTAACACAAGTATTACTTGAAAGGTGAGTGCAAGTTAAACGGTTTTGTTGTATGATTCCTTTTATCTAACGTTTTAGTTGATGACTGATATCAGGCATAAAAATAAATTACCACATGGTCGCGGGTTCGAATCCCACACATTTCCTATCGTATATTTGTGATTTTGTAATGTAATCCGCATAGCAGGCGTTATTGCAAACCTAACAATATTAAAAAGTTTTTCCGTATTGTCAACCATCTTAATTATCTAAGAAATATTAAAACAAAATTTAATTAATAATTATAACCAAGTGCCCAAATTTAAACAGATAATTTAAATTCTATAGATCTATTAAAAACATATCGAACTTGGATAGCAACACCGTCCCATTTGTCAGCTATCAAAAAGCAAGAGCATGGTCGCGTTACTATCATGACTAAGAATATCTACTCGTGAAAGAAATTAAATGCATTCCGTATTTATTTAGTTATCTTATAGTATCTAGAAGTAATCACAAGAACCTAAAACCTAAGAAATAATCTGCTCAAATTGAATCGCATTATTGAAATTCCTTCAGATATTCTTAGATGTCTTCAAAAATATCTAACTTGGCGAGCTAACAATACCGTTCAATTGGTCAACTAGAAAAAAGCTAGAGCGTAGGTCGCGTTTCAATCGTAAGCGGGAACATCTTTAAAATGGAATCCTATAAACTAAGAAATATTCTGTCTAAATTTAAGACCATAACTAGAATTCCAATACAAATCTTCAAGAATAACTTGGCTAGGAACGCCGGTCTAATGATCAGTAGAGCTAGCAAGACTAGCTTCGCAAGTCGCGTTGCTCCCGTGGACCGGAACGGGACAGCAGACGGTACGTGAGGTATTCCATATTGTCTACTATTCTTCTGGCGTAGCGCCAGAACGATTTGCATTTTCCGTCGGTCGCTGCAATTCTTTTAAATTCCGGAGTAAAACTGACTGAAAATATGCACGTGTATATATAACCCATCTTCTATATATATAACAATCAAAGTCCTGACTCACTGACTGACACGCAGCCTAAACCGCTGGTCGCAGATACTTGAAATTTGGAGTGTATTCGTCTGTATACGTATGGGTGTACTAAGAAAGGATTTTTTCTAATTCAACTCCTAAGGGGGTAAAAATGGGTAAAAAAATATTTAAAATTTAAACTGATTATTGCTTAAGTGTATGGTACAAATGAAATAAATGAGTCTTACCAAAATCTTAAAATTAATGATTGTAATATAAGCCTTTTTTAGTAATTTGGTACATAACAACTAACTTTAAGTGCTAAAAAGTATGGTAACAGTCCAAACATGCAAACAACATTCATTAATTTACTTATATTTTTCCAGTATGAAAAATCTTTTTAAAATGTTTTTGACTACTTTTCACACAGATTTCTGTTTATTTCTTTTTGCTATTATTTTTCTGGGTAAGGTATTTCATAGAATAGGTAAAAAGCATGTCTGAACCCTTCTCCCATAATTAGGGTGAAAACGTATGTATGAAAGTTCTCTGTTAGTTCTAAAAATTAGCATTCGGATAGATAATTCAAATTAAAATTACATATTCAACAGTTTTTTGACACTGATGACTTAGAAGGGTAAAATTGGAGATGAAACTATGGAATTGTCATTGTTTTTTAAGTGGTATCGGGATAGTATTTTTAAAACAAAAACATGCCACACTAATATTTTAGCTAGGGTTGATTAGAAGGAGTGCAATGGGGAAGAAAGTTCGGCACCTAAACCTAAACTGCTAGGGCTCAGCTTGTATTTATATATTTTTCCAGTAGGAGTACAGGGCGCTTTGCGCGGCATGCCGGTCTTTATGATGTCATCCGTCGTTCTTTTGTAAGTGCTGGCATTCCAATGGTCCTTGAACCCAATGGACTGATGCGGAATTACGGCCAAAGTCCCGATGGAATGAATCTCGTTCCCTGGTTATGCGACGCAACATATCATGTACATATTATGTTGCATCGCATAACCAGGGAACGAGATTCATTCCATCGGGACTTTGGCCGGAATTCCGCATCATGTCGACTCTTTAGTACCGCCTCATCTTCCGAAGACTAATGTTCGGGTTGGTGGCGCATCCAAGGCTGAAAACCTTTAACGGCGCAAATTTATCAACTTAGACATAGGATGAAAGATATGCTTATGCCGTTTAAGGGAAGTTTGGGTCCGTAGGGACCCAGTGCCCATAAACTATTTTGGGACTTGTCTAAACTTTTGTTGACGTTGAACGTTATGCTGACTTTAATCTTGGCCTAAACATTTGAATTAATATAAAGCGATGTAAAGCGGACAGTATTTTTCTGCCACTTTTCCATCCGCCAGAACTCCATTAAACTTTTAATTAAAAAATTTTACTCGTGAGTATTATAGTCATTTTTTTTTATCTATCTATATAAACGATCTTATTCCTACCCTCATTGCAGTTATACAAAGTTGGTACAAAGTGGTCTTCGCTAACATATAAAGAGTGTACAATATAATGTTGGCTAACATCTTTATGAATACCCTAGTTCAAATGCTGATATACCAACCAGCCTTTATCCACAATCTTACTTCAGGCAGGTGGTGATCAAGCTTTACCTCAAATTGAAAATGGCTTTCAAGGACAGCTGAGAACGCACATTTAGTTGCTTCGCACAGATTTTCAACGTGAGGATGGTATAGCTAGGTAGGCGAGCGCAAAGTGGCCTGCTAATGCCACTGCAATCCTGAGACAACAATCGGGACCAACTGTCCTACGAAGGGCTTATGTAGAATGGACTTGGATGTTGTTTGCTACGACAATACATCTCTACCAGGGTATGGCCGAGGGAAGGCCCTCTATAACCCTTTATATCCGAGAGGGGCGTAGAAGACGTGAAGCGCCTTCAACCTTCGTCTCTAGACGTAGCTAGAGTCGCTTATTAATTGGAGTGGCTTTGCGAAGCGATCCTTCTGATCCTTATTATTCTGTGCGTATAATATAAGTTTAACAATTTGGCCGTTATTGAGAGAGTAATAATGTTTTTTTTTTCTTTATATGCATTGTACATTCGTTTGCATTTCTGTCTGATACTTTACTCAAATTTCAAGTGAGGTTGTAATAAGCAGTATTTTTTTGCTGCATCATTAATAATATATAAGGTTATTACATTTAGAACAGTTATAAATGACATGTGTATTTTTGCTTATGTTTGCAATAGTGACTTAACATTTATGTTTTCTCGGTCCATATCTGTATAACAAAACCAGCTAAGTTCTTAAAAGTTTAGTCAAGTCGAATAACAGAGAAGCAAAAAATATTTTAACAAGTTGGTTAAAAATACTTGAACATTGAAGGGTATGCAGAATCTACGATACAAGTGTATTCTTAGTGTAGATTCTGCACGTCAATATTGTAACAGAATAATAAACTCAAGCCACTATAGCTTAGTATTATATCATATACAATGTTATCTTGCCCATATAAGTACTAATGTAATGAACATATAGATAGTATAGATCTTAAGTATAGAAGTTAAGCATTGTACTTTAGCTGAGCAATAAACATTATTACTTACGGGGCTGACAAGTGCTAAGTAGCTTCACTTGAACAGGTTTTTTGCAAGATTTATTTAGTTTGCAGCCGTAAGAAAATTATTTTTGTCCCGACGTTTCAAACACTTTGCAGTTATCGTGGTCACGGGGTGACTCCTAGGAGCATATTTCTTTAATACAGACCACGCCAACATGATAAAATTCAAATTATGCGTATGTATCTTTAGTATATAAACATATGTCAATTAACATTGTAAAGGTATCTAACGAATATTACATAACGGTTATGTATGCAGTATATCTTTTCTTGGATCGGTTTGTCGTAAGTCAGGATGATTGTTGATACAAATAACCAAATACAGATCTATAATTACTTCTAGTGTTGTTGCGATAGTGATAGTCTTTCGATAGTATCGTGACACTATCGTGGCCCCCCAAATAAGTCGTACTATCGATAGTCCTATCGAAACTATCGACCTTTGACGATACTGTCGATAGTATCGATTGATATAAATAAGTTATACTATTGCTAAAGATCAATAGTAATAATACTATTGATAGTATCAGCACAAACACTATCGATGGTATCGATATTATTCCCCTACTGATAGCTGAACATTTTACAATAGTCTTGTTATATAATAACATTTGTGTTTCGTTGTCATCCATAGCGTCGATCCTTCGTAAGTTCTATCACAAACATCAAACATGCCGTATATGTATTTGTGTCCCTGAGTTACGAACTTCGTTGTATTTCCAAATGATAATATCGAAAATACGTCGATAGTTAATAATACAAAACTATCGATACTATCGAAACACTTCGATAGATCGTAGATAGTGTCGATAGTGTCAACTATTTTGACGCGATAGTATCGATAAGATCGATAGTATCGCCTTATTTTCACTATCAATACCATCGATAGTATTCAGCTTTTTTAGGACTATTCGTGCTATCGACTGTTTTTCAAGGTCAACTATCGATAGTAAAACTATCGCTATTGCAACAACACTAATTACTTCTATTGTTTGGCACACATCTCGTAGACGAGTCTATCGATTCTTCTTATAACTCTTGTATTTTTGTTTTTACATAATAGGTCATTCATATCCGTATTATATGTAGATATACATAGTCCAAGCACGAGTTGGACTCTAACACCGAGAGTTCCGTACCAGAATGTGCCATTAAATCGTCATTTTTTAAATACAGATCGAGATTCATTCAAGAGCACAATAAAAAGGATCAAAAGGACCACTCCGCAAAGCTATTCCAATAAATAAGTGACTCTAGTCATGAAACAATAAAGTGCACTTCAGCTCGCAAAGCACGGAGTACCTAATATTTCCAGTCGCCAAGCACCTAACGGTGTGTTCTGGCAATAGTGCTTGAGAGCCAGTGAAATTACAGGCACATGAGACTTAACAACTATGTCTCAAGGTGACGGGCGCAGTGCAATTCGTGACTTGTGACGAAATGAATCTGTTACAGGCAGAGGTTAGTCCGCTTAACATCAGGCGGGCCTCGAGCTTGTTCCGCCACAATAACATAAAAATACAAAAAAAATATATATATTATATTCACCTACAAGGTCTCTCTTTCGACGTACCTAAAGTACGGAGTCAGCCAGGGCTGGCAAGAGAGAGTTCGCTGCGCACTTTATTATTTGTTGTTTGTTAGATATTAGACTATAAACACACAAAGTTTGAGGATTGAATTTTTTACCGGATTAACTGTAGAGCAAAAACAAAAAAGTTAAAAAAAACGTTCTATAATTTTTACGTTATGCTTTGCCGGCCTTTGAGTAGTGAATGCGTCCCTTTCTTGAAGCCTCCTCAATCGTACCTGTTCGGAAATACTTCACATGGCAGCTGGTTCCATATTGTGGCAGTGCGAGGTAGGAAATGCCGTTGAAATCGCAAGGTTGTGGACTTCCAGACGTCCAAGAAATTGTTGAAAGATCATGTTTTGTCGGGTAGTCCGATGGCGAAATTCAGCTGCAGGTCAATCGAACAGTTCCTCAGAACACTCACCTGAGTATAGATATATACGTGTCACATTGTACTATATTAAAACGTGTGAATGTGTGTGTGTTGTTTATACATACAATTTAGTCGTTTTACGGACCGCTAGCTCTCAATTTCACGTTATTATCTATGTGTTGCGCAATATTCGACCTTGGCTCCGTACTAAACTGTAGATATTATGTATGATTAGGTACGAGTTATTTTATAACAACGCTCTTGGTAAAATCTACCTTTTGATGTGATCGATTACAATTAAGAAAGGTGTTCAAATCAATAACTATTAAAAAAACGATTTTTATCTAACTTACGATGTTATCTCGATTGCAAATTCGATGGGTGTTCAGTTCATTAACTATTAAAAACAGTAATTTTATCTAACTTACGAAGCGATAGGTCTCAAATACGAAGGGTATTCAGTTCAGTAACTATTAAAACACTCTTTTTATCTAACTTACGATGCGATGGATCCCAATTACGAATAGTATTCAGTTCAGTAACTATTAAAACACTCTTTTTATCTAACTTACGATGCGATGGATCCCAATTACGAATAGTATTCAGTTCAGTAACTATTAAAACACTCTTTTTATCTAACTTACGATGCGATGGATCCCAATTACGAATAGTATTCAGTTTAGTAACTATTAAATACACTATTTTTATCTACCTTTCGATGTTATCTCGATCGCTAATTCGATAGGTGTTCAATTCAATAACTATTAAAAACAGTAATTTTATCTAACTTAGGATGCTATAGTTCGCAAATAAGAAGGGTGTTCAGTTCAGTAACTAACAAAAACACTCTTTTTATCTAACTTACGATGCGATGGATTCCAATTACGCATAGTATTCAGTTCAGTAAATATTATAACACTCTTTTTATCTAAATTACGATCCGATCGTACCCAAATACGAAAGCTATTCAGTAACTATTAAATACACTATTTTTATCTAACTTACGAATCGATCGATACCAAATACGAATGGTATTCAGTTCAGTAACTATTAAAAACACTTTTTTTATCTAACTTATGATGCTATAGATCGCAAATACGAATGGTATTCAATTCAGTAACTATTAAAAACACTTTTTATCTAACTTATGATGATATAGATCGCAAATACGAATGGTATTCAATTCAGTAACTATTAAAAACACTATTTTTATCTAACTTATGATGCTATAGATCGCAAATACGAATGGTATTCAATTCAGTAACTATTAAAAACACTTTTTTATCTAACTTATGATGCTATAGATCGCAAATACGAATGGTATTCAATTCAGTAACTATTAAAAACACTATTTTTATCTAACTTATGATGCTATAGATCGCAAATACGAATGGTATTCAGTTCAGTAACTATTAAAAACACTTTTTTTATCTAACTTATGATGCTATAGATCGCAAATACGAATGGTATTCAGTTCAGTAACTATTAAAAACACTTTTTTTATCTAACTTATGATGCTATAGATCGCAAATACGAATGGTATTCAATTCAGTAACTATTAAAAACACTTTTTTATCTAACTTATGATGCTATAGATCGCAAATACGAATGGTATTCAGTTCAGTAACTATTAAAAACACTTTTTTTATCTAACTTATGATGCTATAGATCGCAAATACGAATGGTATTCAGTTCAGTAACTATTAAAAACACTATTTTTATCTAAATTACGATCCGATCGTACCCAAATACGAATGCTATTCAGTAACTATTAAATACACTATTTTTATCTAACTTACGAATCGATCGATACCCAATACGAATGGTATTCAGTTCAGTAACTATTAAAAACACTAATTTTATCTAACTTACGATGCGATACATCGCAAATACGAGGGTTGATTATTTATGTAAGAGAAACAAAAGTTGACTGCTTTTTTGTTGCACACTACAAAGTTTCTGTAAAGCTGGAAACTGGTGAAGATCCAGCTTACGGAAACTTTGCCCTGTTGGAAAAAGTTACTAGCTTTTGTTTGGTAGTTTACTTTAAGACACAGTTCCAACTGTCATCCTATATTCATTATAATAGTCTACTAAGGGCCTTAGTATGGAATTCCATATAACAAACACTAACCCACGCCTTATAGGCAACAAATCGATAAGAGGCGCAAGAGTTGCCCATAAAATTGAACCGACTTCAACACTCAAATGTGTGAATCTGTTGTTGAAATCGGTACTATGATGGTTCAAAAGTATCACAATATCGGTTTCGACATGTTATTTCACACATTTTAGTGTTCCAAGTCGGTTAAATTTTTTGGTACAAAGTGTTATTCACCCTTTTTAGTGACCCTTGCTACTTATGGGATCGATTGTCATTCACTGTCAATGACTATATCATCAAGATAGGGAAATACTTTTCAGTTATTGGAGTGTAACTCAAAAACGGCTTGACCGATATTAATCAGATTTAAATGGGACCAAACCATTCACCCAGTCAAAAGTTCTGAGGTAACAAACATAAAAAAAACAGACGAATTGAGTCCTCCTTTTTTGGAAGTCGGTCATAAATGGCGCACGTTTGTTTATAACTCGTCATTGCTGTTTTGGTATCTAACTAACCTTCCAAGAATGCTGAACTTAATGATAAAGCTTGGAAACGCTGTCTTACAAATAATTAAGAAGGTAATTAAATATATTTTTAATATATCTATTATTTTTATGTTATTGTGACGGAAAAAGCTCGAGGCCCACCTGATGTTAAGCGGTATCCTCTGCCTATATCAGATGCATTTCATCACGAACTGCACTGCGCCCATCACCTTGAGACATACTTGTTAAGTCTCATTTTGCCTGTTATTTCACTGGCTCTCAAGGACTGCTGCCGGAACACGCCATTGGGTGCTTGGCGACACATTTTCTACTTGAGGGTGGTCGCTAGCCAGGCGGGCATTCGCAAAAATGCCCTACCACCATAGGCTGAGACATCATTAAGAATAACATAAAGAATAAGAATAGAATAATTTAAAAAATATAATAAAGAAAAAATATTATGGTCTGAACTGTTGTGTAATCTGTGATACAAAGCAATATCCGTATAGGAATTTTAATTGTGAAATACTTCGGGCGTTTATTCCACCCCACTGCCGGTGGCGGTATCCTTAGGGTTGGGGCAAAGCAAGGGGATGAATTGTTCCGGGGACGTGACCTTGATTACAAATGAAAGGGTTGATGTTTAATACATCGATTCTCGTTTTTTAGGCTTCCGTACCTCTAGAGGAAAAACTGAACCCTTATAGAATCACTTTGTTTTCAGTCTCTGTCAAGACCATTTTACTCAGGAAGGCGTAGAGGTATCAAGCTGAAATTCATATGAAATTCTTAGGTCTACTGTCCCTTGGAGCTGTGAAAAAATCAAACTTCTAAGCCAACGCAATCATACGATACTGCAGGTTTATGCAGCAAATTTTCGGCACTCGCAAAGGGAATCAAAACCTTACAGGGTACTTCCAGTGAACTCAGAATCTTGAAATTTGGTACGATACAACGTCTTATATACGGGAAAAATTGCGAAAAGCATAAAATTTTAGACATCATATAATACAAATATTTTAAAAATGTTATGGATTTTATTAAGCACTGAAAATGCCATAACTTTTACTATTAGACCTACAGGTTTGTACGAAACCATCGGTGTGTGAGTCCCTCTCGCATTTGGCCGGTAGTTATGTTGGGTTATGTATATCCCAATAAAAAAATTAAACCTTTTTAACATCACGCTGCCATCGCCATTTCGGTCTGGCAGGCTGTCTCAGACCATTTTTCTCTAAATCTAATGAGCATAAAAAATTCGCGTGTCGTAAATTAATTAAATTTTAACATATGGGTTATGGAAATCATCATCGTCAAATTTTAAAATATGGGAAGTCAAATTTGAAATGAAAAATTAAAACTTATCGAATGAATCGTATATCTATTGAAAGGACTCTTTAAAATTCCAGTTTTTTTTGTATAACATGATAATACAACATGCACCTTTTGGTAGAAAGATTTTTTTTTTCACATATACAAATTAATGAAGCACAAAATTATTTTTTTGTCCCGAGCGGAAATCATTAGAGGAATTGTTTATATTTTTTCAGTTATTCAATATCGCAATTGCATACACTTGCTTTGGAAGCGTGCTTATTGCAGCTGAAACTAATATGGTATATGTACCAACAACTAATGGTGTGTTCCGGCAGCTGTCCTTGGGAGTCAGCAATTCTAGGGTAGGCCTGTTAACACCTTCGACCACAACAACACTTACCATCAAGTGAGGTTGTGGTGAAAGGCTTACATATAAGAAATAAAAAAAATAAAAAAGAGGAAAATGTATAAAAAATATTCAAATTATGGTGACAGTCTATACAAAAACCTAATTGTATATTTCTCTCGATAGAAAAAAAAACATGAATAGGTACAGCTCTAAAATATCGCTTAATAAAGATTTGTAGTAAATCATATTAATACACATTTTTTACTAATTATTATGTGGTAAGGTAACTATGTGAAAAAGAACCTAAAAGTTTTTTCCGTGTTTATAAGCAGTGATGGCTCATTGGCATTGGCTGTGGACTGCTGCGCAGCAGGTCCATGGATCGAATCCCGCCGCGGACTTGAGCATCACCGCATGATGGAAAGGCATTTTGCGAATGCCAGCCTGGCTAGCCTGGCTACCACCCTCAAGTAGAAAATCTGTGGCCAAGCACCTCCTGACGGTGTGTTCCGGCAGCTGTCCTTGAAAGCCAGTAATTCTAGGTTAAGCCTGTTCACCTTCGACCACATCATCACTTACCATCAGGTGAGATTGTGGTCAAAGGATTACATATCAGCAATACAAAAAAAGCTTCTATAAATTTATGTTGAAAAAATTCGCTCATGCTTTTTAAATTTTGCGTAGCTCTGTTTCTCTCACTCGCATGCAAAACCAGGTCTCTCCATCCTTCGCCCTCAAACAGATATTTTTGAAGTACACAGAGAAGTGAAATACAGAATTATTAGTACCTTGTTTTGTACGAGGGGGAATGCTTAGTCAGTAAGTTCATGGAACTCGACAAAATACGCAGTACGTAGCGGCGAACACGAAATTGAACCAACTACCTTTGAAATAAGGTCCACATTTGACCGCGCTGCAACGTAGAGGTTACGAAGCGCTCGTAGAGTAGCTTGCTTAGTGGTTCTTAATCGATCAACCCGCCGTGGTCTATACTTGGATGGGTGTCCGCTAATGACATTACTACTGAACGTGCACGTGTTTCGGTGGATCCCCGTTGTTGTCTTAAAATGGCAGTCGCAACTATAGTTTTTTTTTTAAATCTGAACCTGGCTTGTATAGGAATGAATAAAATAAATTGTTGAAGTCTGTAGCTGATTCAATTTTCATGACGTCCACATGTTATTTCATACTTTTCAGTGTTGGAAGTTGGTACCGTTAATTGAAAAAAAATATATATACCATTTATTTTTTTTATGTCATAGTGACGGATCTAACTCGAGGCCCACCTGATGTTAAGAAGACTAACCTCTGCCTATAACAGATACATTTCGTCACTAGTCACGAATTGCACTGCGCCCGTCACCTTGAGACATAGATGTTAAGTCTCATGTGCCTGTAATTTCACTGGCTCTCAAGGACTGCTGCTGGAACACACCGTTAGGTGCTCGGCGACAGATTTTCTACTTGAGGGTGGGCGCTAGCCAGGCGGGCATTCGCAAAATGCCCTTCTACCATGATTCGAACCATGGGCCTGACAACCAATACACAACATTAGTCACCATGTCGACAAGGCTTCATTACATATCATATCATATAAATCATGATGACTAAACTATTCTATTGTATTAGGAAATAACCTGTAAGGATAGATGTATTGTTTTAATAATAAATAAATAACATATCATCGAGATATAAGCATATTGGCAAATATTTTTGCAATTATTTGAGTGTAATTTAAAAAGATAAAATTTTATTTGGGACCTCCTCGGAAGTATGGTCTACTACCTATCAAAAAAAATATTATCAAAATCGTTTCTTAATGGGCGGCAAATCTGTGATTGGCGGAATCTCGTAACTATTGTACAAAAAAATATTATTAAAATTCTAACAAATGAACACTGACTTCAACCAGTAAATACTCTAAAACAAATATTGCACTAACAATAAACAAAACAAACCGTCATATACAGTTTTTTGATTATCTTACACCAAGAAGTGAAAATGGGAACATCATCAATATACTTACTTACTTACTCCTCTGGCGCAGCGACCCATAGTGTGTCTTGGCCTCCGATACAAGAGAACGCCATCGGTCTCGGTCCCGCGCTGCCTCTTGCCAATCGGCAGCTTGTAGCTCGCGCAGGTCCGACTCCACAGCGTCAATCCAGCGATATCTGGGCCTGCCGACGGGTCGGCGGCCACTTGGAACTTCAAGATATGCTTTCTTGACATTGCGATCCTCCCCCATTCTCTGTACGTGGCCCACCCAGCGGAACCTTTGGGCTTTGGTCTCTCCCATGATATTGGGCTCGGCGATCAGGTCTTCGATCTTTTGGTTCTTTCGCCAACGCCAGCTGCCATCATCACGTTGGACCGAGCCCAGAATCTTGCGCATAATCTTCCTCTTAATTTGAAGTAGGTTAAAATACATTCAGTCGAATCAGATCTTTCCCTTTTTAGGGTTCCGTACCGAAAGGTTAAAAACAGGACCCTATTACTGAGACTTCCCTGTCCGTCCATCCGTCCGTCTGTAACCAGGCTGTATCTCAAGAACGGTGATAGCTAGACAGATTTCCCAGATGATGTATTTCTATTGCCGCTATAACAACAAATACTAAAAATAAAATAAAATAAATATATAAGGGGGTTCCCATACAACAAACTTGATTTTTTTACCGTTTCTTGCTCGATACTAATAACGGTGACAGGTTGACGCTTTAACTGTTCACAGAATATTTAGTTTTATGTTCTCTTTAAATATTTTTAAAAATAAAATAAATAATTATAGGCTCCCATACAATAAAAGAGGTTTTCACTGTACCTACCCAGCTCAATCGGACACTGCGAAAGGTGTCTGTAACTTGCAAGATTAGGTTACAGATAATGGTACGGAACCCTTCGTGCGCGAGTCCCACTCGCACTTGGCCGGTTTTTCATCAAATAGATAAAAATTGATATCCTACTGAAGAAAACTTACCTGTGTACTTTTAGATGAATTTGAGAGCCAGTACTTCCAGGTTAGCCTGAACAACATCTTCGACCACATCAACACTTACCATCAGGTGAGATAGTCAACGGCTAATCTATCAAAAATAAAAATAGATAAATGTGTCTTGTCTCTTAAAATAATATGTACCAAACCTACCTACTCCATCTTTGAAAATCGGCGAACACCTTTCGCGCTCAAGGGCGATAATAAAACTCCTTTTATTTTCACATGCGATATTATTATCATAAAATATTACATTGTAAACCGATTGGAGTGATACCGCGTGGCCTTGAACGGTGAACGGTACGATTATAATAACTTGTATACGTCAGAGCGAGACAAGCTTACCCCACCAGCCGGTGCGCCGGGGTCCGTGCGTTAGACAGGGACGGGTGTAGACCGGCGCACGCGCAACGTGGAGACCACGAGGCGCTGTTCGATTGTCATTTTTAGGTTATGTCATGTGATTTTACTGTTCGGTCATAGTTATAGGCGATCTTTGTTTATGTAATGTATTAAGTTAAGGGCCGTTTATTCGTAGTTTTCACTACATATGTAGTTTCGTCATATTTTATAATAATAGATTCAGGCGTTACTTTGCGGAAATCCATATGTAATAATAACTAATATTTTTAAAATATTTTGTTTAATTGAGAAATTTTTTTTCGATCGTGCGCTCGTAGAGCCAAGACCTCCTGAGGATGCTACGTGTAGAAGCGACACGCGTCGAAAATTCATCCGGTTTGGCTGCGTGGCGTTTGTGATGTCACGTCGGCTTAACAGGAAAATTAGGCGGAATTGTCACTAGATATATTTTTGTATTTTTTAAGTGTTTTATTAAAATATTAATTTGATGTTTTCATAAAATATTTGTTATTATGTCATATTTTATATATCAAGTGTTCGAACTCGGTGAAATTTTACATGCATGCCTACTTGAGTGTACTATCTTTTTTTATATATATTTATTTAATTTACAACTAAACTGATGTCTACTATAGGTAGCTTAAAATAAGAAGTTCTTAAGATAAAGCTAACAATACATTACGATAATATAAATACACTGGTCTCCACACTAGGATGCCCTGTGTCGTGAGGACCATATTTGCATATATCTATGCTTATGGCTTTCCAGTTTTTTTATGTTTTATTATTTTCTAGCGGCCCGCTCCGGCTTCGCACGGGTATAAAATATATAGATCCAGTAGTTTTGATTTATATAAGATTAAGAAGATAAGAACAATTTAGAAGGTATTTAATTAGATAAGGATTCATGGTGTATTGGTTAAAATCTCTTCGAAAATTAGCCATTATTTGTCGTAAAAAGTAAATGACAAAAAGGATACATAGGGATATAGGGACAGAGAAAGCTACTTTGTTTTATACTATGTAGTGATTTAATTGTAAGCATATACATATGTTAGGCTTAAGAATATGTATGCAAAATTGCACCGATTTCAACCCTTGGTGCCTAATAAAAATTACGAAACTACGTTTGTTTGGAAATCTCTATGAATACTCGTTTCTTAATGATCAATTTTACCCAATGGGGTGCCGGGGTCGACTGTCACTCCTCCATTTCTTCCCGTGGGTGTCGGTAGTTTTTCCCTAGTCGGCTAACTAGGGAAAAACTACCGAATCACCTAACTAATTAACAAGACAACCTATTGAAGCGCTCGTAGCGAAGTTTACTTAGCTGTTCTCAACCGATCAGCAAAGTTAAGCAACGTCCGACGCGGTCATGAGTTGGATGGGTGACCGCTAGTGACATTACTACTGAGCATTTCCGTGCTTCTGAGGGCACGTTAAGCCGTCGGTCCCGGTTGTTGTCTTAGGATGGCAGTCGTTGTAGCATGGTGGTAGCACTATGCGAATGCCCGCCTCGCTAGCTACCACCCTCAAGTAGAAAATCTGTCGCCAAGCACCAAACGGTGTGTTCCGGCAGCTGTCCTTGAGAGCCAGTACTTCTAGGTTAGCCTGAACAAAATATTCGACCACATCATCACTTACCATCAGGTGAGATAGTGGTCAAAGGCTAACCTATCAGGCATAAAAAAAAAATGCCATTAAGTATTTTCCTAAATAAAACTCTTCTGTGAAAGTTCAGTTTTTTTTTAAAGACAATTCCGGTGTCCCTTCTAACAGTACGATCGAGAAATTGCGTAATATATTACTGATATATTTGTTATTATTAGATCAGTTTAATAATGCCCCTAAAATTTATGATATTCAATATTATATTTCCTGTTTTTGTGCTAATCTTCGACGCCTACGATTGTGTATTTTTCCAATATAATATCTACTTAATCTCATAAGATTTATATTTAAAATGGAGAGGACAATAGAACTGAAATTATGTTCATTTGTGACGTTGAACTCGAATGAACTGTAGTTGGTAGTGAAAGGATGAGTCAGTCGATGTCTTGATTACGATTGTTACGACTATTCGTCTGGGCAATACAATAACCAATGGAGTCTCTTTTCAATCATACTCCATCTTATATATATGTAGGTATTACGGGATCCAAACGGAATGGAATAAACATGAGGGATGTAAACGGGAATTATATTTATAAAACTATTAAAAAATATATCTGGTGACAAATTCCGCTTAATTATCCTGTCAAACCGACGACCTGACGTCACAAACGCCAAAAAGCAACACAGGAAGAATTTTCGACGCGATTCAATTCTATGCGAAGCAGCCTCAGGTGGTCTTGACTCTTCGAGCGCACGATCCGAGACATTGCGTAATATATTCCTGATATATTTGTTCTTATTAGATCAGTTTATTAACGCCCCTACAATTTCGGATATTCTATAGTTTTTTTTCCCTGTTTTATATGCTTATCTTACGACGCCTACAAATGTGTATTTTTCCAATATAATATCTACTTAATCTCATAAGATTTATATTTAAATACAATAGAACCTTACCCGGTATTTGACTTTCGGCGAACATTCTGACCCGGCACTCCACGGAGAGTTTGGTTACATTTTATATACATGTTAGTAAAGGATGGATGCTGTAAATTAATCCAGGCAGGGGAAGCTCATCTTAATTTCCAAAACTTATCAGAGCACTTGGTCGATGCGACGTGGTCAAAATGCTGGCACTTATTTTCACAATGCATAAGGATTGCAATTCAATGGGGTCATGCTGCCAACTGGTAGTGGGCTGGACCATTTGGATTGCCAGTAGGCAAGCAAAAAAAGGCTATTGCCTTTGGATTGTCTTGGTAGTAGCTGTAGTAAGCAAGTAGAAAATCTGTCGCCAAGTACCTAACGGTGTGTTCCGGCAGCAGTCCTTGAGAGCCAGTGAAATAACAGGCAAAAATGAGACTTAACAACTATGTCTCAAGGTGACGGGTGCAGTGCAATTCGTGACTTGTTACGAAATGCATCTGTTATAGGCAGAGATTAGTCCGCTTACCATCAGGTGGCCCTCGTGCTTGATCCGTCACAATACATAAAAAATACACAGAATAACTAATATAAAACTAACATAACTAAATTGGTAGTGGACTGGATCATTTGAACTGCCTGTGCGGCCGTAAATTCTTTTAGTTGTAGTAGCTGTAGTGTTGTATATAGTTTGTAATGTTTTATTAATAAAAATATAATTTACAATGCTATAAGAATGTCTTCATTATCCTTATCGCTCAACTTAACTATGTTTATATATTGCTATCGTTGTTTTATAATTACTGTATGCAGTAACATACATTTTAACAAACAATCACCTGTTGCTACGTCAACTTAAACATATTGATTATGTTCTATTGTTCTTATTCCCATCTGTCGATTATATTTGTTCTAATGAATAATAGAACAAAATGTTTATAAGAAACTTATAAGTCAGAACAGGTACATGTCTCGTCGAAGTTTGCTTAGCCGTTCTTAACCGATCAGGGGCCCAATTACCTTTTAAACTATTATGGAACACGAACGTCATTATTTCAAGTTTAAAATTTTGTTACTAAGATTCGTACATTCACGAAACAATAATGTTCATATAGCGCTATCTCTATCGCACAGATAACTTGATCCAATGCATGCAGCTCGCTCTCACGTTGAAGTCATAATGTATGTTTACTTACACTCCACTTACTTACGACCACTATCTCATCTTGCTTGTTTGGTTAACCTTTGACCACTATTTACCTGATGGCAAGAGATGATGTGGTCGAAGATGTTGTTCAGGCTAACCTAAAACTCCTGGCTCTCAAAACTTACTGTAGTGATGTGTGGTAGTGCGAATTAAAATTGTTATTTTACTTTAAAATAAGACTGAATTAAGAGATAGGACTTGGCCCCCAGCTAAGTTAAGGAACGTCCACCGCGATCAGCCCGGCTAGCATGCGCGCCACGAGTAAATTTTGTTTACACTTTATCTCGTGTAAAATAGACATATCTCACTAAAATAGACTATCTACGAGTGCTAACATGGCAGGGCAAAGAACTCGTCCTTGTTTACCTGTATTTTGGCTACCCGTGGCTACTTGTCGACCAACACTAACATGCGCGTCTCAGTTTTAATAGATTTCAATGAACAGATCTTCTCTCTCGCTATCGTCCGCCACTTGTCTCTCGTGTCAAGCGTGACATATCTCTTATTTGCACATGTTAGCCAGGCAGGAGTGCGATGGGTGATTGCTAGTGGCTTTACTACTGAGAACGGCCGTCGGTCCCGGTTGTTGTCAAAGGATGGCAGTCGTTATAGCATGGTATTAGGGCATTATGCGAATGCCCGCCTGGCTAGCTACAACATTTTTTTTTTTTTTGTTTTTTTTTTTTTTTTTTTTATTGTGATGTAACTAGCGCGAGGCCCACCTGATGCTAAGCGGTATCCTCTGCCTATAACAGATGCATTTCATCACAAGTGACGAACTGCACTGCGCCCATCACCTTGAGACATACCTGTTAAGTCTCATTTTGCCTGTTATTTCACTGGCTCTCAAGGACAGCTGCCGGAACACACCGTTAGGTGCTTGGCGACAGATTTTCTACTTGAGGGTGGTCGCTAGCCAGGCGGGCATTCGCAAAATGCCCTTCCACCATGCGGTGAAGCTCAAGCTCTGGGCGGGATTCGAACCATGGACCTGCTGCGCGGCAGTCCATAGCCAATGCCACTGAGCCATCTCTGCTTCAAACCTTTTTCTACTTGAGTAGAAAATCTGTGGTCTACTACCCATCAGTGTACCTGGCAGCTCTACTTGTGAGCCAGTAACTCTGGATCTCCTCTGACGCGTCACGCACCGTACAATAACCCGTCCGGACGGGTATGCCGATGTACCTGTAGCGACGTACCTAAAGTGTGGAGTGAGTCAGGGCTGGCGAAATCCTAAAAGATTGAGGCCCGTCTCGCATTCGCCAGTTTTATTTTGCGTGCGTGAGCGCACGCAGTCATAGTAAAACGCTTGTGAAAGGGCTCCATTTCTAGGTCTTTGCTCCGAACGACCTCAATAAAACACCCAACGAAAACGAAACTTAATTTGAATACTGTGAAAAACTCGTAAAAATTAAAAATGTCTCAACCGGTTGCCAGTCGAATGACTTCCTTAATTTGTTTATAAATGTCACCGCGTAGCTCGTTTTCTGATTGCTGAGTTAATATACAGGTTTTTAGTCTTTCCCAATTAACATGTTTGAGTTACTTCGCGTCTGCTGCGAGTGTTTTTCTCGAAACGATGTACAAGAACTCGAAAACTTTGTCTATGCTCGAATCAAAAACTTGGTTTCATGCTTTCCGTGTCTTCTAGAAACTATAGATATACGGGGGGGCTAGAGAGGCCAGGGTTAGTGTTTCTCAATTACAATATTTAAGGTAACCGCGTCTGCTGCGAGTGTTTTTCTCGAAAAGATGTACAAAGACACGAAACTTTTGTCTATGTTCGAATCAAAAACTTGGTTTCATGTTTTTCGCGTCTTCTGGAAACTATACATATACCACCCGGGGTATTAGAGGGATAGTGTTTCTCAATTACAATAATTAAGTTAAATCGCGTCTGCTGCGAGTGTTTTTCTCGAAACTACAGCGTTTCGAGAAAAATACTCGCAAAAACTTGAAACTTTTGTCTATGCTCGAATCAAAATCTTGGTTTCATGCTTTCCGTGTCTTCTGGAAACTATACATATACCACACGGGGGATTAGAGGAATAGTGTTTCTCAATTACAATATTTAAGTTAAACCGCGTCTGCTGCGAGTGTTTTTCTCGAATTTTTCGTTGATCGAATTTTTCTCGCTGTACGAAAACTTGAAACTTATGTCCATGTTCGAATCAAAAACTTGGTTTCATGCTTTCCGTGTCTAGTGAAAACTTTACATTTATTCCACGGGTGGTTATAGGGGCGATGGGTAGTGTTTCTCAATTATAATATTTAAGTTAAGCAGCGTCTGCTGCGAGTGTTTTCCTCGAAACACTGTACAAAACTCGAAATGTGCCTTCTGTAGCTGTGGAAAACATCTATAGATATACGTCCCGCGCGGATATAGGGGCGCGGGGTAGTGTCTCTTATTAATACTCGTATATATTTACCGGACATATCCGTATTTAATTAATAATAATAGAAAATTATTTTTATCTTCTGAATATATTCTCAGCGGTTAAGCAGCATTCTGATGAGTGTTTTTGTCGAATCGCTGTACAAAAACTCCAAACTTTTGTCCTTTGTCGAATCAAAAACTTGGTTTCATGCTTTACGTGGCTTGTATTAAACTTCTATAATTTTTAATCACGCGGCAGGTATTGGTGCCCGGGTTGGTGTTTCCAATTACAGTATTCAAGTTAAGCAGCGTCTGCTGAAAGTGCATTTCTCGAAAACTGTAATAAAAAAAGTTATTTTTGTTTATGGCCGAATCAAAAACTTGGTTTCATGGCTTTCAGGCCTTGTGGTAAACATGTATAAAATTACCTAATGGGGCATTTATTTTTGATTACTGGCAATTTGAACGAATGAAATGTATAGTGAGTGTTTCTAAAATAAATTTATAATGTCTGTCCAGTGCCTGAAGATTTTTTATTTAGGTACTCTTCGATTTGTTAAGTGTTAAGCTGTTTTGAAATCTATGTTAGGAACTTCTCACCAACGACATTTTTTTTTTCATTAATTTAATAATACATTTTACAAAGAAGTTATGTTCTTAACAAATCCGTACCTAAGATTTGGAATCGGACCGGAAAAGTTTATTCATACCTAAACACATATTTTTTATATGGTATGGTAGTAGAGCCTGCACTGTAACCTCTGCCTTTAACAGATGCATTTCGTCATAGACGAACTGCACTGCGCCCATCATTCTGAGTCATTAAGTTGTTAAGGATAGAGTGTGCTTAGCGCTTTCCATCCACGTAGTTTCGTCATATTATAAATACCAAGTGTTGGAACTGTGTGAAAATTTACATGCATACCCCTAGGCCTAATATCTATACTTCTGGGTTGTTAGTTTTTCGATTTATCATTTATTTTAACCCTTAATGTGAATATAAGAATTCGCAAACAAAAAGATATTTTTTTAAATACTTAATAATATATATATTTTTTTTTAATTGTTAGGTTTGCAATAAAGCCTGCTATGCGGATTACATTACAAAATCACAAATATACGATAGGAAAAATTAATCCCGCACATGACTTCAATTTTTCCTACCGTATATTTGTGATTTTGTAATACTTAATAATAATTTACGGAAAACTGGCAAATCAGATGCATAGGTATTGAACTTATCAAGGAAATGAATGCAATATTATAATTATTTAAGGTATTAAAAATATGGCGAAACTACCTTTGTATGGAAAGTTTTGTAGTTTATTATGGTTACAGGAAGTAATTATATGTTTTATGCCACACACATTGTGGTTTATAGAAAATATACAAACATAAAATTATTCTTCTACATTGACATGACAAGAGGATGAATAATCAAACGTTGGTAGGTAACATGTCGACAAACAAGAGGTTAAATTATGTTGGTAGGGCATTTTACGAATGTCCGCCTGGCTAGCGACCATCCTCATGTAAAAAATCTGTCGCCAAGCACTTAACGGTTTGCTCCGGCAGCTGTCCTTGAGAGCCAGTAATTCTTGGTTAAGCCTGTTAACACCTTCGACCACATTATTACTTACCATCAGGTGAGATTGTGGCCAAACGGTTACCATATCAGCAATTTAAAAACAAACGTTTTATACAAAAATGTTTCCATAGAAAGCGCTTTGAAGACATAAGTCTTAATCCGTCGAGGTAGAATATCTGACACTGCGTTGGTAGGTGGTACGCATCAAGACAGATTACTACCTGATTAGGAGATGAGCAGCTAATCGCTTGAGTATTCTATATATGATGTAAGTCTCAAATCAAGATTGTATAATATCATACTGGTTTCGGTGTGCAGCGGTGACCCAGAACGACTTAGCTGGGGTCGGCGTTAGGTGAACGGTTCCGAGACACGCGATCACTTGTATCTGAGGTCGGACGTCGGGCAGGTGGGTGTGCCATGCTTGTCTATGACATACAGCTCGGTCAAGTTATATTCCAGAAAAGCAGGAAAAGTTTACCTTACAATATGCGTAATAATGAAATTTGGGTTGTACCAAAAATCTGATTAGCTAAAGTACAGAAACATGGTCGTTATTCGAAAATACTGATGTATAATAAATTACCAAAATGCTTGACCACCTTAAGGTTGAACTGGCCGTACAGTTCTCCATACAAACGTCGTAGGGTGATCACTCCCATAATCGAGATTTTAGGTATAGAATTAAGCATAACATCAATTGAACTCGCCATTATCTAGGTTTGTATTGTAACGAAATTTTTTAAAGTTTAGCCTTGAAAACTTTTTATGAAAATGTTTCGAGGCTCATAACTCTCAACATAATTATCTTATTAAAATTTCGTTACGATACAAACCTAGATAATGACGAGTTCAATCGATATCATGCTTTGTTTTGGACCTTTATCCTTAAATAAGGGAGTGATCACCCTACGGCGTTTATATGGAGAACTGACCGGCCAGTTCACCCTTAAAATATACCTTGTACAAACTAAAACTGTTTTGAAAACAATCCCGTCTACATTACAAAATTACTATAGAAAAAATTGTAGTCATGTGCGGGATTCGAACCCGCGTCCGCGTCGTATGTAATGTAATTTGCCAAGCAGGCGTTATTGCAAACATAACAATATTAAAAATCCCGTCTACACATTAAAATAATACATTGCAGCTTGTAGAATCTTCGTTCTTAGGACAAGTGCAAACGTGATAACTGCAAATTGTATTTAACTGTATTAAGTGTATAAATATTATAATTATTAAATTTTAATAAATTATTGATATAGACATAATTAGAATTTAATACATTTAAGTAGTTTAAATATGTATTAAATGTACTTGGACTTGCCTTTAAAAAAATTACAAAAGGGCTAATAAAACTTCTTTATATCTTTAAGTCTTTATATCATTTTTACTACACGAGGAAACAAAATTGAAACACGGGCGTTAATACGTAATTTGCAAACAGTTATTGTAATCTTGACTTAAATTATACCTAGAGAGGAAAGAATTGTATTTTTGTATGTAACGAATAAACTTAAAAACTACTGGACCGATATGAAAAATTCTTTCACCATTAGAAATAGAATCCTACATTATCTCTGATGAACATATGTTCATCGTTAGAATATTTTTTTAAATTGGCCACCGAGTTGTTATTTTTATTATAGATATTTATCTTGAAATCATACATAAACGTATAAGTATAATGGAGCTCTACATCAGACATAAGAGGCCAGAAAAGTGCCAGAACTTTTTTTTTATTGTGACGGATGTTTATTAATTTGACATGCATTACTTCATATAGGTACTCTGCAAGTCTGATAATTTTCTTCAATTATAAATAATTCTTAGATTTCGACCTGTTTAAGGCTTTAAATATATTTTTCATCTCGGTTTTTTTTTTTGCATCACCAGAACAAATCTTAAGTATCCACTACTAAAAATGGTTGTGTAAAACTCAGAAGCAGTAATAACTAATAAAAAATATTCTGTCAATATCAAGTTCTTTCTAAAACAGTGAAAGAACAAGTGTTCAAAATGTTGCTATAAGTGTCAAAAGATTGTAAAATGTCGCTGTGAGTGTCGCTAGAGTGTAAAAGTGTCAGACGGTAGTATGACGGCCGGTGTCGCCGTCAAGAGGAAGTCGCGTTCGAGAAGGAGCTGGGCGAAGGTCGAGACTGATGGACAGGTATTGAGTTAGTATTAGAGAATTATATAAGTGTCTTATGTTATGACTATTATTTGTTCGCTATAAGTGTCGCTAGAGTGTAAGAGTGGCAGTCGGTAGCGTGAAGACCGGTATCGCCGTTCAGTGAAAGTCGCGATCGAGAAGGAATTGGCAATGGTTGAGAGTTGAGACCAATAGCAGGTTTTGAGTTAGTATTAGAGAATTATATAAGTGTCTTGAATTATTGTTATGACTATTATTCGTTCGCTATAAGTGTCGCTAGAGTGTAAGAGTGTCAGTCGGTAGCGTGAAAACCGGTAAAATCCAGTAAAAGTCGCGATCGAGAAGGAATTGGCAATGGGGTACACCAATAGACGGTTTTGAGTTAGTATTAGGGATGATATAAGTGTATTATGTTATATTATTTGTTCGCTATAAGTGTCACTAGAGTGTAAAAGTGTCAGTCGGTAGCGTGAAGACCGGTATCGCCGTCCAGAAAAAGTCGCGATCGACCAGGAATTTTCAATGGTTGAGACCAATAGCAGGTTTTGAGTTAGTATTAGAGATGATATAAGTGTATTATGTTATGACTATTATTGGTTCGCTATAAGTGTCGCTAGAGTGTAAGAGTGTCAGTCGGTAGCGTGAAGACCGGTAAGTCCAGTAAAAGTCGCGATCGAGAAGGAATTGGCAATGGTTGAGACCAATAGACGGTTTTGAGTTAGTATTAGGTATGATATAAGTGTATTATGTTATGTTATGACTATTATTTGTTAGCTATAAGTGTCGCTGGAGTGTAAAAGTGTCAGTCGGTAGCGTGAAGACCGGTATCGCCGTCCAGTGAAAGTCGCGATCGAGAAGGTATTGGCAATAGTTGAGACCAATAGCAGGTTTTCAGTTAGTATTACAAATTATATAAGCGTATTGTTATGTTATGACTATTAATTGATCGCTATAAGTGTCGCTAGAGTGTAAAAGTGTCAGTAGGTAGCGTGTAGACTGGTATCGCCGTCCTGTGAAAGTCGCGATCCAGAAGGACATGGCGATGGTTGAGAGCTCTCTCTCTCTGATTCTTGAAATCGACAGATATAGAGTTAGCATAAGTAATTATATTAGCGTAAGTAATGAATGTAAATTGTGGCTATGAGTGTCGCTAGAATGTAAAAATGACAGTACGATCGGTCAATATAAGTGTCAGTGCTAGTGACACCGTCTAGAGGAATTCGCGAGATGATGGACAGATTTTGAATTATCGTTAGAGGGAGTCGGAGCACTGTAAAGTGTCGCCGTGAATATCACCAGAGTGGAAAAGCGGAAAATGGTGGACACTATAGTGACCTAATCGATACAATGAGTGTATACATTTTGACTCGTTAATGCAGTGATATAGACTGTCAAATGACTGCAAGAACGTACGAGTTAAGCAGCTGAAATAACTATAAAAATCCCCATCATTATCATTCCATAACTCACAGTGAATCACTACTAATATAGAACCTATCCTTGTCTCCAGGCATCAGATTTCACCGATATCGGCGACTGGCCCACGCTTGGCGCGGCGGTGACGGGTGGCGCGGCGAGGTGTCACTCGACGCCACCTCCCCACGACGCTGACTGTTCACATCATAATGGGAACACTGTGAGTAACCATCATCATTATCACCATGCTTGAGATCTGTTCATGGACCTCTCAAGCCCTGAGATCTCAACGTGGGCATCAGCAATTAGCCCACGCACGTCGACACAGGCTCTTCACATTATAACAGGAACAGTAAGTTTAATCTTACGTCTTGAGATCTCTTCGTGGGTTTCCCAAGCTATCAGACTTTATTGACATCAGCAATCAGCCCACGAAAGTGGACCATGCTTGATACTTTCACGAGCCAACAGATTTTATCCACATCGGAGTGTGGCCCTCGCTTCGCGCGGCGTTGATGGCAGGCAGACTCTCTAATAATAACAGGACACTATAAGATCATGCGTATTGAAATTTGAACATGGGTCTCTCAAGCTATCAGATTTCATCGATATGAGCAATTAGCCCACGTAAGTGGATGCAGACTCTTCACATCATAACGGGTACAGTAAGTTTTATCTTGCTTCTTGAGATCTCTTCGTGGGTTTCCCAAGCTATAAGATATGATCAACATCAACAATTAGCCCACGCACGTCGACGCAGGCTCTAAACATTATAACAGGAACAGTAAGTTTAATCTTGCGTCTTGGGATCTCTTCGTGGGTTTCCCAAGCTATCAGACTTTATAGACATCAGCAATTAGCCCATGCAAGTGCACGCAGAATCTTTACATCATGACGGACACACAGTAAGTTTGATCTTGTGTCTTGAGATCTCTGCGTGGGTCTCTCAAGTCATCAGAGATTTCATGGACTTCGGCGATAGCCCACACACACTGCGGTGGTTCCTTCCGGTCACCACTAGTGGTCTGACAATGCATAATGTTGTCTTCACGTCAAAAGTTAGAATCAGATTGTGGTACACACTAAATATTCCTATTTTGGGAGGGCTTCCCTGAAATCAGTAACATTTTGTTTCCACCATCCCTCGTTTTAGTTTAGGTGACAGAACGTGGCAGAATTGAATTATTCATTAAATAACCTCGTTGGACCAGAAATCTTATGTATGGACCTGTCACTGGTAGATTTTAATAGACTTGTCCCTTATTTTATTGGCCCTAAAACATCTCGTGTAATGTATGCCAGGGGTGTGCTGAGCTAGAATTGCACCTTGTCGTCCTGTGGATTACGATCCCCAAGACGCCTGTCAAGCGTGGGGATTATCACAAACCAAATGCAGAAGATTTTTTAAAGTTGGAAGTGATACGCTTCGAGTGAACTGGTGGAATGTCAACCATGAAAGGATGACGGCCATCAGAGGGTCTTGTTGTCCGATGATAAAAGGGGCACGGAGGATATGCCCATGTAATTCTTGCCCACACGGCCGTATAACGGCTGATGATGTGATATGATACACCAATAACCCTTCTATTTGGTTTTTGCCAACATTATTAAATGGTCAATCTTCTCCTCGTTTCCAGGAGCAAAGTGAACATCTTCCCCCGGAGCAGCACCAACAGCCTCCAGTCACCACCAAACCTCCAGAGGTCCACAACCACCATCACCAACCGATCGACAGGCATCATGACAAACATGATAAAAACAAGTCTTCTGGTAAGTTTTGACTTAAATATTTTTTTTAATGTGAATATGATGAAACAAACGCGAGAATCACCTGATGTTAAGTGGACTAACCTCTGCCTATAACAGATGCATTCCGTCACAAGTGACGAATTGCTCTGCGTCCGACACCCTGAGACATACAGTGGTTAAGTCTCATTTGCCTGTAATTTTACTGGCTCTCAAGGAATGCTGCCGGACCACACTGTTAGGTGCTTGGCGACAGATTTTCTACTTGAGGGTGGTAGCTAATCAGGCGAGCACTCGCAAAATGCCCTTCCACCATGCTGTGAAGCTCAAGCTAACAGTGGGGATCGAACCTTTATGCAATTGATGGCTGGCCTTTGACCACACTCTCACCTTTTTTTATGAAATGAAGTGACTACAGTGAAATGTCCCACTCCTGATGGTAAGCGGTCTTACCCATTTCGCTACGTATACTGCGTAAAAAAAACGAATTACTTAGCATTTCATGGATTCACCGTGCGGGTGCCACCATAGCGTTGCAGAGGAAGAGGCCCAAGTCAAGGTGCCTGAGACTTGCAACCCAGTGAGTAAGGTTAAGGGGCCCCTTTATGATGCTTCAATGCTCCCTTTCACCGCTCGAGCGTCCTCCCCTGCGTATTGTAATAAAACATGCTGTAAATTGAAATTAAGTAATGCGATATAACCGACATCTAATTTTCTTGTGTTAGAAATGTGAATTTTGTATTAATTGAAAACAATTACAACTAACACAAAATAATATTAATATGTGAAACAATTTATTTTGCACACCCTAATTGGGTTGAATGTAGTGAAACAATTAAAGTTTATTTACATCTTAACCATTTTATCTACCTATGTTTGTATGTACCTCTTCGTCCGCATCATCACTTTCCATCAGGTGAGATAGGGGCCAAATGTTTGCATATCATGCATAAAAAAAAAACATGTTCATGCAATAAATGATTTTGATTGACGAATTACTGCTGTATAAAACATCCAATCGTCGAAAAGCTTTTGATCGGCAGGCTGCAATGGCATCTCCTCCCTACCCTCAGCCCAAAACAGTACGGTTTTATGCCTCAACGCGGAACTGAAGACGCCCTCTATGACCTGCTAGAGCACATCAAAACAGGAGTAAACAGCAAAAACATCGTACTCCTAATCTCTCTTGACATAGAGGGCGCCTTCGATAATGCATGGTGGCCCACTTTAAAACATCAGTTAGCGGAAAAGAGGTGCCCATCAAACCTCTACGAGATGGTATGCTCATACCTCAGTGACCGAAAGATCAAGGTCAACTATGCCAGAGCAGCACACGAAAAGGAAACCACCAAAGGTTGCGTCCAAGGGTCTATTGGAGGTCCGACCTTTTGGAACATAATCCTAGACTCGTTGCTGCAGAAACTGGATAGCGAGCAAGTGTACTGTCAAGCATTCGCTGACGATGTCGTTCTCGTATTTACAGGCCAATCAAATACCTTAGAGCAGAAAGTCAACACGACACTGGACATGATAACGGAATGGGGTCTACTTAACAAACTCAACTTCGCAGCTCATAAGACCAACGTGATGCTCTTGACAAGAAAGTTGAAGTACGATACCCCGAACCTCTTCATGTCTGGTGTTAGACTTAACCTCGTAGAGGAGATTAAATTGCTCGGCCTTGTGATCGACCGAAAGCTCACCTACAAAGCACACATCTCCGCGCAATGTAAAAAAGCAGCGGACATATACAAGCAGTTGGCGTGTGCAGCGAAGGTGACTTGGGGTCTAAACGGCGAGATTACGAGAACGATATATGTCGCAGTGGTGGAACCCATCATAACTTATGCCGCAAACGTGTGGGCACAGGCAGTGGACCTGGAAATGAATAGATCCCAGCTATTTGCCCTACAAAGAGGCTTTGCCCAAAAGATATGCAAGGCCTACCGTACTGTTTCTCTCACCTCAGCACTCGCTCTCTCAGGTCTGCTTCCAATAGATCTGAGAATCCTAGAAACAGCGAACCTGTACCGAATGAAGAAGAACCTCTCACTTGACTACCTCCCTCCAGAAAAGGAGCTCGAACAAAGCATACGCTTTATGGACCAACCCCATCCGTCCACAAGAACATCCGTGGAGTACGAGCTTCTCGAAACCGACACCAGCCATATCGCCGGACCCCACATTTACACAGATGGCAGCAAAATTGAGGGGAGAGTAGGTGCTGCCCTTACCTGGTGGGAGGAAGGAAAAGAGATCAGCTCTTCTAAGTTCAGGCTCCATCCTGACTGCACAGTCTTCCAATCGGAACTATATGCTCTTTACAGGGCAACTCAACAGGTGAAAATGAGCAAAGATCCACTAGTCAACGTGCTTAGTGATTCAAGATCCTCACTAGATCTGCTCAAAAGTCCCAAAACGAGTCACCCCCTGGCAAAGAGCATAAAAGAGAACATTGGTAAGATTAAAGCTGAAGGTAGAGATATTCGCATGTTTTGGTTGAAGGCTCATGTGGGAACCGCTGGTAACGAGAGAGCTGACGAGCTTGCAAAATCAGCGGCACGCACAGATACCTCCCAAGACTATGACAAAATCCCCCTGTCTTATGTCCGACGAAAAATCCGCGAGGAATCTATCCAGAAATGGCAAGATCGGTACGAGACCTCAAGCACTGGTGCAGTCACGAAAAAGCTTCTACCGGATGTCACCAAGGCATACCAACTGACGCGGACTGTGAAACTGTCACCTCTTGTAGTGCAAATGATGACAGGACACGGGGGAATATCCGAGTATCTGCACAGGTTCAAGCTGAAAGACAGCCCAGGATGCGAGTGCGATCCAAACATCCCCGAGACGGTATGGCATATAATGTTAGAATGTCCCCGCTTTTCCGCTGCCAGACTGGATCTCGAAATCTTGCTCAACAAGAAACTACTAGAATCTGATCTGCCCACCATCTTAGCAGATTCAGATAGCAGAATACATTTCTTGTCTTTTGTTGAGAGGTCCTTCAAAACAGCGGTTAAAAGCAACTCAAACCTACCCCCCCGTTCTAATACCCCGCTTACCCTTCCTGCCCAAATCATAGCCCCACACATCCCCGTCACGAAAAAAAATACAGAAATATCCCAACTGCTGGCATGTGGAGAGCAAGGAGAGCCTGGGATTCGCATCCGAGGCGTTGCTCTCTTTATGGAAGGCAGTAAAGAGAGACTCGGAATAAGCTTCTGCCATGCTGGAGCCAAGAGCTGCGTCCGATTATCACCCGGGTTAGCTTGCCTGCTGAATGGGAGCAGCTTCAAAACAACCATGAAGCGTAAAACGTACAACGCGATGCCAGTGAAGATTGTCATGGGAAATCCATGTCGTTTAGTACGACTGAAAAACAGGACAGTCGTACTAATCAAGTGGACGGACAAGACGCCCTTTGCTCAAGCATGTGCGTTGCTCTCAAGTATTGCAGAAAATGCCGAGAGAGCCCGAGTGATAAGCGTAGACGCAATGGTAATAGAACACTCAAAGGGAGAAGTTGCTGACCAACTTGGTTGCATTAAAGCCTCAGAACACCATGAGGTAGTTGTGTATGAAGACAGAGGAGAAAATCTTAGTTACCTCAAAAACCCCATACACAACAATGCAACTGATTGTTGGGGACATCCGATTCCGAGCTCAGTTACCAAAAGTGGTTCAGAAAGACTCCAAGAAAGAACAGAGGCGGAAAAAAGCCAAGAGTGTAGCCCAAAAAAGAGCAGTGGCCGAGTCGCCGCATTCCTGACAGCTTTCGGTACAGCAGTAGGAAGTTTATTCCGACACCCATCCCAACCCCGAAACCCAATGCCCACGAAACCACCATCCCGTGGCAAAGCAGCATCATCAAAAGCTATCCGGACGAGAGCCGACATGGGACAGGTCAGTCCGCCCCGATATATCCCCGCACAGGAACCAACGAGCCATGCAGCTAATGCCTTCGTAGAATTTCTAGCCATTACAAGGGCGACCAGAGAGATCAACCATAGAAACTGCAAAAACATCTTGCAGTCCTTCAGGCTAGAAAATGAAAACCTTTTAAAGGTGAGACTCGAAGAGGCAGAAGCCGCTATATACAACAACGACACAGCCCAGGTCGTCAAGGGGAAAATGTCAGGTAAGTATATGGCGGCATACAATGCAATAGGCGGATTTGTGTCCCTGGACGAGGGAGAAACGGAGCGACTAGGTAGGCCTAAATACGCGACACCACAAAATGACCCAATAGTAGTAACGGCCCAGTGCACCAAAATAATGTTAGATGACCGTATCCTCGAAATGGCGAAATCTATTTTGGGGGGAGCGGACATTGAAGCATTCTGGAAACACTGGGAAGTACCGAAAATACAATGGGTAAATGGAGTTCCAGGATGTGGCAAAACAACTTGGGTGGTAAGGCAATTCGATGTGGACAAGGACATCATTATCACAACAACTACAGAAGCAGCAAAAGACCTGAGGGAGAAGCTTGCGCACCGAATCGGAGACTTAGTGAAAACCAAGGTGCGCACAATGGCTTCTGTCCTCGTAAATGGTTTTAAAAGGACTGAGAGCTACAGCCGCCTCACAGTGGATGAAGCTCTCATGAACCATTTCGGAGCCATAGTCATGGCTTCCAGGCTGGCTGGAGTTGGTGAACTTGTCCTCATCGGAGATGTCAATCAGCTGCCTTACATCGATAGAGATAATCTCTTCGTATTAAGGTACAACCGCCCTAACCTGGTACCAAACATCACCCAGGAGTTGTTATGCACGCATCGGAACCCAATGGATGTCGCGTACGCACTGAGGGAAATATACTCTGGTATATATTCCTCAGCTCCCCGTATTAAGTCCCTGAAGCTTGAAAGGTACACGGGTGCGAAAATTCTCAAGTCTCTCCCCAACACCTTATTCCTGGTTCACACCCAGGAAGAAAAGGAGACCCTGACAAGCCAGGGCTACGGAGAGGGAAGGGGATCACGCACCCTTACCATCCACGAAGCTCAGGGACTGACATACGAGTCGGTCATCGCAATCAAGACCAAGAGCAGCATGAAGCTGCACGAGAGCGTCCCGCACGCAGTCGTTGCAGTTTCACGGCATACTGGAACCTTCACATACTACGCAGATGACGAAGAAGACGCCATAGGACGGTTCGTCAGGAAGGCGATGGTTGCGACACCAAAAACCATCCATAATTACAACCTCAAAATGGCGATCAAAGATCGAAACAGCGTGGTAATGGAGACCCTGTTACAATGTGACGTGGGGGAATGACACAAAAAAGTAGAGTAATCCCAAATTGTAATCGTTGGCACGGGTATCCAGAGCGGTCAAGCTCACATAAAGGTGTTGTCTAGCGGCGGTGTTGTGTGTCGGGTCGCCATCTTCCCTCAAAAATGGTTGAGGAAGGCGATGGCTGGCACATGCGTCAACTCGTGAACGGGTGCTGCTAGAGGACACTGGTCTGCTCTGGATGCAAGTGGTAATGACATTTATCCGAAAAAAAAAAAATTTTCTTTTAACACTGTTCTCTTTTAGAATGTTGCATGTTTCCTATATATTGTAAGTATCTAGTTTGTAAATAAAATATGGTCATAATTTAAAAAAAGGCACGGACCCTGGAGTCTGTGGAGTGTAGATTTATATAATAATAAAAAAAAAAAAAAAAAAAAAAAAAACCAATCAGACCGAACTGGAACAGGTCTACCAGTAATTTAAGGTACCTGATGGAGAGCCACCTGATGGAGATCCACCTGATGGAGATCCACCTGATAGAGCGCCATCAGGTGGCTTAACCAAGGCTAAACTATCAGCTGTAAAAATGAATTTGTATAATTTCAGGTGCAGGCAAGGGTGGCAGCAAATCTGGCAAACACAAATGGGTCCCGCTGGACATTGACGTGAAAGCGGCGCGGCCGAGCAAGCACGTGCCTCCGCACTCAGTCCGCCAGGAAAATGGTACGCCGGAAGGTCCATATCTCTTTTTTTTCCTTTTTTTACAATTGTTAAGTGTTGGTTCCGACACAAATGTACGGTAGTGAAAGTTGGGTATGGCAGACATAGCATGAAAGTAGAATAAATGCAGTGGACATGAGAGCATTGAGAAGCATGATTGGAGTCAAACGGAGTGACAGTATAAGGAATTGTGTGATAAGGGAGCGATGTGGTAATGAGGATGTAGTAACAAATCGAGAAGATGTAGATGAACGTCCTGGAATCAGATTGAAGACGTTCTGAAAAAAGGCTAGGTCAAGAGTACCCTAAACCGTCGCTTATGTATGAAAGGGTTGATGGGTGTTGATAAAGCGAAAGAGTTATCGTAAGGATCGTAGCAAGTGGAAATCTGTGGTTTCTGCCTACCGTATTACGTATTCGACGCGTTTCGCTTCTAAATGAAGCATCGTCAGGAGGTCTTGACTCTACGAGCGCATGATCGTGCGCTCGTAGTTTCTTCCGGTTTGGCTGCGTGGCGTTTGTGACGTCACTTCGGCTTAACAGGAAATTAGGCGGAATTGTCACTAGATATATATTTCCTTAAAATACTTTTAAAATATTTGTTATTATTAAATATGGATTTCCGCAAAGTAACGCCTGAATCTATTAATTACTATATGTATAATATTGTTTGCAGACACGCACTCGTTGAACGGCGACGAGGCCCGGCGGGGCGGAGGGCGGGCGCGCGGCGGGGCGACGTCCCGCGGCCGCGGCGCACACAGACGGACCGCGCCGCGCCCCGCCTCCGCCATGCCGGCACTGAACGCGCCGCACCATCCCATCTACAGGGTCGCGGAGTTCGTGCAGCATCCGGACTTGCAGCAGGTATGTGTTATATAGTTATACATACAGGACATAATGAACTAAATGTACTACGTATATTACTTAGTACAGACCTGGGGGCCAGTCTGCTTATTACATGTGCATATTCAGCATAGATTCATTCAAGATTCATACAAGACAGAATCGGTAGTCTGCTAATCCCATACGAATATAAGAATCTATGATGAATCTAGGCTGGTTCGACGATATTGCCAACAAAAAATAAAAAGAGAAGAGTAAGGTAATTCAGAAAACAATTTCGTTATTATTTATTAGTTTTCATATGAAACCGAGATTGAAACAATATTGACTCAATATGAACGATATGAAGTTAGTAGACTACCAAAACTGTCAAAATTGAACATGCCGAGTCATTTCGAGAGTCGAGTTTGTACACTAACTCCAGCCCTGGCTTACTCCTCACTTTAGGTATGTCGCTATAGGTTTTTTTTTTGTGTTATTGGTACGGATCAATCTCGAGACCCACCTGATGTTAAGCGGATTAACCTCTGCCTATAAAAGATGCATTTCGTCACAACTCACGAATTGCACTGCGCCCGTTACTTTGAGACATAGTTATTAAGTCTCATGTGCCTGTAATTTCACTGGCTCTCAAGGACTGCTGCCGGAACACACCGTTAGGTGCTTGGCGACAGATTTTCTACTGGAGGGTGGTCGCTAGCCAGGCGGGCATTCGCAAAATGCCCTTCCACCGTGCGGTGAAGCTCAAGCTCGCGGCGGGATTCGAACCATGGAACTGCTGCGCGGCAGTCCATAGCCAATGCCACTGAGCCATCACTGCTTCATACTTATAACTATTCTATTCTATATTAGATATTATTAGAATAGAGTAAGGAGTGATTAGTTACTTTAACAGTTATAATGTACTGTACTGTACAGTAACAGCCGACTCGTCCACTGCTGAACATAGCCTCCTCTATTAAGGGGTATTTGCCATAATCCCCACGGTTGGCAGGCGGCTTGGGGATCGCAGTGTAAGATGGCGGTTGTTTAGAAGATGCTGCTGCCGACCTTCCAGTATTTTTTCCTTTGTCGCCTCTTACAACACCCACGGGATGATATGGGGAGGTGTAATTCTGTCCCGGCACCCCACGGGGGATGTTTTTTTGTTTATGTTTTATTTAGATATGATTATTATAGTTATGTGGCTGACATATTTATAAAGAATATGCGAGTCACATGTCCCAAAATATCCTTTTGTCATTTGGTTTAACATTTTCATGGGGTTATATTTTGAGTACCGTTCATTTCATCTTTTCAATGCTTCGTTCAGTGATTAACTTTTAACTTTTTAATCTATCCTGTACTGCTTACGATTGTTACAACATTGTAAAATATTACATACTTATAATCGCGCCTGTATTCCCCTAAGGGGTAGGCAGAGGTGTGTAAACACCCGTTTCGCCAATTGGGTTTATAGGGGGCGAGCCTATTGCCATTCACCGGGCATAGTTTCATGGTCATACAAAATGTTTTCAGAAACACAAGAACATATTAGGAATAATATGTTTACGCTAACAACATATAAGAACACAAGAACATATTGTATGAAACCCTGAAAGGTACTATGATGGTATACAGCCCTGTTGTGCGTCTAATGCACACAACACCCTACTCACATCCATTTGAGATGTTGTATGCCGCTCATTTGGCGCACGTTACCCTTAGTCGCCTTTTACGACACCCACGGGCAGAAATGGGGAGATTATTCTAATCCGGCACCCCACGGATCTGGTATAATAATAATAATTAGAGTTAATTGTAGTCCCTGAGTGCTGTAACATTAGTAACAAAAGTATGATTAGTTAATTAAAAGCGAAACAAAGAAAAATAATATTCCTTACAAAATTACAATTTTACGAGGAAAAGTTAGTCATGTGCGGCATTCAAACCCGCGTCATCCACCCCTATAGCCGGGGTATGCTCTGACCGACTGAGCTAACATGACAATGATTCATAACTCAAATTTTGTAATTTAATCCGCAGAGCATGCGTTATTGTAAAATTAAAATATTTAAATTATAAGGTTGCCTCATTTTTAACAAGTTTAAAGCTAATTACAAAATTAGTCTTGTTTGTAGTACAACGTAAGTTGAACTGTAGGTGTCGCTCCATCCACATACGATGGTTGAAGAACGAGAGCACTAATTAGAGTTCTGAGTAGCAAAGATCATGTTAGCTCAGTCGGTCAGAGCATACGGCTATACGGGTGGATGGCGCGAAGTCTTGCAAAGTGGGTTTTGGGTCAAGATAGAAAATTGACGTTAAAGATGTTGTAAAATACATAATCTACTGCGGCCGTATTCCATTTGAGTTATTTTCGATAATTTTGACCACATATTGCGTCTATGCATCCACATTACATATGAACCATAGACACAAAATGTGATCAAAATTATCGAAAATAACGAATTTAGAGTCAAGTGGTATACGCCCTATATAGCCTTACAGACACTATTTGTGACATTTTGCTAATTGGTCGATTTGCCTACTTAGTCGTTTTGCAGCACTCATCCTGATATGGATAGGTAGTACGGAGCATCCATCTATCAACTGGTTAATGCATTGATCCATTTAATAATATTTCATTTCATCTCATGATTTGTCATATCATTATATACATCATCATGAACAGCTAGAAGACTGATTACCGCTGAACAAAGGCCTCCCCATCAGTATTAACCATGGGCATCCAAGGGTTCACTGTGATATATCATAACTTGTAATTTTTTTTTTATTTAACTTGGTTTTTTGTATTATATTTGATAGGTTAGCCTTTGTCCACTATCTCACCTGAAAGCAAGAGATGTTGTGGTTGAAGATGTTGTTCAGGCTAGCCTACAATGACTGGTTCTCAAGGACAGCTGCGGGAACACATCCTATGGCGCTGCAAGACAGATTATTGATCGTGCCCTACCTGCAACGACTGCCAGGACAATAAAATCATTATAAGTTTTCTAGTATTTTTCTCTCAAGACTTAGGAAGTAAGTTCTTTATGACTTCTTGAGCTGTATTTTTTATTTCTGGTCGCGTCATGATTATAAAATCGACACTTTCACTATCAGATGACATTTTGGGAAATTATTTAGAATATTTAAAAGCGTACTGTTAAATTATCAATTTAGTAACAAACAAAATATAACAAAACTAATAATAACAATTATTTTTCAAATATTTTAAGTAAACATTAAATATATATATTACTGAAAGATAAAAAAAATAATTAATGATAATTCCGTCTAATTTTCCAACTAAGCCTACGTGACGTCACAAACGCCACGCAGCCAAACCGGAAGAATTTTCGACGCGTTTCTATTCAACACGAAGCATCCTCAGGAGCTCTTTTCTCTTAGAGCGCCATGGTCTCGTTCGTTGTCACTAGATATATACTTATATTATTGTAGTGTTTTATTAAAAAAATTATTTAACGTATTCTAAAAATATTTTTTTAAGTAGTTGTTGTTATTTTTTACTAAATTGATATTTTAACAGTACACTTTGAATTATTTTAAATAATTTTCCAAAATGTCATCTGATAGTGAAATAAAATAATAAAATATTTGTTATTATTAAACATAGATTTCCACAAAGTAACGCATGAATCTATTCATTATCTGTAACAAAACTGTTATTAATTATTGTATAAACAATAATTTTAATTCATTTTATCATTATGGTACTCAAAATACATCAAAATTACATATACTCTGGTTGGATCATAATATCATGGGACAAGTTGTATCTATATACTTATATTATACATAATTATTTTTAATAATGGTTATATTATATAATTTATAATCATGGTGTTCATATTGGTTTGTTTGGTTTTGATGAGAATTCAATAAAAAAATTACGCAGCTGTAATGCCAAATTGAACGGTATATTTTTAATCTTGGATTATATTTATTCCTCTACTACAACTGCCTGCTTGATATCAGAAAAAAAAGTCAGATTTCAAAAACATTCCTATATAGGCAAATTTAAAATACTGCAATATAATTGCAGATGTAAATTAACAAAAAAAACACACATAGTCCTTTTTTTCTTTATTGCTGATAGGTAAATCTTTGACCACAATCTCACCTGATGTCAAGTGATGATGTGGTCCAAGGTGTTAACAGGCTTCACTTAGAGTTACTGGCTCCCAAGGACAGCTGCCGGAACACACCGTTAGGTGCTTGGCTACAGATTTTCTACTTGAGGGTGGTCGCTAGCCAGGCGGACATTCGCAAAATGCCCTACTGCTATAACGACTGCCATCCTAAGACAACCGGGACCGACGGCTTAACGTGCCCTCCGAAGCACTCGCTCAGTAGTAATGTCACCAGCGGTCACCCATCCAACTCATGACCGCGGCGGACGTTGCTTAACTTAGCTGATCAGTTCAGAACGGCGAAGAAAACTTCGCTACGAGCGTTTCAAAAGCCTTACCCTAATTTGGTGAGATATTCCCTAAGTAAATAAGTTAATTCTCACTCTATTAATTCCATTCGCATCATAGATAATGGGAACAATAGAATTTCAATATTGTTAGGTTTGCAATAACGCCTGCTATGCGGATTACATTACAAAATCACAAATATATGAAAGAAAAAAATTAAGTACCGTAAACAACAAAATATTTTTTTTTTTTTTTTTTTATATTGTAACGGAACAAGCCCGAGGCCCACCTGATGTTAAGTGGACTAACCTCTGCCTATAATAGACGCATTTCGTCAACGACGAATTGCACTGTGCCCGTCACACTGAGACGTCCAGTTGTTAGGTCTCATTAGCCTGTAATTTTCAGAATTTCATTCATATACACCTAAATTGTCCTGCTGATGCCAAGTGGTTAAAAAAAAGCTAGTAATACGGATTCTCATCTAAACCTGCAGATGGTCATCATTCATAACATTAACCCCAGCCCCCTTTCCCCCGTCCTAGCTCCGCGTGGCTCAACCGGCGCTCCCGCAGGTAATGTTGCCGTACAATCAGCTGACGCAGCTGCCCCTCGCGCCGCCGCTCGCGCAGGCCTTCTACTACGGCGCGGCGACGGCCACCGCCGCGCCCTACGGCCTCGGCCTCGACCAGGCCACGCTCAAGGACTTGATCAAGAAACAGATGTGAGTATGCCTTCGTTTCTTTCTAGATTATTCGGTGCGATTCGTTCGACGACATTGTCACAAGATGACTTTCAATTATCAAGAACTCTGCAAAAAGTTTCACTTTCTTCCACTGTATAAAAGACGCGAAATTGCGACATATCTTTTAATGTTTCTTTTAATGTTATTGTGACCGATCAAGCCCGAGGCCCACCTGATGTTAAGTGGACTAACCTCTGCCTATAACAGATGCATTTCTATAATAATATAAATAATATAATATAACACGAGTTGTTAGGTCTCATGTGCCTGTAATTTCACTGGCTCTCAAGGCAGCTGCTGGAATACACCGTTAGGTGCTTGGCGAGAGATTTTCTACTTGAGGGTGGTAGCTACCCAGGCGGGTTCTCGCAAAATGCCCTTTCACCATGTTGTGAAGCTCAAGCCTGCTGCGCGGCAGTCCATAGCCGAAGCCACTGAGCTATCACTGCTTCAAAAATCATATATCTTCCTCCGTCGCAAAATGGAGGCGGACGGAACCATTCCGGTGACCATGAATAAAATGCAGCGATTTGTACCATTTTATACTAAGCAGAGTATTTCTTCAAACTGCTGAATAAAACAATCGGAAAGCAACGGCTTTATTGGTCACGTTCTCGATTCAAATTGTGTATAATAAAGGTTTACTACACCAAGAATTCATACTGAAATTTACACACAAACACTAATCCATTTTATATATCCCACAGCGAATATTACTTCAGCCCCGACAACCTGGCGCGCGATTTCTTCCTCCGTCGCAAAATGGAGGCGGACGGGACCATCCCGGTGACTCTGATAGCGTCGTTCCATCGCGTGCGAGCTCTCACTGGCGACGTGCAACTTGTACTCGATTCTATCAAGGACTCTGACAAGTTGCAGCTGATTGGTGGCTTCAAGGTAATTACTCCAGATAATATACTGAGCAATTTGTTCTAACGCCTCAAAATGGAGGCGGACGGAAACATTACTGGTGATGAGCCACTTATATTGGATTCTATCAAGGGTTCTGACAAGTTGCAGCTGATTGGTGGCTTCAAGGTAATTACTCCAGATAATATACTGAGCAATTTGTTCTAACGCCTCAAAATGGAGGCGGACGGAACCATTACTGGTGATGAGCCACTTATATTGGATTCTATCAAGGGTTCTGACAAGTTGCAGCTGATTGGTGGCTTCAAGGTAATTACTCCAGATAATATACTTCGCAATTTGTTCTAACGCCTCAAAATGGAGGCGGACGGAACCATTACTGGTGATGAGCCACTTATATTGGATTCTATCAAGGGTTCTGACAAGTTGCAGCTGATTGGTGGATTCAAGGTAATTGCTCCCGATAATATACATAGCAATTTGTTCTAACGCCTCAAAATGGAGGCGGACGGAACCATTACTGGTGATGAGCCACTTATATTGGATTCTATCAAGGGTTCTGACAAGTTGCAGCTGATTGGTGGCTTCAAGGTAATTACTCCCGATAATATACTGAGCAATTTATTCTAACGCCTCAAAATGGGGGTGGATACTCACAGAGTAATTGACAAGTATAATTATAAAAATTTAAATCAATTTCACAGCCCCTCATACCCTTCAAACCGGTACACAGTAATGTGAACATTACTGCTTCGACGTTGAAATAGGTATCACTACATAGTATTAAACAAAGTCGCTTCCCGCTGTCTGTCTGTCTGTCCCTGTGTAGGCTTAGAGCTTTTAAACTACGCAACGGATTTTGATGCGTCTTATTTTAATAGATAGAGCGATTCAAGAGGAAGGTTTATATGTATAAAACATGCATAATATAGTAGAGGAACACTAATAATTTTAGACGTTTCTAATGTGATGTCGTAAATAAACACATTTTTTCCGCTTACATTGCAAACGCTGGCTGCATAAAGATACTCTGTAGTATATTTAGTATTAGCATTGGACCCGTGCGAAGCCGGGGTGGTAGTATTTTATAAACAACAATGTGTTACGATTCTTCATATTCCCTTTCCCTTAAACTTAATTGTTTTGAATCTTCACAGGTCCGAACAGCGTTCGAACCGACGAAATGGCCGATACTCGACATCGCCGACGATTCCGACAAGCCGAAGCCTGCCGAAGACAAGCCGAAGGTGCCCGAAGTCGATAACAAAGTCCCTCCTGCTGAGAAACCTCAACCAACAGAGAGAGCTCAGGAGGTAGCTGTTACCGAAAAAGGGAGTAAAGGTATGGAACATATTTTATATAAGTATTACCAAAACAAATTAGAGTTATGAGTCATTGTGTCTTGTTAGCTCAATTGGTTAGAGCATACCCCGGCTAAAGGGGTGGATGGACGCGGTTTCGAATCCCGCACATGACTATATTTTTTTTCTCGTAAATTTGTAATTATGTAAAATATTACCAATCAGCGGCAAGTGTTTTTTATATATTTTTTCCTGCACTGTGTCTATCACTCTGAGTCATTAAGTTGTTGTTAATTTATAATAACTTACTGGCTCTTATGGACTGCTAACGGAACACACAGGTGCTTGAGAAGGTGATTTTATACTTGAGGGTAGTAGCTAGCTAGAAAATATTTTTTATCCAGCGGTATGCCTTTATTAACAAAATACTACTTTTTTTATGATATTGTGACGGAACAAGCCCGAGGCCCACCTGATGTTAAGTGAACTAACCTCTTGCCTGTAACAGATGCATTTCGTCAACGAAGAATTGCACTGTGCCCGTCACACTGAGACATACAATTGTTGGGTCTCATGTGCCTGAAATTTTACTACTATATACAACGGTACAGCTACTACAATAAAAGCCCACTACCAGTTGGCAGCGTGCCCAGCATGCTGGCAGCATTGCCCCGTTGAATAGGGTAGTTGACACAGTCTAAAATAAAATACAGTGTAACGTTAACATGATAGTAGTTGGAGCACATAACTCGATGAAATGAACAAATTATTTATTCGGCATTGGATTACCTTTATTTTGAATAAACAAAATGAGTTTAAATTTTCTTTAAGTCACGTGATCTCAAACGGAAGTAAAGGCGGAAATGATGTCATAAGGACAAAAACAAAGCCACAGAATAAGTAATAGTAGTCATGAGAGTTTGCTACCAAAGGTTTTGACAGTGACAATTGACATTAGTAATTGCTAATAGCAAGCAACCCACAGAATTTTGCATCACTATCGATTTACTACTTAGGCCCCTATTACACTATCAAATCCATTGGATCCCATATATTTAATAGTGTAATACGTACATTTGACTCACTTAACTTTGATCAATTTCGCCGTGAGATTTGATCAAAGATCAGCATAGATAATAAAACCCAAACTCGGAACAAGAATCTATGGAAACATTTTGCAATTATTACTTATAGTAATACAACAACTTGAAACAGTTGGAAAAGCTTATGTTTATCATTATTTTTATTCCGATGTCACTGCACGCCATTGTCTCGATCTCTCACCCCTACACTATGCTACACGTTCTGCCAAACAACCTGTATAATCGATTACGCACGACACTACAACAAGCAAGCAAAACGTATTACATTTCAGCACTATTTGTTTTTGCCCTAGTGACGTCATAAGCATACAGGCCGCCATTGAATGATGTTTTAGCGCCAATTTTAAAAGTTGAAATAAAAAGATGGATTTCTAGTATTTCAGGACTCCTAAAAAAAATATTAAAAATGCTAGGTGTATATTTCAGTGTTCTAAATAATTTAACATACTTTAAAAAAACAAGTCAACAACCCTATTGCAATGCTTATTCGTTGAGCCAAATAGGTGATAGCACTTTGATAACGCGTGGCAAACTGTAAAACTTGCTGTGTGAAAACTAAGGTAGCCGTGAGCTGCCTATAGTATTATATACCACGCTAATGATGTCGCGTATATATGCTTTGAATAAAACAGTGTATTTTTCTTTCCCAGACGCTGCTACATCGGAAAATAGCTCCGAAGCAAAGAAGGCAAAGGACGAAGCTCCCAGTATAGAGTCCGTAGTAGAGAAGAAAGAGGCGCCATCTAGTGAAAGTCAACAGAAAACCTCTACAAAGGAAGTCAAGGAGGATGAAAAGGTGGCTGAGGTCAAGGAGACTTCTGCAAGCGATCAGCCTAAAGAAACTGCTCAGAAAGAAGAGGTAAGTCTAAATATAGTGTGATGCCAGTCGCAGAATTGGAAAAAGCGCCATCTAGTTGAGGATAACAGGAAACTTAAGTTTTTTTTAAATTTTACTAAAGGCAAGTTTGTGACCACAATCTCACGTGATGGTAAATAATGATGTAGTCTATGGTTGTAAACGGGGTTAACGATGGCTACGGACTATTTAGGACAGCTTTCGGAATACGCCTTTAGGTGCTTGGTGAGAGATTTTCTACTTAAGGGTGGTAGATAGCCTAAATGCCCTATCAAAATGACTGCCATTGTAAGACAACAACCTTGACTGACGACGATTTAACGTGCCCTCCGAAGCACGTGCACGCAGTAATAATAGTAGTAATGTCACTAGCGGTCACCCATCCAACTAGTGTAATGACCGAACGTTGTCTATATTGGTAATAAACATTTAAACTTTAGAAACTTCGAGAAACTAGTCATAAATGTGGTAATGGCCCTAGTAAGCAAGTTTTCTTTAAAAAAAATTTTTCGTGTATAAAATACGATTGGTTTTATGGGTAGTTGTTGACCGAATCCCTGTTTAATTGTTAACAGCAAAATCCAGCCGTGTCTTCGCCAGAGGACAGCAACGATGATGAGAAGAAACCCACAGACACCAACGACGACCCCCCGCTGCAGTCCGAATCGGGCAGCGAGGACAAACCAGGGGAGAAAAGGTTAGTGCAGTTATTGACAACACACAACATAATAGTACATTATGATATAAGTGCGGTAAGTTTTTGAAGCAGTGATGGCTCAGTGGCATTGCCTATGGACTGCCGCGCAGCAGGTCCATGGTTCGAATCCCGCCCAGAGCTTGAGCTTCACCGCATGGGGGAAGGGCATTTTGCGAATGCCCGCCTGGCTAGCGACCACTCTCAAGTAGAATATCTGTCGCCAAGCACCTAACGGTGTGCTCCGGCAGCAGTCCTTGAGAGCCAGTGAAATAACAGGCAAAATTGAGACTTAACAACTATGTCTCATGGTGATGGGCGCAGTGCAGTTCGTCACTTGGGATGAAATGCATCTGTTATAGGCAGAGGATACTGCTTAACATCAGGTGGGCCTCGCGGTTGTTTCTTCACAAAAACATAAAAAAAAAAGTTGAAAATTACAGCCGAGGCGATATTGCTTCCCTGAGACGTAGGCGACGGCTACAAGAAAGCAGAGGCTGTAATTATTAAAGCGCAGCAGTCATACGAAAATTTGTACTAGCATTCCAGCCGCCAGCCGGGTATATCGGTTATCGCACAAAACCATTAACCTCATTTTGTGCAGTTGGATAAAAACTATCCTATGTCCTTCCCCGTATCTCTAACTATTTCCATACCAAATTTAATCCTAATCGGTCTAGTAGTTTCAGAGCGTATTCAATGCAAACAAACAACCAAATCTTTCCTCTTTATTATATTAGTTTAGATTTGTGAGTAAATAAATCTCCTATTCGCGTCAACTATCAAAAAATTTACAAACTGTAGCATATTTTCGGCATACCCCTAGATGTGTGTGTAGCGCAGTCGGCATAGCCTCGACTGACGTCCCCGATAGCCGTGGTTCAAATCCTGGCTCGTACAAAATAATCCCTGTAAAGTATGTCGCTGCATCTATTATGTGCAGCGATATTTGTAACAGGGTTATATAGATGCGAATAAACCGAACTTCTTAGCTGATATACGGCTCTGGAGATCATAACGTTCGCAACAAAATATTGGGCTGTGTTAGTAACATAACACACTAAAGTCGGTTTTCACCATCGAGAAACTAACCTCGAGAGTGGAATTCACGGTTCGGTCAATCTGGCAACTAATGTGTGATATCGCACACTTTCCAAATTTAAAATGTCCTTCCTTCTAGTGTTGTATTGACAGTGCTTATGGTGGTGTATCGATTTTATATAAATATTTTATTCCTCCTGTTACACTTCGAAGGAAGCCTAATATATTAAGCCAATTTTAATATTTTCAAATACCTAATTTCTTAATACTCAGCGATCAAAATTTTTTCAATTATGTCGTAGTTTGATGTTTGATTTGGTTATTTAGTGAGTCAAAATTACTTAATTTTTAACGTCTTCTGTATTTCATTCTCTCTTACAACTATAACTAATATTAGCTGTGAAACTAAAATATTAACTTACATTATGTGGCGTAACTAAAACTTCGCTGACTTCAGCGCTCCTAGCGAAGTTTATTTAGCTGTTCTTAACCGATCAGCAAAGTTAAGCAACGTTTGCCACGGTCAGGAGTTGGATGGATGACCGCTAGTGACAATACTACTGAGCGTGCACGTGCTTCGGAGGGAACGTTAAGCCGTCGGTCCCGGTTGTCATCTTAGGATGGCAGTCGTTATAGCATGGTGGAAGGGCATTTTGCGAATGCCCGTCTGGCTAGCTACCACCCTCAAGTAGAAAATCTGTCGCCAAGCTCCTAACGGTGTGTTCCGGCAGCCGTCCTTAAGAGACGGTTATTCTAGATGTACAACACATCTCGGCTCTCAAGGACGGCTGCCGGACACTTTGACCATATCATCACGTACCATTAAGTGGGATAATGGTCAAAGGCTAACCTATCAAGCATAAAAAAACTATAAATACTGGCTATCAAACACAGTTGCTTGGTGGAGACCCAATTTCGAAGAAAGTTTTGTCAACCCCATATGCATGATTACAGGCAGACTTACTTAGAATCTACTTAGGACAGCTGCCTGAACAATCTCTTAGGTGCTTAGCGACAGATTTTCTACTTAAGAGTGTTAGCTAGCCAGGCATTCGCAAAATGTCTACAACTATTAATTTATTCAAAAAACAATGTGACTTACAGACTATGACGTCCAAAACACATGTCAAAAACATAAATTTTAAACACAAATCAAAACATTATTACTTAAAAATACATTGAGTATACATTATATATCAGTTAATATATAATTCTACACAATTATTTTTGATAATATTTACTAAACATTAAAAATATTAAGAATGTTATATTAAATTAAAATACATCAAAATTTTATCACAATAAAATAATACAAAGAGAAGAAAATACCTACAAAATAATAATGAAATCAATATCTCAATTTATCATACAATAATACTATTTAAATTCAGCGAAGTTTAAATTAGATTTCATGATAATTAAGATTTAAGAACAAATATGTATGTCTATATATCTAGTACTATGCTATAACGACTGCCATCCCAAGAGAACAACCAGGACCTACTGCTTAAAATACCTTACAATGCACTTATACAGGGTTATTGGTAAAATCCTAACAACCTCGTAGGATTGACTTCTGCTATTCCTATCAAACATTTTTTTTTTTTTTTAGTATAACTGATTTTTTTGTGATTATTCCGTCAAACACATAAACATATAAAATACATAAAATCACGCCTCTTTCCCGTAGGGGTAGGCAGAGACCACGGATTTCCACTTACTACGATCCTGACATATCTCTTTCGCTTCATCTATACTCATCAATCCTTTCATACATAAGCGTCGGTTTAGGGTACTTTTGACCTGGCCTTTTTTCAGAACGTCTTCAATCTGATTTCGGAACGTTCGCCTAGGTCTTCCCTTTCCAACACTTCCGTTTACTTGTCCCATGTATACCTGTTTAGTCATTCTCATTTCATTCATTCTCTCCACATGTCCAAACCATCTTAACATACCTTTCTCGATTTTTGTCACTACACCCTCATTCACACTACATCGTTCCCTTATCACACTATTCCTTATCCTGTCAATCCGTTTCACTCCAGTCATGCTCCTCAATGCTCTCATCTCCGCAGCATTTATTGCTTGCTGCTTTTTCTGCTACACCCAACTTTCACTACCATACATCAGTGTCGGAACCAACACTCCCCCATGAACAGCCAGACGAGCCTTCTTAGACACCTTCTGACTGTTCATAAAAGCGTGCAATGCTCCGTTTACCATGTTTCCAGCGTTCACTCTCCTTTCTATATCACTTTCACACTCACCATCTTTTGTAAACATGGATCCCAAGTATACAAACTCTTTCACTTGTTCCACTTTTTCACCCCCAATCACAATATTGCAATCGGTCACTCAATCATCTCGTTCAAACACCAACACTTTCGTCTTACTTACATTTATTTTCATTCCCTTTCTTTCTAAAGCCTCTTGCATAACATTTACCATCTCCTGCAACTCTTTTACCGACGACGCAAGTATCACTTGGTCATCAGCATAGAGAAGACATTTGATGAGTAACTCGTTCATTCTTAATCCACATTCACTGTCTTTCAGGTTTGTCAAACAATTATCCATGAATAAGTTGAACAGCCACGGTGACGCTACACATCCTTGTCTAACACCTTTTTCGATGTTAAACCAATCAGTGTATGTCCCATTTATCCTAACGCAAGCACTGGAATCCTAATAGAGGGATTTCAGCGCTTGGATCAGGTTACCATTCAGCCCATGCATAGACAACGCTGACCACAGTTCATGCCTACTCACCCTATCATAAGCCTTTTCTAAATCTACGAAAGCGCAATAGACCTTTTGGCTTTTCGCCAAGCATTTTTCGGCTATGCATCGTAAAGAAAAGACCTGATCCGTACATCCCATTCCCTTTCTAAACCCTGCTTGTGCATCCCACACTTTCTCATCTGTCTCTTTTATCACTCGTTCAATCAATACTTTCGCATATAGTTTACCGACAACGCTGAGGAGGCTGATTCCGCGATAATTCTTGCAGTCTTGTTGCGACCCTTTTCCTTTATAAAGCGGCACAATCACAGCCTTGCACCAGTCACCTGGTACACGGCCGCTCCTCCAACACATATTAAAAAGGCGGTGCAACAGACTAGCTACTATGCCTCGCCCAGCTCTCAGCATCTCGACTGACACTCTATCATATCCTGCAGCCTTTCCTAATTTCATACCCTTTAACGCTTTCAAAATTTCATCCATACCTATTTCATTTTTATCATCATTCATATAGGTTTCCGGAACCTGGTCCAGTGTTCCCTCTCTTTCAAATAAACTTTCAAAATATTCTTTCCATCTTTTCAACACACATTCTTCTCCTTTTATCATGCTTCCATCATGACCCCTGATTTGATTAAACAACCACAAAAAAACAAAGATAAAATAAAATATGTTTGTTAGGACTAGCAGAAGTCAACCCTAAGAGGTTATTAGCATTTTGCCAATAACCCTGTATATTACAACAAAATGATAGGGACTCAGAACTTTTATATTATATTGTATGGTTATGTATTAAATAAGGTGGAGTATATAAGTACCGATTCTTTATTAACCAAATACTACAAACTATATACAACACTACAGCTACTACAATACTACAGCTACTACAATAAAAGCATTTGGACTCATAGGCAGTCCAAATGCTCTAGCCCACTATCAGTTGGCAGCGTGCCCAGCATGCTGGCAGCATTGCCCCGTTGAATTGCAATGCTTATTATGCAGGTATACCGATTCTTTGTATTTTTTAATGATATAGCTATTATCTTTGTCCCCACAGACGCAAGAAGCAGATGGTGGGGATTTTCCCGTTGGCGACCATGGGAGGACCTCTGGTGGCGCCGGTATCGAGTCTGCTCAGAGCGGTACCCCCGCCACCCTTGCCCAGGTATGCTCTCATAATATTCTGAACGTGTAGTCACTAATAAGATTTTATAAAAATATAAGGTATCGGATATTACAAGATTAACTTATGTAGTGACTAAGTGATATTGTTTTGTATGTTTGTTACATGAATACTCCGCCAATAATGATATGATTTTATGACAAGCACTATAGCGTGCTAAGCGAAAATTTCATTTTTTCAAATTATTGGAGCACAAAATTTTATATCTTGTGCGGGAATCGAACTCGCGTCCGCTGATTACGCGCTGGATGCCTAGTCAGCTCGGGCACTTGGACACACTATTTCTCATACTAGCTCGGAGTTGGCATTGTCTTTTACTATAAGACATAGAACTTAAAAGTGTCAGACGGTACTAGAAAAACTTATTGTTTTAAGTTTGAGTCTCTCCGAGCCAAGAGCGCCCGCCGCGGCAACACTGGACCGCCGCGCTCCCTTTGAATAGAGTTTTGAATATTTACATCGAACTAAGTAATAAAAAATAACAAATAATATATTACAGGCACAAGAGACTCTTAACATTAGGTGGTCCTCGGGCTTATAGAAAAAAAAAACGTTTTTTTACTCTAAATGTTTGTTAGGACTAATAGAAGTCAACCCTAAGAGGTTGTTAGCATTTTACCAATAACCCTGTATATATGTGTACAATCAATAATTTTCTATCTACCTATCATGATAACGTGAGCTTAGTGTTTTAAACAGTATGGTACCGAGTACAGACTTCAACAAGTTATTTCATAGTTTCCAGTTCCGTTCTTCTAAATATTTATTTGCTTATTATTTTTTACCGTTTTAAGTTTCCCCCTACGCCTTACTCCTGGCATTCTATATGGTTGGAGTCACGTATGTTCGGGGTAGAGAGAACTGCGCATAGGAAACATCGCCGTCTCCACGCGGCCAGCGGTGTGTCGACTTGTTGCAGACAAATTACCTGTTGAATATTCTTGCCTTGTTGTTGTACTTGAAGTTTCCAAAATAGTAGTTTATGCAACTGTCATATAATAGAGGGTATTAAAACATGAGTGTAGTTTAGGAAAAAGTCTGTTATTGGTCTATGGCTCGGAACCAGCGCTCACCACAGACAATGTGTACGTAAATTGAATTGAAACCTCCTTGGTCGGTACACATTGTAGTTTAATAATTAAAAAATTGTTTTAAAGCATTGTTTTGTTAGGAGAATAATGCTTTAATTTAACTTTTTTACTTTCTTAAAGAAGTATGTATATAAAATATGCCAATAAAAGTCTGCATTTCATTTCATAATTAGAATATTACCGAATGAGATTACATAACAGGTTTTATAACATTTTGTCAACAGATTGGATCCAATATTTATATACTATTAAATTTTTTTGGGTTGTCTGGAAGATATCGCTTTACTTTAGTCCACCCATTGTTTCAGTTAGTTAAGTTATATCTTAAGTTGTAAGTTTTTATGTAAATATTCTAGCCCAGCACTCCAGAGGAGTAGTACATAATTAAGTAAAAATAGTTAAAAAATCTAGAAAAAATCTGTTAAATTTCTCGCTATAGCTATAACTTAGGATTTTGTGTAGAGGATTTTTTATTAGTGTAACATCTTTCTAGGTAGCAAGATAATACAGGCAGCATATGTAATGGAGTTATTGAGATAAAATTGTGTATAGGAAGAATAGAGTTGGCTTGGGTAGAATTTGTGTGGGAGAAGTGCACAAAACATCCCAAGCTGACGTCAGTGCGTGTCATTTCGCCCTCAAATCAATGAAAGTGTGATGTTTGTCCCCAGAATGTTCCGTACATCGCGTGGCGCTGCCGGACCTCCGCATCACGACCCGCTGAATCCCGACGTGCCCGAATTCGTACCCCAAGCACTTAGATCAGGTATGTGTCATATCATAATATGTATTATAATTTATGGTAAGGAAAATGTACGGTCGCGATGTAGAAAGAAAATCGGTCATCGACCCCAGTATCATTGTCATTGAAATATTTTAAGTACTAATGAAGTGACTAGACGGGCAAGATGGTAACCGTCACGCGTGTCCAATATAAATACAGTGTCACCATCCACGTTCTACCTGACACTGCACTGCGATCGTCACTCCTAGTTAATAATCTCTCGTTTGTCCAGTAATTGCACTTGCTTCAGTGACCTTTACTCTTAAACGTAGTAGTGTATATGCGGTCAATGACCTCTGTTATTAGCATTGCAAGATCTATTATCAATGGCAAGGATACAAAAGAATGGTCGCGATGCAGAAAGAATTTCGGTCATCGACCCCAAAAACTGTATGTTTGTTATTGCATACAAACTTATTGATCTTTCTCCCGCACAGCAGCTGTCGTTGATATATATGCGTTTACAAGATCTGTAATCTATGGCAAAGATACTAAAGTACGGTCGCGATGCAGAAAGAATTTCGGTCATCGACCCCTGTCTTTTACTTACAAACTTATTCCTCCCAGTTAGTGTAAAATTATTTATGGATATTGTACTTTAAAATTTAGTACATACGGTTAAAATTAGCATGGCACAGTTATAGCATTAAATATTATTAGATAACATTTTCAAATATTGATAAGTTTCTGTAAAGCCCCCTACGCCTTACTCCTAGCATTCTATATGGTTGGAGTCACGTATGTTCGGGGTAGAGAGAACTGCGCATAGGAAACATCGCCGTCTCCACGCGGCCAGCGGTGTGTCGACTTGTTGCAGACATTTTAGAATATCTTGTATTAAGTAATACTGCATTTATTAATATTTATGTTGTGATAGGCCATTTTACTAGCTACCACCTTCAAGTGGAAATTCTTTCGCCAGGTACACATTGAAGTCTTCCCGCAGCTTTTCTTTTAATAATTGAAAAGCTAGCCTTTTACCACCATGTCACCGGATGATAAGTGATTATGTGGTCGAAGATGTTGTTCAGGCTAACCTAGAATTACTGGCTCTCATTGACAGCTACCAGAACACTTATAGGTGCTTGCGGACAGATTTTCTACTTGAGCGTGGTATCTAACCAGGCGGGCATATTCCCAAAATGCCTTACCAGCATGCTATAACGACTGCCATCCTAAGACTACAATCGGAACCGGCGACAGCTTTTTGTACCTTCCGAAGCACGAGCACGTTCAGTAGCAATGTCACTAGCGATTACCTATCCAACTAATAACCGCAGCCCTGACTCACTCCGCACTTTAGGTACGTCGCTACAGGTACATCGGCGTACCCGTCCGGACGGGTTGTGCCGCGTCAGAAGAGATCAGAGCTATACGTGCACATGCGATAGAAAGAGAGACGGCTTGTAGGTGAATATAAATATTAGGTATTCCCTGCTTTGCGAGCTGAAGTGCACTTTATTGCGTCGTAGCTAGAGTCGTTTATTTATTGGAATTGTTTTGCGGAATGGTCGTTATGTACTTTTTTATTCTGTGCCGCGGCCGTCGTTGCCTAACTTTATTAACCGTTGCAGCAATTTGACCACACATGTGTGGTTGTATTGAAAGGTGCATAAAGTCAAAATGACCACACATGTGTGGTTTCATGCTCACCAATTAAGTTTTTATGTTTTGTTCAATTATACAACTAAATTGTGTGTTATTGTCTATGGACAAGTTGTAGCGTGTGAAACGCGCTTTATTTTGACGGTTCAATGAGAACAAAATCTATTATAGTCAGAGAGAACGAACTGAATGAATATGAAAACATATTTATGCTTTCATTCGGTTTGCGCGCGAAAAACGAAATCTGAAAAAAAGTGTTTTGGTGACAGTTTTACATAAATGTGCGTTAAATAATGATATACGTAGTTCTATGGATATTCATACAGATAATAAGTGCGTAAAAGAAATAACATAGTGCTAAATAAGTAACAGTTTTCGGTAATAACAATAATAAATTATGTGACTAGCATTGTTGATTCGTGTTTCAACAGTGACTGACATAGTGCCATTGATTGTTATAATTACGAGTATGTACCTAATTTCTCCTTGTATGCGTTATTAATCTAACATTTGTCGTAAAGTTTGAGTTTTCATACTAAAATGCAAATTCGAAACGAGCCCGTTTGCTATTGAGTTAGTCGCCATATTCCAGTGTAATTTTTGAAGAGCGCTGTGACATTGTCGATAATACTTTATCGATATTTACATTGATCGGTGAGTTTTAATGGCAATGTCATAACTATCTTGGTTTTATGCTCTACCAACCACAAAGTTCGATTATTTTTGTAAAAACATATACTTTTGTATATATATGTATATATACACATATATAATACCTACGCTAATTATATTTGTATATATAAATAATTAGCGTAGGTATTTTTACACCGAAAGCAGATCGGAATACACGATTAATCGCTCCATAAATTTCTAAACGGGAAGTTATTGCAAAGCTTGTGATAGTACTAGAAATCGTAAAAAAAGATATCTTAGTGTTATGCTATTATCATAACAATTTACTTCTGTTTCAGAAGTTCCAATCTTCAGCGTTTATCTTTCACTGTATCCACGTGACAATATGATATGGAATCCACCCCGTATAATTTTAAGAGACTATGACTAAAACGTTGCGTTGAACCTATTGAAGTCATTTATAGACATTTATAGATTTATACACAGGCACCATATTTACAGGTAAATTTTTTAATACATTTCTCTAATTGTTAAGCTATCAAACTGCCAAATTGCCACAGGAAAATGAGCTGTAATGCAAGTTTGCGGTTATTTTTATACGATTTTGACACATTTTTTTTTGTAGAATGAAAAATGCTTTGCTACGTTGAAGGTTTTTCTGGGTAATTATTATGCAAAATAAATTTGAATACCTATATACAAGGTTATTGGTAAAATGCTAACAACCTCTTAGGGTTGACTTCTGCTAGTACTAACAAACATTTTGTGAGGAAACATTATTTTCAAAGTTTTTTTTGTTTTTTTTTTTAAGTGTATATGACGGAATAAGCACGAAGGCCACCTGATGTTAAAAGTCTGTTGTGCCTGTAATGTATTATTTTATATTTTTTATTACGTTGCTCGATGTAAATATTCAAAACTCTATTCAAAGGTAGCCCGGCGCGGTCCAGTGTTGCCGCCGCTGGCGTTCTTAGCTCGGAGTAGGCATTGTCTTTTACTACGTACTACGACACAGAACACAAAAGTGCCGGACAGTAATAAAAATAGAGTTATGAGTCATTGTCATGTTAGCTCATTCGGCCAGAGCATATCCTAGCTATAGGGTAGATGACGCGGGTTCGAATCCCTCGCATGACTATAATTTTTCCTCACGTTCATTTGTAATCTTGTAATGTTATAGCGTACTTGAGATATATAATACGAACTGTAAAACAGTAGTTATCAAGGGTGTTAGATTTTTAATTTTTACTTGTCATATTTGTTGTGACAGTTAAGCCACAGAATTGAAAGTATGCCAATGCTTGGTCCAAAATGTGCTCAGAGCGTTTAATGACATGGAGTGCTCACGGTGCGCATCCGTGGGGCCGTGAGTACTGTCAGCGCTGAGTGGTGACGTCATCGATAATATCACACTTATCAGTCATGCAAATTTGGTTTGGGCTTGGTGCCCTTCGTATAAATCGGACCAGCTCTGAGCGTGCTGTTGGTACGATTTGCACAAATTGAAACGCACTCCAAAATTGCTCTGCTAAAATTATTAATATAGAAATGAGTTTATCTGGTAATTCATTCCACTATTTGCCTGTTAGTAGTTTTTTGTACAGGGCTAGCCTTTAGTAGGATGATGAACAAGGGACACTTTATCGTGATATACCAGAATGGATTACTGTATCCCGTTTCAGTAAAACATCACTTTATTTTTTTACTCAGTGGGATCAAGCTATATGCCTACTTGCTAGCTACTATGTGTACATATAGACATATTTGTTTTTTATATTACAGATAACTGAGCGACCAAGAACATGAAAAGAAAGAAGATAATGAAAAAAATAAAAGTTTTAAATTACCATTAAAGTTGTTTAATTAATATGCAATAGTATTTTTGTGAGATAAGTGTTTGTTACTCAATTACATTGTTTGCACAGATTTAGATTTTAAGAAAATGTTTTTGAATGCTTGAAAGGAAACAGTGCATCAAATGTACAAAGACACTTTTTAAAAACATTATAAATATAACCATACAAAATGCGCGCATTATTCTCGAGAGGTTTTCTGACTCTCAAATTGGTTATTTTGTGTTTCAGCTAACCTTACTGAAACCCATAATTGATAAGCACCACAATCTCAGCGTGAAGGTACCTCTTCACGTATGCGTTCTCGTGCTAATCTGCTTCCTCTAGAGTGCCTCACGGGAAGGCATTTTCTTCACCGAATTGAAGTCACCGACGCGATTAGTGAAAGTTTCCCACAGAACGAACCTGGGATGACGAAATGGTATTTGGTGTACACACTGAGGTTTAAGACCACATTGGTGTACGAAATACGAATGTCCGGACTGTAATGTTCCCTATATTTGTATTGGAGGTTGTTTCAAAGAGTACCATACCATGCAGTCATAGCTTTCTTCTCCTAAAATACAACTGCAATTTCGAGTGTTGGTTGATATGCAAACGGACTATAAATGGAAAATACGCGAGAGCCGTTAACCTTGTCTCATTGTGTTGCCAGATGTATGTTTGATTGTATTAATTCCCTCTATATCTCTTTAGAATCTACCGTTGCAGGGCTGAGAAGCAGATTTCAGGATACACACTTTTGTTATTGAACATGCTTGTACTCTTTTGGATTTGTCATAAAAGTACTAGGTTTTTTATTTATTGAATTAGATATCGTATGACGTTTCAGAAAATTGTGAATGTGCGGGTTCGATTCCCGCCTTGGGCATAACATTTTGTACTCCAATAATTTGTTAAAAATATTTTCGCTTAGCACGCGATAGTGCTTGTAATAATATTTAGAAATATAGAAGGGTAGCGACATCATACCGAGAGTTAAGTGTTTGAAAAAACACTTCTATCGATCAGATGAAGTCTAGTAGTCTGGTTGATGGACGCGCACCGTCCCCTATGACGGTTAAAGTACGATTGGAGTATGAAATTTCGGCTACAAATGCCGTGTCCAGGTGGCCGAGGGGGTTTAAGCATCCGACGCGATATCGCGTAACGCGGGTTCGATTCCCGCCTTGGGCATAAAATTTTGTACTTCAATAATTTGTTAAAAATATTTTACGCCTATATCAAATAAACTGACAAAATTGTATTGCTTCCAATGTAACACGTATTTTATCTTGCATGAAAAGCAAGCCTTTGATTACCATCACAGCTTTTTGGATCAATATGAGGTCGAATACGTTGTTCAGGCTAAGCCTATAATGGAAAATTGATCTTAAGGTCCACTGCCGGAACATTGTAATAGAATAGACTTTAGGTCTGGAGTTAGGTGCTTGGCGACAGATTTTCTACTACAGGATTGTAGTTAACCTTTCATAAAATGCCCTGCCACAATGCAGTGAAACTTAAAGCAACTCGCAGGGATATGAACCATGGTACTCCATGCGGTAGTCGATAACCATTACCGCTTAGCAATCATTGCTTCATAAGTCGAATTGACATGTAACTTAATTAATTTATTAATTAACTGTCAATCACATAATTTGCCACAAAAATAACTTTTATTGGCAATTAACGCTTACATAGTAGATACATCGGATTTTTTTATCGACAATGTAACCGATAACAGTAACATCACTATTAGTAATATAATTTTCATACAAATATTTGCAAGATTCTAAAAAAAAATTTTATTCCGTTTTTTACACTAAGGTAATTTAGTAAGAGATCTAGAAAGCAATAAATATAAGTTTCATAAGATTCCACTTGTTTTATTTGGTCAAAGGATGCCATTTTACTTCATAGTAGTACTTCCAATGTATGGTAAAAACTAGTAGCCGTGATTAGTGAATTTCTATAATATTTGATGAAATTTATGAGATCTAGTGAAAGTTTCAATGAAAGAAATAAATGTATTCTTGAATAATACAGGCTTTTATTTCAAAATTCTTCAGGAGCATGTTTTTACCAGGTTATAAATTTACACGATCAGGTGAGCTTGAACATAAAATACGTGTGCGCTAACAATGACTTCAATCCTATTTTATTAGAAAATGTTGAGTAAAACCAAAAAAACTAAAGATGCAGTTTAGCAAAACGTATAGTCTCATTTATATAGATACAGGTACATTTATAAAATAACCATACATACGTCGATTATTTACACATTTTCTATGGTGAGTGCATAATTTTTCATAGTGTCTTGGTTTTGGAGAGATATTTTCCTGTCATAGATAAAAAAGCTAAATCTTAGTATAAATCATCGTGATAGAGTAATTATCAATTGATATTTTTCTCTTTATTTTATTTGAATTGGTTTTGTGGATCAAAACATATGGCGTAGAATGTAAAACTAGATAATTTTATTTCTTGGTCCGCCATGACCTCTGGTGTCAAAGTGTCACATTGCATAATGACATAGCGCGAGCGAGAGGGTTAATCTATTGACGCTACGAGCGCTTCAACTGTCGTCAGTATATTTTTTTTTATACTGAATAGACACGAATTTCACTGCAGTCTCACCTGATGGTAAGTGACGACGCGGTCGACGGTGGAGCATGCTTGCCCAGAAGATATTTATTCACTCTGTATTTGAAGACATCCAGATTGTAGTTCTCGGGGAACAAAGACGCTGGGCTCCATTCCTCCACTGTTCGTATTAGGAAGGTGGACGCAAATCGCTTTGTACGGAGAGGAGGAATGTCAACCATATACGGATGCCGTGTTTCCGTACGTCTTGTAGTCCGGTAGCGGAAAGGAGATTCTAGGTTACGCTCTAAACCACTTATAGCAGTTAGATGGTGTTCAATAAAACTTTATGCATATTAATAAAAACTTTTTTGTTTTTCAGAAGAAATAGCTGAGAATTCTATAGAACCGAACGATACACCGCTGCAGGCGACCAGCCCGAACGCGCCGGGCACGCCTGACGTCTGGACTGAGGTCAGTAACATCATCAGTCATAACGTCCACTGCTGAACAATGGCCTCCTCGATTTTAGAGTTAACTTAGGAATTTTAAACGATTTTAAAGATACTTTTTTCGGAACTGACTTAGTCCTAAGATAAAACGACCCAGGCTTTTTTTATACTGCTCCTTCTTCTTCGTCGTATTCTTCATGTCTGAAGGTCGTGCCTGTCTTGAAATGTCTCAACGGAGACGTTTACCAGCTGCTTCCACACCATTCTGTCCTAGGCTTGTCTCAGGGTGTTAGGCAGGGTAAGTCCCGTTATGGCTTTAATTTGGTCGGACCAGCGGGTAGGTGAGCGACCCCGTGGCCTTTTCCCCTCTATTTTTCCTCTCGTAAATTTGTAATTTTGTAATGTAATCCGCAGAGCAATATTGTATTGCAATAATAAAAAATATTAAACTGTTAATGTAAGTTAAGTTTTAGTAGAAGTAGAACTCATTGTACGAGTTAGTGGGGAAGTACTGCCACCGTACCTATTACTACCGCCAAGCAGTAAGTTTTATTTTCCGGTTTGCAGGGTATGTGTGCCGGTGAAATTACAGGCATATGAGACTTTACAACCTAAGTCTCTGAATGAATGAATGAATGAATGAATGGATATGAATGAATGAATGAATATGAAAGAATGAATATGAATGAATGAATTTGCTAAAGATTTAGCTACAATACTGCAGAGTTGTTATAGCATTAAAATACAGTTCCAATTAAAGTTTACCTAAACGGTGTGCAAATGTTTTGTTACAAAATACAAAACAAATAATAAAATGTAAATTAAAAAGATCATTCCATTCATTATCTAATTATGATTAATATATATAAGATGTCATGTTAAATTTATTAATTGTCAGATTCATCATCAGCCGGAAGGCGTCCACTGCTGAACAAAGGCCTCCCCCATTGAACGCCACAAAGAACGGCTATTAGCCACTTGTAACCACTGGCTACCCGCGACTTTCACAATATCGTCAGTCCACCAATAGTCAGATTAGATTTAGAGACCTACTTATTTTAGTATTTTATCTTCTAAGAAGTCCTTGATAGTAACATTTTTGTGATAATAAGTAAATTTTTTTAATAATATTAATAGTAGTTTCCTTTATGTTGTCAGGTAAAGCATTATACACTCGAATTGCCATATAATTAGAATTTCGTTTGGTCAGCTGTAATCGTTGAATTGGCGTGAATAACTTATGAGAATATCTACTCGGACAACCTCTGGGTGGGGCGCTATGCAATTCGCTACATATGACGAATCTGCAATTATATCATATCATATGTAGTTGTTACCGCTTATTACCAGATTGGGGTCCGTGCTAGTTCTGGCACAATCACATAAAAAAATATATTGTTGGTTACAAAATACGATGGTAACCAATGGATGGTAAAATATTCGGATGTTCCTCCGTTTGCAGGTGAAGCGGCGCACAAAGGGCGGTTCCCGCGAGCGTGTCCCCCCTCCCCCGCCGGCTGGGGGGTCGCAGGAGGAGGAGCCTCGGGAGGAGCTGCACTTCCAGCTGGACGAGGAGCTGGACCTGCCGCCGCCCAGGCAGAACACCTTCACGGACGCATGGTGAGGACTATCAAATTGTCATTCTTACATGTTTTATATCTGATTTTCTAGCCTTTGACCACTATCTCACTTGATGGTAAGTGATGATGTGGTCGAATTCGCAATTCGTACTCGTACGATCTACTATTTACACCGCTGTGATGCAATACACTATTTCATAAGTTACCTGATTTGTACCTATTTTAGGATAATGTCAGTAAGTTGTATAATTGCGGATAACTGCCTCCCATATCAAATATATATAAATCCTTTAATCCTGGTTGTCTGGAAGAAATCGTTATAAGCGATTAGGACGCCATTTTGCACTGTTTAAGTTATTATTGTTAATTTTAAGTTCTTATGCAAATAAAGTGTTTTATATCTATTCTATCTGATTAGAGGGAAGAAAACAGTATATAAGAACCAGACATCGTAATTATTGTTGAAATAATTACCCATTTTACCCTCGCCTTTGTCTCGGACTGTTAAACGTCTCGGTCAAAATCACTTTACGCTTTATGCACTCATAGAAACTACAAATTTTCTCTCTCTAGCTACTATTAGTTCAGTAATAAACTATCTACCTTACTAGATATTCTACAAAAAGGAAATCATAAGGAAAACTCAACAGATACAACATTTATAGGAACACATGGAACATTTTAATAAAAATGACACATTATTAGGGTTACATGGATTAATTCAAAAGTAATATTGTATAGTCACCTGACACAACGATAATATAATAAAAAGGGCAAACCATTTTGGCAGCCAACAAACCTAGACCCTCACGCAACACGTGAGTAGCAGCTATGCTACATTAAATAAATCAGCACTTAACTCAAAAGGCAGTCATTTGTGAATAATAAAGAGTCTCAGTAAGTAGTATAATTATAGCAATGACTGGCATCAAGTGTCTGTCGCATCTGCATGAAACTTCCCGCCATATTTACCACAACCAATCAGGGACATAAGCGTTCCCGCCGCAACATATCAGCCAAGAGGCAGGATAGTTCGTCATTGGCTAGTCCAGAATGAATACAGATAAAGCATGATTACAGTGTGGCGGTTATTAAAAATGTCCAATATCAACAAGTTTTAGGTTATTCTAGAATTACATAATGAATAGTTAGCCTACAGTTCTCGTAACTTATTTACTTAAGATAATCTAAGCTTAACAAAGATATGATTCGAACACACTCGTACAATGTACTATTTACTCTCCTTCTACCTCCGTAATCTACTATTTAATATTGAATTTTCCTATATAGTACCACCAACTTAACTGTGCAGTTTTCGAGGGCGCTACTGGTCATGGAAATCAACTACAAACTGTCACAATTTGAAGGAATGTTGTAGTTCTTTTTTCTGCCACCTGAACAGATAAGTTGGTGGGTGTGTACAATGGTATAAGATATAAATTACGTTGTATGTTTTTAGGTCTGACGAGGAGTCTGACGTAGAGTTCACGGACCGCGACGTGGGCAGGCTGCTGATAGTGACGCAGGCGCCGGCGCCGCCGCGGGCAGTCAAGCATGACGGACACGACCGGCAGGGGGACTTCACTACCAGGACCAAGATCACGCAGGATCTGGAACAGGTATGTAGCCAACGGGTTACGGGTATATGTGTGTGTGTTTTTGTGTTCAAGGGTAAAGGGAACTGGAAAAAAATACTAGATTTTGCTACGATATTCTTTTTATGGGGGTTGAGTTAGTGTATGATTTGCTATAGGTATTAACTATTAAAAATCTTAGATTTTCGCGATTATTACACATAGTATTTAAACCACTTTAAACGGTTTAAATCGCGTATCTGTTTTTAATTTTGTATATTACTGATTTTATTTTATTTACCTTTTATGCTTGTGTTTGCAAATATCAAAGCAACGTTTTTTCTTCTGCATTGAAGTAAAAGTAATCATTTAAAACATTGAGGTAGGTTTTTCTTTTTTTATAGTCAATAAGTTATTATTAAAAACGTCACTACAAGAAAAAGTTTAATGACAATTAAATAAAAGGAAAAGGTAACATTTATTTTCATAATTAGTTTATTTTGTTTTATAATTTATGAAGTTGCGCCTTTTTTAAATAGCATTGATTAAAGTCTGAATTCTTTTGTGGCATTCGATAAACATTCCAATAGTAATCGAATTAAGGAATATTTAGTGATAATTCCGCCAACATTCTCAAACATATGTTTGTATGTAAGATTAGAAACGCAAAAATTTTGTGCCATTTAATGAATCGACATCGCTCGATGTTGCCCAGCAAAGAGGCGGAATGCGTCGATTGTTGCTTCGGCTGGTTTACGCGGTGTTGTCGAAATTATCACTAAGAGCCAATTCCACCAATCTAAGGTTAAACAACACGCGGTTAACGTCATACCATAGGTAGACCATTAAAATGTGATACTTGCTATCATGGAACGTCAAACCTAGCAGCTATTGAATTTGTTGATTTTATGTCCAGGTAAAGGGAAATCTCGTTTAACTTTTATGACATGTGACAGCCGATGTAGCCATAGAAATAGTGTGTGTTATCAGATGTAGTGTGGCCATCTTATTACATATAGTAATTCAACAACTTTAAATGTTTTTTTTTTTATGTCTGATAGGTTAGCCTTTGACCACTATCTCATCTGATGGTAAGTGATGATGTGGTCGAAGATGTTGTTCAGACTAACCAGGAGTTACTGGCTCTCAAGGACAGCTGCCGGAACACATCGATAGGTATTTGGCGACAGATTTTCTACTTGAGGGTGGTAGCTAGCCAGGCGGGCATTCGCAAATTGCTATAACTAAGCAATAACGACTGCCATCCTTAGATAACAACCGGGACCGACAGCTTAACGTGCCCTCCGAAGCACGGAAGTGCACAGTAGTAATGTCACTAGCGGTCACCCATCCAACTCATGACCGCGGGCGACGTTGCTTAACTTTGCTGATCGGTTAAGAACAGCTAAGTAAACTTCGCTACGAGCGCTTCAAAAATCGTGTATATTTATTATTATTTTTGTCCCTACGTTTCTAACACTCTGCATTTAAACCGTTAAAAGTTGTTTAATTACAAATCAAAGGTTTCTTAATATTGGATTATTTATTTCATTTGCTACAGATGTCTGCTTGGTGTCAGATTTTATTAAAGTCTATATTATGTATATTAAAAATACTGTAACATCATTGGAGATCTCTGGTGACAAAAGTCTATCAAATTTTGTTTTATACAGAGATTAAAGTTATCCTCCGTATAATTATACCCTGGAATGGTGAAATATACCAAATTTTTATTTTATTATAGTATTGTTTTACTATTTTTTTTAAATATGTTATGCTTTGTACATGTTATACCTTCTAAATGTAAAGTCTGTGGAATATAAACGATACAGACGTAAATATGCTTTAAAGGATCCTAGTAGTAATAACTGAATTACAAATTTACGAGAGATAAAATTATAGTCATGTGCGGGATTCGAACCCGCGTCCATCCACCCTTATAGCCGGGGTATGCTCTGACCGACTGAGCTAACATGACAGTATGACTCATAACTCTAATTCTCGTTCTTTAACCATCGTATTGGGATGGAGCGACATCTATAGTTCAACTTACGTTGTACTAAAAACAAGACGAATTTTGCAATTAGATTTAAACTTGTTAATGATGACAACCCTATAACTTTTTCTCTCATGCATTTGTAATTTTGTAATGTTACCCGCAGAGCAGGCGTTATTGTAAACAACAATATTACAATTACTGAACTTTAAAAAAACAAGTATCATTTGTCACGTAGTGTTGTACAAGTATCACGCACTGCGATTAAGTACCGTCGTAACTCAGACATAAGGTTCAATTTCCTTTGAGCTGTCGAAATTGTCGTAAAATCCACATCGATAGCAACAAGTAGGGTAGGTAGTAATACAATTGGGTACAATAACGAGGGTATGTGTCGTTTGATGACGTGACACAGACGCAGGCGCGCGCTCCCAAACACGACGGGTACGATCGGCAAGGGGACTTCACTACAAGGACCAAGATTACTCAGGACCTTGAGCAAGTACGTACCATATCTGCAACATAGATTTCTATATAACTGAGGTAGCCCTATCTACTCAAACTTCATTTTTAAACCAATCAATGAGGTCAAAGACTAACAAAAAGCATTAAAAAATAAAACTTCAAACTGTAAAATTGACAACCCTACTGGGCCACGTTCAAAGCCTCAGAGTGTAGTTGTTTGGTTAACTTATTCCAAGGAACGACTCGGTTATTTTATAACCTTAAATATTGATTTTTGTTGGGGAACTAAAACAATATATAGAGTAATTATGATGTTTGAATAGCAATAACTACCGTTAACTGCAAAATACAAAAGAGTGCCTATCTATCATTAAGAATTGTCAAGGTCATGTCAGTTAAAGATGCAACCTTTTAACGACCGTTTTTGATAGTTAAAAAGTTGCGGTCTACTCGAAAGTTGTGAACGACGTTAGAGTGAAAAGTTGCACTCCGAGTGCGCTCTAAAGGTTCTGAACGGGCCCCAGCGCTCGCGTGTGAACTACGCCTAGTGCGTTCGAATTGAGACGTTCGCGTTTGTAGCCGTTTCAAAATAGGCATTCGTATTTAAGCGTTCGGAAAGCAATCTTTTGATTATTAATTCTTTTATTTAAGTTCATGAAACATTTAGTAAAAGTGACTTTAAGTGTCGTGAGAACCTGCCTACTTATAATTAATATGCCTTTCTGTATAATTATTACAACGAATGATGTATGCGCCTGTAAGAGGTATACATATCAGGCCTCGTCATGACTTAATTGTCATGAATTTGTAAGAAATTATTTATATAATGTATTTTTTAATATGTACACTGTTGGTGCATCTTTAATAAATAAATAAATTATTTTCCTATATATTTTCACCACTGATTTGCCCCAAATCGGACGATAGATAACTTCTTGACAATATTTGGTCCTTCTCTAAAAATAACGCGAGCGCGTTATTTAAGTTTATTTATAAAAAATAATAAGGCAGTTTTCAATGTAAAGAAAGCGGATTTAAATACTATGGGACATACAAAAGTAGGTTTCCAATACATTTATCTGCGTATTACTTATGTGATGTGATAAAATTCCTGCATAATTGCCAAGTTCAACTCTCAAATTCGCAGTTGTCAAAAACTGTCACTAAATACCTATCTTCGGTTTGAAAATGGAATATCGCGATTTAATTTATAATTTATTACTGTTATCAAAGCTTTCCGAACGGTATAACGTTCAAAATGCTATTTTTTGCTTACAACGTCCCAAATCGAACGCACAACGTGATCAGTTTTCAACATTTTTGGGTGTTATTTTCGCTAAATAGTCTATACGAACAACCTAATCCATACGTTCAACGGTGCTAATTAGCTCAGTTTGAACGAGTCATGTTTTAGAGCGATGGGCACGTCTACATCAGATATATAGAAGTCTTTGTTCCACAAGGCGTTATTATGAGGGCTAATATTGATTGAGTTGCGTGTTATTTTGTAACCATTTCCAGTTTTACACACGGGCAATAACAAAATATCACTCTAAAAAATTACATTAATAATTATATAATCAAATGTCAAAAAGAATATATGTTAAAGATTTAGTAAAAATATGATCAGTTATATATTTTATTTATAAATAAATGTTAAATAATATTTTATATTATAATCCATTAAAATTAACAATACTTCAATTAATGTCATCTATACCTATTAAAAATAAAAGTTAAAGTATAAGCAAATGCCAAATTTAATAAATGTTATGTAATATGAAGACTTTGGATCAGCTTATTGACATTTACCGGGCACAGTCCTGTGGGAATACTCAAAATTTACTATTTCGAAATCTAACTCAAATATCTATATACCTACCTTAATTATCTATATAAAGTGTCTATATAAGTTCAAAGAAACGTACATAGACATACTATTGGTTTTGTGAACACAAATTGGCATAAACCGCCATCTGTGTTTTCATTTTGCCAAACAAATTGAATACGAGTTCAAGATCCATAAGGAATGATTTCAAAATAGAAATTGTCAAGCTTGTAAATCTCAACAGTGTACGAGTATGTCGATTTGAATTCCAAACCATTTATTCAATTTACAAGTCTACGACTCTCTTATGAAGGTAAATTATAATTATATATAATTATGTTAGTAGCATTAATAATTATTACTCTTTTTAGTAAATAATACGGGATAACTCACGTGAATAAGTCAGATAGCTCCGACTATAGTTTCAACCACATCCGGTGGTCTTTTTCAAGGAGAGCTCGGGACACCCGCGTTATAGTGCTAAGCGAGACGTCAACGCGGGTGTCCCGAGCTTTCCTTGAAAAAGACCACCGAATGTGGTTGAAACTATAGTCTAAGTTATCCCGTATTATTTACTAAAATGAGTGAAAACCACGTTATATTTTATAGTAAAATTATTACTCTGTCAATGTTTGCCCTCATTTGCTATTGCCTTAAACGTTTGGATGGGTGCTTTAAATATTTCTAAGAAACTAACAGTAGTAGGAAAATTCGATGGAGCCTTTGGAGAGACGTCATTACTGTCCGACGGGTAAGATACTAATGATTTTTTTTGTATTAATATTTGGTCTGGGATTTTATGTATAGTACACTATAGATTGCAATACTACTTATACAGTATTAACAAATACTTTTAAAATATTTTAAGAAAACATCAAATTAATATTTTAATAAAACACTTCAAAAATATAAAAATATATCTAGTGACAATTCCGCTTAATTTTCCTGCTAAGCCGACGTGACGTCACAAACGCCACGCAGCCAAACCGGAAGAATTTTCGACGCGTTTCGCTTCTAGCACGAAGCATCCTCAGTAGGTCTTGACTTGAGTCAAGACGTACACAAAATTATAGTATACAAAATTAAGCGGAATTGTCACTAGATATATTTTTATATTTTTGAAGTGTTTTATTAAAATATTAATTTGATGTTTTCTTAAAAAAATTTAAAAGTATTTGTTATTATTAAAAATGGATTTCCGCAAAGTACCGCCTGAATCTATTCATTACTTATACAGTATTCTAAGATAGGGTCCCTTTTTAATATTGTTATGTTTTGCAATATCGTCTGCTCGGCGGATTCCCGCACATGACTTTAATTTGTTTTTCTCTTGTAAATTTGTAATTTTGTAATGTAATCCGTCGAGCAGGCGTTAGGCAAACATAACAATATTAAAATTATAAAATTGCGTCATCATTTACAAGTTTAAAACCAATTGCTAAATTGGTCTTGTTTGTCAACGCAAGTTGAACTATAGATGTCGCTCCATTCCAATGCGATGGTTAAATAAAGAACGAGAGGAAAAATTTGAGTTAGGAGTCATTGTCATGTTAGCTCAAGCGCATACCCCGGCTATATGGATGCGGGTTCGAATCCCTCACGTGAATATAATTTTTCTCTCGTAAATTTGTATCAAATCAAATCATTTATTTACGAGAATGTTGTATAAAGCACAGCTGGTGGTAAATTAATTAAAAGGTTCAAACATTCTACCATAACAATGGTGTGTAAAGATTATTTGAAATATACAAAATTAAATTTATAAATGATTAATGTTTTCCAATATTAATATGAATAAAACTAATTAACAGAAATCGAATGTCAATATCTTTTGTTAAAAAGTCAATTTAAAAAAATTATAAATTTATATGTCAAAATTACATCTTATATATAAAATTCTCGTGTTACAGTTTTCGTTGCCATACTCCTCCGAAACGGCTTGACCGATTTTGATGAATTTTTTTGTGCTTATCCGGTATCTATGAGAATCGGCCAACATCTATTTTTCATCCCCCTAAATGTTAGGGGTAGTCCAACCCTAAATTTTTTATTTTATTTTTTAGACAAAATTTTTAATTTCTATGTTTTTATGATACAACATACAAAAATACATACAATCATCAATTTTCACCCTTCTACGATCAACCCTTATTTTTTAATAGCCATTTAATTATTTATATGGCAAAACAACGTTTGCCGGGTCAGCTAGTTATTATATAAATTTTGTTATTGAGTAAATAAATTCATAAATTATTTCGTTATTTAGTTTTATATGTCATAAATTCCTTTAAGTTATAAAAACAATTTTCAAGTAACCACAATGTTAGTTTCCTTTTAAACACAGGTAAAGTTAATTCTTTTAATTTATCAGGTATCTTATTATAAACATTAATGGCATTTATATAAGAATTTCTTTTATGTAATGTAATTTTGTAATAGAGCCCCGTTTTTACCATTTGGGTATAGAACCCTTAAAATAGAGTACGACGTTGAAATCGACTATCTACTTCATTTGTTAGAAATATGTTTAGTAGGTTTAGAACAGAAGGCCTTCCAGTAGAAATCTGCTTGCACTAACATGGGAAATCTTTGCTTCGCAGCTCGGACTCCGCTTTTGCATCTGCGATCCTGTTTTTGTCTTGCTGTTTCTTTCATTGCTTCTTGGTTTCAGATTTGTTTTTATACCTTAATATTTTTTACAATAAAGAGTTTAGACTTGCCGAAGAGGTTGTCTATATGTGCTTATAAGATTCAGCCTTCATCAATGAATTAACACGCTATTCGGACTGTACTGTCATGTAATGTCATCAGTTGGATTGTCCACTGCTGAACACAGGGGGCCAACTCCCATCTCTTAATTCAGTCTTATTTTAACCTTACATTAACAATTTTAATTTGCACTACCACATGTCACTATAGTAAACTTACATTAGAACTTCAACGTGAGAGCGGGCTGCATGCATTGAATCAAGACATTTGTGCGATAGAGATAGCGCTATATGAACATTATTGTTTCGTGACGGCCGTGGTACGGATCTTGGTATCAATATTTTAAGTTTGAAATAATGATATTTGTTTTCCATAATAGTTTTTAAAAGGGGAGTTGGGCCCCAGTTTCTCCTATTGTGGGAGTTTTGCCTGTGGAGGGGTTTCCGCATAGCTAATTTTATTTATTTTAACAGTTACAAGTTAAAATAGGTCTTAACGTGATTTATAAATAACAACATCATGTGTTAATATAGTTTTATTATAATTCAAGTTACTACGGCATGATGAGGTGATTTTCTTTCTATTTTGAATCAATATTGTTTTTAAATAACTTTTTATGTACGTTAATCCTAACAATATCTACAGCTTTTTGTAGAGACACAGTTGCAGTATAATTAAATTGTAAAGATGTTATATTACTAGGTGTAGGTTTAATCTTGTTTGTGTTAGCCAAGTATACGCACATTGAGTTAGTTTGCGTAATCTTAGGAGCAACTCAGTCCGCGGTTGGGGCTCTTTTCCTGTGATGTGTATTTTCGCTCTTGCGCGGATCCGGTCCGCATGCGGGTTATAGCACGCCGGACAAAAATTTCGTTTGCCGCTGCAGTGTATTGCGTGTCGCCAATCCGCGTTACGCGCGCGTGCTGCCCGCGTGATAGGAACAACGTGTATGAAATTATAGGATGCCGGCAGCCCGCTGGCGGACAAGATCCTCCTATCCGCGTGACATGAGAAGTACCTTTACGCATATTAACACTAACTATACTATTTCCATTCGGAGTCGGAGAAACTCTGGTACAACCTTGTACGTGCGTAAACGTCATATTTTTATAAAATAATGCATACATAATGTAAAAAAGAACGCCCGTTCAAGTTTTCACAGGAGCAGTCATCGAGAAAATAAAGAAAGGGAAATAGTATAATATGATATAAAAAAAATATTTTAACATTATGTTTCGAACACAAATTGAAAGATGCTACTGTATGAAATCACTAGTTTGTTATCCCATTTCTATGATACAACTGGAACAAGGCGTTATGCTTTTCATACATCCGAAAAATAATGAAATTCGTTGCTTGAATCTTAGTTTCCAGACACATCATCTGGGTGTTTTTAAGGTATTATAGGCATCTTCTATGCGAGCGTGTACCATCGTCGATTGCATCGTAATTCAACATCAGGTGCCATTGCGGTCAAAAGCAATTCAGGCCACTTTTAAGAAACAAATAGAATTAAAAAATAGTGGTCTGAAGCACAATGTCAAGTACTCTCAAACTCCTCTTTCCCTGGATCTGATAAAAAAAAACAAGAATGCCAAATATTTGTAATCTATGCTTTGAAGTACATGCAGATGAGATGACAAAAGCTTTAGAAACAGATGGGCCATATCACGATACGCTGGTTACCCATACGGGTATAAAGTGGTAGTAGATTTCCACTCGTAACACTCATTGGTTTGTCTTACCCGGCCTTACTTAAGAACGTCTAAAGGTATTATTCCGAACGACGCTGCTTACAGTTCACCTGATGGTGCAGAGTTGCGCTTGTTGTATGTATATCTAAATATACGTGTTCCAAGCACTACTAGTTTATATGTATATACAACAAGATCTAACCTCGCGGCAGCGGTACCTGCAGTCTGCGCCGGCTACACGTTGGGTGCCCGTAATTGCTGCCAGCAGCGTCGTTCGGAATTGTACCTTAGTCTTGTCAGAATACGTTCGTGGAAGTTCCAGTAAAGGTCGCATTTTATACCTGTTTCACAATCTCACATTACCAAAACACCTCAGCACATACCTATTTCGACTAAGATCATTACTTCTCTGTTCACTTAACACTATATTTTACAAACTGTTATAAATTCGTCTCATGCGCACTCCAATTATTATGCTTCTCCAAACTCAACTCTCAACAGCGTGTTTGACTCAACTGTCTCAGCTATCTCCGCAGTAGATTAACTCTTTCTCTTCCACATGCTGAATATTATACTTCTCTTAGCTCTCATCTCAACTGTCCCAGAAGACTAACTCCTCTCTCGCGCACACAACATATTGAAGCTTTTCAAAGCTCTCATCTCAACTGTTTGTTTGCTTCAACTGTAGCGAGTATCATCCCAAAAGACTAACTCGTACTCTATCGCGCACCCAGCACATTGAACGCTTCTCAAATCTCTCATATCAACTGCCTGTTTGCCTCAACTATCTGAGGAATCTTCCCAGAAGACTAACTCATACTCTCTCTCGCACGCAGCATATTGATGCTTTTAAAATCTCTCATCTTAATTGCCTGTTTGACTCAACTGTCTCAGGAATCTTCCCAGAAGACTATCACTCTCTCTGTCGCACACGCAGCACCACGATGCTTCACAAAGCTCCCATCTCAATTGCCTGCCTGAGTCTATTGCTTGGGTATTATTCTTCCCAGGAGATAACTCTTTCTCGCGCAACCAATATTACGCTTTTCATCTGAACTGCATGTCCTCCCAAAAGATTTAACGGATCTAAGGAAGATTAATTGATTTGATTTAAGGAGGTTGTTGGTACTAATTCTATGTTTTTCCAGTATATGTTTAATCAACTATATATTCTTGTTGACAGGTCATCACTGACGGTCTTAGACGTTATGAAGAGGACTTATGGAACGACACGGATTACCCTTCGGTACGTTTGCCCATTCAATAAGACTTCAGGGGTCTTCGTAAGAAAGACTTTGGGAGATCGCAGTTTTTGTCCATTGGCCTTTAGATTTTAGATGCAATGATAGCTGAGTGATTTATGTTTTGGACTGCCGTGACGAAGGTCAATCTCCACGGCCGCCTTGTTACATAGCTAGTTTGATTACATATAGTTTACATTATTACAACGAAAGGAAAAATTTGAACTACGATCAGAATTCGAATCTTCCCTAGAGCCGGGACGTGCTCTGCCAATTGAGCTATCGTAATGAGTGTGTCATAGTTCAAATTTATCCTTTCCATAAAAGCCAAAAGCCTTTGTCATCGTGTGTGAAATCGGTGGTAGGTTCCAGCCGTGTTGCGTCGTCTGTTATTAGTATTAACTTCCACTTATGATTACAATCACATAACACATCAAATATTTTTATTATGCTTCTTAATATGTTTACAAGCGTTCCAAACATAAATCACATTTACAAATTATTATAGCACAAATTATTTTCCCGGACGGAAATCGCACCCGCGTCCTCCGATTTTGCGCCGGATGCCTAATCCAAACCTTATTCGGCCCCCTGAATACACTCTTTCGAGTCGAAACTTCGTGCTCCAATTGTATTAGTTTAACAGACTATTCTTCATCTGATCAAAAGATGTGCTTTTTCAAACGATCAGCTCTCGCAATAGTGTCGATATTATAGGCTCAAAAGAGTATGTTCTGGTGGCCAATGGCTTAGACATCCGGCGTGCAATCGGAGGATGCGGGTTCGATTCCCGCCGGGGAAAAAAAATGTGCTCCAATAATTGGCAAATGTTGTTTTTAATATGGTCAAATTTTCAATTCTACAAGAATATTTTGTTTGTACGTTTGCAGTCATACGGCAGCCAAACTCAGTACAGAACCGTATCCCTGATAACACGCGAACAATTCGAAGCAACAGTTCCTACTGAGAAACACGCCAATCCGTCCGAGCCGCCGCCTCCGCCGCCCAGAGTAAGTTCACTGTTTTTATTATGATAATATATGTTATAAGTTCCTCTCCATGTTAAAATTAACATATTTTCAACATTTTTTTTAAACATTCATGTAATGTAAAAATAGAACAATGTTCAAAACTAAACGCAAACTTTTTAGTAAAAAACAACGACTGGCGGGATTTCACATTCAATTGCGACCGTGAACATTTTGAAGCGCTCGTAGCGAAGTTTACTTAGCTGTTCTCAACCGATCAGCAAAGTTAAGCAACGTCGCCCGCGGTTATGAGTTGGATGGGTGACCGCTAGTGACATTACTACTGAGCGTGCACGTGCTTCGCAGGGCACGTTAAGCCGTCGGTCCCGGTTGTTGTCTTAGGATGACAGTCGTTACAGCATGGTGGTAGGGCATTTTGCGAATGCCCGCCTGGCTAGCTACCATCCTCAAGTAGAAAATCTGTCGCCAAGCACCTAACGGTGTGTTCCGGCAGCTGTCCTTGAGAGCCAGTACTTCTAGGTTAGCCTGAACAACATCTTCGACCACATCATCACTTACGATCAGGTGAGATAGTGGTCAAAGGCTAACATATCAAGCATAAAAAAAAACACTTTTTAGTAAAAAAAAAACAACGACTGGCGGGATTTCACATTCAATTGCGACCGTGAACATAGAAAATCCCAAAGATTTCATTCATTTTTGAGGAAAGCATTGTACAAGCCTCATCCAGTAAGAAAGCCATCCTGGCCTCGTATATAACCGGACCTCTACTACAGTTCGGTCCGGTTAACTCATACTTGGCCAGGAAGGCTTACTTAATGGATTCTGCAGTAATGTACTATAATAATGTGTGTATGTTTGACAGTTGGAGCACGTCCAAGAACAGGGCGGCAGTAAAGCGAAGCGGCCGCGACGCACGGCGAGGTTCTACGCGGCAAGCAAGGATCCACACGCTACAGATGTTATGTAAGTACTATGTACTAACCGGGACTCTGGGCCGCTACTATAATTCGTCGAAATATCGAACTTCGAGTCCGAAAGTAAGGTATCCGCAAATCACGTATTGGCTTACCTTTGTTTAACTTCGTTCGTAGCATAGACTTGCAAGCATTTGCCTGTAGATTCTATATATATATATATATATATATATTTTAATCTGATTCTTATGGTTTGTTTGTTTTCTAAATATGAAATTATAATTTATTCGTTTGCTAAGTAGTCAAAGTCGAGTTCTAAGTATGCAGACAGAACACAAATACTAATGAGAATATAAATTCCTACGGAGAACAAAGACATTCACGTAAATATAAATATCTTACCTGATTTTCTAGAACAGGAGCGAGACTTATCGCTGATATTCATAACTAGGACTCTCAGACTCTTACCATGTAAAAATATTCTTTAATTCTTCTGCATTAAGACTAATAAGTTAACTATAACTGGTTGAGGGATACCAGCGTTCTCAGAGTAGGTAGTATGGAAGAAGATTCCATCACAGAAAAAAGGAATACTTGAGCCAACGCAGTGTGTTTTTATTCAAGAATATTTGTGATTCATATATATTGAAAACAATATATTCTTGAAAACAGAACACAATATTCTCAGGAATATATTCTTGAATCAAAGTATATATTGCATCCTTCTTTAGAGATATCGTTAAAGCGTTTAAATACGAATATGGTTAGTTTTGAATCCAAGAATCTTACCATAAATATTCGTAAGTGAAGCACCTTAATTACATTCAACAAGAATATTTAAAAATATTTCAAGAAAGAATATAGAAATTTTATTTAGAGAATAAAATGTTAACAGAAGAATTGCTATTTTATTGTTAGAAGAATATTTTCGTTATGTTGAAATAATAATTTGAATACTTTATGTGAAGAAATATTTCTTGGGTCAAAACAATATTCCTAAGAATATTCGAGTGTAATATCAAGGCTCGATTATTTTTCAGTTCAGAATATATTCTTGTTGTAATACATAATTGTCTTGAATTTATTGACGACAATGTATATTCTTGGCTAAAGGAGTCTTTTTTTTTGTGTAGCGGCGCTCGAACACGGAAAACGTTTCTTTGTTCTTGTTTCGTGGGAGACAGACAACGAAAATTGAATTTGGAGTACGATGTTCGTTGTTTGATGTTGTCTATGGTCGGACCGCATCGTTCATCACAAATCTTGCCCCGCTATCGGAATCTCCCATACTACGCAGCGAACGTTTTATGCTTCAATCAGTTTTAAGTCTTAATAGAGAGAAATTAAAGAACATGCTTCCATATATATATAAAACACGAATTTTTAGCACATTAGTATTCAATGACTTTCAAGATGATACGAGCAATATGATTTGTTCCTCGCGAACACTATGAACAAGTAGCATGATTTCCAAGCCTAGCTACAAGCGAGATAAAGCTGTTAATATTTTGAATTTCCCCCAAGATATAAGAGCTAACCCAAAAAAAAATAATTTGACTTTTAATAACGAAAGGCGTTTTTGTGTTTGTCCTTGAAATTTTACGTTTAACAAGGAAACCATTTTGTGCCTGTCCTTGAAATTTGGCGTTTAACAACGAAAGGGTCATTTTGTGCCTGTCCTTGAAATTTGACGTTTAACAACGAAAGGCCTTTATGTGCCTATCCGTGAAATTTTACGTTTAACAAGGAAACCATTTTGTGCCTGTCCTTGAAATTTGGCGTTTAACAACGAAAGGGTCATTTTCTGCCTATCCTTGAAATTTGGCGTTTAACAACGAAAGGCCTTTATGTGCCTATCCGTGAAATTTTACGTTTAACAAGGAAACCATTTTGTGCCTGTCCTTGAAATTTGGCGTTTAACAACGAAAGGGTCATTTTCTGCCTATCCTTGAAATTTGGCGTTTAACAACGAAAGGCCTTTATGTGCCTATCCGTGAAATTTTACGTTTAACAAGGAAACCATTTTGTGCCTGTCCTTGAAATTTGGCGTTTAACAACGAAAGGGTCATTTTCTGCCTATCCTTGAAATTTGGCGTTTAACAACGAAAGGCCTTTATGTGCCTATCCGTGAAATTTTACGTTTAACAAGGAAACCATTTTGTGCCTGTCCTTGAAATTTGGCGTTTAACAACGAAAGGGTCATTTTCTGCCTATCCTTGAAATTTGGCGTTTAACAACGAAAGGCCTTTATGTGCCTATCCGTGAAATTTTACGTTTAACAAGGAAACCATTTTGTGCCTGTCCTTGAAATTTGGCGTTTAACAACGAAAGGGTCATTTTCTGCCTATCCTTGAAATTTGGCGTTTAACAACGAAAGGCCTTTATGTGCCTATCCGTGAAATTTTACGTTTAACAAGGAAACCATTTTGTGCCTGTCCTTGAAATTTGGCGTTTAACAACGAAAGGGTCATTTTCTGCCTATCCTTGAAATTTGGCGTTTAACAACGAAAGGCCTTTATGTGCCTATCCGTGAAATTTTACGTTTAACAAGGAAACCATTTTGTGCCTGTCCTTGAAATTTGGCGTTTAACAACGAAAGGGTCATTTTCTGCCTATCCTTGAAATTTGGCGTTTAACAACGAAAGGCCTTTATGTGCCTATCCGTGAAATTTTACGTTTAACAAGGAAACCATTTTGTGCCTGTCCTTGAAATTTGGCGTTTAACAACGAAAGGGTCATTTTCTGCCTATCCTTGAAATTTGGCGTTTAACAACGAATAGCCTTTTTGTGCCTGTACTTGAAATTTGACGTTTAACAATGAAAGGCCTTTTTGTGCCTGTCCCTGAAATTTGACGTTTAACAACGAATAGCCTTTTTGTGCCTGTACTTGAAATTTGACGTTTAACAATGAAAGGCCTTTTTGTGCCTGTCCCTGAAATTTGACGTTTAACAACGAATAGCCTTTTTGTGCCTGTACTTGAAATTTGACGTTTAACAATGAAAGGCCTTTTTGTGCCTGTACTTGAAATTTGACGTTTAACAATGAAAGGCCTTTTTGTGCCTTTCCTTGAAATTTGACGTTTAACAACGAATGACTTTTTTGTGCCTGTTCTTAAAATTTGACGTTTAACAAAGAAACGTATTTTTGTGTAGCTGTCCTTGAAAGTTGACGTTTAACAACGAAAGGTATTTTTGTGCCTTTCCTTGAAATTTGACGTTTAACAACGAATGACTTTTTTGTGCCTGTTCTTAAAATTTGACGTTTAACAAAGAAAGGTATTTTTGTGTAGCTGTCCTTGAAAGTTGACGTTTAACAACGAAAGGACTTATTGTGCCTGTCCCTGAAATTTGACGTTTAACAATTAAAGGGCTTTTTGTGCCTGTTCCTGAAATTTGACGTTTAACAACAACAAAGGCCTTTGTTACCCAGCGTTTGTAATGAATTTGTAATAGTATATTAACATGTAAATGACGTTTACAGTAGCAGCAGAAAGCAGAAGTCCCGGCACAGCCTGAACCCGCCCGTGGAGCACCATGTCGGATGGATTATGGACGTTCGCGAACATCGCGCCAGGACACTCAGTGCTGGGTAAAGAATTTTCTCACACTATCGATATTTTTTTAGTGCTGGTAGTTAAGCCTTTGGCCACAATCTCATCTGATGATGATGATGTGGTCGAAGGTGTTAACAGGCTTAACCTAGAATTACTGGCTCTCAAGGACAGCTGCCGGAACACACCGTTAGGTGCTTGGCGACGGGTTTTTTACTTGAGGGTGGTCGCTAGCCAGGCGGGCATTTGCAAAATGCCCTTCCACCATGCGGTGAAGCTCAAGCCCGCGGCGGGATTCGAACCATGGACCTGCTGCGCGGCAGTCTGTAGCTAATGCCACTGAGCCATTACTGCTTCAATAGTTATAAGGGATGCTAATTATTATTTGTTCAATGAAAGCAAGATAAATCATATTAAATTATAAATAATATAAATACAACCTATTTTATGCATTATTAATTCACAAATATACAATACTATTTTATGAAAATTATCAAACAATAATATACCTATTACAAATGTCAAAATTAAATATGATGAAATAATTTAAGTTCGAATTAAAATAATGAATAAATGTCAATAACTAAAATATAATTTATATATAAAATTCTGACATTTTTTTTTCTTTCAATAGTTCAGCGTTTCTACTAAATTATAATGTGTTTCCTTGTGACCCCACAGTTCATCAGTGGGCACCAGCCCCACGCTGGGCTCGTCCCTGGGCTCGGTGCCAGCGTCGCTGCCCACCTTCCACCACCCGAGCCACGGCCTGCTCAGGGAGAACCACTTCACTCAGCAAGCTTACCACAAATACCACTCGAGGTGCCTTAAAGGTATGTTCACACCGTTCTTTTACTACGTCATTTTTAGGGTTCCGTACCCAAAGGGTAAAAACGGAACCCTATTACTGAGACTTCGCTGTCCGTCCGTGTGTCACCAGACTGTATCTCAAGAACGGTGATAGCTATACAGTTGAAATTTTCACAGATGTATTTCTAGTGCCGCTATAACAACAAATACTAAAAATAAAATAAATATTCATGGGGGGCTCCCATAAAACAAACTTGATTTTTTTACCGTTTCTTCCTCGATACTTATAACGGTGACAGGTTGACCCTTTAACTATTCACAGAATATTTAGTTTTATGTTCTCTTTAAATATTATTAATTAAAATAAAATGAATTAATAATTAAAGGGGCTCCTATACAATAAAAGAGGTTTTCGCCCTACCTACCCAGCTCAATCGGACACTGCGAAAAGTGTCTGTAACTTGCAAGATTAGGTTACAGATAATGGTGCGGAACCCTTCGTGCGCAAGTCCCACTCGCACTTGGCTGGTTTTTATTTAAATAACATTTCAACAATGTTTGGTGTAATTATTATTACAACTGGACATTTGTTTTTGATTAGTTTTGAGCTCTCAATATTTGGGCACTGTTGCAAGCGCCATGATCACGAGTAAACTGAAGTCTATGCTAGTGGAAGGAAGGCACTAAGAGCAGACGAACCGGCCTACCCTCTTTCTTGTACGTTTTAATAAAACTTTTTTTTTTACTTGAAAGAGGGTATAGTACCACCAACTAAACTGTGCAGTTGGCGAGGGCGCTGCTGGTCAAGGAAATCAACCACAAACTGTCACAATTTGAAGGAATGTTGTAGTTCTTTTTTCTGCCGCCTGAACAGATAAGTTGGTGGGACTGTAGACCGGTTTTGTAATAATAAATATAGTTTTAATGACCGTGACAGTTTAAAAACTCATCATGTTTGAACATGTTTGTATTTAAATTCAGTCAAGTAGTCAGTACACGGTAGGCCCCACACTAGGTGGACTGACGACATCGTTAAAGTCGCGGGTAGCCAATGGTTACAAGCGGCTAATAGCCGGTCTTTGTGGCGTTCCATGGTTAAGGCCTTTGTTCAACATTGGACATCTTCCAGCTGATGAGTCAGTAAAAATGTTTTTTTTTCTATCTAGGCGGGCATTCGTAAAATGATCTACCACCATGATCTGCCATTCTAAGACCGGGACCGACTGCTTAACGTGCCCTCCGAAGCACGTGCACGCTCAGTAGTAATGTCACTAGCGGTCACTCATAAAAAACGTCTTACAAATAATTTTACTGCTTATGACTAATGGACACTTATCTATCGCCGTTTACTATCGGCCTATGAGACGAAATTTTTTTTTTTAATGTATGATAGGTTTGCCTTTGACCTCTATATCACCTGATGGTAAGTGATGATGTGGTCGAAGATGTTGTTCAGGCTAACCTAGAAGTACTGGCTCTCAAGGACAGCTGCCGGAACACACCGTTAGGTTTTTGGAGACAGATTTTCTACTTGAGGGTGGTAGCTAGCCAGGCGGGCATTCGCAAAATGCCCTACCACCATGCTATAACGACTGCCATACAAAGACGACAACCGGGACCGACGGCTTTACGTGCCCTCCGAAGCACGTGCACGCTCAGTAGTAAAGTCACTAGCGGTCACCCATCCAACTCATGACCGCGGCGGACGTTGCTTAACTTTGCTGATCGGTTAAGAACAGCTAAGTAACTTCGCTACGAGCGCTTCAAAACACACTGCCCTAACTAACATTCATATTGCTTATCTTTTGCAGAGCGCAAGAAACTGGGGATCGGCCAGTCTCAAGAGATGAACACGCTCTTCAGATTCTGGTCATTCTTCCTCCGCGATCACTTCAATCGCACCATGTATAACGAATTCAGGTAAAAATATCTTCTATGTTTATGAAAATAGCGTAGGTTTTATCGTAAGATTCTAGCAGGATAATGGTTGCTGCACACTTATCTACAATACGAAAAACATATTGATTAAGAAATCCTACTACACAGTTTCTGATTACATAAACGACAAAAATGCCTGGACAATTCCACCTCTGCCAAGCTATTGCCTGTCACCTACATAATTTAAACAAATATTGTAATAACTCTATTATATAGTAAGTATGTAACACATTGTTAAAATATTTTTAAAAGAATGGCCCCGAGTTTCTTGCCCGTTCTTCTCGCAGTGGCTCTATACAATTTATTTGCTGAATGTGGCAGTACAATGTAGAATATTTCAATATTAAAATTTGTAATTGACCTTCATAAGAGCGTCGTAGACGCCTAAATTGAATAAATGATTTTGACTTTGACTTTGACATCGCCACCGTATCGACATTGCTGCAACTCACGTTCAGAATATTTTGTTTGTAACTTGATACTACAACGCAGACTAACCTGTTTTTCTAACTTGCTGTGCCCGATGCGATTCATACTTTTTCAACACCCTTGCTCGTAAAGTGAGCTTTATTATATCGTTCTTAGGGCCATAAACCGAACTATAACACCCTCGTGTATAATAATATTATACACTAGTGCGTAATAGAATTATCCCTACAAAGTTAAGTTAGTACCCAACTGCAAATTATATGCGAGTAAACAGAGCATTTTCAATTTAATCGGGTAATTTATCCATACAAAGTTAAGTTAGTACCTAACTGCAAATTATATGCGATTAAACAAAGCATTTTCTGTTTAATCGGGTATTACAGATTTGTAACATCAAAGAGGTTTATATGTAATCAACAATCACACGGTAGCTAGCTAGGCGGGCAATCGCAAAATGCCCTTCCACCATGCGGTGAAGCTCAAGCTGGCGGTGGGGATCGAACCAGGGTACTGCGGCGCGGCAGTCCATAGCTATTAACGCTCGGCAATCATTGCTTCAAAAATAATTTCAAAAATAAATACCAGAAGTACAGTCATGGATAATAAAAAACAATGGTGTAGTATTTTATCAATTAGTAAAGTGTAACAAAAAGGCTTATCTTTAATGTGACAGCTGTCGATACGGTGCTGACGTAGTGCGTGTGCGTTGTCCATATCCTGTCTTATGTGAAATATACAACAGATTGTACTTATTTTGTATGCGATTGTGAAACACGTACGAGGTTCACCTTTTTTTTTTCTTTTTTTTTATGCCTGATAGGTTAGCCCTTGACCACTATCTCACCTGATGGTAAGTGATGATGTGGTCGAAGATGTTGTTCAGGGTAACCTAGAAGACCTGATATGAAGCAGTAACTGTTAAAAGGTGCTTTAAGTAAATTATACTAGTACTGGGGGCCAACTCCCATCTCTTAATTCAGTCTTATTTTAATCTTATATTAACAATTTTAATTTGCACTACCACATCACTATAGTAAACTTACATTAGAAATTCAACGCAAGAGCGAGCTGCATGCATTGGATTAAGTCATTTGTGCGATAGAGATAGCGCTATATGAACATTATTGTTTCGTGACGGCCGTTGTACGAATCTTAGTATCAATATTATTAGCTTGAAATAATGACGTTCGTGTTCTATAATAGTTTTTTAAAGGTTGGAGTTGGGCCCCAGTTTAGGATACAAGATTTATTTAGATTCCTTGTAGCTTGGTTATATTTTTTTCATAATACAATACAATAACCAATTTTTACAAATAATCCACATATTAAATATAAACAATAAAAAACCCTTACAAAATGGTGTTTCAATGGGCGGCTTTATCGCTATAAAAGCGATTTCTTCCAGATAACCTTTGGATGGACAGAATCAAAAAATAGGGTAAACGTCAGAACCCCTGGACCAAGTGTGATTTTTTATTTTTGAATACTATCAAATTACAATACCTGTTTGATACCATTTGATACTTCAATTTAATTATTTAACCAAATAAGACTTAAGTAACCGCGCGTGTATTTCTTAAAATCAAATAGCACATTTTCATTTATCTATATTTTTGTTCTAGTACGTATTAAAATTTAAAAAATAAAATAAAAATTATAATTTACAAGGTATTTAATACTTAGGGTGCATACCATTTGAAGTTAGATTCGCTAAAAACGCTAAAAACGATCACACTCCCAAAAAGTTGTTCCACATGGGTCTTGGCGTTATTTTCGCCATAAACGCTATGAGGCTACTGGAACAGTTTGAATTACCTACATCTAATGTCAAAAGTGACAGAAGTGGCAAATTTTAGTGGCATTCTTAGCGTTCTTATCCTAAATGGAACAGGGGATGACAGTTACAAACGATCACGTGATCACAACCACAGACGCAGAATGTGATCAAAATTATCGAAATTAACGTTCTTAGCGACTAATGGAACACGCCCTTACAAAGAAATAATTAAGTTACATTGTCTCTATGTGAAAAAAATGTAGTCCAGACAACCTGACATCAGAATGTCTGGCTATTTTCTTTTAACGTTTTTTCACTGTCTTTCGAGGTACTAAATAATTAAATTGTAGTATCAAATGGTATCAAAAAGGTATTGTAATTTGATAGTATCCAAACATAAAAAATCACACTTGGTCCAGGGGTTCTGACGCTTACGAAATAGGGAATAGGCGGTTGGTTCACAACATATGAAGCAGTGATGGCTCAGTGGCATTGGCTATGGACTGCCGCGCCATGGTTCGAATCCCGCCCAGAGCTTGAGCTTCACCGCATGGCGGAAGGGCATTTTGCGAATGCCCGCCTGGCTAGCGACCACCTTCAAGTAGAAAATCTGTCGCCAAGCACCTAACGGTGTGTTCCAGCAGCAGTCCTTGAGAGCCAGTGAAATAACAGACAAAAATGAGACTTAACAGGTATGTCTCAAGGTGTTGGGCGCAGTGCAGCTCGTCATTTGTGATGAAATGCATCTGTTATAGGCAGAGGATACCGCTTAACATCAGGTGGGCCACACGCTTGTTCCTTGACAATAACATAAAAAAAAAAACTAAACTAAAAATTTGCAATTTGCCATCCAAACCTCAAAGCTAAAGTCAATAGTACATTATTATTGTAATTTCCACAGAACGCTAGCCAACGAAGACGCATGCGCAGGATTCCGTTACGGACTCGAGTGTCTATTCCGCTTCTACTCGTACGGACTCGAGCGGAAGTTCCGTCCGGAGCTGTACCAGCATTTCCAACAGGAAACGCTCGCTGACTACGAAAAAGGTTGGTAACGTTTTATAATGCGGAGACTTCCGTTACTGACTTTTTTTTTTATGGTCGATAGGTTAGCCTTTGACCACTATCTCACCTGATGGTAAGTGATGATGTGGTCGAAGATGTTGTTCAGGCTAACCTAGAAGTACTGGCTCTCAAGGACAGCTGCCGGAACACACCGTTATGTGCTTGGCGACAGATTTTCTACTTGAGGGTGGTAGCTAGCCAGGCGGGCATTCGCAAAATGCCCTTCCACCATGCTATAACGACTGCCATCCTAAGACAACAACCGGGACCGACGGCTTAACGTGCCCTCCGAAGCACGTGCACGCTCAGTAGTAATGTCACTAGCGGTCACCCATCCAACTCATGACCGCGGGCGACGTTGCTTAACTTTGCTGATCGGTTGAGAACAGCTAAGTAAACTTCGCTACGAGCGCTTCAAAACTGACTGGAGACGTTTAGACTAGCCTTTAACTCACCTGATGGTAAGTGATGATGCTGTCGAAGAGCATGTCCAGGCCAACAGAGAATTGGTGGTTTTCCAGGCAGATGTCCTGGAGAGAGTCAGTAAATCTAGGTTAGCCTGAACAACATCTTCAACCACATCATCACTTACCATCAGGTGAGATAGTGGTCAAAAACTAAGATATCAATCATAAAAAATATTAAAAATTGTGAAGGCAGTTTTGTATTTAGTTTAGTTATTCTTATGTGCAGATATACATATATATATATATTGTATGCCTGTGGGGTGCTGGGCTTGAATGTCACCACCCCCATCTCTACCCGTGGATGTCGTAAGAGGCGGCTAAGGGTAACACACCAGAAGGTGGGCAGCAGCGCTTTCTGAGGTACTGATATCTCACACTGTGATCCCCAAGACGCCTGCCAAGCGTGGGGATTATGGCAAATCTCCCCATAAAGGGGGAGGCTGAGTTCAGCAGTGGACAATCCGGCTGATACAATTAAGCAGATAAATCACTGATGATTGAATATAACTGTATTTTTCCAGGACAATTGTACGGCTTGGAGAAGTTCTGGGCATTCATGAAGTACTACAAGCATGCTGCGGCTCTTCAGGTAGACCCAGCGTTGCAGCATCATCTCGACAAGTTCAAGAGCATCGAGGACTTCCGTGTTTTAGAGGTCAGTCTTAATCCGCTTTAGCATTGTCCTAACGTTGTAAAATATATCAAGTATTGCTTGGCTTAACCATTTGTTTATGAATACAAGCATCAGTGTTATTATTTTTGCCAGATTGACGCCGTATCCGGTGCAATTTTGGTTTTTGTAGATAGTTATTGTAGTTACGCAATATTGTTGACAGCCGCAGCTGAACTCTCTCTAGATTAGTAAATGCTGTTGACAGCCGCAGCTGAATTTCCTGTAGATTATAATATTGTTGGCAGCCGCAGCTGAATTTCCTGTAGATTATAATATTGTTGACAGCCGCAGCTGAACTCTCTCTAGATTAGTAAATGCTGTTGACAACCGCAGCTTAATTTCCTGTAAATTATAATATTGTTGACAGCCGCAGCTGAATTCCGTCTAGATTATAAATTTGTTATCAGCCGCAGCTGAATTTTCTCTATATTATAATGTTGTTGGCAACTGCAGCTGAATTTACTGTCTAGGACTATAATGCTGTTGACAGCCGCAGTTGTCCTTCCTCTAGACTGGCAATATGGTTGACAGCAGCAGCTGAACTCTCTCTGGATTAGTAATGCAATTCGTTGACAGCCGCAGCTAAACTCTCTCTAGACTGGCAATTTTCTTGATACCGCAGCTGAAATCTCTCTAGATTAGTAATGCTATTGACAGCCGCAGCTGAACTCTCTGGATCAGTAATGCAGTTGACAGCCGCAGCTGAACTCTCTCTGGATCAGTAATGCAGTTGACAGCCGCAGCTGAACTCCCTCTAGCTAAGTAACATTGTTGTTGTTGTCGGCAGCCCCAACTGAACGAGTTGTTAGCTTCGCAAGGCGCCAACGCGGCCGGTCGCGGCCCTCACGCGCGTCCCTACGACAGACATCGCTCCGTCTCAGAGTCTGATCATAAACATGGACAGACCAATCACAAGTTCAGGTATTATTAACATATATAGTACTCTCACACCTGTATAACACACAAGCATCCTCCTTCACACACACTCACACACATTACCGATGTATTAATAGAGAAAACTCACTTGAGCTGGAGAATTTAAATAATAGTGAACAATATTTTTTTTATGTGTTTCTGTGCTGTATTTGTTATCTGTCGTGCTTTGTAAAATTATATTTTTCTAATAATAAGTTAAGTTCTTAATGTGACCAAGTATACAATGTTTTAAATTAACTTTTGTGAGGTAAATGTAACTGATTGATTTCGTTTTTATCTCAATAAATAATAATTTAATTTAATTACATACACACATCTTCTACAATCCTGCTAAGATATCAACCATTAGTCCATAATAAGTAACTCATTAAATTAACCTAACAATTGTTTTTAATCAGAATCAAGTTTATTTATAGTTTTTTTTTTGTTATTGTGACGGAATAAGCTCGTGGCCCACCTGATGTTAAGTGGTCTAACCTCTGCCTATAACAGTTGCAATTTATCACAAGTCACGAATTGCACTGTGCCCGTCACATTGAGACATAGTTGTTAAGTCTCATTGTGCCTGTCATTTCACTGGCTCTCAAGGACTACTGCCGGAACACACCTTTCGGTGCATGGCGACAGACTTTCCACTTGAGGGTGGTAGCTAGCCAGGCGGGCAATCGCAAAATGCCCTTCCACCATGCGGTGAAGCTCAAGCCGGCGGTGGGGATCGAACCAGGGTACTAAGGCACGGCAGTCCACAGCTATTACCGCTCGGCCATCATTGTTTAAAAAAAATTAATTCAATTTTTTTATCAGAATCAAGTTTTCTTATTGTTATCTAATATTGTTAAAATATAAAGTAGTCAACTGATCCCAGAAATTTTTAATATATAAAATGTGATTTCTTTATGTTCTGACTCATTCGTTATATATATTTTAATCTCAGATGCTAAAATAGAACTAACACGCTTTGTATAATATCAAATACAGACTTAATACATGAGGGTGCATATATAAAATCTGTCGTCAAGCACATACCGGTATGTTCTAGCAGCTGTCCTATATTGTCTATAGTATACCGACTTCTTGACTTTGACGATTGGTATTTGAAGTCAGTTTTTCATTTTATTTAAATATTTTTATTCGATTATAACCAATATTTTATATTATTTTAAGAAAACTCAATTTTTTTTTTTAATAAAACATTTAAAAAATATTGAAATATATCTTAGTGACAATTCCGCCTAATTATTCTGTTAAGCTGACGTGACGTCACAAACGCCACGCAGTCAAACCGGAAGAATTTACGACGCGATTTGCTTCTACACGAAGCATCCTCAGGGGGTATTGACTCTACGAGCGCACGATCGAGAAATTTCTCGAAGTGTTTTATTAAAATATTAATTTGATGTTTTCTTAAAATATTTTAAGAATATTTGTTATTATTAAATATGGATTTCCGCAAAGTAACGTCTGAATCTATTCATTATGTTTATTCGGGTTAGGTAGTGTACGGAATCATGTACAGTACTTTTTGTATTAGATACCAAGCCTACCGACAAAAGGGTGAAATCTATTTACAATTTTCCTGCCAAAAACGAAAGTTTCCTTAAACAAAGCTGTACATATTGTTGAAGCAGTGATGGCTCAGTGGCATTGGCTATGGACTGCTGCGCAGCAGGTCCATGGTTCGAATCCCACGGCGGGCTTGAGCTTCAGTGCATGATGGAAGGGCATTTTGAGAATTTTCGCCTGGCTAGCGACCAGCCTCAAGTAGATAGTCTGTCGTCAAGCACGTAACGGTGCGTTCCGGCAGGTGTCCTTGAGAGCCAGTAATTCTAGGTTAAGCCAGTACACTCGACCACATCATCACTTACCATCAGGTGAGATAGTGGTCAGAGGCTAACCTATCAGGAATAAAAAAAAACGCGTCTTTATCTTAAGTTTAAGTTAATATTAATTTAAGTTTCTTTATCCCGACGTTTTAAACACTTTGCAGAGATCGTGGTCATGTTTGAAACGTCGGGACAAAAATAATGATAAATATACGCGATTTAAACCGTTTAAAGTTGTTTAATTACTATGTGTAATAATCGCGAAAACCTAAGACAACATAATTAGACATCTTTAAACGGTGTAAATCGCGTATATTTATCTTAAGTTTAAGTTACATAATAATTAATTTAAGTTCTTTATCCCGACGTTTTAAACACTTTGCAGTGATCGTGGTCACGGGGTGACTCCTGAAAGATTGTGAAAGCTTATTGTATAGTAATGTATGGGTTTTGTTCAGTCGGCCGGCGGCGCCAGCGGCGAGCAGCGGCGGAAACAACCGAGGGCGCGCGGGCTCTTGCGGCGCGCAGAGCGTTGTCGCCGCGAATACGCCTAGGGGTAACTATACATACATATTTTATTAAGAGGCCTTTTACATTATGCAGCCCTCTCACTCGCACTTTTAAAGATAATTTCAAATAGCAACAATATGGTGTATATTTTTTAAAATGTGGTCAATCATTATTTCGCTGCATGCAACTATAGATGTTCTCAACATATTTTTACTTTGTTACATGTTGAGTCCAATTAGAATTAGAGGCCCAAAATTTAAAATAACTAAATTACGCGTTTTGGATCCCCCATTACAGATATCAAAATGAAAATTAGTAGAGAACATCTATAGTTGCATGCAGCGAAATAATGATTGACCACATTTAAAAAAATATAAACCATATTGTTGCTATTTGAAATTATCTTTAAAAGTGCGAGTGAGAGGGCTGCATAATGTAAAGGGCCTTAAATGTTGAGAAGAAGTCGTTCTCCTGATTTATTTATTAATTTATTATTATTATTAACAACTAAAACGATTTACATGAAACCAATTACAATAGTTGAGGGATTATCATACAAATAGATTTCACTACTATCATGTCGCATCATAAAAATATGTGAAAATAAATTAATTAGATAAAAATATACAGAATAATGTAATGTAAAATATACAGAATAATCTGATGTTAAGCTGTCATTCCTGTCTTCGTTCTGCACTGCGCTCGATATTCTGAGAGCCTAGAAATTTCACTTGCTCGTCCCCTACACGGCTAAACACAGTAATGTTTGCACAATACTGTTTTGAGGCATGATATCTGTCATTGTGGTGGTACCGGCCAAGACGGACTCTTTTGGTAGTGTAGATTCTGATACATATGTACATGCATGCAGATATTTAACTGTAATATGCACACCTTACTGGGGGAGGCTGTATTCAGCAGTGGACAAACTGGCTGATACAGTATGGTTGGTACAGAATCCTCTCTGTGAATACAACTCGTACCAGCTGAAATGTTTAACGTCAGTTTCTGGAAGGTTTGTCAGTTTTGATCAGTTCTTGACCAAATATTGAATGTTTATTGTTCTCCTGCTGCGTCATTGACTTACAAAGAACATTCAGTATTTGCTCAGTCAATATTTTTTTTTACTTTTGGTATTGTGATTCGATCAAGTGCGAGTCACACTTGATGTTAATCGGACTAACTGACTATACCAGATGCATTTTCTCACAAGTGACGAATTGCACTGCGTCCGTCTCACTGAGACATACAGTTGTTAAGTCATGTGCATGTAATTTTACTGGCTCTCAAGGACTGCTGCCAAACGTTGTAAACTGAAGGTAAAAAATCAGAATACCCCAGGTACCTTCGCTTCCATCGATAGTAACAATCTTTATTTTATTTTACAGGAAAATCAAAGAAGCCTGAAGCCGTACCCCCAACAACCGAATTGAAAACCGCAGCAAAAACGCAATCCTAAAAAACAAACTAATACAAACCGACACGCTACATCTAGTGTAAATATAAACAAATATAACGAAGAAAAAAAACTAAGACGTTTCAGTGTGCTACTTAATGTTAAAGTGTAGAGATAAATGCATTTTTTTATATAAAAAACAACGTATATATAATATGGATAACGTATAGTTTTGGAGTGTTGTGCTTATATACTATACAATGGGAATATATGAACATAGTGAGTGTTTTCGATTCAACGGTTGCTGGGTTATTTGGATGGAGTTTTACGGAGCCTAGGTATGTATGATTACCTAAAACGGTTATGCAGTTAATTTATATGCAGTAGAAGTCGGAGCTGTGGGGTGCCAGGTTAGAATATCATCCCCCATTGCTACCTGTGGGTGTCGTAAGAGGAGACTTAAAGTAAATTACCTGAAAATGGGCAGCAGCATTTTCTCAGGAACTGCGATCCCCAAGACGCCTTCCAAGCGTAGGGATTATTTTAAATCCCCCTTAATGGGGGAGGCCGTGTTCAGCAGTGGACAATCCAGCCGTTACAGTACTGAAGTTAAAGCAAGGGGTATACCAGCGAAATCACTATATAACCATCCTAGAACGTGTATCTAAGGCAGCATTAGTAGGATCCTACGAAATTTGGTTAGGAAGGGGAAATGGCTTGAGCGGTGAAGGGGAGCATTGATGACATCGTAAAGAGGCCCCTTAACCCTACTCTGCAGAGAGGGTTGCAAGTCCCAGGCCCCGGGACTTGCAACCTGGCCTCTTCCTCTGCAATGCTATGGACCCGGCACCCACATGGTGAATCCATGGAATGCTAAGTAGTTCTTCTCACCTACTACCTACTGTTTTCTTATGATGACTATCCTTTGACCGCTATCTGACCTGATGGTAAGTGATGATGTGGTTGAAGATGTTGTTTAGGCTTACCTAGAGCTACTGACCCTCAAGGACAGCTGCCGGAACAGACCGCTAGTTTCTTGGCGACAGATTTTCTACTTGAAGTCATGTCAGCGAAGGACGCTACTTAGAAACTTTGCTATGAGCGCTTCAAAACGTGTAATCTGAGAGTAATGATCTATAAACATTAAATTCATAGGCTCGCCCCTTATTACACAGCATCACTGCGCTAGAAACACATATATACGTTGTTACTTACATAATGTCTGTATTGTTTCAGCTTGAGCGCATCGACAATAAGCAATGCTGCGGGCGGATCCATTAAAATTAGACGTTTGACATGTTAGCTTATAGTCTTATATAATGACCATAAAGCATATAATAAACTAGGTATATATATATATATATATATTTTTGACATTGTAACATATTAATATTAAAAGTCAAATTGTGTTGCGAGTTTGGTTTTATGAAATAGCGAACAAAAGATTGAACATTGTCAAAAATCTGGTCGGGCATATGACTGAATGGAGTTTTATCATAGAAGCCACTGGTTTCTGATGAAATGTATTCAACTTTTACAAACAGTTCTTGTCAAAAATACATATATGCAGAGTGAGTACTTTTCATCGATTGAAAACTTTCTTGATGCGAGTTACTTCTTCAGTTCTTGCAAGTCAATGTGTGTCTAATGCAAACGCTCACTTTTATAAATTCATAAGACCAACCTTGCAATATCAAAAAGGCAAAAAATACGAAATCGCAGTCAAGGATTATATTAAATATATGTATTTCATAGATTAGTAGCTTAATTTTAATAATTGGGGAATTTAACCATTTGTTTTTCTTTTCTTAGTTTTTAATTGATTGCTTGTTTTTTTTTTAAGTCATATTGTTAAAATAGAATCAGGTCTTTTCGATTGTATTCTTATCGAGTACCACTTTCACTTATGCGTAATTTAGTTTGCGGATCTCGAAATTTTCCCTTCTTTTATAAAGCGTGTAAAGCTGTACAGATGTTGTTTAATAACTATAATAATCGAATTGATATTAACGAAAAAAAATGGTGTTTAAAAAAAATTAAGTCTCCATAAAAGACTGGTTGAAAAATATGTAAAAAATGAGTTTAGTGAAAATGATAACGAAATTTTTGGATGTTCTTTTTTTTGCATGAACTTAAGATTCGCGGGGACTTTTAAAATCTTGTTTTCGTTAAGAGTTTGACAGCTATTGTAAAAAAAAAAACCACTTTCGATTTGATTTAGGCCGATATGCTTGAATGGCTTTAACTAAAGGTCGTCGCTCATTTGATTGACGCAGATTTGTATATAATGTCAAACACATCTTTGTCAAATAATACATGTACGACGACCTTAAATCGATTGAATGAGTGCCTATATATAATCATAGACAATCAACTTCTTCTTCAACATTGAACGTTTTGTAAAATTGTCAGATAGCAATACAAGGTTGTCAACCTTTTTAAATAATATAACAGTAGTTCGTATATCTCGTTTTTTCATGATTTATTATTAATTTTAACTATGTTTTTTTCTTAAGCTTAGCACTAGTTGAATAAAAAAATATCTTCAATATTATAATATCAGCTATTATGTATTGTTGATGTATGAAAAAAATAAAAAATAGATTTTAAGACTTGCCGTTTTGTACATAACTGGTTCACTGGTTTTAGAACTATAGTTATAATATTGCGAATCAAACAGCTGCTTAAATGGACACTGACAATCTGACAATGTCAATTGATTTGTCAAAGTTGACAAGTCACACAAAAATTTTGTTTGTTGTTTATTTAGTTTCTTGATCAAATGGTAACAAAAAAATATGTCAGTATTTGTTTAAATTTGTTGAAAGATTAAGACAAGTGCAAGATAATAAATTAATTCAAGGTGAATTAATTTATTATCAGGTGTTGACAATTCTGACAAAAATGTTACTTGTCACTTTGACATTGTCAGATTGTCATTTTCTATTGTAAGGGTAATTCTTATGATATTATTTCATTTCTGCTTTTAAATACTGCCACATCGTTTTATATGTAAAAAAACACAAATGTTCTGCACACATGATTATGTATGTTATTTATGCGCGTATCATTTGTTTTATTTAAAACAATTTGTAAATATAAAGATGTTTGAATTGTGATGGCACTTATCTGAAATATTGACAAATTGGACACGGTATGCGACCTTGCCAATCCAAAGTACCACTAAGTGAAATAAAATTGCTTTTGGTTCAAGGAAATAAGTAGTATTTCTAGTAAAAGCACAAAAATACAATAGTTTGCAAAATGTTTTAAATAAAATATTTATAGTCGATTCTATCTACTTTGAATACATTAATTTATTAAGGCAATGGATCAAAAGATTATTACAAATATGGATTAGTTTGACCAGATAGTAAAATTATTTTTTATTTCAAAGAAAGTTTAATTAACATCTAGCGAAATTATTTGATAAATTCACTAAATTTTAACTTATGTAATAATAACCCATAAAACGTTTGTTTCCATAACTGGATAACGAGAATAGAAAAACACACACACGCGCTAAGATAAAATTTAAGTTTATTTAGTAAAAAAAAAAAACTTCTTATGAATGCTATAAATAATAACACTAAGGAAGTTCTTTAGTAATATTGTAGAAGGAAATTGTGTCTATTTAGTCGCAAGTTTTGTTAAAAAGTGCTTTTCAAAGTTGGTGGAATTGACCATGTTATAGTACTAACTTGCTCAACCGTTTCTTTTTACTTTAGTTTATGAGAGTAAAATTGACTGGGGGCGCGCGGTTTTTCCTCTGAATAAAGAAACAATAATATTTCGGATAGACAGGCAAACTTCAGCATTTATTAATAAGCATATTATTTATGTGACTTGATCGCTTTTTACAGAAAGTTATGAAATTATCTTAACCTGTGTGCTATTTACTCATTTTTACATATTACGTGCACTATTTGACGTAAACGTGTGTGAAATATTAAACTTGTTTTTCCGAGTATTCGGTAATATTACAAGTTCGTGTCTTTAATTCAGATAAAAAAACTAAAGCGCGCCGTCTCTACAACAACTAATTTGTAAAATTGTATGATGCACTAATATAATAATAAAATACGACGACTTAGGTGTTCAAGCATGTGGAAAAAATTGACTCTTTTTTTTAATTTTATTTTGTTAGTGTGTAAGTGTGCTTTTATTTTTCGCGTGTGTAATGCGGTTAACGGGGACATTGGTATACTAATATATTAATAGGAAAATTAATAATAAAATTGAATGTAATGGGGTAACCTATAGTGACAATATAACGGCATGTACGAAAACAGCTTAGCTTTTTCAAGAGTGCCTTTTACTGCAAATAAAAAGAAATCGTAGATGTGCAATGTAGAAAATTTTACAGCGCCATGTCCGCCGCTGCCGCACCACTATTATAAATATTTCGTAACTATTAGAAATAAATAATAAAATTATTAAAAATACGTCTTAAATAGTGCTTAGATCGCTTCAGATATACACTTATTGAAATAGTTCCTATGTAATGATTATGTTTAACAAATTGTGGTTTTTTATACGTTTGATGTTATAAATTTAGGGCACGGAAATCTGAATAATTTTACTTTGAATCGGTAAATTCCTAATAGATATATAAACAAGCAATAAATAAAATTTATTAACATGTCACAATTCTATCTTTTCAGTCATTAAAATACAAAAGCACAATCGATTTCTGTGCCAGTAGTTTACCGTATAATAATTTTACTTTATGATTATGCCCGTCCCTTCTAACTTATTAGGTAGTAGATACATTTCGCGAAGTTAACCATGATTTTACGGTGCCTAGGGGATGTTTTGGGAAAAGAAGCGATCGATGGCTAGTCGTGTTGCGTCACACTTTTATGTAACATTTCCTCAACGCTGAATATTTAATTATTAGAATTAAGCACGTTTGTATTTGTACTACCATCAAATCTTGTAAAACCGTAGGGCAAGGCCAGAAAAATAATTATCTGCGAAACTTGACATACGCAACGCAAGACAAAACCCGTGTAATCTTCAAAAATAAGATATTGTTCAATCTCATTCAACTAAAAAATAAATACAGAAATCAGACGATAATTTAAAATGTTGACAACACAGCTTTGCTGCTATCTGTGGAATTTGGTAGCCTTTTATAATTTTTATATATATGTTAAATTATTGTACCGGCCAGAAAAATACATAAAATTCACTTAACGGTACTTTCGTAACCAATGGCTTTTGTTTCGTTCGGTGTTTCAAATAGTTTCGAATTAAAAAAATATGGATATGGTCGGTCTTTTTTCGAATATCTATATTTACGGAAATTGCAATGATGCGTAATTTTTTTAAACAGTAATGTAAGTGTTTGCGCGCAGTCAATAAATACAAGGGTATTCTCATAGTATTCTTTGGTCGGAATTTAGGTGTTTTGTTTATGATATATGTTTATTCATATATATAATAAATAAAAATTTAAAAAGATTTCTCAGATTAAATTTATATAAAATAAAACTTTTAATCATGATGCTGGCAAAAATGTTCTAAACAATTGCCATAAAAAAAAATACCATAGACCTAATGACCGCAGTCATCTGGTGTACGCTGGACGGTTGAAACATCACAACCTAAATAATTAATTACAAAGAAAACATCAAATATTACGAACAGACAAATTACAGCTTAATTTGGTACGAGTAACACCTATTTTTATTATTATTTTACCTAAATATATATTTGACTATTTTGCTCTTCACAATGGCCAGGATTATATTTCATAATAAAATAGAAATATTGTTTTTGTTTAGTACACAAGTTTATTGTAATTAACATAAAACAAAATAATCGGAAGTTTACAAAATTCATTTTGAAACTAAGTAGTTTTCATGTTTATTGTAGCTATGTGCCAGCGTTAAGAATTTTATTACCAGACTAAAAAAATAAACAAAATGTGCTTAAAAGTGTGACGTAGCATATTGACGTTTTATGATGAGGTTTTATATTGTTAAGTTTTTTTAAGTTACTTCGTCATAAAAAAAATTGTTGCAATTTTTTTCTATTCGTAAGTACGCCAAAGGAGAAGACATGTGCTAAAAAAAATAAACTTAGTTTGTACCGCATACGTTAATGGAAAAAAATATACAAAAAAAAGTTTGCTATTAAGTTAAGTGAGATAAATTTAAGGTTTTTTTTCTTTTAATTAAAAAAATAAATAATCGGTAACGCCAGTGCATTCTAATGTTGAAATTTTTGATTGTTATTATTTTCGTCCCTTTCAGTTTATAAATTTTGGAAAAAATAAAATTGGTTGTTGTATAATAAAAAAAAATGCGTAGATAACTATAGTCAATACGGTAGGGTATACTCTTTGAGAAGTGAAAAAAAAAGGTTAAATTAAGAAAATATGTTTTTTAAGGTTGCTTGCTAGCGTCTGCGTGTGGTTTGTTAATATTGGTCTTTTATCGTTTTTTGTGAAAATAAATGGTGTAATTTTTTTTTCCAAAATGTTCATAGTAAGCGTAACATTTGAATCAATAATGAATTGTTTGAGCTCTGTCTGGACCTGCGCAGACGCCCCTTATGGCTGTAAGTAATACATTATTATAATAACTATACATATTATTATATTGATAAATAAATTAATAATAAAACGGTTTACTTGTTTTTATTTCTCTCTGTAGTTAAGACTGACAAGTGATAATAGCTTTATTTGAACGGATTTTTAGCAGAATATATTTAGTTTGTAGCAGTAAGAAAAATATATATTAATATTGATCATATTTTCTAAGGCTAAGAAGTCCGAAACTCGTTTCCTTAAAATTTTCTCGATATAATAAAATTGCTAAGTTGACTCTAAATTATAACTCTATATATCTAGAGTATTGTTTCAAGTTTGGAGCCCATACTTCCAAAAATATATTAACCTTCTAGAAAGTGTCCAGAGGAAAGCAACCAAATTACCACAGGTCCTGCGTCACAAGTCCTATGAAGAGAGACTCCAACACTACGCCTCACTAGTCTAGAAGAAAGACGCCTTAGGGGTGATCTTATTAAGACATTTAACATTTCAATATTATAACCTACCTAATATGAAAGACTTATATAATCAGAGAAAGCTCAAGGCCAATCCCGGGACATAAAATCCAGCTTACTCGGGATTTGGCCATAACAAAGCCTGCACACCATTTCCTGAGCAACAGAGCAGTGCATAACTGTATGATTGTGTATGAAAATATAAAATTAAAATAGCAAAACCTTATCAAGAGGGCCAAGAAAAGTTTCGTTCATTTTCGATGTACGTTATTAATTTGGGTTATTAAGCTTTCTTTCGGATTTTACCCCAAACTGAACGCGGTTCTGCCATCGCTGCCTCTCTTTCTGTCCTACGCAGTCTGAAATTCAGCTATTGACAGCGTCTTATTAGCTTCCTTATTGTAAAAAAACTCAAACTCCTTGTAAATACATTTATGTATATAGTATAATAAAGACACTTCTTTCTTGATACCTATATTATAAAATCGACTTCACTAACCCACGACTCAACAAGAACTGCCTGCTAGCCCGCCAATCTCCTCATAACACATTTCTCCCTGTTGGCAAGTTTTTTTTTTTATGCCTGATAGGTTAGCCTTTGACCACTATCTCACCTGATGGTAAGTGATGATGTGGTCGAAGATGTTGTTCAGGCTAACCTAGAAGTACTGACTCTCAAGGACAGCTGCCGGAACACACCGTTAGGTGCTTGGCGACAGATTTTCTACTTGAGGTTGGTAGCTGTGGTAACCAGGCGGACTTCTGATTCCCTTCTACACAATTGAGGTACCTACGACTAAACCCGGATCCATGGCACAACTACTATGCCCAGCTGGTTGAGTCGTAGGAAACTTAGAAATCACTCTGATTCCCCATCGCACAACCACCTCTATTTTCTCTAAAGAAAAGAAAAAAAATAGACTTAACTGAGAGACGAATTGTTGGCGTTATCGCTGCTTTACCGTTTTTGTTAAAACCAAGAATTTACAAATGTCAAAGAGACATAAATAACAAAGTATTTTTTTATATTTTATACCCTCATTCTCATAATATTACGTTCGTTAAATATTATATTCGCAAAATATTACATTCGCTAAATATTACATTCTCAAAATACTAGATGTACAATTGAGCACAATAAAAAAAAATTGAAGTTGTTTCGTTGGTTTAGGTATATACCCAGATTAATTGAGTGAAAATATTTACAATAATTTGTTCCAAGTAGACTTGAGAGTTCGTCTGCAATAGGGCTCTGCCCTAGGCGTCTGCTCTTGAGGAGAGCACCATACAGGTTTGAGTGGACCTGTCCAGACAAAGGTACGTAATCTCACCCAGGTGCACAGAGGCGACTTTTTTAACACGCTACAAACTAACCAAATTAAACCTGAAGTACCAGGAGATAAGAAACTTAGAGAAGGTTGCCATACTCCTTTAGACAAACAATACACCTGCATTGTTTGTACGTAGTAGTATGGTATTGCGGGTTGTCGCTATAGCTCTATCTATGCGCTATGCACTGAGCTCTATGTCATTTCAGATTCTATGTTTACGCTGATACCTTCTATATGATTCTTATCTCCTGGTACTTCAAGGTTTGATTTGGTTAGTTTGTAGCGTGTTATGTAAGATTCACAACTGTTTTTACGTGTACTGGTTTTACACCCGTCAAAAATTTCACAAGTGCCTAAAATAATAATGTGTAACAAGTGATAACAAAATTCAACACAAGTTTTTGTCCCTTTAATTTAATAAAATTCAATTTAGGTACTATTTATTTCTTTAAGTCATTTTACAACATTAAACTGCAGAAGCCATTTACATAGAAATAATGATAAAGTCCTTTTCAAACTTTTGATGATACATTACTATTAATTGGTGGTACTGATTAACTCTTAAAAGTCCTACCGTACTACCGTGGGTATGGTTAGGAGTACGGTGGGTCTGAAGCGGTTAAAACTTTGGCAGTGTATGGCCGTTTGCGTCCAGTTGTTTTCCCCCAGCGGATCAATCAGTTGTGTCTCAAAAGAACCCATGGCACAACCAGAGATTCGAGCATTCGTCAGTTGTGCCATAGGTACGTTTTTTTTCACCAACGGACCAATCAGTTGTGTAGAAGGGAATCAAAAGTACCCATGGCACAACCAGTTGAGCATTGTAGTTGTGTCATGGGTCCGGAAGGTTAGCAAAATGCTCTACCACCATGCTATAACGACTGCCATCCTAAGAGAACAACCGGGACCGACGGTTTAACGTGCCCTCCGGCCTCCGAAGCACGGAAGCGCTCAGTAGTAATGTCACTAGCGGTCACCCATCCGACTCATGACCGCCGCGACGTTGCTTAACTTTGCTGATCGGTTGAGAACATCTAAGTAAACTTCGCTACGAGCGCTTCAAAGTTGGCGGGAATACCACGAGACAACGTGTTTCCGGTGGCCATTTCTATTTAAAACTAAGAAGTCAAAATGACTTCTTCTAAACTCAGCACAGAGTAGAAAATATCGGAAATCATGACACTATGCTTTACAAACTTCACGAAGGTGAACAGTAAATTATAGACGCGCATGTCGCCAAGCACCTAATGGTGTTCTGGCAGCAGTCTTTGAGAGCCAGTAAAATTACAGGCACATGAGACAACATGTGTACGTCTGTGTGACGGGCACTCTGTAACTCGTCGCTGTTGTAGGCAGAGGTTAGCCCGCTTACAAATTTAACAATGTAATATTACAAAATAAAACAATAAAATGGAAAATAACATCGCTTGGGTTTGGCAGTCGTCTCTAATTGCAACTCTATTCAAATATATTTGTAGCGAGCATCTAGTATGGCTTTTGTAGGTTATTTTGTAGGCTTTTGTAGGGGTAGTATAACCGGAACTTACTCGAACATTCTGAAACAGGCCCTAAATGAATACCGATTCGATCTGTACCGCTAACGACATCTCTGGGATCTGTTAATTTAACTCAGAAAACAGCTGATACGATGGGCTCTGAAGAACGAATATTGGATTTTAGTTTGAACGCTCATACTACGAGCGCTTTGCGAAGTTTGCTTAGACATTCTTAACCGATCAACTAAGCACAAAAGCATATTAAAATAATATTAGAAATCTCAATAAATTAAAATTTGTTAACTAAATTACTTTTGAAGCGCTTGTAGTGAAGTTTGCTTAGCTGTTCTTAACCGAACAGCAAACAACGCAACGTCCGCCGCGGTCATGAGTTGGCTGAGTGACCGCTAGTGGCATTACTAGCGCGTGCACGTGCTTCGGAGGGCACGTTAAGCCGTCGGTCCCGGTTGTTGTATTAGGATGGCAGCCGTTACAGCATTGTGGTAGGGCAGATGTCCTTGAGAGCTAGAAATTCTATCATTATCATATCATGAGGTGAGATAGTGGTCAAAGGCTATCAGGCATAAAAAAAAGAAACAGAAATATAACTAAAATAATTTAGTTAATTTTAAGTTATTTAAAAAATATTTATTTTTTGTAGTAATTAATATTAAAAAATTAAGAAATTAAGATTTAGTAATATAAAGTTAGTTTTTAATGCTCTCCCAATGCACATCAAAGAGATAAATAATTTGAAACCATACAAAAAACAATTGCTAAGTTGGTTACACAATAAAAACTATTACTCTGTAAGTGAATTATTAAATAAATTGTAAATCTAATTATGACTATTGTAAATTGAACGTGTTTATTCTGATTAATAACTATATTGTGAAAATTATTTTGACTAACAATCGATATTATATATGCATGACAAATATTCAAATTAAAATAATAATTAATGTTGCACACCCTGAATAGGGTAGATTGTACAGGTACTTTTGTATACTTTTGTAACACCCTTATATCCTACAATCTGTAACAATAAATATTTCATTTCATTTAAAAATTATTAACAAATTTTGTGCCAGCAGTTGCGGTTATACAAAAATTAAATTAGTTATTTAATTAATAATTAAATTGTTTTAATTTATAATTAAAATTATTAGGTGAAATTTTAATTTTATTTTAAGTGAATATGAATTTATGATTTTTAATAAATTTTAAAATTTAACTAGTAGAGATTTTGAATACAATCGGCGCTAGTTTTGGTTTATAAATAGTTCATATCTTCCAATGGTTGGATTATGAAGTTAAAACAGCGGGCCGATCAAGTATCTTCAGTAGCAATTAATAGGTGAATTATTGAAATTGACGAATAAGGAAATTGGCCAGTGGTACGCTAACTCGGCAATTATTTTTTTGTTTATTACTTTATTAGGTATTGCCCCTTTCATTGGGGTGCCGGGCTAGAATGTCACCCCCTATTGCTACCTGTGGGTGTCGTAATAGGCGACTAAAGATTAAATTCCGGAATGTGGACAGCAGCGCCTTCTGAGGAACTGAAATCTTACTTTTTTTATGTCATTTTAACGGAACAAGCTCGATGCCCACCTGATGTTAAGCGGACTAACCTCTGCCTATAACAGATGCATTTCGTCACAAGTCACGAATTGCACTGTGCCCGTCACCTTGATACGTAGTTGTTAAGTCTCATGTGCCTGTAATTTCACTAGCTCTCAAGGACTGCTGCCGGAACACACCGTTAGGTGCTTGGCGACAGATTTTCTACTTGAGGGTGGTCGCTAGCCAGGCGGGCAATCCCAAAATGCCATCCACCACCACATGCGGTGAAGCACAAGCCCGCGGCGGGATTCGAACCATGGACCTGCTGCGCGGCAGTCCATAGCCAATGCCACTGAGCCATCACTGCTTCAAAAACTGCGATCCCCAAGACGCCTGCCAAGCGTGGGGATTATGGCAAAGCCCATATAGTGGCTGTGTTCAGCAGTGGACAATCCGGCATATAAAGAACAGGGTTGCGTTTGTGAATCATTTACAAAATCTAATAAAATATAAAATTTATTTACAACAAATTACAATAATACAAATCATGCATAATATACATATATAACAATTCATTCAAGTTTACTGATCCAATAGGTACATTTTTATTTACAAGTACTGCATTTAATTTTATTGATATATTTAAAATAAACAGGTCCATTAATTTTACATTAAGATAACAATGCCTATTAAGGGGAGTGCATTCATAGCGCTTCCGTACAAACACGTTTTATCATATTTTAAAATACAAAGTGTTCAATTAGATTTAAGTGTATATATTTACAAGTATGTACTGCATTTAATTTTATTGATATATTTAAAATAAACAGGTCCAATTTTTATTTTAAATTAAGAATGCCTATTATTTGAAAATTAAAAAAAATTAAGTATGTTTGTATGACATACAAACATAGTTAATTAAAAAAATTATCTAATACAAACAAATAGCTAAGCCATGTATTCATAAACAAATAGCTAAGCCATGCATTCAACACATATTACAAAATTACGACAGAAAAAATATCAAATAGTTCTTATTCTGTTCACAATAAAATTTTCGTGTAACATTTAAAATGGATATTCTAAAAAAAATTTACATCAAACTGGAACTTCAACACTCAAAAGAGTGAAATAACTTGTTAGAGTCGGTAAAGAGTAACACTTAAAATTAATTTTAATATTGTTAGGTTTGCAATAACGCCTGCTATGCGGATTACATTACAGAATCACAAATATGCAATAGGAAAAATTTAATGGACGCGATTTAATCCCGCACATGACTTAAATTTTTCCTATCGTATATTTGTGATTTTGTAACTTAAAATTAATATTCTAAAAAATTTTATACCTCAAAATGGAACCGAAAAATAACCGTATTGCCTACCAAATTTCATTATATTATTATGTTAGTAGTAAGTTTTTTGTAAATTTACTTGCCTAGTAGTAGTAGAACACAAAAGTCATCCTAAAGAACTGTCATATACACAAGCGTTATTCGATTTTGATTTTTATACGAATACGAAAAACTACCGTCATTTAGAGAATTTTAATCGACATCATAATTATATTTTATTATTTAATAATATACAATTAATTACATTAATACATTATAATCTTAATAATCTATACTAATATTATAAACAGGAAAGATTTGACTGTTTGTTTGTATTGAATAGGCTCCGAAACTGCTGGATTTATTTGAAAAAATGTTTCACCGTTGGGAAGCTACACTATCCCCGATTGACATAGGCTATATTTATTACTATAGTGGGATTTTTAATCAGAGTTACGGGTGTTGCTACGATTTGAAGATACAAAAATAGTGCTGTGGTAAAATGATTTAATTCTTCGTGACTTCAGTGAGCTGTAAATTTTTTTCACAATTTTCGTAAAAGTCATAATTATTGTCCTAAGAGTGATTTTACTATACAAGCGATTTATATTACTATAGGATAGGTTGTTTATGAGATTGCAGCACAGCAATAAATTATACAATTTAGGGATTACAATTATTATATGTCCAACACACTCCAGTTCCGCTCATAAAAACTGAACTAGAAACATCACTATGATTTGAAGTTGGCAACTTTTTTGAAATGTGACATTTCGTCCTGTCAGTTTACTCCGTCTGAATAAAAATTGACTATAGCTATGAATACCGGCTACGCACGGGTGTAATGTAAAAAAAAGAGGTGAAAAATGTGAATTCAATGCCCTTGATTTTTTCCTCATGCGAAGCCGGGGCGAATCACTAGAGCCTAATATAATGTTTATAATTTCGATGACAGAATATAGACTTAACAATTGTGATAAAATATCATAAATTAAATTGAAAATTAGAAAGAAGGCTTAAAAAGATATCCCTGTATTTTGGTGGAAGGTTTAGCCGCTAATTCGTTTGAAACACCGATAGAAACAAAAGCCATTGGTTACGAAAGTACCGATAGAGTACATTACTGCAGAATCCAGTAAGTAAGCCTTCCTGGCCAAGTATGAGTTAACCGGACCGAACTGCAGGTGAGGTCCGGTTATATACGAGGCCAGGAGGGCTTTCTTACTGGTTGAGGCTTGTATAATATTTTTCTCAAAAATGAGAGAAACTTTAACAACAAAGACATGAATGTGAAATCCCGCCAGTAAATGTTTTTTTTTTTACTAAAAAGTTTTACGTACGTTTATTTTTCAACATTGTTCTATTTTTACATTTCATGAATGTTTTGGTAAAAAGAAATAAGTTTTTGAAACTCCATGTTAATTTTAGAATGGAAAGTTTTAATGAAATTTCTTAATACAAAGATAAAATCCGACACTATACTTCTACAACATTACTACAAAACGCAACGTGCATACTTTTTCTGCGTCGCGTTAAGTGTCACAGACTATAAAATGGCTGTTAAAGGCTCCAAAAATATATCTATCTCACAAAATGTGTAACCAAAAAGAGAGATAGATATATATTAGAAGCCTCCCTCCTAGAACCATGTTATAATGGCTAAACTCTAATCTGTGACTGGTACTATGTTTTTTTCTAAGCAGATCTAAAGAGGGTGACCTACTGTCCAGTAAGTAAATTACATACTTGTACAGTTGGAGATGCCAAATTTAAGATCTCGCTTCTTAGGGTATATTCCATTTGACGCTAATAACGTTATTTTCGATAATTTTGATCACATTCTGCGTCTATGGTTGTGATCACTGTGATCGTTTGTAACTGTTCTCCCCTGTTCCATTTAGGATAAGAACGCTAAGAATGCCACTAAAATTTGCCACTTCTGTCACATTAGACATTAGGTGTAGGTAATTCAAACTGTTCCAGTAGCTTCATAGCGTTTATGGCGAAAATAATGCCAAGACCCAAGTGGAACAACTTTTTGGGAGTGTGATCGTTTTTAGCGTTTTTGGAGAATTTAACTTCAAATGGTATGCACCCTTACTGGACTGATGATTAAACTAACTTGGAATTCGGAATTAACTGTTATTATTTTAATTGGGTCATAATACCCTAGCATTATAAATATCTAACATTCAATTGTATTTTGTATTTGGTGAAATTTACCAAAGGCGTTTCTGCTACTAAAGACCGTGTTGAATTACTTTGTTGGGTTTTTTTGTGTGAAGTGTCAACTATGGCACTGTATTTTTGTAGATATTGTGGCAACATTACATACCATTTATGAGAAATGTGAATTTTATGTATTTTTCTGTCCTGTAAAATAATTTTGCATTATATGAAAATTAAAAATGCTACAAAACTACACAAATAGCGGCAAAGCTGTGTTTACAAAGTTTTAAATTATCATCTGATTTCCGTATTTATTTTTAAGTTGAATGAGATTTAACAATATCTTAACTTTGAAGATTACACGGGTTTTATGATTGATATGTTTTGCGTTTCGCAGATAATTATTTTTCTGGCCTCGACCTGCTCTTTTATAAGATTTTGAAGGTAGCACACATACAAACGTGCTTAATTCTAATAATTAAATATTCAGCGTTGAGGAAATGTTACATAAAAGTGTGACGCAACACGACTAGCCATCGATCGCTTCTTTTCCCAAAACATCCCCTAGGCACCGTAAAATCATGGTTAAGGGTGAACTGGCCGCCTGTTCTCCATACAAACGCCGTTGGGTGATCACTCCCTTATTGAGGATTTAGGACCAAAATAAAGCATAATACCGATTGATATCGATGCAAAATTTTAAAAAGATAATTAAGTTGTAAGTTATGAGCCTCGAAAACTTTATATTAAAATGTTTCGAGGCTCATAATTCTCAGGTTAATTATTTTATTAAAATTTCGGCATCATACAAGGCTAGATAATTACAAGACCAATCGGTATTATGCTTTATTTTGCACCTAAATCCTCAAACAAGGGAGTGATCACCCAACGGCGTTTGTATGGAGAACGGGCCGGCCAGTTCACCCTTAAGTTCGCGAAATGTATCTACTACCTAATAAGTTATAAGGGACGGGCATAATCATTAAGTAAAACTATTATACGGTAAACTATTGGCACAGAAATCGATTGTGCTTTTGTTTTTAATGACTGAAAATATATTACGAAATTTTATTAAATTTTATAAATAGCATCGAAATCGGGTCAGCCGTTTGGTAGCTACTACGCCACAAGGCAGAATACATGCTAAAATTCAATTATTGCCGTCAGGAAATAAAAAATAAAATAAAGAAAAATCAAAACCATAATTGTTAAATAATAATAATAACGTAGATTTAAAAAAACCTTACTCTACGTTTTTATGTTCCGCATTTTTGTAGTTCTACTTTGATTTCATGTATATAAAATCACAATAATTTAGATGCACTAAAAAAAGAGTTCCTAGTATTAAATCATTCGTAAGGCCAAAAAATCCTTCATCTACGTTTTTATGCCTCGCATTTTAGTAGTTTCATCCTTGATTTCATAATATATAAAATCACAATAATTTAGATGCACTAAAAAAAAAGAGTTCCTATTATTAAATCATTCGTAAGGCCAGTACAGTACCTGTTAGTCTGATAGCCGTGGGAGATCGACCTTCGCCCATCAGGGTCCCGATTCTCTTAGCTATTGAACGGCGTTAGCGCAACTTAATTGAATGAAAATTGTAGTTATTGAGTTTTTTTTATGTTATTGTGACGGAACAAGCACGAGGCCCACCTGTTGTTAAGTGGACTAACCTCTGCCTATAACAGACGCATTTCGTCAACGACGAATTGCACTGTGCCCGTCACACTGAGACGTACAGTTGTTAGGTCTCATGTTCCTGTAATTTTTCTGGCTCTCAAGGACTGCTGCCGGAACACACTGTTAAGTGCTTGGCGACAGATTTTCTACTTGAGGGTGGTAGCTAGCCAGGCGGGCGTTCGCAAAAAGCCCTTCCACCATGCGGTGAAGCTCAAGCCCGCGGCGGGATTCGAACCATGGACCTGCTGCACGGCAGTCCATAACCAATGCCACTGAGCCATCACTGCTTCAAAAGTATCCGTAGTCTGCCCGCTATTTAAGTTCGATCGCAAGTCAGTGGCTTGCTATCAATAGTTTTTGACATATTTGGTATGCTGTAAGCTATTTTGTTGCGATTGAGTTGCTACAGTCGCATTAAATATTTTGGAGGATTTTATATAGAAAAATAGCTAAATGATTTAAATATATTAACTACTGTATTGATGTTTTGACTGATGCTTGATTGATAGAAGTTTACATTATTATATCAGTGGCAACATTTGCACAGCCATACGATAGCGACGCGATTGCTATACAACGGCGATTAGGAGCTACAATTAGCAGACTACCGAATTTGACATTAACAGCAGTTCGATCGCAGAAGCATCGCAGTAGTGTGGCGTTTGGTCAATAGTTAAGAGAATTGGGGCCCTGATAACTTGATAAGTTTTTTTTTCAAATATAATTTATAACAAACTAGCCTATGATAACTTGCATGACGAAAAGTTTTCATAGGTATTTTTAACAGGATACATTTTATTAATTATCTTTCATCACCTTCATTCTTTTCATAAACAAATCCCGCACATGACAAACTTTTCCTATCGTATATTTGTTATTTTGTAATGTAATCCGCATAGCAGGCGTTAGGCAAACATAACAATATTAAAATTATAAGGTTGCGTCATCATTTACAAGTATAAAACCAATTGCAAAATTGGTTTTGTTTGTCAACGTAAGTTGTACTATAGATGTCGCTCCATCCCAATACGATGGTTAAAGAACGATATGAAAGATTTGAGTTATGACGTCATGTCAAGTTAGCTAATTGGTTAGAGCATACCCCGGGTGGATGGACGCGGGTTCGAACCCTACACATGACATAATTTTTTCCTCTCGTATATTTGTAAATTGGTAATCGTTGCAACCCTATATTAAATTGGCGAAGTCACAATAAAAGTTTCTTGCGTTATAGACTTTGCCTTTCTCCTGGTGGGTTTCCGTCTAGCCGTGGTATTGAAGCTCAAAGCCGCGCTATGTACTTTCTTCACATGCATTTTGACTTCGAGGAATTTTCTGAAAATAAAATTATCAGAATTTATAACATAGACTAGCTGACCCGTCAAACGTTGTTTTGCCATATAAATAATTTAAAAAATAAGGGTTGATCGTAGAAGGGTGAAAATTGAGGATTGTATGTATTTTTGTATGCTGTATCATAAAAAAATAGAAATTAAAATTTTTGTCTAAAAAATAATATAATAAATTTAGGGGTGGACTACCCCTAACATTTAGGGGGATGAAAAATAGATGTTGGCTGATTCTCATAGATACCGGATAAGCACAAAAAATTTCATCATAATCGGTCAAGCCGTTTCGGAGGAGTATGGCAACGAAAACTGTGACACGAGAATTTTATATATTAAGAAGAAGATGTAAAGTGAATGAAATGGAGACAGTTGTTTCTGGGACCCTTTATAAGCTCAGTGGCATTGGCTATGGACTGCCACGCAGCAGGTCCATGGTTCGAATCCCGACTCGGGATTGAGCTTCACCGCATGGTGGAAGGCATTTTGCGATTGCCCGCCTGGCTAGCGACCACCCTCAATTAGAAAATCTGTCGGCATGCACCTAACGGTGTGTTCCGGCAGCTGCCCTTGAGAGCCAGTAATTCTAGGTTAAGCCTGTTAACACCTTCGACCACATCATCACTTACCATCAGGTGAGTTTTTTTTATTGCTGATAGGTAATCCTTTGACCACAATCTCACCTGATGGTAAGTGATGATGTGGTCGAAGGTATTAACAGGCTTAACCTACAATATCTGGCTCTCAAGGACAGCTGCCGGAACACTTGGCTTGGCAACAGATTTTCATACTTGAGGGTGGTAGCTAGCCAGGCGGGCATTCGCAAAATGCCCTTCCACCATGAGCTGAAGCTCAAGCCCGCAGCGGGATTCGAACCATGGATATGCTGCGCGGCAGTCCATAGCCAATGCCACTGAGCCATCATTGCTTCGAAGTCATCTTCGATTGTGGTAAAAGTCTTACCTATAAATAATAAACAAATAAAAATAGTGTAGCTGTAGTTTGAAGGTCTCGTAGCGAAGTTTACTTAGCTGTTCTCAACCGATCAGCAAAGTTAAGCAACGTCGCCCGCGGTCATGAGTTGGATGGGTGACCGCTAGTGACATTACTACTGAGCGTTTCCGTGCTTCGGAGGGCACGTTAAGCCGTCGGTCACGGTTGTCGTCTTTGTAAGGCAGTCGTTATAGCATGGTGGTAGGGGATTTTGCGAATGCCCGCCTGGCTAGCTACCAACCACAAGTAGAAAATGTGTCGCCAAGCACCTAACGGTGTGTTCCGGCAGCTGTCCTTGAGAGCCAGTACTTCTAGGTTAGCCTGAACAACATCATCACTTACCATCAGGTGAGATAGTAGTCAAAGGCTAAAATACCAGCCATAAAAAAAAAAACAATATTAAATTGAACAACTTTTTTAAAAATACATTTAAGCCATCTCCTTTGATTTTGTCAGGTAAAGTATTATAAGCTCGAATTGACATACAATTTGCATTTTGCGTGGTAAGAACTTGACATGGAACATATAATCTATGAAGATATCTATTCGGACAAGATCTTTTTATTACATCACAATGTTTTTGGAATAAATAGGGATTTTTCTTTACAAATAAACATATCGTTGTATTACAAAATTACAAATATACGATAGGAAAAATTTAAGTCATGTGCGGGATTCGAACCCGCGTCCATCCGCCCCTATGACATATGTCATGTTAGCTCAATTGGTTAGAGCATGACATGTGTCATGTTAGCTCAATTGGTTAGAGCATGCCCCGGCTAAAGGGGCGGATGGACGCGGGTTCGAATCCCGCACATGACTTAAATTTTTCCTATCGTATATTTGTAATTTTGTAATGTAATCCGCTTATTGCAATCATAACAATATAAAAATATCGTTGTGTGTGTGTCTCACCTAAATTCTTGCTTGCAGTAAGGGCAGTCGGCCACTTGCTTCCGTTCCTTATGTGTAGTCCACATGTGGTCCATTTTGTCGCGGAAACAGTCAAAGATCAGATCGCACACTTTGCACTTGAATTGGGATTGACGCTCGTGTTTAGACTGAAATTATAACATAATGTTGTCTATGGTTTTCGCATTACCACATGGTAATTAAACAACTTTAAACGGTTAAAATCGCGCATATTTTAATTTCGATAAATTTGTTTAATAGCTAACCAAACCTATAACAATGGCTTTTCAAAGTATATTTTTTCGAAGTAAGTGTAGTTTCATGAAATAATGGAACCGTCGAATTTTAGAAGAACACCGCCACCTCGTGTTCTGCCTGTAGCATCATAGTTACTATCAATACAGTACACACCATGACTTTGCCGATAGGCACCGTAAGCACTCCATACCAATAGTGCTCTGAGCGCAATCCGGACCTAGCATTAGCTAACCTACAAATCTGCGGCCCAACTATCACATCAATTGAAAAATAAAACACTAGAAACTGTAAGACCTTCACTACAAATGCTTTTAAGGACTTCAAAAAATTAATCAGGTTCTCAGTCAGACCGACGCGTTCAGCAGCACCATATCGTCCGGAAAACTTAAGTAATTCACACATATTAAGTCGATGTGGCAACAAACGTGCTGGTTACTAAGCGATGATCAGTGCCTTGATATATAAGTTGAGTGCAGGTGATGTCAGTCGTCCTTGTCTCACACCGCACATCCAAACGGTTGTGAGCGTGCAAATCAAAACGGACCGATACTCTAAGATTACTCACGATCGGTCCGTTTTTTTTTTCTGATTACTTTGCCTTTCTGATTACTTAGGGTATATTCCATTAGTCGCTAAGAACGTTATTTTAGATAATTTTGATCACATTCTGCGTCTATGGTTGTGATCACGTGATCGTTTGTAACTGTCATCCCCGTTCCATTTTTGGATAAGAACGCTAAGAATGCCACTAAAATTTGCCACTTCTGTCACTTTTGATATTAGATGTAGCGTTTAAGGCGAAAATAACGCCAAGAACCATGTGGAACAACTTTTTGGGAGTGTGATCGTTTTTAGCGAATCTCACTCAAATGGTAAGCACCCTATAACGACAAAAATGCCTGGACAATTCCGCCTCTGCCAAGCTATTGCCTGTCACCTACATAATTTAAACAAATATTGTAATAACTTTATTATATAGTAAGTATGTAACACATACTACAACCCCGTGGGTGCCGGGTTAGAATTGCACCTCCCCATATCATCCCGTGGGTATCGTAAAAGGCGACTAAGGGAATAATTATACTGGAAGGTGGGCAGCCTTTTAAAGAACTATTATCTTACACTGCGATCCCCAAGCCAAGCGTGGGGATTATGGCAAATACCCCCTCCATAGGGGAGGCTGTGTTCAGCAGTGGACGATCCGGCTGATACAGTATGTAACACATTGTTAAAAGATGTTTAAAAGAATGGCCCCGAGTTTCTTGCCCGTTCTTCTCGCAGTGGCTCTATACAATTTATTTGCTGAACGTGGCATTACAATGTAGAATACTTCAATACTAAAATTTGTAATTGACCTTCATAAGAGCGTCGTAGACGCGTAAATTGAATAAATGATTTTGACTTTGATTCGGATCGCACTACGTTTGTACCTAATTACAAATGAATGGTCATATGGTATACCTTTAAATGTTTTTTGTATAGCGATTGGGTGAAGAACTGTCTGGTGCAATATCTGCATTTGATTGGCGCAGTTGTTTGGTGCATCTGTAAAAATAAAGTACTTTTCTATTAATTATCTCTACGAATAGTGTAAATGACCGTGGCTTACAAAATGTTAAGATAGATAGAAGCGCTCGTAGCGAAGTTTACTTAGCTGTTCTCAACCGATCAGCAAAGTTAAGCAACGTCGCGCGCGGTCATGAGTTGGATGGGTGACCGCTAGTGACATTACTACTGAGCGTTTCCGTGCTTCGGAGTGCTGTCTTAGGATGGCAGTCGTTATAGCATGGTGGTAGGGCATTTTGCGAATGCCCGCCTGGCTAGCTACCACCCTCAAGTAGAAAATCTGTCGCCAAGCACCTAACGGTGTGTTCCGGCAGCTGTCCTTGAGAGCCAGTACTTCTAGGTTAGCCTGAACAACATCTTCGACCACTTCATCACATACCATCAGGTGAGATAGTGGTCAAAGGCTAATCTAACATGCATAAAAAAAAAAAGAGATAGATAGAAAATTCTTTATTTGCATACCTTAAAAATAATATAACAATGAAATTACAGAATAAACGTATATAAAGGGCGGTCTTATTGCTTAAAGCAATTTCTTCCAGACAACCGATATGAAAGAACACATAAAATTAGCCAGGTTCGCAGTTAACCAGTTAAACACTATATAATAGTTACCTAAGTATTAACACCCTTACACCTATTTAAATAAATACATATACATACTTACCTACATTATATATAATCTAAATACTTACATACCTACACTATATAAATACATTATAAAATATAACAATACTACATAAATATAAAAATTAAATTTAATAATTACTATCGAAGGAAAAGATTACCTAAGAGTGGACAAATAAAAATTTTACTCTATACTATTATTATAAAGAGGAATGATTTGTATTTTTGTATGTAACGACTAATCTTAAAAACTACTGGACTGATTTGAAACATTCTTTCTCTATTAGAATCCTACACTATCCCTGATGAACATAGGCTATAGAATATTTTCAAAAACTTAGGGATTCGTATGAAAACTTCGATACTGTAACTCAACGTGTGAAAAAAATACCAAAAAAACGTTATATCGCGTACTCTGTAGAAATCGTTGACAATAGAGCAAAGTGATGTACTACAATTTTATAGAGGACATCAATATCTACAAAAAAGTCCGCAATACCATATGTCTAACTATTACAGTTATGTCACAATAACTACTTTATATGTGTTTCAGTTTATATTTTTTGCTAAAAACCCGTGCGAAGCCGGGCCGGGCGGGCCGCTAGTTATGTAATATGTGACGAACAGTCGCAAAACTGCCATTTTCCTATGATTTAGATTAGATTTTGTTAATAACTTATTGTACTAGACAAATGTACACACCATACAAGTCTAACTTTAAACGGAAAAAACTTCCGATGTATTTTTTTTTTTGGAGGTGGGGGTAGAATATAAATAATGATTTAAAAAATACTACTCACCATGAGATGCTTTTCCAGTTGTGATTTTACGTGGAATTTCTTATTGCATATATCACAAATCAGTACCTGGAAAGATACAATATTTTAATTTTTGCAATGACGCGCGTGCACTGAGAAAAACGACTTAAATGCTTAAATCGAATTTGACCTTTTACCGTTGAATTGTAAATACGTAAGATAAATTCACAACTCTTAAGATGATTTTCACCAATCAATAAAAATGTACCATGTTTTATAATAAACACAACCGTCAAAAACGCCTTCCGTAGGTATTTTCAGAATTGAACTTGTAACGATAATAATTGCAGTATTGACCATAAAATATACCTTACTTTTACGGCGGTTTATATACGGTGATTATCACTATAACGTACGACTTAATCAGCCTTATCGAAAAGTCAATATTTAAGAAAGACCACAAAATACACCTTAAATGAAGACGAAAAGAAAAATTCGCCTTCACTTTTTTGTACGTATTTACGTTTGGTCAGTTTTTCGCCTGATACCATATAAATTGGCCGTCATTAGGGCGCTTTTGACTTTAGATTTTTCTCAGTGTGGATAACATAACAAAATTAAAACGAAAGGAAAAATTATAATCACAACTTAAGTTGGTATCGCTCCATCCACAATCCACATACGATGGTAAAGAACGAGAGGACAAATAAGAGTCATGGGTCGTATGTCATGTTGGCTAAAGAGGAACGGGAAGAAAAGCTCCTACAGAAAAATAGGTATTTTAACATAGATATGCTGTCTCGCCGCTCAACGCCCAAACAGAGTAGTGCGATAAGGACAATCGCAGCTTCTTCAAGTTTTGACTTAGAAGTTGCGCATAATTTGCGTTCTGGGAGAAAACTTTTCTCCTATAGTAAACATTAAACAAATCTAAAAATTTTGGTCTTATTTTATAACTGACAGAATAAACTAGGTTTATAGGTTTTTCTTTTTCTTTATTAATCATTATTTTTCATATAATCAATTCACAAATTAGAGATACAAGTTTTGAGAAAATATCGGTATTTAAATACCCATTTATTCAAATTATTTTAATTTATTGATAAAAATCAAAACTTACAAACCTGGATATTGATAACATCTATAACATTTCTAAAAATCATCAAATTGGTGATTGTTTAGGGGGGTAGAAACCATTTCTCTTTTTGTATGAAAATTCGAGAGTTCCCCTCCAGTCTTAACGGTTAGAGCATACCCCGGCTATAGGGATGGTTGGTGCGGTTTCTAATCCCACATATAAATATAATACTAGTACAACGTCAAAACGGACTCTTGCTAAAGAAGCCTACCACCATGTAAACAGGGTTATTGAAAAAATGCTAACAACTTCTTAGGGTTGACTTCTGCAAGACCTAGTAAACATTTAGAGATTTTTGTTTTTTTTTTATGTGTATTTGACGGAATAAGCACGAGTACCACCTGATGTTAAAACTCTCTTGTGCCTGTAATTTATTATTTCATATTTTTATTACTTTACTCGATGTAAATATTCAAAACTCTATTCAGAGGGAACAAAGAAAAAAATTATTTCAAAAAACATTTTTTTTCGTCTTAAACTGTTTGTCAGGACTAGCAGATGTCAACCTTAAGAGGTTGTTAGCATTTTCCCAATAGCCCTGCATGTAAAGTACGATTTGCAAATTAGGGTAGTGCAAATTATGTTCATTGATTTTGTCTAAGCTTGGCGTTCGGTAAACTATGCATTCGGGTTGAAGCCTATCTCTAGGCGTATCCTAGAACCATCAGTGCCGTGGTGTACTCGTGGGTGAAAAAGGCTGACCACTACCTATCTGCGGGTTACCAGCGACGTCGTCTGCAGATTTTAACTGCAGCTTTTTTTTTTTTTTTATGTTATTGTTACGGAACAACTCGAGGCCCACCTGATGTTAAGTGGACTAACCTCTGCCTATAACAGTTGCAATTCATAATAACTCACGAATTGCACTGCGCCCGTCACATTGAGACATAGTTGTTAAATCTCATTGTGCCTGTAATTTCACTGGCTCTCAAGGACTACTGCCGGAACACACCTTTCGGTGCTTGGCGACAGACTTTCTACTTGAGGGTGGTCGCTAGCCAGGCGGGCATTCGCAAAATGGCCTTCCACCATGCGGTGAAGCTCAAGCTCTGGGCGGGATTCGAACCATGGACCTGCAGCGCGGCAGTCCATAGCCAATGCCTCTGAGCCATCACTGCTTCATAAGTTAGAATAAGTTAGGTGTTTTGGCATAATAATCCATTCGGCGGAACGTTCAGCGAGCCGCTAGTTGGTGAGTAGATTCCCGCTTATTTGTTCCCCCCTATTCACCTACTCGTACGTAGATCAGCTGGTTTCTTCCTGTGACTTCCACGAACCCAGCCGAATACACCAGGACGTACGTGGAAAGTTTGGGACTTAGGGGATTCTGGAAAAAACCCCCTTCTCATACCCATTTATATATTAGAACAGAATATAAATGCAAAAGATAACGCACGCGCGTATTATGATTTGATTTATAAAATATTATTATCAAAAGCAGAGCTTTGTGAGGGCTCGCGTTTATTTTACAACCTGATTCTAGTGGTGTCATCTAGTATTAAGTAGATTAACTACAAAGTTACAAAATCACAAATAAACGACAGGAAAAATTTAAGTCATGTGCGGGATTCGAACCCGCATCCATCCACCCTTTGAGCCGGGGTATGCTCTAACCAATTGAGCTAACATGACATGACGTCATAACTCGAATCTTTCCTATCGTTATTTAACCATCGTATTGGGATGGAGCAACATCTGTAGTACCACTTGCGTTGTACTACAAACAACACCAATTTTGCAATTGGTTTTATACTTGTAAATGATGACGCAACCTTATAATTTTAATATTGTTAGGTTTGCAATAACGGCTGCTATGCGGATTACATTACAAAATCAGCAGGCGTTATTGCAAACCTAACAATATTAAAATTAACTACGATGTATTTGAGTATTGAGTTTAGTTCTGTTGCAGGGATGTTAACTCTTTGGTTTTCTAACAGATGGCGTTAGTAGTACAATAACATTCTATCCAATGAATACTAAATTGGTAATGGTAATTATTTTAAATGGTTATTTTGACATATAACACATCTAGATATGAAGTTATATTACTATGTTAAAGCACAAATCTATAGGAGTGATAGATTTTCAGTAAAGTGTGCCACAAAATGTTAGCGATTATAAAATTCTATAGATTAGCAAAGACAAATAAAAGGTCCTTCTTAGGTAATTGTGTGCGGTTTTATAATAAAGTTCCCAAACATATTACAACGCTCACAGAAGGGAAATTCAAGTTGCATGTGAAAAACATATTGATAAAAAAATCCTACTACACAGTTTCTGATTACATAAACGACAAAAATGCCTGGACAATTCCGCCTCCGCCAAGGTATTGCCTGTCACCTACATAATTTAAACAAATATTGTAATAACTCTATTATATAGTAAGTATGTAACACATTGTTAAAAGATGTTTAAAAGAATGGCCCCGAGTTTCTTGCCCGTTCTTCTCGCAGTGGCTCTATACAATTTATTTGCTGAACGTGGCATTACAATGTAGAATATTTCAATACTAAAATTTGTAATTGACCTTCATTAGAGCATCGTAGACGCCTAAATTGAATAAATGATTTTGACTTTGACTTATGCGACATACATTATGAGATTTTTGTCAACGTTTGTCATAAAATTCTGTCATTATTACGAAGTTCAACAATCAAACTATGCTTGTCAAAAAGTATATTTTTAAACTAGCAGTTTCTTAATTGAATCGTGACGGAACACGTACGAGGAGCACCTGATGTTTAACTGTAACCTCTGCCTATAACACATATATGGCGACAGTAGAACCATACTGATCCAAGTATCGTTTTTCTTTCACAAAAATAATAAAATCACATACTCTACACTACACATATTGAAAAAAAAAAACAGTAAATGCATGTACACAGTTTTTATGTGTCTAATTAACTAATTGTGTTGAATCCTTGGAAGAGTCTAGTTATCGCAAACACAGGGAATCCTACTGCGATAGCTAACGAACAATCTAATTTTCATTAATACTTATACTATAGTGTAACTAGTATGTATGTTATAATGAATATGTTACTAAGTTACTATGTATATTAATGTTACATGTATTTGATGCAAAATAAAACATTATTATTATTATCGTTTTCATTATATTGAGAAAAAGAAGGAAACACGTTTGAACTTGTATAAAAAACGTGATTTATTATGCTTTAATCTTTATCGAAATGATGGCTAATATGTCAGACAAAATAAAAAAAAATCTATGACAAAATATTTTGATTAAAAGTAGTCAAAATGTTGGTTTCTGTAGAAAAAAAACAGATACAAAAAAATTGGATCAGTATAGCAGGAAATATTTTTAAAAGTAAGTATAATGCTAAAGTGAAAAATTGAGGTTCTCTAGCAATATAAGGCGCTTTTTGTACTTGGATCAATGTGGCATCAATTGAATATTTTGTTCCTTGCATTTGTTGCATATAACTACAATATAGAATAAATGTCACTTGCATCAATATGGTTCTACCTTTGCCATATTTCGTCACAAAACAACAAACTGCACTGCGCCCTGAGACATACAGTTGTTAAGTCTCATGTGCTTGTAATTTCTTACTGGCTCTCAAAGACTGCTGCCGGAACACACTGTTAGGTGCTTGGCGACAGATTTTCTACTTGAGGGTGGTAGCTAGCCAGGCGTATTAACATACCCACCACGTTAGCGGCACACAAACTTTCATCTATGTACATAAATATTTTTTGCTATAACGCATGCTCCGCAGAATACATTAAAAATTACAACGAGAGGAAGTATTATAGTCATGTGCTTCGAACCCGCGCCATCCACCCCTATAGCCGGGGTATGTTCTGACCGCTAAGCTAACATGACATATGATTCATAACTCTTATTTTCCCTCTAGTTCTTTAACCATTGTATTGGGATGGAGCGACAGTTCAACTTACGTTGTACTACAAACAAGACTAATTTTAGCAATTAGCTTTAAACTTGTTAACGATGACGCAACCCTATAATTTACGTATATTTTTATTTTAGCAATAACACGAGAAAAACTTGAGGATAAATTATAATTAATTTTGTAATGTAATCCGCGGAACATGCGTTATTGCAAAAATATAAACATTTACATCATAGGTTAATCTATGTATATAAATCTTCATCTATGTACATAAAGATTCATCTATGTAAATATATATTTGGTTTACTATACATTTAACTATATAATACATACATACTATATAACCCAATAATTTACGTCTATTTTTATTTTAGCAATAACACGAGAAAAACTTGAGGATTAATTTTGTAATGTAATCCGCAGAACATGCGTTATTACAATAATATATATATTTACATCATAGGTAAATCTATGTATATAAATCTTTATCTATGTACATAAAGATTCATCTATGTAAATATATTTTGTTTACTATACATTTTATTACCGTCAGGCTGTGTATTTTCTTGTGTTTAGCAAAGTTGCTGGAGTCGCTGAACGTCCTGTCACATAACTCGCATTTGTAAATTGGCAGTCCTCCATGCTCTCTCATATGGAACTTGTACTTCTCCATCAATATGAACTCTTTGAAACAGATCTGACATCTGAAATAATACGGCTCAAGGTTTAAAATAGCTTGTAACTTAGTAACTGTAACATACAGCGCCGGCTGGAGTATATACAGGGTTATTGGTAAAATACCTATGCAAGAGCCGAAGAAGTGTTCCAAATAGTTCACGATCTGATATCGTTAGTTTTGCATGTCGAAATTTAAATAGTGGTGTGAGTGACAGTGACAATAGTAGCATCGCCTTGTTGAAAAAACGTACAAGAAAGAGGGTAGACCGGTTCGTCTGCTCTTAGTGCCTACCATCCACTCGCATAGACTTCAGTTTACGCGTGATCATCGCGCTTGCAACAGTGCCCAAATATCTCGAGCTCAAAACTAATCAAACATAGGGTAAATATCCCGTTTGTTATAATAACTATGGAGTTAATGACCGTGACAGTTAAAAAACTCTTATTGGTAAAATACTAGACGTTAAAAAAAAAAGTTTTTTTTTTGTTTTAATGCCTTCTCTGAGCCCAGAGCGCCAGCCGCGGCAACACTGGACCGCGCCGTGGTCCCTTTGAATAGAATTTTGAATATTTACATCGAGTAAAGTAATACAAAAATGAAATAATACATTACAGGCACAAGAGACTTTGACATCAGGTGGTCCTCGTGCTTATTCAGTCAAAAACATATAAAAAAACACAAAAGTAAGATTTTTTTTTTTTTTTTTTTCAAAACAAAAAATAAGTGGCTGAAAATGTTTGTTAGGACTAGCAGAAGTCAACCCTAATAGGTTGTTAGCATTTTACCAATAACCCTGTATATGACACTAGTCATATAGCTAGGACATGCGAGGGTAAAAATGTCAGTAAGTTAACTTTACAGGTTTCGTTTTTATATGATAACAATACATACTTGAGCCCGTTGCTGGGCGTGCTATCCTTCCTGACGTAGGCGTCCATCAGCAAATGCTCTATGAGGTGTCGCTTGGTGTCGTAGCGGCGCTCGAAACTACGCAAACATACACCGCATTCTCTATGCCGGCCTTCTGAACGTAGTTGTTCTGATATAACACATACATAATATATACCATTACTTTTTTGCATAATATAATACACGTATATTGTGTGTCATAGTAGAAGGAGTGGGGAAGTAAGTTATCTTCATACAAACGCACCGCACGCGGCTTGTTTGTGTGCGCCATAGTATCTATGCGTCCCGCACGCAAACTCTAACACAATCTCGACCAGTTTCTCAGTGCGCCAGCCGGGGCTAACACCGAACAAGAGTCACGCGTCACGGCTTTTTGGCACCGCTAAATAAATGAAAAATGTTTGATAATCGCATGTTTGATAATCGCAACTTATTGCTGTGTGTTCGGCTGTCTAAATAATTCATAGATTCCAGAGTTGTCTTTGTTCAGATTACCTACTGAACAGGAAATGTAAGCAAGTCACTTATTCTAGCATACCTATGATTTTAACTTGACGCTGAGTGATGTTTACTTATTTTTTTGTTGTATTAGATATGCCTCGCGTCGCACGTCTCTGGCCCCTTAACCACATAGGTATCGCCAGTCGGTATTTTTTTCATCGTGAAAGGTGTTCTCATCGTTTAGGTATAAAACCGACCTCACTAACCCTGAACGCAAACAACACAGGTAAAAATACCCGGCCCTTGCCTATTTCTAGGTACTGAATTAAAATTTAGCATATACGAGTACACACATTATAAATAAGTAACAACCCTGAGACAGGCAAGTATGGTAGGTAATAATATCGCGAATTGGGCCGGAGATGGCCTACTTCCCCACTCTTTCTACTATGGCAGTAAAGCGCGTGTTATCTCTACGAGTGCCAAACTGCGTGTGGGGGAGAGTATGCCGGCTGGCTTACCTGCACTGGTCGACTATCCTCGTACTAGATGTCGCGTCTAGTATACAGGGTGAAATCTTTCAGCGAGGCAGTAAGGGGAAGTACCTTATCCGTTGCAGCTACTCGGAAATGGTCTACTATCCATACCTATCCATAACTTTGTATTTCAGTTACACAAATTCTTTACAAAATGTAAGGGAATAGTTTTTTGCAATTTGTGACTTTTTGAGTACTCCAACGATGATTGGTCCCATAGAAGTTTTTTATCAGTATTAGAAACAGGATCGATTGGTACCAAAATGTTTTTGTGTAAAATCGCTATTTCCGAGTAGCTGCAACGGATAAGGTACTTCCCCTTACTGCCCCGCTGAAAGTTTCCACCCTGTATATAGGTCAATGCTACGCTAAGACATATTTGTTTTTATGCCTGATAGGTTAGCCTTTGCCCACTATCTTACCTGCTGGTAAGTGATGATGTGGTCGAAGATGTTGTTCAGGCTAACCTAGAAGTACTGGCTCTCAAGGACAGCTGTCGGACCACACCGTTAGGTGCATGGCGACGGATTTTCTACTTGAGGGTGGTAGCAAGCCAGGCGGGCCTTCGCAAAATGCCCTACCACCATGCTATAACGACTGCCATCCTAAGACAACAACCGGGAACGACAGCTTAACGTGCCCTCCGAAGCACGTGCACGCTCAGTAGTAATGTCACTAGCGGTCACCCATCCAACTCATGACCGCGGGCGACGTTGCTTAACTTTGCTGATCGGTTGAGAACAGCTAAGTAAACTTCGCTGCGAGCGCTTCATGGACCCCACTTCGTGGGAGAAAAGAAGTACGGAATGACACTTACGTAATACTTGGCGTAGAATCTTAGGTGGCAATAGGTTCTTGTTAACTGGCATATCACTCTCTTCTGTTGTCGTCTCCGGTTCAACTTTGACGGTAACGTTATTTAGCACCAGATGACGCTCCCAGTGCTCGAAGAATAGTTTTGGCGCCACTTCTTCACTACATGTTTGACATCTACAACATGGTTTTAAGGTTGAACTGGCCGATCACTTCTCCATACAAACGTCGTAGGGCGATCACTCCGATATTTGAGATTTTAGGTCCAGACTTAAGCATAATACCGATTGATATCGTCATTATCTAGGCTTGTATGATGCCAAAACATTAAAAAGATAATTAACTTTTAAGTTATGAGCCTCGAAATTTTATATAAAAATGTTTCGAGGCTCATAACTCTCAAGTTAATTATTTTATCAAAATTTCGCCATCATACAAGCATAGATAATGACGAGATCAATAGGTATTATGCTTTATTTTTGACCTAAATCCTCAAATTAGGGCGTGATCATCCAACGGCGTTTGTATGGACAACGGGCCGGCCAGTTCACCCTTAAGAGCTAAAGTAATTATTTGATTAGCGATATCTGCTTAGCTAGTAAAATCTGCTCTTGAAACATTATATTACCATTACAGCCAGTACTTCTAGGTTAGCCTGAACAACATCTTCGACAGCATCATCACTTACCATCAGGTGAGATAGTGGTCAAAGGCTGACCTTAGAGGCATTAAAAAAAGCATAATTTCTACTTAATCCGAGATGTTATTGTGACTGAACAATGATGTGCAGCGGACTAACCTCTGCCTATAACAGATGCATTTCGTCACAAGTCACGAATTGCACTGCACCGTCAACTTGACACATAGTTGTTAGGTCTCATGTGCCTGTAATTTCACTAGATATCAAGGACTGCTGCCAACCGATAGGTGCTTGGCAACAGATTTTCTACTTGAGGATGGTCGCTAGCCAAGCGGTCATTCGCAAAATGCCCTTCCACCATGCGGTGAAGCTCAAGCCCGCGGCGGATTTCGAATCATGGACCTGCTGCGCGGCAGTCCATAGCCAATGCCGTTAATAGCGACCAAGCAAAATAGAAAATCTGTCGCCAAACACTTAACGGTGTGTTCCGGCAGCTGTCCTTGGGAGCCAGTAATTCTAGGTTAAGCCTGTTAACACCTTCGACCACATCATCACTTACCATCACAACCATCCATCCAACCATCAGGTGAGATTGTGGTCAAAGGCTTACCTATCAGTAATAAAATAAATATATATCTCTGAATATTAAATTTAAAGATTGGCTTAGCCGACGCTTGGCCAAGACTGTTCTTTAACTTTCTTAATCAAACGTCGCTGAATCTCAGCCTTAAGAGCCCTTTTACATTTTGCAGCCTTCTCACTCGCACTTTTAAAGATAATTTCAAATAGCAAGAATATGGTTTATATTTTTTAAAATGTGGTCAATCATTATTTTGCTGCATGCAACTATAGATGTTCCGTACTAATTTTTATTTTGATATCTGTTATGGGGGATCCAAAACGCGTAATTTAGTTATTTTAAATTTTGGGCCTCTAATTCTAATTTGACTCAATATGTAACAAAGTAAAAATATGTTTAGAACATCTATAGTTGCATGCAGCGAAATAATGACTGACTACATTTAAAAAAATATAAACCATATTGTTGCTACTTGAAATTATCTTTAAAAGTGCGAGTGAGAGGGCTGCAAAATGCAAAAGGCCTCTTAAACAAAAACATCACTGACAAACTCACCTGTGTTTTTTTAATGATACTTCATTTCTTTTATCAATCTTCCAAAACCTCACAAAACTGTGACTGACATGTTTAAAAAAATGCGGCGCCAAATCTTTCACATCATCGAAGGTTTCGTTGCAAAAGCGACAAGTCAAAACGTCATATCCGTGCTTTTCGAAATGTAGCAAATACGACTTCATGGTACTAAACGACGTGTTGCACTTAGTACATAAGCAACTGCGCTTCACTTGACCACAGTTCGACTTGACGTGCATTCTGTACAGAAAATGAACATTCGTGTACCCGCATTTCGTACACGCGTACAATTTGCTATAATCAGATTTCCTTTTTCTTTTTCGCAAAAGCTGGTCCACGTCTTTCAATTCCTTCGGATCGAGGATATGCTTCTTCTTAACATACGGCTTTCGTTTCTTCTTTTTGTCTACGATTTCTTCAGGTGCCGTGTTTGGTTCAACGTCGGTTTGTGAGTTTGATATCGGTAGCACGGAGCTAGACTCCATTATTTGGAGATCCGTGGCTTCTATCAGTTCCGGATGTTCACCAGGTTCTGTTTTGACAACGGTAATGAGAGGTACGTTGCCGGTTGTTTGTGATGTCTCAAAATCGGTGTTTGATGGTTCTATGGGGTTAGTTCTTAATATGCTATAATCATTGGAATCTATTAGTTCCGACTCCATTTTGATATCGTTTATGAGCTGTTCTTCGTACATTTCCGATGGCAGGGATTCCTAAAAAGCGATAAAACAAATGGTGGTGTAAATGATTTAAATAAACTTAATTGGAATATTCAACTTCATTGTTTCTACCTACTTAAACATTTATTGCATCTAACCCGGGCCCCAATTCTCTTAGCTATTGAACGGCGATAACGCAACTTAATTGCATGAAAATTTTAGTTTTTGACAGTATCCGTAGTCTGCTCGCTATTTAGGTTCGATCACAAGTCAGTGGCTTGCTATCAATAGTTTTGACATATTTGGTATGCTGTAAGCTATTTTGTTGCGAATGCGTTGCTACAGTAGCATAGATAGCATAGCATAAATTTTAGATAGAAAAATAGCGAAATTCTTTAAATATATTTATTGAATGTATTGTTTGCTATAGAAAACCACTGTATTTATGTTTTGACTGATGCTTGATTGATAGACGTTTCCATTATTATTTCAGTGTCAAAATTTGCCAAGCCATAGCACAGCCATACGATAGCGACGCGATTGCTATACAACTGCGATTAGGAGCTAGAATTAGTAGACTACCAAACTTGACATTAACAGCAGTTCGATCGCAGAAGCATCGCAGTAGTGTGGCGTTTGGTCCATAGCTAAGAGAATTGGGGCCCAGGAATCACATGATTCGAATTTAAAAGCCAGAATGTGTAAGGACACGGTACTGTGCAAGATCCCTGTTTTGGACGAAGTCTTGAGAACTTATAGGGAGAATGTTTCTAATAGGTTCGGATGACAGTAGTATAACTTTTTGATTATAAGAGCACAACATTTTTGTCTCGGGCGAGTATGTTCCGGTGGCCAAGTGGTTTAGTATCCGCCCGGGACAAAATGTGCTCTAATATATTGTAAATGTGATCACTCACGCGATAACGCTTGTGATCGTATTAGAAAAACAAGAGCAACTTATTGAAACGCATGATGAAACATCGATGACAGTAATATAACTTTTGATTATTAGAGCACAACATTTTTGTCTCGGGCGAGTATGTTCCGGTGGCCAAGCGGTTTAGTATCCGGCGCGAAATCGGAGGAAGCTGGTTCGAATCCGCTGGGACAAAATGTGCTCTTATATATTGTAATTGTGATCACTAAGCACGCGATAACGCTTGTGATCGTATAAGAAAAACAAGAGCAACTTATTAAAACGCATGAGGTTCATCGAAAAACGATCAAAGCATTCTCGGGACCGTTTATGATAAAAACTAAAAATGTTATTAAATTCTGGGTTGATGTGATTGTGGGTACCACGATACAGTTATTCTACACTCAACAGTCTATTCAACACATGCCATCTCTTCACTACATTTCTATCTACAAACTAAATATATAACAAAGATAAAAATTCTAATATCCAGCACCTGCTTCGATAGCTTAGTTGTTTAAGGGTGAACTGGGCGACCCGTTCTCCATACAAACGTCGTTGGGTGATCACTCCCTTATTTGAGGATTTAGGTCCAAAATAAAGCATAGTACCGATTGATCTCGTGATGATGCCGAAATTTTAATAAAATAATTAACTTGAGAATTATGAGTCTCGAAACATTTTCATACAAAGTTTTCGAGGCTCATAACTTACAAAGTAATTATCTTTTTAAAATTTTGGCATCATACAAGCCTATGTAATGACGATGTCAATCGGTATTATGCTTAAGTCTGGACTTAAAATCTCAAATAAGGTAGTGATCACCCTACGACGTTTGTATGGACAAGTGACCGGTCAGTTCAACCTTAAGCAGTAGGACGCCTAGGGCGATAAAAAGACGAGGATTTTCCTATATTTTTTTTTGTTTTCGTATGCAATGCATGCAATGCATGCAATTGATACTGCTAGATCATGATCATCATCTAATATAAGCCGTTGAATGCTACAAGTAAAATATGAGTCATCTGGAAGAACTAGATCACAGACACAGCGAGGGTACTCCTACCGTGAGAGCTAGTGAACTACTAATTATGTAACTAATGACACCCCGGGCGGAAATCGAACCCGTGTCCTCCGATTTCGCATCTGCCTAAACCACTCGGCCACCTGGGCACGCTCTTTCAATCCAAAATTTCGTGCTCCCATTGTATTACTTTAACCGTCATAGGGGACGGTGCGCGGCCACCAACTAGACTACTAGACTTCATCTGATCGAAAGAAGAACTTTTTAAAACACTTAACTCTCGGAATGATGTCGCTACCCTTCTATGTGAATATACCAGGATGCGTAAGCCGGCGCGAAATCAGAGGTCGCGGGTTCGATTCCCGCCCGGGACATAAAGTTTTGTGTTCTATTAATTTGTACAATGATTTTAGCTTAGCACGCAATAGTGCTTGTTATATTTAGAAATAAAGAAATCTAGTTACGATAAAATGTCATTTTTACTAACATGACGCTATTAACAACTACTGATGCATGAAATTTAAGTATGTATGATTTTAAATAAAATGTATCATTAGAAATCTTTTAGTAATTTGATATTTACAAAATCATGGTCTAATTTGAATATTATTTAATATTTTTGTAATGAATCCAATAAATAAATATTATTATTATTAAAGCTACAATGAACGGATACTAACCATTTGTACTCAACGGAACAGAGCAACTTATGATGGCTTGTAAGATTTTTTTCTTACTGATGTAAACAACACAGCATTTACATATTGCGGTAGTCGTAAAGAGCGCACAGAGCTTTTTAGGAATTCGCGTGTGCGTGAGTAAGGCTCGCCGCCATCATCCGTCCCCGTCCGACGGCCGAAGCTGTACTAAAAGGGGACAGGGAGAAAGCATCGCGGCTCTGGCTAAAATGGGCGAAACGTGCGTGAATTTAGCTTTCCTTTGTATAATAAAAACAAATACCTATTTGAAAAATGTTATGTGTATACGGTATAGAAAACCCTTTTTTTATTGAAATTATTACGGATGGAAAAAGATAACTTCCAGCGGGACTTGAACCCGCAACCCCCAGAATACCGTCCTGGTGCACTACCAATTGTACCCTTTTTTTATTATTCAAAATCTGATGACTTTCCGTGAAGTACGCCGTACTAAGGGTTTATTTAATTGTTTAGATATAACTTTGTATTTATTTTTATATCGAGGAAACTTTAAGTGATCGTGTTTCTAAAGTGTATGATTTATGGAATGAATCCTTAAATATAATATATATTAATTGCAACTCAACATTAAGAAATAAAGATACAGCATGGGATCAAACGAACGTAAGTATTTCACTTGCCTCGTTGCAGGCTTTTGAAGGCGACGAAGGGAGAGATACTAGAAGGTAGAGAGCAGTGCCTACTGGAAAACTATCATCTTACGATCCCTAAGAAAGCCTACAAAGCGTGGTGATCCTGGTTAAGCCCCCTAATACTAATAACATGCGCCAATTCAAAATGGTCGTGATATACCTGGTTAGAAAGCGTAGGAATTATACGACCTCAAATTGCTCCATTACAAACTCAGATCAAGAAACAAGGAAGATAGGTAATAGAGGCGTGGCACGTGCGAACGCATCTGGCCTAAATCAGGCTTGTTTGTAAGAAAAGCATTGCGCGCTTAGTACAAATCATCAAACGAATCAGTTCTTCTGAGAACGCAATGGATCAGTAGTTTAATAGCTGTATCTGTGTGTGTAACTAGTGACCGTAGTTACATGCTGAAGCGCAACCCACTTTTGCATGTGCACGATTAGTTATTGTATTAGTTTGCAGCGGAAATCTTGTTGCGTCGCAAAATGTGCTTATGTATGCCATAATTATTTTTACTGATGTGAGAGTGAAATGGATGGGAGAGACGCGGTGACACTTTTATGTGAACAAACCCCGCCTGAAAGCAAATCTCTCTATATCTCTGTTCGGTAAACTATGCATTCGGGTTAAAGCTTATCTTTAAGGCGTATAAGTTAAGGCGTATCGTATTCGTGCGGACACGGATATGTTTTTCTGGAACGTTCTGGCTCGACAGGGTAGGCCAGATATAATTTATTTCTATCAGTACGCTCTCGATCTAGTCGACGCGAGGTCGCGTGTTACTTTCCAATTCGAAGGGTTAGCGCGCGGTCGTGCCTAAAACAGTACGCTCTTGACCTAATTGACGCGAGGTCGCGTCTTGCCTCCCATTCGAGGGATTTATGCGTGCGGACGTGCCTGTTGTTCCTGCCCCGTCATACTGTACACGTGTTCGATTATCAGTGATTTGAATTTTGAATGTGATATAATTAACGTGAGGTCACGTAGTGGGACTTCGTTCGTGTTATTAATGCTGTTTCGGATGCCGGGCATCACGAGTTGCATAGTGGATTTTATGGTGAACTTCGAGCCTACTGCACAGCTACGAGTTGCGGCCGGCGGAGTCGGCCTTTTGGATACAGGGAAGTGTTAGCTAAATAAACCGTACCAAATAGTACTGCAGTCCTAGGAGGTTAGGGGTTTTAGTATAATACTCCCTTGGAGTACACGAGCTACTAGTAGGTGAGTGGATTATAATTGTTCCGCGTATTTACATATATATATCGGTTAGTTTCTTCCAGTGACTTCCAGAAACCCAGCCGAATACGCCACGACGTACGTGGTAAAGTTTGAGACCAAGGGGATTCTGGAAAAACCCCACTGCTCTCACGTTTCTAGCAGCAATTAATGGTTGTACATTTTTGATAGTAGAGTGTTGGTTTCCCAAACAATCTCTGATCTGAGATTAGGAATGACGTACTAAGAATCTCCAACTGATGCTCTGCTGTCGCCCACATTTACCTCAATATTAAGCTTACGCTTCACAAAATTTGCAGAGTAATGGATTCGTCTATTTAACATCATTTGGGACTAGCTGTACAGACGATGGTGAAATGACATTGAATACTATTCGAACCATGGCAGTGGCTTAAATCAGTGTTGATTTTAGTAGTAATGACAATGACGATAACATCTTACAGTGGTCTCTCTTGTGTCAAATCATATTATGAAAAGTAGCTATTCTGAGAGTTCTCGAGTGTTCACAGAATCATGTGTTGTAGTATAGGTACCTCAACTAGGCGGACCGACGACATCGTGAGAGTCGCGGATAGTCGATAGATACAAATGACTAACAGCCGTTCACTGTGGCGTTCAAATCAGGAATATGTTAAACAGAGCAAATCTTCCAGCTAATGAGTGCATGCATCGAACCTGAAAAGCTGTTGAGATATCCCGTAACCAAACACAAAAGGGTTTCATGCTATACCTTAATCCAGCACCGGAGCTCCCAATACCACGCACCGTCCAATCAACATTCTGTTGGAGATGTTGACCAAACCTGGATGTGATTAGTTTGCGGATGAATGGAAGGCAATGTTATTATCGTGCCGGAGGAAGTAAGATAGCATGGGGCATATATGAATGTTAAGTTTGAGCAAGCTGGAAAGTAGCACCAGAAAATTGTGCAGGATCATGCTGCAGGAACTTTAAGTAATTCCGTCGCTAGATTCTAATTTAACCCGGCGAGGATGTGGTACAAAAAGGGTACATCGAGGATGTGGAGGGCTAGATGACCCTGTATTTGTCATATTTTAAAAGTATTCATTGCAATTTTTTAACATAGGATAGGAAGTTAACCTACGTGTTAGTTATTTATATAAGGATTTTCATGAAAAGAAACACTATTATGCGTATAAAATGTTTCATTATTTCAATTATACAAAAAGTCTTATTTTAATCAACTTTAGCAGGACTCTGCCATACATTAAAAAAAAACAACACATACAAATATTATTACAAGTAATTGGTAATTTTTGGTAGGAATTTATATGATATATCATGTTTTATCACAAAATCAGTAATTAATCAGTCTTTTAGGCTACTAATCATCTCTGGGTCGTAATTGCCTTATTTGAAATTGCGCACGTTTACCTGCTTGCACGTGTTGCACCCGACTAAGTGGAGGTGCGAAGAAGGGTGGGTATTTTATTGACTACAGCTACTGATAAACTCGAGAGCATGCGACTGCAGGTAAAAAAACTGTACATCAAACGTCAAATTGACCCTACCACATCCTCGCCGGGTTAATAGTCACAAAAAAAAACAAGGCAACATGTGAACAACATAGTAGAAAAACACAGGCCGTTTTTAATTGTTTCCGTAGGATTTATTATTACTATAATATTATCATAGGCCATTGATGAGACGAATTTACTTAGCATTCATTGGATTCACCGTGCTGGTGCCGAGTCCATAGCGTTGCAGAGGAAGAGGCCCAAGTCAAGGTGCTTGGGACTTGCAACCCAGGGAGTAGGGTTAAGGGGCCCCTTTACGATGCATCAATGCTCCCTTTCACCGCTCGAGCCTCCTCCCCTGCCCATCAAACATTTGGTAAGATCATACTAATGCCGCCTTGGATACACGTTCTAGGATGAAAGTTACGATTGTTCATGACATGCCAAGGTCTTTTAGTAGGTTATAGGGATTTCACTGGTATACTCCTTGCTCCAACTTCTATAGGATGGTGTGTTAACGTACACGATTTGACAGCTGAGATGTGGTAAGGTATCAAATAGATTATTGGCAATTATGTGTTACAAATAATCGAAATAATATTTCGGGATCTATTCGATTTGACTGTGGTAAAATTTGCTACAGTGTCTTTATAGAGAATGCACTACAAAGCTTCAAACTTGGTAGACACAGAAGCAAATTTGGATTTGGATTTTGGAGTAAAAATAAAAACAGTAAGTTTGACGCTTGTTAGTCAATGTTTATACTATGGAGTATAAACAAAAAAGTAAGTTTAACGCTTGTAAGTTCTTTTTACTTTACCTAAAAATAAAAACAGTAAGTTTGACGCTTGTAAGTCAATGTTTTACTATGGAGTAGAAACAAAACCAGTAAAAAAGTTTTCTATGGGCAAACAATCGGTATTTTTAAATTATTTGTTAGGATATCCGTCACAACAACACCAATCTCAATTTAAAATTGATTTCCCGCGACTCTCACAATATCGTCGGTCCACTAACAATTCTACATACCTCTATATCGATTTCATCTTGTGGTTCAATTTTGACATCACAGGTTGCTGCCATGTCGTTGATATCGTAGGATCCCTCCGTCTCTACTTGTTCCTCCTTTATAGTTATCGGATGGTCTTGTATGTCGATGAGTTCTTCGAAATCTAACATTTCTTCCAATGGCTCTATCTTCACTTTCACAGTTCCTGATTCTGTAGACAGAGAACGCGTTGATTTTCTCAGCATTTGTAGATTTATGTGTTGAATTAGTAGCGTTCGTAGCGAAGTTTACTTAGCTGTTCTTAACCGATCAGGAAAGTTAAGCAACGTCGCCCGCGGTCATGAGTTGGTTGGGTGACCACTGGTGACATTACTACTGAGCGGTTCCGTGTTTTGGAGGTCACGTTAAGCCGTCGGTCCCTGTTGTTGTCTAAGGATGGCAGTCGTTATAGCATGGGGGTAGGGCATTTTGCCCATGCCCGCCTGGCTACCACCCTCAAGTAGAAAAACTGTCGCCAAGCACCTAACGGTGTGTTCCGGCAGCTGTCCTTGAGAGCCAGTACTTCTAGGTTAGTCTGAACAACATTTTCGACATCATTAGGTGAGATAGTTGTCAAGGGCTAACCTATCAGGAATAAAAAAAAAGAATTCGTAAAACTATACGAGTACGAGTACTTGCGACACAACTAAAACACTTTACCATAATATATACTAAGAATAAACATGTAAAGTGTAACTCTCGAACAGTTACCGCTTTGATTTCGGACTCATCAAGTTCACAATTAACAAAACACGCACAATCATCCAAATTCAATTGGATTGGTTAAATTGACTTGGCGCTTAGACACGGTCGCATCCGATTGGTAATGTAGCTCCGCTCGCTGCACTTTTTAAACCACGCCCGCCGCGGTAAGCTTTGCGTTCTGCTGTTTATGAACTTAAATTACATTTTAATATTGTTATGTTTGCAATAACGCCTGCTATGCGGATTACATTACAAAATTACAAATATACGATAGGAAAAAATTAAGTCATGTGCGGGATTCGAACCCGCGTTCATCCACCCCTTAAAAACCGGGGTATGCTCTAACCAATTGAGCTAAAATGACAGTGACGTCATAACTCATTGTCATGTTAGCTCAATTGGTTAGTTTTGAGCTAACAAATTGAGATAACATGACAATGACGTCATAACTCATTGTCATGTTAGCTCAATAGGTTAGTTCGAATCCCGCACATGACTTACATTTTTCCTATCGTATATTTGTAATTGAATTACATTTCTTTACATATATCTTAGGATAATAGATAATGTAATAATTGTAACTTATGTTAATTTTACGTTTTATATTATGTATAATATATTGCATTTAGTGGGTATTTATTTAGGTATTTGTATTTTATTATATTTTATATGTGAGTATTCTATGTATAATGCGTATTGATTTTATTTTATTTTACAGTCTGTTTTATTTGTTGCACACTACCGTTCACAAGTTTCCGTTGTCCTGTCCATCCAAAGGTTATCTGTAAGAGATTGCTTTAGCGATAAGACCGCTGATTGTATTGCCATTGTACATATTTAACTAGGAAGGACTAATGAACACTTACATTTAATTTCTAATGCTTTATAATTGATTGTTTTTGTAAATGTATCGTCCTCATTTTTCTTTTGTTGGTAGGCAATAAGACTTATCGTATCGTAATGTACCGACCCCACATAAGTGGGACACGGGCATGAAGGTGATGATGCAGAACTTACCGGCAGCTGCGCAGGCGTCGATCTTATGATTGCGCACGGCGTCTGACACTCTGAACACTTTCGCCAGCATCTGTTCGTAGCCGTCGAACATTGCCTCGTCTTCTAGATCTTCGGCGACGCTGTTATCAAGTCCCGATACTTTTGGCTTCTGAAATGTTATGTTGATACAAAGATATGGCGCAGAAGCACTTCTTATCAAACAATCAAAGGATATTGTTCCGAAGTGAATTTGAAAAATTTTTTTTTTTTTTTAAGTGTTGTAAAATTGTTTTTTTATTGACAGATAACACATCTAGATATGTAGTTAAATGACTATGTTAAAGCACAAATCTATAGGCGTGATAGTTTTTCAGTAAAGTGTACCACAAAATGTTCAGGTTGTGTGATAGTGTTAAGTTTATATAATTACCTCTGTAACATTTTCTTGTTGCAGTTCAATGTTGTTTGCTGCGAAGTCCTCGATATCGTAGGACCCTTCAACTTCTACCTGTTCCTCTGTGACGGCTTTCGGGTTGTCTTGTATGGAAGTAAGTTTTTCTTTAACTGGTTTTGCATATACTTTAATAGTTTCTAGTTCTGTGGACAAAGAGTGACGTGAATTTCTCAGCACTTCATACCCTCAACTTAGCAGAGGAGCATTGAACCAAGATTGAGGTTCTTTTTTCTAAGGGGAAAACTTACGTTTTTTGCGGGTAGTCATAATTTTAAAGTTTTGTTGTAATATGAGGGTAGGTCAAAAAGTTCGCGGAAAGAGAGGGATATAAAGAGAAAGATTTTTTTTTCGAATAACTAGAATTAACAATTATTGTTAATTACAATAATACATTTTTTTTTTAAGACACTTGTTACACAGCTTCACCTGCATGGTGATAAATAATGATGATCGCTGGTTCGATGTTCACCGCCAGCTTGAGCTTCACCGCATGATGAGTGCCAGCCTGGCTAGCTACCACCCTCAAGTAGAAAATCTTTCGCCAAGCACCTAACAGAGTGATCCGGCAGCAGTCCTTGAGAGCCAGTATACAGGCACGTGAGACTTAACAACTGTACGTCTCAGTGCGATGGGCACAGTGCAATTCGTCGTTGACGAAATGCATCTGTTATAGGCAGAGATTAGTCTATTTAACATCAGGTGGGCCTCGAGCTTGCTCCATCACAATAACATAATAATAGATTATGATACAAGTGAGCTAAGTTGCTCATTATACACGAGGCTGTATGTTGCAGCCCGAGCCGTAGGCGAGGGCGTAAATAAGCCGAGTGTATAATGAGCAAGTTGCTCACGAGTTTCATACGCACTTTTTCAACACCCTTGCGAGGAAAAAAATATATATTGCACAAATGCGATACAAACAACATACTAACATTATGGAAAATAGCGCGCAAGGTTTTTTTTTGCGCGCGGCATATGTATGATGTTTGATTACATATAAACATCTTCAATGTTACAAATTACCCGATTAAATTGAAAATGCTCTGTTTACTCGCATATAATTTGCAGTTAGGTACTAACTTAACTTTGTAGAGATAATTCTATTACGCAATAGAGTATAATATTATTATACACGAGGGTGTTATAGTTCGGTTTATGGCCCTAAGAACGATATAATAAAGCTCACTTTACGAGCAAGGGTGTTGAAAAAAATAATAATATAGATATATATATATATAGATACGTCTACGTTTTAAATATAGAACTCACCCTTGGCTGCGTCAGCGTTGATCTCATGGTTCCTCACTACTACCTTCACTTTGGACACTTCCAACGGTATCTGTTCATGGTCTTCTAATTTGTCGCTACGTATACGTTTGGCTGCCCCTTCATCTGGTGAATCTTTTGACTCCTGAAATATTATACTGCATATTTAGAGTCAAACTTAGAAGTCAAAATAATTCATACAATTTTGGCCTCTACAAACGCTCTTATGAAGGTCAATTACAAAATTTTACTATGAAAATAGCACAGCCGCGTTCAGCAAAAAAGAGTACAGAGCTAGAAACTGAGGACTAATAATTTTTACTCCTGAAGTAGAAAATCTGTCACCAAGCACCTCTGTTCCGGCAGTCCTTGAGAGCCAGTATAAAATTACAGACACTTAAGACTTAACAACTATGTCTCAAAGTGACGGGCGCAGTGCAATTCGTCACTTGCAATGCATCTGTTATAGGCAGAGGTTAGTCCGCTTAACATCAGGTGGGCCTTGAGCTTGTCCGATCACAATCACATAAAAAGAATATAAATACCTCGTTATTCTGTATATATTCCAACGACATTGTGTCCGTCTGCTTCTCCGTTTGACTGTAACAACTTGATTCCTCATCTACATCTGTCTGCGAGTTCAATTCTGAAAATAAAGTTTTTATATGTTTACAATTTTTTTTTCTTTTTTATATTGTTATGATTGCAATAACGCCTGCTAAGCGGATTACATTACAAATATACAATAGGAAAAATATAAGTCATGTGCGGGATTCGAACCCGCGTCCATCCGCCCCTTTAGCCGGGGCATGAATCCCGCACATGACTGAAATTTTTCCTATTGTATATTTGTAATTTTGTAATGTAATCCGCTTAGCAGGCGTTATTGCAATCATAACAATATAAAAATTATAAGTTTGCGTCATCATTTACAAGTATAAAACCAATTGCAAAATTGGTCTTGTTTGTAGTACAACGCAAGTGGTACTATAGATGTCGCTCCATCCCAATACGATGGTTAATGAACTATAGGAAAAAATCGAGTTATGACGTCATGTCATGTTAGCTCAATTGGTTAGAGCATGCCCCGGCTAAAGGGGCGGATGGACGCGGGTTCGAATCCCGCACATGACTTAAATTTTTCCTGTTTTATATTTGTAATTTTTTTTTCGCTTAAAAATTAGACTATTACTAAGCTTCCGATCTCCTTCCGTCAGTCAAGGTCCTGTCTTAGGTTATCCTTTGACCACTATATCACCTGATGGTAAGTGATGATCTGGTCGAAGATGTTGTTCAGGCTAACCTAGAATTACTGGCTCTCAACGACAGCCAGAACACACCGTTAGGTGCTTGGCGACAGATTTTCTACTTGAGGGTGGTCGCTAGCCAGGCGGGCATTCGCAAAATGCCCTTCCACTATACGGTGAAGCAAGACCGTGGCGGGATTCGAACCATGGACCTGCGGCACGGCAGTCCATTGCCAGTGCCTCTGAGCCATCACTGCTTCAAAAACTGATTTTGTTACATTGATATTAGATAACTATACCATTACCTTTGCGTAATGCACTGCCGCACTCGAGCTTTGCATCAACCTGAACTAAACTCAATTTAGCACATGGCTCCGGTATTAGCACCTGAAATTTGTCAGAATAAAAATAAACTACCTAAGCATACATTAAATAAAGTAGATTGAATTGTTTAAACAAACAAAACCACTATACTATTTTCATTTCTTTATTTTCTTTTTCGCACAAGGTTATACCAGAGTCGGAGAAACCCTGGTATAACCTTGTACGTGCGTAAACGTCATATTATTATAAAATATAATAATATGACGTTTACATAACGGCGTTTACAGTTCGACCAACTTATCTGTTCAGGCGGCAGAAAAAAGAACTACAAAATTCCCTCAAATTGTGACAGTTTGTAGTTGATTTCCTTGACCAATAGCGCCCTCGAGAACTGCACAGTTAAGTTGGTGGTACTATACGTCAAATGTCAAACGTCAGGTTGACAGGACTGTCGATGTCATCCTAGCGAAGCGTCATTGTCGATGGTAGTGCGGGCGGCCATCTTAAACTCACTTTTGAACGAGACGGCGCCCGCGCACCACGCTTGTGACGAATCGCTCAGAATCTTTACCATCACGCTACTTCAAGATTTAATTAAGTTGAATTCGTAAAGTAGTCATCGCTAATTACAAAATTACATCGTGATTTCTGTGAATGCTGGTTAAAATACGTCGATTGTGATCTGAACTCATTCATTTGTATTTCCGCGCCCACCTACCCACGTAATTAGAATAAGATGAGTACTGGTGAAGATCCTCCAGGACATCCTGACTGTTCAAGTATAAATATCGTTATTGGGGACTGTGTAGCGGTTAAAAATCAGGAAGGGCGTCTTCTGGCTTGTGCGGATACGGGTGCGAGTGCGGATTACATCTGCGTGCGGAGCTATCCTTGACAGCGCTCCGCATTCGCACACCGCGCCCCCATAAAAATGTACTGAAGAAAAAATAATTGCGGGCCAACAGCATGCAGACGCTCTACATGTTTTTAAGGTCCGCACCGACCTCTATGGCAGTAAATAACAGTCTATAGTCGAATTTTTAATCAGACGGAGTAAACTGACAGACCGAAATGTCACATTTCAAAATAAAGTTGCCAACTTCAAATCATAGTGATGTTTCTAGTTCAGTTTTTATGAGCGGAACTAGAGTGTGTTGGACATACAATAATTGTAATCCCTAAATTGTATAATTTATTGCTGTGTTGCAATCTCATAAACAACCTATCTGATAGTAATATAAATCGCTTGTATAGTCAAATCACTCTTAGGACAATATAAGACTTACGAAAATTATGAAAAAATTATCTGCTCACTGAAGTGACGAAGTGAAAGATCTCACTGAAGGGACGAAGTGAAAGATCTAAAACATTTTACCACAGCACTATTTTTGTATCGTCAAAAAGTAGCAACATCCGCAATGTCACTTTACTCCGTCTGATTAAAAATTCGGCTATATGTGTTTAGATAGATAGATAGAAAACTCTTTATTGTCACACCACTGTAATTTATAAAATATTAAAGTATACATAATATTAAAGTTTACATATTAAATAATGATAAAATAGTGTTACAATGGGCGGCCTTATCACTAAAAGTGATCTCTACCAGGCAACCAGAAACCAAAGGATGGAATTGAACTAACAAAACAATTGGGGCGGGTGTAGTCCAAAAATAGTACATACTCAAATGTCATAAAAATATTTTAATATAAAACGTATTTTAGTGTAATTACCAAACAAATAAATAAAAATAGAAAACTTATAAGTTTTTATAATAATTAAATAAATACAATTATAAATATATACCTATATATATATATATATATACATACATACCAACATACATATATAGATAATGATATATACATACATATCTAAATAATATAAAATAATATACTATAAATATGTTTATTTGTTTAAGCAACTCGAGGTAGGCATGGTTAATAGTGGCGTAGGTGTTTATTTCTTTAATCGTCTAGATAGAGTTGTTTATACATATAAACACTTAGACCACACTTTTACAGACATAGAACAGTGAGTTCATTAAAAATAATATAGGGCATCTTATGGGGATGCAAGTGCGGTTGCGGATTACATCTGCATGCGGAAGCTGTCCTGACAGCGCTACGCATATTGACGTGCACGAACATGATAATACTGAAGGAAACAGATTAACATGAAATCTATTGGGTGATAGTAGCAGTTTCCATTTATCACTGATCCTTGACGTTGGACGACTCTTCAGATATAAGACTATAAGTACATTTTCGTATTACAAATAATTTAGCGTCACGACAAAACGTAGGCACAGTTCGACCCAATGGACAGTTTCTGGGTCCGCTGCCCTGGACTCCTATCGTAAGGAATCCGTACCATCGGGCTTGCTCCCTGACGACATGAAGTACAGGATTGATAAGAAAGTATACCTGGGATCCTAACTTTATGACTACTGTACGTATCGCCTTAGCCTCCATCTCACCTCATTCCCACGTAGTCGTGGGGAAAACATGACACAATCTGGCGTTTATTGGTGTGCGTTGTTCCCTACAATGAATTGAGTATTGATTCAGTGATTTTACGTGAAATATGTTTTAAATATTTGTTATTATTAATTAATTTAATTATGGACTTCATAATTGGTGTAGGGCAATGGAAACAACGGCGAGAACACTATGATGACCCGCTTAAGAAGAAGAAAATACTACTGAACAATGGAAGAAATACGTACGTCTCGCTGTTCCTATCAATTCGACAGAAAACAGAACTAAAATATATGACGTCTCATTACCCCTACAATGGGACAGAAAAATATGTATACTGTATTATTGGTACTGGACAAAGGAAACAACGGGTAAAAATATATGACTTTTCGCTGTCACTATCATTGGGACAAGATAAGGGAACAACGGAACAAAAATATGACTTAAAATACGATTTGTAATGTTATCCGCAGAGCATACGTTATTGCGAAAATAAAAATATTAAAATTATAGGGTTGCGTCATCATTTAAGGGTGCGTACCATTAGCGTGAGATTCGCTAAAAACGCTACAAACGATCACACTCCCAAAAAGTTTTCCACATTGGTCTTGGCGTTATTTTCGCTTTAAACGCTACATCTAATGTCAAAAGTGACAGAAGTGGCAAATTTTAGTGGCATTTTTAGCGTTCTTATCCAAAAATGGAACGGGGATGACAGTTACAAACGATCACGTGATCACAACCATAGACGCAGAATGTGATCAAAATTATCGAAAATAACGTTCTTAGCGGCTAATGGAACATACCCTAACAAGTTTAAACCCAATTACAAAATTAGTCTTGTTTGTAGTACAACGTAAGTTGAACTATAGGTGTCGCTCTATCCCCATACGATGGTTAATGAACGAGAGTAAAAAATAGAGTTAAGAGTCATTGTCATGTTACCTCAGTCGGTCAGAGCATACCCCGGCTATGGGGGTTGATGACGCGGGGTCGTATCCCGCACATGACTATAATTTTTCCTCTCATAAATTTGTTATTATGTAAAAAAATATGACGTCTTGCGTCTGTATCAACGGGGCAGGACAAAGAAAACAAAGGGAATATAAAGTCTCATTGTACCCATCAATTCGACATGGCGAAGGGGACAACGTCATACAAGTTTATCACACTAAGAACTAATTAGCTTCTCTAAATATTTATTGTGTCGAAAAATTAAGCTATCGGTAATTGGTAGGTCCAAATTGTTGGACAATTTGGACCTACCAATTTATTTTAACCGACAGTATGCCTTTATTAACAAAATACTACGAACTATATACAACACTGCAGGCACTACAATGAAAGCATTTAGACAACCTATAAGTCATTGCAGACTCACAGTCAGTCCAAATGCTCCAGCCCACTAGCAGTTGTCAGCGTGCCCAGCATGCTGGCAGCATTGCCCCGTTGAATTGCAATGCTTATATGTTAAAATAAATAGGTGCCAGCATTTTGATCACGCGTCGCATCAACCAAGCGCTCTGATATCATTATTATCCTACTTATTGCGATAATAACCAGAGCTTGGAAATTTCTAGAAAATCTGAGGCTCCACATTTGTGACGTACATGGGAATGCCTAGAACCTATTTAACAAATTATTGGAACACAAGATTTTATGCCCCGGGTGGGAATCGAACCCGCTTCCTCTGATTTCGCGACGGATGCCTAAACCACTCGGCCACCTGGGCACGATTTTTCGAGCCGAAATTTCGTTCTCCAATTGTATTACTTTGACCAACATAGGGGACGGTGCGCGGCCATCAACCAGACTACTAGACTTCATCTGATCGAAAAAGTACTTTTAGAACCTGCGAGGTGTCAAGGTGTAGCAGAAACAGGAAGGCACGCGTAAAGCAAAGCAAGCGTATGATATGAACAATTGAACACCATCATTTATAGTTTAGGGCGAAACTTTTCAAATACCTTTCTTATAATACATATTCCACATTAGTACGGGATAACTCACGTGAATAAGCCAAGATAGTTCCAAGTCTGATAGACCACATCCGATGATCTTTTTCATGGAGAGCTCAGGACGCTCGCGTTGACGTCTTTTCGCATAGCTGCGAAGCAAGACGGCAACTCGAGCGCCTCGAGGGCCGAAACTTTAGGAACATATATATAAAGGAACTATCTGACTTATTCACGTGAAATTACAAAATTACAATGACAGGAAAAATTATAGTCATGTGCGGGATATTTTTTCCTGTTTGTAATCTTGTTAATAACGCTTAAGTGCAATAACGCATGTTCCGCGGATTACATTAGAAAATTACAATGAGAGGAAAATTATAGTCATGTGCGGGATATTTTTTCCTGTTTGTAATCTTGTTAATAACGCTTAAGTGCAATAACGCATGTTCCGCGGATTACATTAGAAAATTACAATGAGAGGAAAATTATAGTCATGTGCGGGATATTTTTTCCTATCGTTGTAATTTTGTAATGTAATCCGCGGAACATGCGTTATTGCAAAAATAATAATATTACAATTGTTCACGTGAGTTATCCCATATTATCTACTAAAATTATTGAAAACCACTTTAGTTTTTGGAATAATTAAAATTACAGGCACATGAGACCTAACAACTGTACGTCTCAGTGTGACGGGCACAGTGCAATTCGTGTTGACGAAATGCATCTGTTGTAAGCAGAGGTTAGTCCACTTAACATCAGGTGGGCCTCGTGCTTGTACCGTTACAATAAAAAAAATAAAAAAACAATTCCGTACATACCTTCTCACAGAAATTCTTGCGGTTATTTATCGTCTTTTTGTGATGTAACCATATATGCTTCACTACGGCTTGTACATCGGGAAACAACGTAGTGGGGGGACATTTAGGAAGAACGCATCTATACGCCATTTTGTATTTGTCCGTGTGCTTCAACATATGTTCAGTCTCCATACATTTCTTGGCCAGTAATACACCGCATACTTTACACACAAATTTATCAGAAAATTTACTGTGGGTTGTGGCTTGTGCCGCTGTTGGGAACTTTCTATAGCAATAGGTGCAAGAGCCATATATGGCACTCATAAGACAAAGGTACGAATGAGTTTTTATTTCATGGTATGTATCGCCGCAATGATAACAAGACTTCAATGATATTAAAATTGGTTCATCCGAACGAACAATATGTATTGTACGCATATGGTTATCCCAATCAATGCGAGTAAGGGACTCGGCGTCACATATGTCACATTTATAAATTTTCTGCCGACATAGCGTTGGAGTCAACGATTTGTAGCATATAGGTTGGTGTTGTTTAAACGATGAACACGTCTCTAACACCATACGGCATTGGAAACATTGATACTGTATTTCATCAGATCTTATGTGCGATGCGAAATATTTGCCGCAACGGTGACAGTCTCCTTCGCAAGGTATGTATCTAAAAACTTTGATAACCGTTTCACCGGCTACTATAACAGATTCCTTTTTATGTGTTCGCAAGTACACTTTTAGTTTTTTAATATCATGAAATTTTATATGCTCTCTAAATGGGTGCAGGAACCACCAAGCTAGCTCGCATATATGGCACTGGTAGAATATTGGACTTTCATTTGAACAACGTCTGATCACAGTAGCTTGTACCCAACTTTGTAATGCTTTCTGTATTAATGTGTCGTAAGGGTCTTCTGTTTGTTTTTGGTACAAGATACGTCCCCAGATATTCCTCAGTTCCATCCCGAGGTGTTTGTCTGCTGTATTGGTGGAGCTCCATTTTATGTGATCAGCTATTTTATACATCTTGTCCAGGTTTATTGAGAAGACTGGAACAGTGGCCGAACCTGTATCTACTAGCCGCGGATTGGAAGAAAACCGACTCAGCATGTTGTGGGTACTCCCGGTAATGTCTTTGTTCTCAGCTGCAATGACAGATTCGTCGAATTCTTCCATTTCCACCTACAAAATATAAAAGAAATTGCAGTTTTTCGCGATTATACCATATTTGGCCGTGGGGTGGTCTAAAAGTCACCCTAACATCTCTTCCTGTGGATATCGTAAGACGCGACTAAGGGTAAAATACCGGAACATGGGCAGCAGCACTTTCTCAGGAACTGCTATACTGTGCGATCCCCAAACGCCTGCCAAGGGTGGGGATGATGGCAAATCCCCTTTAAGGAATAAGCTATGTTCAGCAGTGGTCAATCCGGTTGACACAGTATTGCATGTTTAACACGCTCACAGACGTTGAATATAACACACTATCAAACTAAGTGGAAGTGAAATAGAAGCTGTGGTGGTGCATTAAAATTAGCAGGATCAATTTTAGTAAAAACCTTAAAGGAAGCTTAGTAACACCTAGTAAACTAGTGGCTCTCGGAGCTGTAGACCTCGCGAGTCTACCCTTGCATAGCTTACAATTGAAGAGAGAGAGAGCCTATCACTTTTAGCAACTGACATGCGTATCAGGACATTGACATTAAATTAAGCACAGGCGTCCATACTTTTAACATCTTATCATGTATATTTCCGTCATTTTGAAAATTTTCAAAAACTATTATAAAAAAATATTATGGACTCTTCAAACCTGCTCACAAAAATTCGTGATAATCGGTTGAGAAATGCGACCTGTAGAGGAGAACAACCGGACATACGAAAGCATTTTTGTCTAAGTTGAAGCAGAGACGCTTCGCTCGAACTAAGTTCTCGCTCGGTCAATTAAATCTAAAATGCAAATTAACTTGTCCATTTTGATAAGGGTTTTATATCTTATAAGTATATCTTTATCAACACAATTTTAATAAAAACTAACCTGAGTTGACATAACTATTAACTAAATATATCATACTATACTCACGATGTTTGGTCGTAATCTCCGACCGGTGTTCGAGCAGTAAAGATGCTCATTATCTAGGAATGCGGGCAGCTTCGAAGGCTGCTAGACGCGCACCGGTCGGAGATTACGATTTACAACCAAACGAATGCCCGCCTGGCTAGCTACCACCCTCAAGTAGAAAATCTGTCGCCAAACACCTAACGGTGTGTTTCGGCAGCTGTCCTTGCGAATCAGTACTTCTAGGTTAGCCTGAACAACATCTTCGACCACATCATCACTTACCATCAGGTGAGATACTGGTCAAAGGCTAACCTATGCGGAATAAAAAAAACACATTGAGTGCTAGCCGCTATATTTAGTAAATAACACAATTTTTTTTTTATGCCTGATAGTTTAGCCTTTGACCACATTAAAAGTCCAGTTAGATATTTTATTGTGTAGAAATGATTACAAATATATTCTGACTTTGGGATTAACTTGGCTTTAGTGCCTATTGAAACACCAGGACTATTGGACCAGTATCATTGATTGCAGCTAGTCGAAGGAGGCTTTCCCGGTACTCAACTCGGCTTCGGAAATCATATAACACAAGTATAACGTAAAACAAACACACACAATGAAGCGTCTTATGAAAAGCTACTATGTATGGTATAATGCGATGTAAAGCAGTAAGAGTAGAACATTAACAAAAAGGGATGTAGAAAGGTTTCAAGCATTTGAAATGTGGAGCTGGAGAAGGATCGAAGGAATCAGTTGGAAAGAAAAAATAGATGCTAATTGTCAACGATAGAAAACAAAGATGATAGGATACCATATATGGCATGACAACTTTTTACTGAATATCATGACAGAAAATGTTGAAAGAAAAGAGGGAGGAGAAGGCCTAGGAGTAGTTTTTTTTATGTTATTGAAAATAAATTTGATGGAACAAGCCCGAGGCCCACCTGATGTTAAGTGGACTAACCTCTGCCTATAACAGATACATTTCGTCATCGACGGGCTGCACTGTGCCCGTCTCACTGAGACGTACAGTAGTTAGGTCTCATGTGGCTGTAATTTTACTGGCTCTCAAGGACTGCTCCCGGAACACACTGTTAGGTTAGGATGGTAGTAATTACTTACTTCGACAAATTAAAAGGGAAGTGTCTTCATTAGGATATTCATACATACGTTGTTTCGTCTACCAACGAATACCAACTGTTCAAACTCGGTTCTAATCCCGCCGCGGGCTTGAGCTTCACCGCATGGTGGAAGGGCGTTTTGGGAATGCCCGCCTGGCTAGCTACCACCCTCAAGTAGAAAATCTGTCGCCAAGCACCTAACAGTGTGTTCCGGCAGCAGTCCTTGAGAGCCAGTTAAATTACAGGAACATGAGACTTAACAACTGTACGTCTCAGTGTGACGGACGCAGTGCAATCCTACTTTGACGAAATGCATCAGTTATAGGCAGAGGTTAGTCCACTTAACATCAGGTGGGCCTAGTGCTTGTTCAGTCACAATAAAATAAAATAAAAATGCAGGCCCTTGAGTCTAAGATTTACTATTCTGGTTTATTTCTTTCTACGTCTCGTAAAAATAAGTATTTTCAATCATTTTTGGAATAATATTTTTGCATGGGTAATCTTATGTTTACATTTTGTGATAAAATAAATAACAAAATTCGCAAACTAGAAGCATCGATATAAAGATCACCACGGACATGCATCCAAAATTTCAAGAGTTTGAACTTTTAGTATTAAGATGACAAACTTAACTAAAAGGAAAGGCTACAATGGCACTGACTTTAATGTCATATTGTATCATGAAATTATATAAAAATCTGATAAATTAATTACGATCACACCACCGAGCCTACCTCTTAAATATATGAAGCCAAAGTAAAAGTAGAAAGGGACAGAGGTTATATAAAAAACACCTAAAATGGAACCGACTTCAACACTCAAAAGTGTGAAATAACTTGTTGAAGTTTGTGCCATGATACTACTTATTATCACAATATTGTGATTTGTGCGCATGGTACCAACTTCAACAAGTTATTTCACACTTTTGAGTGTTGAAGTCGGTTCCATTATTATTTATTGGCAAGAAACTAAAGATTCTGCTGAAAATGCTATGAGAACTGTCATGGATTGGTTGAACTCCAACCTCCTAACGCTAAATTTATCTAAAACAAAAATGGTTCCATTCTCGATAAACAGTAGCTCACAACCTCCTTCATCCTTTAGTGTTCGAGCTCACACCTGCACTAATGATACCACAGCCCAATCTTGTAGCTGCGTAATGATTTATTGCACTCAGTTTGTTAAATATCTTGGTGTCATGGTTGATAGTTCAATGACCTGGAAGCAACACGTCAACTCCACAGTTGCTCGTATTCGTAAGCTTATTTATGTGTTCAAGAAGTTACGTAATGTTGCTGACTTCAAATGCCTAAAGACCGTTTACTATGCCTTGACTCAGTCCGTATTGACCTACTGCATAGTCTCGTGGGGTGGTTCCTATAAAACTCCAATGTTAAGACTGGAACAAGCTCAAAGAGCTGTACTGAAAGTGCTTGCTAAGAAACCTATTCGCTTTCCCACTGCAAAACTCTATTCACTCTTCGAGGTTCTCACTGTTCGACAACTCTTTATCATGCACGCAATACTCCGCAAGCACAGGCAAATTTCCTATAATTCCGAAATACAGAACTCAAAGCGCAGGTCCGATATTGTGTGTAAAATTGAACGTCGCCGAACGAAGGTCGCCAGTCGCCACTATTATCACAGTGGCTCATCACTTTACAACAGAATAAATAAAATTTTGAACATATACCCGCTTACTCTACACAAATGTAAAACTAAAATCTTCGAATGGCTTGTGACTATGTCATATGAAGATACCGAAAATCTCCTTATGAAACCTATTTAGAATACTATTACTTTATCTACTAAATACCCACCAACACACATACTCACACGAACACAAACACACACACACACAAACACACACACACACACACATACACTACCAATATATAATATACCTACTTCTGCAACAAAATTTCTTAACCACATTATGGATAATATGTGGATATTCTTTATTACACTCACTTTATTAACTCACCAAAAACAGTAGTGTAACTATTATAATATATTGAAATTAGAAGTCTTTTAGCTTCATAAATACAAATACTACAATTATATATTTTACACATACTTTACTAACCTAATATTAAATATTGTAACTAAAATGTATAAAACAAAAAATATATTTAATAATATTGTAATTTTGGATCACTGTATACTTCACTAGCTTAAGGAGGCGGGCGTTGCTATCTGCGACACAGTCTTGTACTATAGCAGGTATTATCGTTTCACTGTTTATTGTTTCCTATGTTATTTTTGTTCCGAAATAAAGATTATTATTATTATTATTATTATTATTAGATTAAAAAAAACTACCGTTTTTAGTGACCCTTGCTACTTATGGGATCAATTGACATGCACTGTCAATGAGTATATCATCAAGATAGGAAAACACTTTTCAGTTATGTAACTCTTAAACGGCTGGAATGATTTTGTTGAAATTTTAATGGCACCAAACCGGAAGCTTCAGCTTTTAAATAAAAAAGAATCATCAAAATCGGTTCAACCAGGCTACGTTCAGAGGTAAAAAAAAACACTTCCATTGAGTAAAAAGAGTAATAACAAATATTTTTAAAATATTTTATGAAAACATCAAATTAATAATTTAATAAAACACTTAAAAAATACAAAAAAATATCTAGTGACAATTCCGCCTAATTTTCCTGCTAAGCCGACGTGACGTCACAAACGCCACGCAGCCAAACCGGAAGAATTTTTGACGCGTTTCGATTCTACACGAAGCATCCTCAGGAGGTCTTGACTCTACGAGCGCACGATCGAGAATATTATAATACAGTTGCTTATTATTTCAGTAATTTTCTTACCTCGACAGACACATGCAGTGGCAATGAAGTTGGCGGCTGAGCTTGCTGCATTGAGTAATTGTGGTCTGCATATTGCACAATAGGTTCTTTCTCGGACTGCAGAAGAGGAAGCGTAAATGTCTGGAAATAAAGATACCTTCTTTTACTAACACTTTCAATGCAGCTCACGGATACATCAGTGGTCCATATTTTTTGCGCTGTTTGTGTACGAGACGCGCATCCTATGCAATAATAGTGACAATAATGACTGTACTGTAATAGCCGACTCGTCCACTGCTGAACACAGCCTCCCCTATTAAGGGGGTATTTGCCATAATTCCCACGTTTGGCAGGCGGCTTGGGGATCGCAGTGCAAGATGACAGTTCTTTAGAAGGTGCTGCTGCCCTCTTTCCAGTATTTTTCCCTTAGTCGCCTCTTACGACACCCACAGGATGATATGGGGAGGTACAATTCTAACCTGGCAACCCACGGAGAATGGGGGTGTATAATAATAATTAATGAATACAACAATAGTGACCATTGTCTTAAATGTTATAAATGAATTTTCATTATGTCTTTTATACATATGTCTATGACTACCTCTCTCAAAAACGTGGTAGATAACATATTACTTTTCTTTAAAAAATTACTTCTAACTTAATAGATTGTCCCGAGTTTCTAAGTATGGCAAAACTAAATACGCCTTCTGAATTAGCCTTGCGTATCAATCCTCTTGTACGTGTGCCTCTACCTAAATCTAAATACAGGCAAAATTCCTACCTGTTACGTGTGAGGGAAATTTCAATGAGACAAAACCTAGACTTATTTTGTACAAGCATTGCATCGGTTAGGCAGCTGCAGACTAGAAAGTTCTTCGATTAACTGTATGAATTTAATTATAAGCTTAAGAGGGCCTTACGGTCCGGCTATCGTCAAGGTGAGCATGATTTAAAAGCTTTTTGTTTCAGTTCAGCGCTTGGCCCCCCCATACCTCTTTCTGCCACTTGTACACACTTTCGAAAAATAGTGTGCGTAAAAATAAAGTGTTTGTAAAATAAATGTTTTTCATTTAGAATCTCCATTATATTTGCAAGGTTTCTATCGAAATATGTTCTCTGCTTATATAATTTAAGAGTACATTCTGAACACCCAAAGTTCTCAAATTCCAGTGTTCATTACTTGAATGTTATCCGTGAGGACCTATAATTGGTTATCTGTTCAGTTATATATTAGATATTTGTAATACTGCTCTTCCTATGAAATAAATAAATAAATTAGCATCATCGCGCTCCTAGCGTGCCGTGCGATTGGCGCATGTAGTGTGAGGTATATTTCAGGCTGTGTTGCATATGCTCAAGGTTTATTAGTTTAAATGTTTTCATTTCATTTGTTGGAATAGGTGTTCATTTTATTGTGGTTATATGTATAAATAAGTTACTACTTACTGAAATTAACTTGTAAATTTTGATATTTTATGAAGTAGATGATGTAGTAACTGGACAAAGCTCTGCAAGGTTTTTAGTTGCTAGCGGTAAATGATTATGTATTATAAATAAATAAATAAAGCCAAACTTAATTGATGGTGTTCAATAAATGTCTTATGCTTCATGGAGGAGTTATGGTTCTGACACAAATGTATGGTAGTGAAAGTTGGGTATGGCAGAAAAAGCATGAAAGTAGAATAAATGCAGTGGAGATTTGAGAGCATTGAGGAGAATGATTGGAGTCAAACAGAGTGACAGAATAAGGTATAGTGTTTTATGGGAATGATGTGATGTGAATGAGGATATAGTGACTAAAATCATATTCAGGTTCAGATTCTTTAATCACCTTATTACAACAATGATCCGTTATATTAGGTATATCATTTTACAAATTAATAAATAATTACAATCATATCACTAATATAACTAACATTTTTCATACTATAATAATTATAAGGTCTAGATACAAACTATATTTAGAAAAATGCCAGTCACAAAAGTAAAATTACAAATAATTAATGTATATGTAAAATATAAAATTGAAAAAAATATTCCAAAATCTTATAGAAATTTTAATTCAGAAATAATGTCAAATAAAAATATTGTATAATAATAAATAGAAATTCATAATAATTCTGTATTACAAATCACTTCAATAATGTCATAATGTCTTACCGTTACTTTATGCATAAATTCATTTAAATTATATAATGGATTGTTTTCTAATGAATGAGTGAATGAATCGAGAAAGGTTACAGATCACAATCGAGAAAGGTTACAGGTGTACATATCACACAACCAATATTGTCCATTTATGAATTAAATTCAATAGATATCATTATCTATGATTGCATTATACATAAAATGGATTAAGATGGTTTGGACATTTAGAGAAAATGAATGAAATAAGACATATATATACGTGGGCAAGTGAACGGAAGTGTTGGAAGGGAAATACCAAGGCTAAAATTCCAAAATCAGAATGAAGACATTCGTAAAAGGATTGATGTAGATGATCTAGATTGATTGAGTGTAGATGAAGCAAACAATACCCTTACATACCTGTAAGGATCGTAGTAAGTGGAAATCTGTGGTCTCTGCCTACCCCTATGGGAATGAAATGTAATTTTATGTGTGTATTACTACTAAAATAATTATTATCAATGAACATGTAAGGTGATGCTCGTATTAGACTAAAAACATGTTTGAATAAACATTTTTAGCTCTGTTAGCACAGTTTAGATGCAATAAATCCCGAGTTTTGACATCGATTAATAACTGTAGATGAAACTTGGATAAACCACTATACACCCAAAACAAAAATACAGTGCAAAATGTACTTCAAAGGGGGAACCTGCTCCAAAAACGCAATAACTGTTTTTGGCTGGGAAAGTGATGGCAACTGTTTTTGGGATAGTGATGTGTATTATAATCGATTATCTTCAAAAAGGAAAAACCATTAAAGGAGCATACTACTCATCATTGCTGACAAGCTGAAGGCATAATTTGTGGCAAAACAGCCACATTTGAAGAAAAAGAAAATCTTGTTTCTCCAAGACAATGGACCATCTCACACCTCAGCGGTAGCCATGGCAAAAATCCACAAATTACGGTTTGAACTGCTTGACCATCCATGTTATCCACCAGATCTAGCCCCAAGCAATCTCTTTTTGTTCCCTCATCTAAAACTTGTACTCGGAGGATAGAGATTTTCAAGACAAATGCAAGAAGACAAATGAATAATAGGAGGAGGAGAGGACAATTATTTTGCAGAGAAAAACGCTGAGTACTATTTGGACGGGTTACAGACATGGAAGCATCGCTGGGAGAAGTGTGTAGATTAATAAAGAGACAACAATAAAAAATAACATTTCTCAATAAAATTCTTGTGTCTTTGTTAGTTTGGAAACTTTTCAAACCACCCTCATTTAAAAAAAAATACTAACTGTCATTAAATTGCTGTCAAGACATGAAATCCATAGCCTGGAACTCACACAGTGTTTTCATTGAATGCTATGTAATTAGTAATTTGTCTCATATGCTACATCCCCAGACAAAATCATTTGAAAATGTGCTCTATGTTAATAAGTACAAGGTACCAAGGGACAAGACACTGTCTTATTGTTGTTATGTGGTGCTATTAAATTCAACTTTAAATGCAACCAAAACACGGTCATAATGTGCCAAATAATACTATGTTTCATTTAACTTAAGGGATTGAAAAAAAAAATACATGAATGTTTTGAGTTCAATACACATATGATATCGAGCTGTGGTTGATAACATCAATGTTTTTGCAACATCTATCATCCCTGGAACGTACTGTATGTGACAAACAGTTTAGTCAAGTTTAGCCTATCACAACTTGGAAAATATGTGTGTGTTTCACTTGCCCACAAGCTATTATTTTCTGATACGAGCAAGAAGTTAGAAAAACCGCATAACTTGTACGACCCTGGGATCTAACCCAGGTCCCCGAGATACCAATGTAGCATGCAGTGCTTTTACACACATCATTCAGGCAGTCACATGGTTTACGTACCTGCAAAACGGTATTTTCTGATTCCTCGAAATGAGCCTCTGTTCGCACCTCTAATTTAGATTTTCTACTCCTTTTCCTACCGTCCGACATGGTTTTAATTTCGTCCCACTTAACAAAGCATATAAAATAAAAATGGAGGTAATTCACAATACCACCACCAAATATTTCGAAATGTCAAACTATAATTAAATCGGATCGGAAAGAGCTATTTACCCGCAATCTTCATAATCTATGGAAATATTGATAAGCCCAGATATAAAACCTAAAGCCCTCTGCACACAGGACGCGGGGCGTGCGCGCTTGGCGGTCCCGCGCAATCTGTAATGTATAGGATTGTATGGAGGCCTTCACACCGAGCACCCGCGCTGGACCCGCGCCGCGCACCACCTCACAGTGGGCTGAAACGGGCCTTTAGAGGACTTAGCGTTTAAAAAAAAGTTTCTTTTTCTGAAATTTTAAATAGTGCGTTGGATTTATCTATTGATTATAAGTAATTATTTATATGAGGGTTGTTTAGATAACTTGAGTATTTTCGGAGTTATTAATAACCAAAGTAATTTTTGTATAATGCAAAACAAAAAAACTTGAAAATCTATAAATTCTCTAATTTTGCAAAGAATTGACTTTACGTATGTATAGTACGTATTTTTGTCCTGTTTTAACACCTATTCTCGGGTTGCTATTTTCTGCGATTTGGTCGTTTTTAATACTGCCACTGTTTTTTAAAATAATAAAAAGGTCAAGGTTGGTCCAAATCTTCAAACATTTTCACAAACACAAAATAACTCACACTCACTTCACTTATTTCGTTATGTAATAAATATGTGAGGGTAGTGCGTCTATTCTGGTGGGTAATAGAACACTGACGTACGTTTGAATGCAATAGTACATTTTGTGCCCCATTATCGTTGCACAAATCAGGTAACGACAAGTGACATAACTTGATGTTGCGGTCGCACATTCCTATCTCTTGATTCTCGGAAATAAATGTCAAAACAAATTACGTCATATCTACCTATATTACCTATGGTGGTGGAAAATGTCGAACAATTTTTTTTATTTAAAGTACTAAGTAAGTATTGAAGTACTTCAGGCCGTTTAGTGTACATTATTTTCAATTTCAAATTAATTGGAATAAATTGCTAAACTAAAATTTCATGACTCTTCCTACAAATTTGATATGGCTATACCCATAGGCTTAGGATGTACAAGACCAACAGTGACGGATGAATGGTGTAAAAAAAAATGAAATGTAAATGTGTGAGTGACATAGTGTTGTCATGACGCGAGCGTAATACTGTCGACAGTTTTACTTGTTGAATCTTAGGACACATTCGTTTGAAATTATGCCCTATATAGTTCATTGAGACTATTGTAATTATCGTAAACAACACTGAAATCATAGAAATGCAATATATGCAATTTCATTAACTTGAACAACTTATTTTTCAAGTTATTATGATTTAAAAACCAAACTACTTAACTGATTATGATGAAATTTCAAAGGGATGAATCTTAAAGTATATCCTTTCAAACAAAATATGATGTTTTCAAATTAAAATCAAACCAAATATCATAACATGAATACAACCTTATTGATACCCTTCTCCCTTTTTGATCTGTTAAAAATAAAACTCATTCAAAGTTGAAGTCAAATGCATTTATTGTAGGTCTAAAATGGTACAGCACTTTTAAAAGTAAACTACTATAACTTCATCGTAACAAGATGAAATAAAACTTACCATTACTAAGTATTATGATTACCATTAACAAAACCATAAAGCTGCAAATATACAGGTACTGTAACTTATTAAATTACATTTATCTGAATACCATTTGCGTAAAGCATTCACATGTGGTAAGCAAAGGTCGAATTTGTCCCTTGTGTAAACATAGCTCATTGGGCTGTAGAAATGACGATGTGTACATAATTTTGATGATCTTAACTAACTGGCCTACAAAACATATAATTCTTTAAAGTCTGCTTTTAAGTCTAAAAGCCGTTTTATCATTATTTTTGTTTCAGCTTTTAAACTTCTTAAGAGCTAATTTTTTTCTGTAATTTTTGTCACAATTTAGAACATTACTTAATAAGTTTTTTTCCTTGGAGACAGTACTTGATTTGAAGGGCAGGTAATGGCTAACGGTGGTAATATATCTCTATTTAAGTAAGGTCAGGGCCGTCTTATTTTGAAGGGCAGGTAATGGCTAACGGTGGTAATATATCTCTATTTAAGTAAGGTCAGGGCCGTCTTATTTTCAATTTGATCTGAATGGAAAAATAAAAATTATTTTGTGTCAGGATAGCCATAGATATCCAGCGCTGCAATGAAGCTAGTATTGTAGATTTTATTTCACCAGGGACGCTAAGGGAAGGGTTACTAGATTGACTCAACATATCCTACAGTCTTTACATGAAAAAAAATTATTTGACCATGAATTTTACTACAAATTAAACTTTACGTTACTTAGGTCATCATTTCCTAAAGCTATTGACTACCATTTCCACAGCTTTATGTATTCAGGGACATTAAAAGTTGGTATTGAGTCTTTCATTAGTATACATCGAGGTTTTCTTTGTATGAAGCATTTCGATTCAAAGTTTACTACAAGTTTGTAGTAAACTTTGAATCAAAATGCTTCATTTAGAATACTAGAGTTTTTATTTAGATTGCGTCAATAATCCGAACCCTTTTATCACATACTGAAAATTTGGTGATTATCTGTAAGAACACAAACATTATTATACGCGTGCATATAGTTATTTCAAATTCTGTTAAATAGCCATTTGTATAAAGATACTAATATTTTATGATAGAAGTAAGAGATATTTCCAATTATTTATTGAGAGTTAGGGGAACTTTTTACAGAAAACATCATAATACATTTTGAATAATATATCTTGTGATAATATTTACTCCCTTATTCATAAATACTCAATAAGCTATAAAATGATCTGTCAACTTCTCGCTAATTATTATGTAATTATATTATTTTTAAACAAATTTATGAGTAAACTAACTACCGGTAATTTTTGAGGTTCGCATATGTACCCGAGCAGTCACGTCGAACCTACAGGTCAGACATAAACTATCGACTTAATCGATACTTGTAGACTTCAGGACTTTGTCAAGCCCTATCGTAAACAAATGTTTTTGTATTTTTGGTAAAATACCAACCAATTCTTCATTTAGCAATGTAATTTGATGATAAGTATGAAGAGAAACCTATTATCTAATATTTCCATAGTTCATATAACTAATTTTAAAACAAAATGACAAAGTAATGATTATCCAACAAGCAGTACAAATAAACATAAATTACCTGTGAAACGTGTATATATTCAATCAATCAATCAATCAATCAATCAATAATTTATTTGCAAAAAATACAATACTTTCATAATATTTACAATTAGATCTTATTTTTGTATTGACAATTGTATTCTGCCTGCAAGCAGGCGTGCAAATATTAGGTAAGTTTATACAAACTAACACAAATATAAAATAATAAAGTTAAAAATACAAATATAAAATACAATTAATAAAGTCAAGTTAGTTATTCAAATATTCGGACACATTATAAAAACATTTCTCTAACAGCCAATAAGTCAATTTAGTTTTAAATACATTGCCCTGCAGGAGTTTTAACTCATTTGGTAATTTATTATATATTATGATGCACATGTTGTAAACATTCTTTTTATAGATCGTTTTATGACATTCGGGTTACTGTGTCTTGTAACCTCACATTCACTCACTGAACAAGACACCATGCTTGCAGAATACATATTTTATATTATAATCGTAAGATATTTGAGCAAATACACAAAATTCGCGCCGACTTGGAAGAGGCCGGGACGCTATGGCCTCTTACTCGAGTAAAAAATGACATACCGTCTTCTTGTTTCACTATCTCTTTTTTTCTCGCGGCGGTTTGTAGCAGCTTAGGACCTTTCACTCACACACTTCGTAGGTCTGTTGAGCGTAGCGAAAAAATCCTAGGTCTGTGGCTATACCTCCGAAAGTACGAGTCTAATTAAAAAAAGTCAATGAATAAAAACTTTTGAAATGTATGTCTAGATACTAAAAAAACACACATTTACATTTTAGCTCTTAAGACCCAACCTTATAATCCCAGCCGTGCGCCGCCGCCCGCGCACGCCATCCGCGTCGACAAGAGCGCCGCACTCGCGCGGGTCAAGTGCTCCTTCGGTGTTACTAGTTTTGTTTATGGTTATGATGTTATCATGAGTATAAAAATCAAAGAACTACAATTTAATGACTAAATTGCTTTTTGGAAGCTCTGTTCTGTACAAGTTTGTATGCGTGTGGTTGCGGTTTAAATATGTAAAGTTCGTAATCAGTTTTCAAATCGAATTCAACACAGCGTGTAGTACAGTCTGAAATGTTTAACCTAAGGCTTATTACTTTTAAATAGTTGTGTAGAAGTATCGATTCTAATTGATCGAGCCAGCACCAAATGGGAGCATATCGTCTCTGATCCAGCTTACACAAAAATTCTTTCGTATGGCCCCTTGTTCACCTCTACAGGGTGCATTTCTCAACCGATTCTCATGAAATTTTGTGAGCAGGTTTGTTATATTGATTTTTTTTTCGAGTCATTTTTTATAATCTTTTCAAAATGATAGAAATATGGGGTTCTAAAACTTTAAAATAATCGTATATCTGCCATATAGGAAAATGATTGTCAAAAGTGTTTGATATTGTGTCTATTTTAAGAATATTTCGGAGCAGGTTATACTTGGATTTTAACTACCTACCAACTTTAGCTTTCCTTTATGGACTACGTTTCATATTGATTGGAAGATTGATATTGTTTGGATTTTAATGACTTTGGTTTTTCCTTACGGATTTTGTTGCTTACTGATTGGAATAGGTATTTTGGAATAGCGAATTGAGGAGGAAATGAGTGCCGGATGAAGCAAATTGACATTATTACTAAGTGAGCACAAAGCGTCTCCCTTTCAGCATGGACAGAATGTTTTCCTATCTGTCCAGGTATTCTCCCCTACAGATCGCAGTTCTCAACTGAATCTCGTGAAATTAAATAAAAAAATAGTTGAATCAGTTTATAGTTTTTTTACCAAAACGGAGGTCATTAAAACGTAAGAAAAAAATTGTTACCTACGAGTCGGACTTGTGCACGAAGGTTTCCGTGTCATTATCTATATACAACATTAGACACTATATTAACTAACCGCCTTAAAAAATAGTAGAATGTTCTCAATACGTCTGTATTTTTTTAATGTTTGTTACCTCAAAACTTTTGACTGGGTGAACCGATTTTGATGATTTTTTTATCTGAAAGCTGATGCTTTCCGTGTGGTGCCATTTGAATTTCATCAAAATAGGTCAAGCCATTTTTGAGTTACACTCCAATAACTAAAAATATTTTCCTATCTTGATGATATATTCATTGACAGTGAATCTCAATTCATCCCATAAGTAGAAAGGGACACATAAAAGGGCGAAAAAAAAAATTTACCGAACGCAACACTCAAAAGTTTGAAATAACTTGTATAAGTTGGTACCACTGCCAAAAGTACATATTATCACAATATTGTACCGACTGTTAACCTGCGCTCCGAAGCGCTCAATAGTTATGTCAATATCAGTCACCCACCCAAGTCATGAGGGCGGCGAAAGTTGTTAAACTTGGCTAATCAGTTAAAAGTGAATAAGGAAACTTCCCTAAAAAGCGCTTCACACACAGTATCATATATATCTAGGCTATAGCAACAATAACAGCAATCAGTTTGCTTTCCATGCAAAAGACCTTCAATAGTAATTGTATTAAGTCTATAGCGTTGTTCTGTCTTCATAAAATGTATAGATGATAAGATTCTCTCTAAGTCGGCACTAGAATCGGGTAAAAATAATTGTTTATTAATAAATTCACCATAAAGAATAGATATTGGTAGCAATTCTGTTGCCAAAAAACTAACTAAAATTTAGTAAAATTAGATTTACAAATGTCAAATGAACATGTCTTATTCTGTTGGGGCCATAATTTAGTTAATTCACTCTAAAATTATTCAGGTTACTAAACTTAGTAAAATTTGCATATTTGCTATTCTGTTGTACCATAATTTAGTCAGATTAGGTGGAACCATAGATAATTAAACCTAAAATTATTCAACAAGTAAATTGGTGTTGACTAATGCTGTCATGTTCTCCAATTAATTTATTTTGGTGTATTTTATCATAATCACGGCTTTCTTAGACGGATAAACAATGGAGCATGGTAGTATATGGTTGCTAGACTTGTGGGTTTTCTGGAAAGGATTGTAATTTTCGGTAATTCAAAAGCATAACTAGTGAAAAAAGCTTGTAGGCAAACTTGGATAAATAAACTCTTTGCACACCTGTAATACCCAGAGGCAGATGTGTTTAAATATCCACTTTTATTAGATAGACTTCGGACAGCTATGTGTTTTGTTATTTTTTTATATTTAATCACCAGTAGATTATGTTACTGAACCTCATACGTTCCGCTCGAAAGCCTTTTCGAGATTGTGAAGCGACCAGTTGAAGCTGCTCTGCCAAGCACCGTGGCAAAATCATTATTTTTGGGCTTTATCACAGGTTTTGATAGTTTCGAATATAAACAAAGTTCCATACGTAAATAGGGCGTATACCATTTGACGCTAAATTCGTTATTTTCGATAATTTTGATCACATTTTATGTCTATGGTTCATATTAAATGTGGATCCATAGACGCAAATGTAATCAAAATTATCGAAAATAACCCAAATGGAATACGGCCAGACAAAAATTGTTATAAAACAACTTGACTTGTGCGCCATCTAGCGTAGAGTAGCGGCAAAGTGAATTATATTTAGTATTGATAAGTTGCTGTATTAAATTTAGTTCGAGGTAACAGCCGAATGACATTTTTGGAAATCCTAAAACTAAAATTAGAACTTTTTAATTAGTTAGTATAGTTAGTGAGTGTACAACAGAATTGCTACCATTGTAAACAACATTTAATAATATTACGATACAATACAATTTTTATTTATTTCAGAGTCATAAGCATCATTATTATTATTATTATAGGACAGCATTTGAGTAAGTAATTCATTTTCAATTAGTTCACTAGAATGTGAAAGTTCTGTACAAAATCTGTATCCAAAGCTAATCTATATCGCACATCGAAAATCTGTATAAATATGGTAAAATCTGTAAATATGGCAACGCAGGCGGCGGGCCCGCACCTCACACGCGCCGCCATTTTGGCATTCGGTGTGAAGGCCACTCCACTGCTCACGCCCCGCGCCCGCCACGCCACGCTACCGCCCCGCGTTAGGTGTGTCTAGGGCTTAAGTTAACGGGTGCATGAACAGAACAGGTTTTTTTTTAATGCATGATAGGTTAGCCTTTGACTACTATCTCACCTGATGGTAAGTGATGATGGGTCGAAGATGTTGTACAGGCTAACCCAGAAGTACTGGCTCTCAAGGACAGCTGCCGGAACACACCGTTAGGTGCTTGGCGACAGATTTTCTACTTGAGGGTGGTAGCTGGCCAGGCGGGAATTTGCAAAATGCCCTACCACCATGCTATAACGACTGCCATCCTAAGACAACAACCGGGACCGACGGCTTAACGTGCCCTCCGAAGCACGGAAACGCTCAGTAGTAATGTCACTAGCGGTCACCCATCCAACTCATGACCGGGCGCGACTTTGCTTAACTTTTCTGATCGGTTGAGAACTCTCCGCCAGACCCTGTAGCATTAGTGTTGCCATTATTTAGTAATTCAGCTCCATTCGTAGGTCACGCATTTGCTGCGCTGTCATCATCATTCCTGTCAAGTAGTCTTTTTTTTACAGTGGGAAATTGTTCACTGTGGGAAATTGCTCAAGTTTGTATTGACTCGGTTAGACAGCAATATGTACCAATTATTCAAACCTTTTCTCAATGGCAGCTCTTAGGACATCCTATGCCTCCTTAGCTGATTAATTATGTTATTCACGTACATTGAATTAGGTACGTATTTAATTATGTGCATGCATCAAACTTAAATCACAAATAAAATTATATAACCAAGTGTTGTAAATTTTCGATGAGCTTGTTCTGTCACAATAACATAAAAAAAGAGCAATACTCGTCTTTTTGCCACGCTATAGATGTGTGTTTATACGCCTTCATCACCATCAACTTTTCGGAAGCACTCTAAAATTTGCGAAAACGTTTCTTAACAGGAGATACAATATCTTTCGTTGTTGAAGAGCCCGGTTAGAGCTCTGGCTGGGAGCCTCCATATTACGAAAATAAATAATTCGTAACAATAAACAAAAACTGAACACAACTCTCTAAAAATAACTATAAACGATAAAAACAATAATAAACAACAAGGAAATTCACAAAAACACGAATAGTTATCGGCGAGAAACACATTCGAATCTAAATACGATTTACGAACAAGCAAAAATGGCGTCAGCTGGAAAATGTCGACGATCCCGCCAGTGTGGCAATTAAAAACAAAAATATCTTACACTATTTTTACAGGCTTGAATATATACGTAAATATGTATGCGCATAAAAAAGTGTTTTATTAGTGAGTATTAAATGAATCAATTATTGCTTAAAATATCTTTTTTATGTTAAATGCTTCATCGGTTGCCAAAATAAGTATAATTACTAAGTACATGTAATTTTTTGCACGGCTAACCCCTTTGTTTACATATTTGATCTCGAATTAAAAACCAGAGTATAGTCCTTTTTATTCTGTGATTGTACTGAGCTAAAATTAAACCCATCTGCAAGCTGAGATATGAACACGCCGACATTAAGCATGGCTCAGTGGTTTTGGCGGACTGCCGCGCAGTAGTTCCATGGTTCGAATCCCGCCGCGGGCTTGAGGTTCACTGCATGGTGGAAAGCATTTTGCCTGGCTTGCAACCAAGCACAAGTAGAAAATCGGTCGCCAAGCACCTAACGGTGTGTCCTTGAGAGCCTTCTAGGTTAAGCTTGTTAACACCTTCGACCACATCATTACTTACCATCCAGTGAGATTGTGGTCAAAGGCTTACCTACTTACTTTACAGCAATAAAAAAAGTGGACTTCCTTAATTGCCATGGTTCCTTATGACAAAACTAAGCAGAAAAATGATTGTGATGGCCTGTAGACTTCGCTCCAGGCACTTTCCATATAAAAATTTAAACATCTGCTGAGAATAGTTGATTCACCTAACTGTGACATGTGTGGTGTGTAGAAGACTATGTTGATGGAGTGTCCCCGGGGTGAATCTATACGAAGTCAGTTAAGAGGCCTTGGCCTCAATTATTTTGATGTTGGTTTAGTCCATATCTATAGAGTGTACTGGCTTAGTAATCTTTGGTACTGGCAGGCCACTGCCAGAACACTATTTAGGTTATGTTTTAAAATTTTAAATAGCTGATTTTGTAATTAGAGATTTTTTCTAATCTGGCTGGTATGCAATCAATCATCATCCAATGCGGCTAAAAGCTCCACAACATTTAAAAATAAGTACTCAACAGTTTACACACTAGAACACATTTATTTATTTACAAAACCTACGACATATTTTTTTCTGGCAACCCTAACAACTTCTTTACAGCTTCACCGTAATTCTTCAAAGTAACCTCACTTTCTCCATCATTAAAAATACTTGATACTGCTTCTTTATATTCCTTTGAATTAGGGATTTGACTCTCGTCAAAGCTTTTATACTCCTCTGCAGTCAATGATTGAGAATCATTGCTGGATTTCAAATGCCAATCGATTAACGCCTTTTTTGACGCATTGTTATTCCATTCGTAATACTCCATATCGTCTTCTGTCTTCTCTTTCTCCCATTCCTCAAGATTCCAAGACTCGTGGTAGCTTGCTGTTAGTAAATAGTTTACATAGTCTTGATTCTGGTTTCGTACGGGACATCGATCAGCTGTTATCGTAACCAAATCCGATTCTTTATCATATCTATCCCCAACTAACCGCAAGAACTTGTCCCGGGAGTGTTTGTCAAGGTTAAGGTTTGACAGCTTGATGCGTAAAGTCACAATTCTGGCTAGAGGGTTTCGTATAGATGGGCTAGCGTGACAGTAGTCAGATGTTATAACTTCGACTGGATAATGTTTCTCTATAGCTTCTTCCGAGTTTAACAATTTCGGCCAGTCAGTACAGAACTGTTTCAAGGCTTCGCATTGGCTTTTCACAACTGGTGGAGTTAGGTGTAAGAAGTTTGGTATCTTCATGAGTTCGGCATTGGCCTTTTTGCCGGGTGGTGCTTGTCCTCTAGGTACGTAGCCCTGTCGAATTGGCAGCGGGACAGATGATGGGTGGAAGGATTTTGGGCCGGGCCAGACATTGCCCCAATTCTGAAAATGTAACGTTTCGATTAGTATACAATCTTATTTTGTTCAATGTGAACAAAATAAAAGAAAAGTAATTGTTTGATGATGTTTGCATTGTTGAGTATTTAAGGTTAAGAGGGTCATACTATTTTTATAGTAATAATAAAGGATCTTGTTGTGCGTATGTCTGTAATGTAAGACTGTTTTTCTCAGGAACCTTTAGAAGAAGTGTCTCCGGTTTCAGCTGTGAATAATCATACTTGTAAATGTAAGTCAACGCGATCAAAAGATATGACCGTTTATATCGTATATTTTCCATTTCACAACCTAGACCTAAGAAGCGATGTCTTACAGCACATTTAATAATGAAAAAATATCTGAAAACCGTCAAAATGTATTTGTAAGATAATTTACATTTATTATCTTCCAAATACATTTTAGGTATTACATAATAGGGGTTACAGCATGAAATTGCAGTTTTATCGTTATAGGTACTTCGAATTGACGTCTTTTTTTTTCAGCTTAGACTGGACTTTACTTCGAAAATTCGAGTGATTTTTGAAAACGAGTTCCGACGCGGATCTAACGCGGCAGAATCAGCTCGCAATATCAATGTTGCGTTTGGAGTGGGGACTGCTAATGAACGCACCGTGCGATTTTGGTTTAAACGCTTTCGTGAACTTTGATTTGAAGAACGAACCACGTGGATGACCCAACATAGGTGAATAACAATGAATTGAAAGAGATGGTGGTAGCCGATTCGAGCCAAACTACCCAGGAAATAGCAGCATGATTTAACGTTACCAACAATATTGACTCATTTGCGCCACATCAGTAAAATAAAAATATATGAAAAATGGGTGCCTCATGAATCGATCTTCACCATTATTGCTTCATGATAACGCGAGACCTCATACAGCACGAGAAACCGTTTTAACTCTACAGGAACTGCAGAAACCATTCGTAACCCTCCGTATTCGCCAGATCTTGCTCCAACGGACTACCATTTTTTTCGTGATTTGGATAATTTTCTATGTGATAAAAAGTTTTCTTCCCAGGTGGCAGTACAAAATGCTTTCACACAGTTTGTTGAATCTAGATGACCAGAGTTCTATCGCAAAGGCATAGAACATATAATAATACTACGTATAGAATGGACACTCCTCACCCCCCACCAAAACGAGCCGTCCTCACCCCGCCACCGATTCTGAGCTGTCGCTGAGCTGGCTTGAGTATGGAATGCGCAACTCGCACACGATGACGCGACGTGACGACGAAGCGTGACGATTGTACGAGTATTTTAAAGTTGAGAATGGGGTACTCTTATGCAGTTTATGGTTGCTTATCAACTAAACGAGAAAAGGATAGGAGTTTTTTTAGATTCCCTAAGGATAAAATGAGGTAAGTCATTCTCATACCAACGCTAAGTACCTACCTATTTGTCGTTCTTCAGTTCTATAGTAGGTAACTTATTAAAACCGGTAATTTACAGTAGGTTTTGTAAAAAATACAAACATAATAATTTATCTTTGTATTTTATTCAAACTGCTATTCAAATAATGATTATTTTAGAAGATTTTCGTTTGCCTAAAAATATCCGTGGATAGCGACTTAGTTTGCAGCAAAACAAGTGTCTTTGTTACCTATACATAGACCTATACCTACCATAGAGAAAAGCAATACACATACCGACCTTCGCTACGGTTTACACGCGGCACACTTCATAATTGTTTATTATACGAGAAGAACATAAATTATTATTGTGATTGTAATTATTATCATTATATAAAATCTATTATTGTATGAGTAATGGAGTAAAATGTGAAGAAATGTTACCTACTCGGTTGTGTTGCATATTCCTACGTCGTACATGGAGTCCGATTGTTGTGCTTGTAAATGTTTCTGAAGGTAGGTAAGGTACGCATAACCTACGAAATCTAATAAGTCATAATAACAGCATCAAAAGATTGTTGGGTAGGTAAGTACAACAATATTCATACGATGACAACCTTAGACTTCACGCACACATTTACGTGTGTACAAAAACAACATTAGTGTAGTGTCTGTGTAATAGGTAGTTAGAATGCGGCTTTTGTATGGGGAACGAGTCGAGTGTCCAGGCTGTGGCAAAGGCATAAATGACCTTCCTATTAGATGGCAGCAATCTATAGATAATAATGGTAATTATTTTGACTAGATAAATATATAATTAAGAAAAAACTAGTATAATTTTTCAGTACAAATCGCCAATTTCATACTTTAACCCCTAATATTATAAAGTGAAAAGAATTGTATTTTTGTATGTAACGAAGAAACTTAAAAACTACTGGACTGATTTGAAAAATTCTTTCACCATTAGAATCCACTATCCCTGATGAATATAGGCTATAGAATATTTCCAAAATATTAGATTTTTTTTAATATCCGTGCAAAGCTGGGGCGGGTCGCTAGTAGTTTGTATATGTCGAAGCAAGCCTAATGTGAACAGTATACATTAAGTTCAAATTTAAGAGATAAATATGACAGAATAGAACTAAAATGAGTTTTAACCTTTTTTGTTGCAATCAGTTTTTTAATTTTCAGGGTAAAAAGCCGTGTTATGAATTTTGGAAAGGCAAACCTTAACTGAAGATTTATTCAAAATAAATTTTCTTGATTAGTGATTACTAAGCAATATGTGTTTGTTTAAAAATTGTATGTGGTAATGTTTCATATAAGGATTTATAATATTTATATTTTCTAGCCCAAAAGGCACCATGCTCGAATGTCAACCCTGCCACCCCACATCTCTATCCATGTCTGACGTAAGATGTGACTAAGGGTAACACACCAGAAGGTGGGCAGCAGCACTTTCTGAGGAACTGATATCTCACACTGTAATCCCCAAGTCACCTGCTAAGCGTGGGGATTAAGAAAACCCCCCGATATTGGGGGAGGCTGTGTTCAGCAGTGGACTATCCAGCTGATACAGTATATATTTTTGGAGCATTCACAACAAAGCTGAAGTAGCTATGGACTGCTATGTGCCACGTCCATTGTTCGATTGCCGAGCTTGATTTTCACCATATGGTGGAAGGGCATTTTACACATGTGCGCCTTACTAACTACCACCCTCAAGTTTCAAATCCGTTCAAGCATGTAACAGTGTTTTCCGGCAGCAGTGTCTTGGGATCTAGTATATTACAGGCACATGAGACTTAATATATAATTAGCCACAAGTGAAGTGCATATTTGCTGTTTTACTGTTACTGGCAGAGGTTACCACTTACACCAGGTGGGCCTCATGCTTGTTCCATCCAATAATAGAAATGAAAATTACTATTGTTTTTGAAATCTAAGCTATTATTAAAAGGAGGAAAGATTAGATTGTTTGTTTGCATTCTTATACAAGATGTGTGTGAACTATACACAGTATCTTCAGCTCTATAAGGCTGTGGCTGTGTGTTGACTCTACACAATACATGGCATCTAGTAATATTATAAAGCTGTTTATACAGACTTGTGTATAAAATCAAATACATAGTTTAAAAGTTAAAAACTGGAAATTAGTGAAACTCCTAGAGGTTCATCTGCACACTAGGGGTTACCTGATCAGGCGACATCCGGTCAGCTCTATCAGGTTGTATATCAGTCCTACGGGCAACTTTTCTCTGGATTTTCGCTCTAGTCTTCATGATGTCAAGTACACGGAATTCCTCATCATCCTCGTCATTTTTTATTTTTTTATCAGCGTTCGTGGAGTTCAAACGAAAGATATTAATTTGGTAGACCGGAGCAAAGCGCCCAGGTCTACAGTGTTTGATAAATAAAGTCATTTTATCTATTTCAGGAATCCAGTCTAATTCACACTAACATTTTTCAATACAAAACAAACCAAATTGCTTCCTATTTCATTGAGGTTATTCGGACTAGAGATAAGTTAGAGTAAAACGTAGGGGGTCGTTCGGAACCTCGGTTAGAGCGCACTCGGAGCGCAACTTTTCACTCTTACGTCGTTCACAACCTTCGAGTAGAGCGCAACTTTTTAACTATCAAAAACGGTCGTTAAAAGGTTGAATCTTTAACTGACATGACCTTGACATTTCTTAATGAGAGAATAATAGGTATTCTTTTGTATTTTGCAGGTAACGGTAGTTATTGCTTTTCAAACATCATAATCATAAAATTCTCGTGTCACAGTTTTCGTTGCCATACTCCTCCGAAACGGCTTGACCGATTTTGATAAAAATGTTTGTGCTTATCCGGTATTTATGAGAATTGGCCAACATCTATTTTTCATCCCCCTAAATGTTGGGGGTAGTCCACCTCTAAATTTTATTTTTTAGACAAAATTTTTAATTTCTATTTTTTTATGATACAACATACAAAAATACATACAATCCTCAATTTTCACCCTTCTACGATCAACCCTTATTTTTTAATAGCCATTTTAGTTATATATATATATATATTTATATGCGAACGTTTGCCGGGTCAGCTAGTACTTCTATATATTTTGCTAGTTCCCCGTCAAAAATCGATATTTGTGGTTATAAAACAACCGAGTCGTTCCAAACCTTCGAGTAAGTTAAAGCAACCTACAATCTATGAAATGTATTATGTCCATGGGTACCACCAACGATATTCTACGTATTTTACATACAACCGGATTTAGCATATCGAGTGTATTGAGGGAAATGAAAATGTAGATTATTATGTTAAGCAAGCCGTTGAAATAGGCCTGACACGTATTCAAAAGGATTTTCCAGAGACCTACGTACTCTAGCGGAAAAAAATCTTTGAGAAAAATGGTCTCTCATTATGGTGACATTCAGCCAGATATGCCCGTTAAGCCATGGTTTAATATAAAAAGTGTAATAAAAGTGTAACCTCTAAAATAATTAGATCGCGCCTGGTACATGTATGCTCTCCAGTTTTTCTTGCCAAAATTAGGGTCAAGGATCATTCCCGTTGTGAATGTGGCCTTGAAGTTGGAACCTTAGATCATATTTTCTTCTTTTATGCTAAGTTGTCTTATTCTCTACACGATGTTTTAAGTCATGATATCTCTAGACCTGTTAGTTTCAAATGTCTTCTCTCATATGTCTTTACACTTTTTATAAATATTTTATGTAATTTTATCAAGTATTTATATTATTTTAATAATATTCGTTTATAGATGTAATTATTATTCTTAAATACTTCCAAACCTATATTTTTTTTACTAAATTATAATTGTTGTACCGGGTATTCTTCATTTAAACCGTAAATTGGCCACTGGCAGAAAAACGTCAAGCAACGTTTAAAAGCCATCCAAAGAAGAAGAAGAAAGGCTCCATCTGACCATGTTGTCTCTGTTTTGACAAGAGTGATAGGAAATTAATATTCAATATGTAAATTCTAGTTAACGGCCCTTAACTGAAAACTTTCAATATGTAACAACGATATTTGGTTTTGTTTCTTTGCAGTCGTAGTAGCAGTGCGGCAAAGATTGCGCGTCCGCCACGCGCGTATTTCCATACCTGGTTTTCTACATACAACAGTGAAACTTTACCCAAGGTCGATGTCTAATTTTGCACCTGCCTTTTGTGATCTACCACTTATGCATATGACTACTGATTCAGTATCTTTTTCAATTCTTTATTAGTTAGTAAGATGAAAATTATAGTGATCCCTGAATAGTTTTTTTTACATATCCCAGTTAGTAACCTATATTTTGTCTCTTTACTTCTTCTTTTTCTCGTTGTAAGGCTCTTATCTCTTCATTACCTTGACGATGTACTGCCAATACCTTGTCTGTGTGGCTAGCGTACTTTGTAAGAAAAAGCAAATTAATCTGTATATAGCAGGTGAACTTATAATTAATTAGAAGACATATATTTGATAAGTTCTATTTAAGATTATTTAATTTACAATATTTTATAAGATATCGTTTGAGAAGTTTGGCCCTTGATATGTTGTAAATCTCAAGCCTACCACATCACTTTGTACCACACTCACTTTGTTTCGGTAATAAGGTCGTTATAATAGTCAAACGGCCTTATGTGCACCCAATAACCAGCAACGCTGTACTCATTTTGACGATAGTAAAATGTTACTTGTGCAGTGCATTTTACTCATAAAAATTAAATTTGGTCCAGGTAGTTGGATTAAAAATAATTTAAAAACAACTAATATACAAACAGGCCATGTTTGCCTTGCGATGATAACTTCAAACTGATTAGGAAATACACGTGAATTTTAGGTTTGAACCCTTGGTTCACGAGTCCACCCCGCAATCAACCAGTATATATTTGGGTTTGTTTTCAATCATTTAAATGCAAAAAGCTGAAACTGAAACTGACTATTATTATTGACAATCGAATGGAGATGTGGCTGTCCATATATATCAAATATTTGTGTTTAGACCTTTCCATTAACGAAGCCACGCCCCTCTACATATTTTGAGTATAAATGAAATTATTACTGCCTACCCAAGCGGTGATATTCACATCCACACTAAGACGTATGGTTTATGGCCTGTATATACTAATAGGTATAGTAATTTACTTTGAAGGACTGACCTTTTACTGACCTTTGTCAGATCTGTGACAGCGTAAATGTCGTTACGAAAGTAACTAACAGTGTTCCTGTCACTTCTTTGCTAGATCTAGCAACGTTTTCGAACGTATTAGCCACAAAATAATTGTTTGGAGCCTTTGTTTTAGCTACTTTTTCTGGCACTAATTGATACGTTTCTGGACTCTTAAAAAATATTAATATTTTTGACTAACAATACTCTGATAATAAACGATAATAATATCTAATATTAAAGTCTACCGATGCAACTTGAAATGGTTTTGCAATTCGAGCCATATATAAAATGGATCCTAGGGAATCTCTGAGGGATAATTTTAAAGAAATCAATATTTTAACTTTACCTAGTTGAAAATATTACGTATGTTCGTAAAAAAATTAGTAAATTTAAATTAAACAGTGACAATCAGGATTAAACACTAGGAATAATGATAAAATAGCGGTGCCAAATTCAGATTAGCAAAAACTAATAAAAGGTCCTTCTTAGGTAATTGTGTACGGTTTTATAATAAAGTTCCCAAACAAAACAACGCTCACAGAAGGGAAATTCAAAATGCACGTGAAAAACATATTGATTAAGAAATCCTACTTCACAGTTTGTGATTACCTAAACGACTAAAATGCCTGGACCATTCCGCCTCTGCCAAGCTATCGGCTGTTACCTACATAATTTAAACAAATATTGTAATAACTTTATCATATAGTGTAAGTATGTAACACATTGTTATAATACGTTTAAAATAATGATCCCGAGTTTCTTGCCTAGAGTCTTCTCGCAGTGGCTCTATACATTTAATTTTGCTGAACGTGGTAGTATAATGTAGAATATTTCAATACTAAAATTTGTAATTGACCTTCAGAAGAGCGTCGTAGACGCCCAAATTGAATAAATGATATTGACTTTTTTTGAATCGAATCTTGAACTTTGAAAAAAAATCTCAACTGCAACTTCTTTTTTGGGTGGCTTCTGTGGTGTTGCCACAATTTTGCCAATGTCGAGTCGCACGGATAGAGTGGAAACAAACGAAAGAAACTGATCGGTATTAATAAAAATATGTAATTAGATATTGTAATAGCTTTGAGCGTATGTCATATGTTGTCCTATTTTATATTACAAGATATCTTGAAAAATCAAGCAACCGAAAAAAATATCTAATAAAGCATGAGCTCCCTTTTTTTACCATAGATCATACCTCCATGGCTGGCACATGATCATGATATTTTGACTACCCGCTTGGCAGGTGCTGTCCTACTAACTTGTAAACTACCTAGTTTTACTCTGTGAATGTAAAATCACGTTATCGTGTGAAACGGAATCCTTGCAAACTAGACTGAGAAGTCCGATTTATGTTTATATATATTTATACGTCAATCATAATGTACCTACTATATTTCGCTGGCTTTGCGTTGATCAGGATTCGTCAATTTCGTTTTCATTCATAATTTTGTCTATTTCGAGAATGGAATACATTACAATTATTTTCTGATTACCTGCATTAAATTGTATTGCGCTATTGCTTGTCGTGTCTCAGACCAAACTTATCCATGTCGGAGGGGAAGAAAAGAAGTCGAAAATCTAAATTGGAAATACGAAACGACGATTTCGATGAAACAGAAAGTACAGTTTTGAAGGTAGGTGCACCACCATCTTGTAAGCTATTATTGAATGTCAATTATTCATTACCACCTACCGTGTTTTTATTATCACTGAAATCGTCTGTAAGTCTTAACCTTTTTCATTTAGGTATTTATCATAGCTTAAAACGTTTTATGCTCTAAAATGCTATGTAGGTTAGTCAAATTGCGGAGTACTGTGTACAAAAATAGACGAGAGACAGGATAGACATGCGCGCGCACTATAATAGAATCAAAGGTTCCTTCCAAGTCTTTCCTATGCAAATACGCGGGTAGTAAATTTCAGAAAAAATCGGGTTTTCACCAATTACCTACCCACCTCCATATTATATTGGGTTAAGCACTGTTTTTTTCTGACTTACCCAAATATGTTACAGGAGATTTTATAATCTAAAACATAAATAAATATAATAATATGTAAGTACCTTATTTAGATTAAATAAGGTACTTACATATTATTATATTATATATACCTAGTAATGGTGAATATAATAACAAATATACATAGGTATAATAAATTAAGTTAGTTCACTCACAAATCATAAGTTTATTTGAAATAAATTGACATAGGAGGTATGCAAAGAAAGTATAGGAAAGTGAAAGGAGAGATTTTAGGGTAGTGGGCTGAGAAATCTTAGTAGGGAGGACATCATACAATGATAGCCGCATCTTCTGGCACTCCAAAAAGAGGTGGTTAATGTTCCCTTCGTCCAAACAACATTACAGAGTGATGCCAGAGTTTAGATGCTCCTATAGAACTGTACTGTATCTACATTTTTTGGAAGATTATTCTACATAACTTGTTGATCCACTGAGCATGTAAGTTGGTGTAGTCAGCATGTGACATTGTCAAAATTGCGATATTGCTCAGTCGCAGATGCCATAATAAAGAAATAATATTGAATATTACTTACAGTAAGCACCTTACAGTGTGTTCCGGCAAAATTCCTTGAGAGCCAGTAAAATTACAGGCACATGAGACTTAACAACCGTATGTCTCCGGGTTGACAGGAGCAGTGCAGTTTGTCACTTGTATATGCGTCTATTAGGCAGGTAAAAGTCGTAAAATTGGGTTCGATTAAAAATCATAAAGCTGCAAAAGCAAATCAGCTGGGCAAATCAACATGACAGGCCGATTACTTAAAAGAAAACAGAACTGATTTTCAGCACTGTGTAAAACAACTTGTTGAAGTCCGTAGGTACCATGTTGATACCAAATACTGGCCTCATCCTTCATGGTTGTATATCCGGAAGTGATAAGTGAATACTTTTCAGTGTTGGAAAGTGGTCCCTTTTTTTTTAAATTACTTTATACAGACTGTCCCAAGAAGTAGTGATATACTGTAGCTGGGAGGTAGAGGACCTAGAGGGCTATCTGAATCACCCCCATGTATGTTCCGCGATTTTTCGTATTTTTGGAGCTATGATTTTTTTTTCAATTTTTCACCTTTCGCCGAGTGCGATGAGATTTTTATTTATGGTGACGTGAATTATTACGGTAGATGCTTGATTTTTTTGTGTGTGCTAAGCTGATAGATAGGCCAATCCAGTATGGTAAGATTTACTATTGTTAGATCTTTGAATGGAATAAAAAAAAATTAAATTCCAAGAAAGATAAAATTACATTAAGGGTGAACTGGCCGGTCCGTTCTCCATACAAACGAGGTAGGATGATCACTCCCTTATTTGAGGATTTAGGTCCAAAATAAAGCATAATACCGATTGATCTCGTCATTATCTAGGCTTGTATGATGCCAAAATTTTAAAAAGTAAATTAAGTTGAAATTTATGAGCCTCGAAAATGTTAATATGAAAATGTTTCAAATTGTTTATTATGCGTAAATCTGGACCTAAAACCTCAAATAAGGGAGTGATCACCCTACGGCGTTTGTATGGAGAAGCGACCGGCCAGTTCAACCTTAACATGCTAAATAAGATAGGGCCCTTGAAGTTGTGAACGTACTGAGTAATTTACCTGTATATTGTATAGATACTTTATTCATTTTAGTCTCTTTAGTCATGCATACTACCTACAAGATCATTGTTACTCACCTAATACTGTTCACCATCAGCAAGACTTGCAATAACCATTAAATCATCTAGGAATATAATATATATATATATTTTTTATGTTATTGTGACGGAACAAGCTCGAGGCCCACCTGATGTTAAGCGGACTAACTTCTGCCTATAACAGATGCATTTCGTCACAAGTCACGAATTGCACTGCGCCCGTCACCTTGAGACATAGTTATTAAGCCTCATGTGCCTGTAATTTCACTGGCTCTCAAGGACTGCTGCCGGAACACACCGTTAGGTGCTTGGCGACAGATTTTCTACTTGAGGGTGGTCGCTAGCCAGGCGGGCATTCGCAAAAAGCCCTTCCACCATGCGGTGAAGCTCAAGCTCTGGGCGGGATTCGAACCATGGACCTGCTGCGCGGCAGTCCATAGCCAATGCCACTGAGCCATCACTGCTTCAATAATACTTTTTTCAGTTAATTGACTTTAACATAACAACTACTCGACAGATGTAGTTGAAATTTAAATGGGATCAGCTTAAAGACAGAGTATAAAATATAAAACGAGACATAAGAACTAATGTCTCGGTGTAACAAGCCCAGTGCAAGGTTGTGCACAAAGTGGATGGACACTGCACCTATAATGGATAAGTATGACTGCGTACCATCATCATTAGTTTTATTTAAGGAATATAAGGAGTTAACGAATGTGGGCAGCTTCAAGGGCTGCTAGATGCTCACTCATGCTGCCCATTACTCCTTGAGAATGGACATCCTCACTGCGTGATCACTGGTTAGATATTACAACTAAACACTGTGATTGCTATCCGTTATATTTAGTTAATAATTTTGACAACTCCGTCAGTTTTTATGACAAATTTACATGTCGTATATAGAGCCTGACATCCATTTTTAAGCATAGTATTACTACTCGAGCACAATGTAGTAACATTAAGCAACTAGCTCGAAGGAGTCAAAGACAAATGTTGGATCTCACTCCCTCAACAACAGAGTGATGATGTTGTGGAACAAGCTACCGCAATAAGTGATTGATGCTCCTTCTACCAACAGTTTTAAGAATAGACTTAACTAGTGGTTTAGTGAAATAGTAGATTGTTATACATGGGCCGAAAGGAATCAATTCCCATACGAGGTATTTATACGCCCGCGCGTAGCGAGGGTGGCTATGGTCCGAGTAAGAATTGATGACTTTCAACCATGTTAAGCACTCTACTTTTCATTTCAAATATAAGGAAAGTAAAAAATTGTAGTTTTCTTAATTATTCAACATGAATAGGCACCTATTTAAAATTAATAAATTGAGATCTTAGAAATATATGTGAAATTTAAAGTTAAATTTTGCTTGCACTATTTACGGACGGCTATCGTCCGAATAGGAATGTATGACTTTCACCCTTGTTAAACACTCTACTAATCACTACGAATATGAGTAATATAAAAATTGTATAACTATAATATTTATTGATAACAAGAACATGAGTAGAAACTATTTAAAATTAATGGAGTTGTAGTCCAAATAGGAGTTGATAACTTACATCCGTGTTAAAAACTACTTTTCAATTAAAATATGATAAAAAATAAAAATAGTAGATTTTTTAAAATTTATTTTTAATTTAACTTAAAAAAATAGTTAGTGACTAAAATAGTAATTAAACAACTTTAAACGGTTTAAATCGCGTATATTTATCATTATTTTTTGTTACGGGGTCACCCCGTGACCACGATCACTGCAAAGTGTTTGAAACGTCGGGACAAAAATAATGATAAATATACGCGATTTAAACCGTTTAAAGTTGTTTAATTACTATGTGCAATAATCGCGAAAAGCTAAGACAATATAGTGACTAAAATGTTCAGATAAGATACACTAACTTGAGAGAGTCACATTAATTCTGTTATAAAATAGTTCTTTTAGCCTTTACATAAACACACATGTAGTCGTAATTAGTTTTTATATTACATTAAAGTATTTTAGAACGAAAAACATAAACATGTAATCTTGTTTACGATAATGGTTGCCATGTTTACAAGTCATTCCGGCCCAAGAGAGGGAAGTATTTACAATGAGTTTTTCCCACCCTTAGGTGGGAAGCAGCATCTTCCACCCGCTACTCAGATCAAATAAACACTACTTTCCGAGTATGAGAAATAAAACAAAACTAATAGTGAAAGTGGAACAGTAGTGATTTAATATTATTATTTTTTATGTTATTGTGATGGAACAAGCTCGTGGCCCACCTGATGTTAAGCGGACTAACCTCTGCCTATAACAGATGCATTTCGTCACAAGTCACGAATTGCACTGCGCCCGTCACCTTGAGACATAGTTATTAAGCCTCATGTGCCTGTAATTTCACTGGCTCTCAAGGATTGCTGCCGGAACACACCGTTAGGTGCTTGGCGACAGATTTTCTACTTGAGGGTGGAGCTCAAGCCGGCGGTGGGGATCGAACCAGGATACAGGGTGCGGCAGTCCATAGCTATTACCGCTGGGCCATCATTGCTTCAAAATGAAAAATTCATGTTAATATTAATTATAAACAGTTATGGAGAAACACACACCAACTTAAACATGGGCACATCAGCCTGTGGCTGCTCGTCTATAATCAATACTAATAATTATATATATTTTTTGTGGAAAGTACAGAATTTTTTAGTAGTGGTGTGACCAATCCAATACAAAATAAATCTAACAAAATCAAAATAAAAAAAGACATAGACCAAAGCTAACGAAATTTTATACCAGATCAATATGCTTATTGAATTTTTTTATGAATTATTCAATTCATTATTTTTTCTCTTTTGTTTCCAGAAGATTACCTTGCCACTTCTCTTGCAGTCCAAAATATTACCCGTTGTGGAGTACACAGACCATACCTACTCTCTGCAACATGTCGAGCCAACAACATCCTCGTCACCCTTTCAACTATCTGTCAAGGTATGAAACGGACCTAAGTAATCCACACCTGTATTATGAAACAGTTTATAGTATTTATTCATGTTCTAGGTGGAGGTGGAAGAAGTCGATGAATCCATAATTACAACCGAAAAAGAAGACATTAATGAAATCTCTAAGCTACCTAGAACTTACTCTGCTAGGTCCTTAGTAGGAACAAAAAGCGCTACCTCCATTCGAGTCTTCTCCATAAACCTGGACAAGATGTACAAAATAGCTGATCACATAACATGGAGTTCTAACAATCCTGCAGACAAATACCTTGGGATTGAACTGAGAAATATCTGGGGACGTATCCTGAACCAAAAACACAAAGAAGACCCGTACGATACATTAATACAGAAAGCTTTAAAAGCTTGGACACTCAGGTTAATAAGCGGACGGTTTGGTAGAGAGAGCCCAATTTTTTATCAGTGCCATATATGCGAGTGCGCTTGGTGGTTCCTACACCCATTTAGAGAGCATATAAAACTACATGATATCAAAAACCTCAAAGTATATCACCTAGAACATAAGAATGAGTCTATTCTAGTAGCCAGCGAGGTTTACACCACCGTTGTCAGATATATACCTTGCGATGGAGACTGTTTTCGTTGTGGCAAGAAGTTCTCTTATCATATAAGATCTGCTGATAAACAGTATTCTTGTTTGGAATGTTATAACGTATTAGGAACATGCTCTTCGTTTAAACAACACGAACCTATATGTTACCAAACGAAGAAACCGAATCCGGTTTGGCCGAGTAAAATTTTTAAATGTACTATATGCAATGCTGAGGCTATTACCCGCGAAGACTTGGATACCCATATTAGTACTATACATATCGCTCGTTCAGATGAACCTAGTGTAATATCAATTAAAACTTGTTCGGTGTGCGATATGCCATACCATCATTATAATTCACACATATGTCCAAAAAGCCCCATGAATGGCGGCTGCATACATTGCTATAGAAAATTCCCGAATAAATCAATAGCTGTGTTCCATAGTACTAATAATAACAAGAAAGTCACATGTAAGGTATGCGGTAAAGAGCTTATGAAGAAATGTATGGAGACTGAACATATGTTGACTCATACGGACAAGTATAAAATGGCGTATAAGTGCGTTCATCATCAGTGCCCCCCCACTACACTGTATCCCGATGATACGTCCATAAAGAAGCATAGATGGTTATATCATAAAATTAAGTATGACAAGCGAAGGACCTTCGGTGAAATGGTATGTATAAGTGTGCATTATATATATAAATTAGCGATGCGCGACTGCGAATGATACTAATCGTTCGAAAAGGCATATCATTCGAACAAATCGACTGGGTCACATATTGTTCGAACAATTTTCAACATAAGGTGCGTTCGTTTTGGCTCGATTGCGTTTGTAGCAGTTTCAAAAGTGGCATTTGTGTATTAGCGTTCGGATAGAAGCTTTTGCTATTTTTGACCACCAATTGCTGCATGCTATCCGAACGGCTTAAAACGTACTTTGACAACCGACAATGTTTTAACAATTTTGCACAGTACGAAACATGGAATCAATCTCTAAAATTAACAATAAAGAAAGGTACCTATATTATTATTACTTCATTGTTAATGGCTTCTGATAGTTACCTATATAGAAAACTTATGAAACTCTTCAATCGCGCCAAATACAACTGTCAAACCAGCAGTTGTCAAAAAACGATCACAACGATCCCACGGTAAGACATGGGTTAAAAATATTACTTTTCCCTGTAATTTGTAGCGTTTTCAAAGCTATCCGAACGGTGAGCGAAAACGATATTTTTGCTCACGAAGTCCCAAAACGAACGGCCCGTGTGATAAGTTTTAGCGTTTGTGAGTGTTATTTTTGGCACCGATAGGCTATCCGAACGCCCTAATACAGCGAATGAAGTTTCGCGGGCGAACGATGCATTAGTAGGTAGGTACTCGCGTCGCCTCGCGGCTCGCGCTCGATTGTTCGAATGAATAGATGCGTTGAGCGAATTTCGCCGATTTCACCCGAACCAAAACGAGTAAGCGTGCTTTATGCCGTTAACAGAAAAGGAGTATCGGCCATTTTGTTTTTAATCCTGACGTGACCGATAAATTTTAAACAGGGATCAGAGAACATTATTTCCAAAGAAAAGCCTAATGTTACACTTACTTTAATATAAAAAAAAAAAATTTAACATCGTCGTCGCGTCGCCCGCGCCGTCGCTCGGTCCTTGGATTACATTAGTTTTTGGTGCGAATGAAATCGTTCGAGAGATATTGTTCGGATTATTCGAAAACTGAAATTAGTGTACGACTAATTTCTTAGTCGAGCAATGAAATTAGTAACGAATGATATTTCGAAATCTGTTTTCGTTCGCAGTCGCGCATCGCTAATATAAATTTAAAAAAAGAACACTACTTGTGGAATACACAGATAAGGGCTAGTGGTCTGGTTAATGGTCACATGGTCTTAGAGTATTAAATTCGCATCTGTGTAGTCCATGGAAGAATAGGAGTAGTAATATATAAGTCGGCCTTGTCCCCATCAGGTCGGCCGTGACGTCAATGGTAGGGGCGTGGTTCGGCTTAGTCTTCTCTAGGCGCTTGCATGTGAAACACGTTTGAAAATATCGTCACTATAAATACATTTTCGTCGAATTCACGTCGCAATGATGAAGTGTTGCATTTTATCTTGCAAAAATAGTTCTGAACTAGTGGCAGCCGAGAGCATTAGATTTCACATGTACATGATTTAAAATATAATTTTAAATTATTTACATTACTAGGTATAGTACCGGTGTATTACTTTTCTATATGGTATAATAACTTTATTAATTTCAGGGCATTTTGCGAATGCCCTACCACTCTCAGGTAGAAAATATGTCGCCAAGCACCTAACGGTGTGTTCCGGCAGCTGTCCTTGAGAGCCAGTAATTCTAGGTTAACCTGAACAACATCTTCGACCACATCATCACTTACCATCAGGTGAGATAGTGGTCAAAAGCAAATCTAGCACAGCATACAAAAAAAAGAAAAAATAAGTCGCCTACGTTTACCACTGCTTTACATTTAATGTTGATTTGTAGCCTAGCTATCCATAAACATAATCAAATAAAAAAAAGCCTATTTTGAAAAAAAAATATATTTGCGGTTTTCGGAGTAATTAGTAAAAATGTGATATGTCAGAAAAAGGGAAAACCCTCGCTATCTATTGCGGTTTGAAATGTGGCTGTTTATATCAATAGTTTGCGGTAAGTTTTGTAATTTATCATTGATATAAGGGCGTTTATCTTTTTAGGGTTCCGTACCCAAAGGGTAAAAACGGGACCATATTACTGAGACTTCGCTGTCCGTCCGTTACCAGGCTGTATCTCAAGAACGGTGATAGCTAGAGAGTTGAAATTTTCACAGATGATGTATTTCTATTGCCGCTATAACAACAAATACTATAAATAAAATAAAACAAATATTTAAGGGGGGCTCCCATACAACAAACTTGATTTTTTTTACCGTTTCTTGCTCGTTACTAATAACGGTGACAGGTAGACGCTTTAAATATTCACACAATATTTAGTTTTATGTTCTCTTTAAACATAATTAATTAAAATAAATAATTAAGGGGCTCCCATACAATAAGAGGTTTTCGCCGTTTATTTGCTAAAAATAATAATAAATAATGAAAACAGGTAAAAGCTTGAAATATTCACCGAATCTTTAGTTGTATATTTACTTTAAAAATAAACAATGTAAATTAAAATAATTTAAATAGTTTGGAAGGTACAATATACCTACAATAAACGTGATTTTCTCGTTATTAAAAAGACCACAGGTTGAAATGTTTACATAATAATTATATTTAAGTATAGTAATTTAAACAAAATTAGGTTACAGTTAATATTACGGAACCCTTCGTGCGCGAGTCCCACTCGCACTTAGCCGGTTTTTTATTTACATTCATGTTTCGTGTGAAAATATTAATCAACAAGAAGCACACTACCCTCATTTTTCATATAGTATATAAACAGTTTTTTTTATGCCTGAGATTAGCCTTTGACCATTATCTCACCTGATGGTAAGTGATGATGTGGTCGAAGATGTTGTTCAGGATAACCTAGAAGTACTGGCTCTCAAGGACAGCTGCCGGAACACACCGATAGGTGCTTGGCGACAGATTTTCTACTTGAGGGTGGTAGAAAATGCCCTACCACCATGTTATAACGACTGCCATCCGAAGACAACAACCGGGACCAACGGCTAAACGTGCCCTCCGAAGCACGGAAACGCTCAGTAGTAATGTCACTAGCGGTCACCCATCCAACTCCTGACCGCGCGCGACGTTGCTTAACTTACCTGATCGGTTAACGACGGAAAAGCAAATTACGCTACAAGCGGATCTAAACGTTTAAAAGCACTTATTTCATGATCAGATGATGTCTAGTAGTCGGGTACATGGCCGCACCGTCCCCTATGACATTGGAGCACAAGATTCGGCTCATTCGAATATGTTCCGACAGCCTAGAGGTTAGGGCACTCCAGCGCGGTGGAGGACGCGAGTTCGATTCCCGCTGGGGACAAGAATTTTGTGCTCTAATAATTTCTATGAGTATGTGAATATACAAGGTTATTAAAATGCTAACAACCTCTTAGATAACAAACATTTTAAGCAGCATGTTTTTTTTTTATTTGTTTATGACGGAATGAGCACGAGGACCACCTGATGTTAAAAGTATATTCTTTCACCATTAGAATCCTACATTATATCTGATGAACTTAGGCTATAGAATATTTTAAAAAATTAGGGCACCAAATGAAAACTTCGATAATGTAACTCAACGCGTGATATACCAAAAAAATGTTATATCGCGTACGCTGTGGAAATTGTTGACAATAGAGCAAAGTGATGTACTACAATTTTATAGAGGACATCAATATCTACAAAAGAGTCTGCAATACCATATGTCTAACTATTACAGTTATGTCACAATAACTACTTTTTATGTGTTTCAATTTACAATTTTTCTACTGACTTCAAAAAAGGAAGAGGTACTCAATTAGTCTGTATTTTTTTAAATATTTGTTACCTCAGAACTTTTGACTGGATGAGCCGATTTTGATGATTTATTTTTTATTTAAAAGCTGATTCTTGCCGTGTGGTCTCATTTAAATTTCATCAAAATCGATCAAACCGTTTATTATTACACTCCAATAAGTTAAAAATATGTTCATATCTTGATGATAATAGTATATTCATTGACAGTGAATGAAAATTGATCCCATAAGTTTATATTTTTAACAAAAAACGGTACTGACTTCAACACACAAATATGTGAAATAACTTGTCGAAATCATTACCATGCGCACAATATTGTGATAATAGGTACTTTTGATCCATCATGATACTGACTTCAATAATTTATTTCACACATTTGCGTGTTGAAGTCGGTTCTAATTTTGTTTTTTTTTTTTTTGTTAATTACCTTAATCGGGGCGGGCCGCTAGTTAATAATATTTCAGTTTTATGATATTCTTGTGATAAATTTGGTGACACGTTTCGTTAAGGAATAATTTGTTATCGGCACCTCCTCTCCCCCCTCATTCCTCCATGGTGTAGTCACTCTTGATGGCTGAGCGGCAGACATCTGGTGCATAAAATCTGGCTACGCGGGCAAGAACCCGGAACTAGGCGAAAATTATCAAATGAAAATTATAAAATGATATTCTTGTGATAAATTTGGTGACACGTTTCGTTAAGGAATAATTTGTGATGGGCACCTCCTCTCCCCCTCATTCCTCTATGGTGTAGTCACTCTTGATGGCTGAGCGGCAGACATCTGGTGCCTAAAATCTGGCGACGCGGGCAAGAACTCGGAACTAGGCGAAAATTATTTACTGGATATACCGGCTAGCACTCACGGTGTTTGGTCTTTATCTCCGACCGTTTAGAAGCCCTCGAAGCTGCCCGCATTCCTTGATAATGAGCATCTTTACTGCTCGAACACCGGTCGGAGATTACGACCAAACACCGTGAGTGATAGCCGGTATATTCAGTAAATAATTATGTTTACTCACGTTAGTTTTTATGAAAATATAGGCGAAAATTATCAAATGAAAATTATAAAATGATATTCTTGTGATACATTTCAGGTGCTAATACCGAAAGAATGTGCCAAGTTGGACCTGATCCAGGAGCTGGACTTTACCGCTGCATGCGAAGGTATACCACACAAACATTTTTGATGATGAGAATTATAAATTACAAAAAAATATATGTAAAGTTTTGACGATGAATTTATTCTATACGTTATATGAATTTATGACTTATAACTCTATATATAAACTCTATATATTTTAATGAATAGATTCAGGCGTTACTTTGCAGAAATCCATTTTTAATAATAACAAATATTTTAAAAGTATTTTAAGAAAACATTAAATTAATTATTTAATAAAACCCCTTAAAAAAGCTTTATTAAAATGATATATATCTAGTGACAATTCCGCCTAATTTCCTGTTAAGCCGACGTGACGTCACAAACGCCACGCAGCCAAACCGGAAGAGTATTCGACGCGTTTCGCTTCTAAACGAAGCATCCTCAGGAGGTCTTGACTCTACGAGCGCACGATCGTGACCAAAGTCTTTTAGAAGTGAAACGCGTCGAATACTCTTCCGGTTTGGCTGCGTGGCGTTTGTTACGTCACGTCGGCTTAACAGGAAATTAGGCGGAATTGTCACTAGATATATGTATATCATTTTTATAAAGATTTTTTTAAGTGTTTTATTAAATAATTAATTTAATGTTTCCTTTAAATACTTTTAAAATATTTGTTATTCTCTATATATTTTATTTCATTATACTTTTTTGTTATGGCATTGAATTATTTAATAGAAATTATGTACTGTTTATTAATTGTATGATCTCAAATTATGCATTATGATTGTTTAAATGTATTTTAAGTACCGGAAACTGCTGCAACTTTGCCAACTTGCTTCAATTTTGCCCTAATTGATAAAACACCAAATTGATTTGTATGTGTCATATATTTTCTCCTTTCAATAATGGGGTAAAGCTTATCATTACTGTGGCAACACAATTTAATATTATTTTATATGGTAACACTAACGTGTTACTGGTAGACTGCTGTTAAGCGTCGCGGGAGTAGCACGTGTATTTTCGTGGCGCCCAAAACTTTTTGATTTTGATGTAGAATACCGACTATTCCAACCTTTTTATTACTTACGAAGTAAGAAATTGTGTATTTACGTCTAGAAAGATAATAGGCAATTTTGCAAAGGGTTACTCTAACACAAATGATGCAACATTGCCCAGGGCTAGGGTTGTCACTATTTTTAAGCGACTTCCAACAGCGAGAAGTTTCTCTATTCGACTCTGTGTACGTTCTCATGTATGTGTCAGATTACTTTTGCAGATTCAACGGTCGATATGTCATTTTGGACTACTATTTCTTTTGTTGAAAAAAATATTACTTGTTAATTAATTAGGTAGGTAAGCTTAGCTGCCGAATTTTTTGATACTCAAACTTATAATTTTCCCACCCCCTATTAAAAACTGCTAAATTTGACTAAATACTTTTTTGTCTATCGATGGAAGCTTATAATTGGCCAGGTACTAACATACTATTTTAATTATATAATTAAATAGGTTGTAGGTTTTCCTAAAATGTAAAATAAATATACAAAGTACTTTTTTATAGATTTTAAATATAATAAAATACATATATAAATATTTTGTGATATTATTGTTGTTTAATTCTCATATGCACACTTCTTACAAGTATTAGGTATATTTTAGTGGGTATTTAGTAACCGTGGGGTGCCGGGCGAGAATGTCATCCCCGCATCTATTCCCGTGGTTTTCGTAAGAGGCGAACAAGGGAAAAATACCGAAAGGTGGGCAGCAGCGCCTGCTGAGGAACTGTTATCTTCTCTGATCTGCTCGATCCACAAGACACCTGCCAAGCATGGGCATTATGGCAAATGCCACCTTCATGGGGAGGCTATATTCAGCAGTGCACAATCCAGTTGATACAGTAACTGAGTACGATTTGATTCCGTATACATACACATTGTGTACCAGTTTAAACAAAAAATATTTCTAGCAATGTAAGTATCTTAGTAGTTTCCATCATGTTAATTAATCTAGAAACCACAAATATACGATAGGAAAAATTTAAGTCATGTGCGGGATCCGCGTCTATCCACCTCTTGAGCCAGGGTATGCTCTGACCAATTGAGCTAACATGACAAGACGTCATAACTCAAATCTTTCCTATCCTTCCCTTCTTCAACCATCGTATTGGGATGGAGCATATATACCGCACATGACTTAAATTTTTCCTATAGTATATTTGTGATTTTGTAATGTAATCAGCATAGCAGGCGTTATTGCAAACCTAACAATATTAAAATAATCTAGAAACCGTTATTTTTTAGTTAAAATGCTTTGCCCTTTTTTTTTTTTTTAGCACTACCCTAACTCTGTTCACTGTTTGTATGGGAATGATATGTAACGAAGCCCTATTTTGCCTATGTGCTAGAAAAGTGGTATTTACAAGCTTTTTTTTTATATATTTCGTAGATTTACCGATAGTAGAACTACTCAAATGCTCGTAATATAAGATGTATTTTTGAATAGTACGTTTATTTTGTTTTTTAATCCTCTAGGCAAAGTTGAAGTTTTTGGCTACAACTTTGCCTACAACTTTGACAGCTTATACGGCAACCTACAATGAGAAATTTAGCTATTATATACCTCATAACATTAGACACAAAATTCAGCACAAACTAAAAAATAGCACAGACTATAAATATTTTAAGTTTTTTTTACAAAAACCTTTAAATCCAGTGCAAAGTTGCAGCAGTTTACGGTAGATGCATGAATTTTGTAGGAACAACACACTTTATACTGGCTTGATTTAAACAAGCCATTTATGCTACATAATTTGCAAGCCAAGTGGCCAATTATAGAGATGACGAAGTTCATTCAATAAGATCTGCATAAAATGTACTCCATAATTATTTTTTTTTATTATAATGTTATTATGACTGAACAAGCCTGTTGTTAAGCGGCAGAGGATACTCTGCCTATGACAGATGCATTTCATCACAAGTGACGAACTGCACTGCGCCCATCACCTTGAGACATACTTGTTAAGTCTCATTTTGCCTGTAATTTCACTGGCTCTCAAGGATCGCTGCCGGAACAAACCGTTAGGTGCTTGGCGACAGATTTTCAACTTGAGGGTGGTTGCTAGCCAGGCGGGCATTCGCGAAATGCCCTTCCACCACGCGGTGAAGCTGAAGCCCGCGGCGAGATTCGTACCATAGACCTGCTGCGCGGCAGTCCATAGCCAATGCCACTGAGTCATCACTGCTTCAAAACGTGATTTTGAACGTGAAGGTAATCTGGGGGCCAAGTCTACAACTACATGTTTATATTCAGCATAGATTCATTCAAGATTCATACAAGGCAGAATCGGTAGTCTTGTCTAGTCTCTACGAATATCTATTCTCTACTGGTGTGACGATATTGCCAACAAAAAATAAAAAGAGACGAGTAAGGTAATTCAGAAAACAATTTCGTTATTATTTATTATTATTTCGTTTCTTTTTCATATGAAACCGAGATTGAATTAATATTGACTCAATATGAATCATATGAAGTTAGTAGACTACCAAAACTGTCAAAATTGACCAGGTTGAGTCCACTATAGATTCATATTGATTAGCAGACTTGACGCCCTGATCCTGTAATTTTAAAGGCTCTAAAGGACTGTTGCCGGAATACACTGTTAGGTGCTAGGCGCCAGATTTTCTACTTGAGGTAGCTAGCCAGGCGGGCATTTGCAAAATGCCTCTCCCCACGCATTGAAGATCAAGCCGGCGGTGGGGATCGGGCCATGGAGCTAAGCTGCGGCTGTCCATAGCTATAACCGCTCGCCTTGATTGGGTGTTTTGCATTTCCCCCGCCAGCTTCTACCCCCATCTCAACTCCTTGATGAGGCAGAGAAGTAGTTTGGGTCGCTGGGATAGCTGCTCCAGTGACGTGTGTGATGGTGGTGAGGATGTCGTTGATGTGAAGTGATGGATATGATATACTGCATATGCAGTTCGTAAGATAAGACAGTTAACAGACGTAGCAACTGCTGTGCTAGTTTATTTTTCGTACTTCCACAGTATTATGTCGTATGGTGTATTGCTGTGGGGAGCTGCTGCTGAGATAGAGACAATCTTTATCATACAAAAGCGTGCAATTCGAGTCATATATAAAATGGATCCTAGGGAATCTCTGAGGTTTTTTTTTAAAGAATTTATATTTTAACTTTACCAAGTCTATATATATATTTGAAAATATTTTGTAGGTTCGTAAAATTTGAGTGAATTTAAATTAAACAGTGACAATTACGATTACAATACTAGGAATGAAGATAAAATAGCGGTGCCAGGTTTTAGATTAGCAAAAACAAATAAAATGTCCTTCTTAGGTAATTGTGTGCGGTTTTATAATAAAGTTCCCAAACATATTACAATGCTCACAGAAGGGAAATTTAAGTTGCACGTGAAAAACATATTGATTAAGAAATCCTACTACACAGTTTGTGATTACTTAAACGACCAAAATGAGGGTGGTAGATAGCCGGCGGGCATTCGCAAAACCCCTACCACCAATGTATACCACCAAATATGTTTTGTTTTATTTTCCATTACAAGATCCTAATGTATCCCTCCTAAGTAAAAAAAATATCTAAATATGATTACAAACACTATCGCGTGGTGAGCGAAAATCACATTTACAAATTTACCGTCCCCTATGACGGATAAAGTAATTCAATTGTAGCACAAAGTCTTGGCTCGAGCAAGTGTGTTCAGGTGGCCGAGAGGTATAGGCATCCGGCTCTAAATTGAAGGACATGGGCTCGATTCCCGTCCGGAAAAAAAGTGTTCCTCCAATAATTTGTAAAAATAAATATGTTTCTTTTCAGAACTGCAGTCTCAAGAAGCGGATATAGACGCCGAATCGATGCAACAGAAACAAACAGTCGAACCGACAGTAAACTATAACACGCTCAAAATCATACAAATAAAAGAGGTAATTTTCTTTCTAATATACTGGGTTATTGGTAAAATGCTAACAACCTCTTAGGGTTGCTAGTCCTAACAAACATTTCGAAATGTTTTTTTTTTGTGTTTTAATGCCTACTCCGAGCCAAGAACGCCCGCCGCGGCAACACTGGACCGCGCCGTCCCTTTGAATAGAGTTTTAAATATTTACTTCGAGCAAAGTAATAAAAAATTTGAAATAATACATTACATGCACAAGAGACTTTTGACATCAGGTGGTCCTCGTGCTTATTCAGTCAAAAACATATAAAAAAAAAACATCTCATAATGAATAGATAATAAATAGATTCAGGCGTTACTTTGCTGAAATCCATATTTAATAATAACAAAATTTTTTAAATATTTTATGAAAACATCAAATTAATATTTTAATAAAACACTTAAAAAATACAAAAATATATCTAGTGACAATTCCGCCTAATTTTCCTGTTAAGCCGACGTGACGTCACAAACGCCACGCAGCCAAACCGGAAGAATTTTCTAAGGACTAGCAGAAGTCAACCCTAAGAGGTTGTTAGCATTTTACTAATAACCCGTATATACTAGCGACCCGCCCCGGCTTCGCACGGTTGCAATGCTGATACTAAATAATCTGTAGTATCTTCGAAAGTATTCATTTAAATTACATGCTGTACAGGGCCATTTTGATATATATTAAATTTTTTTTTATATTCCTGATAGGTTAGCCTTTGACCACTATCTCACCTGATGGTAAGTGACGATGTGGTCGAAGATGCTGTTCAGGCTAACCTAGAAGTAGCTCTCAAAGACAGCTGCCGGAACACACCGTCAGGTGTTTGGCGACTTATTTTCTATTTGTACAATTTATTTAAGGTAAATTGTATAAGGATTATTGCTGTATTGCTAAATCGCTTCGTAAATAAGCCATTATTTCTCGTAAAAAGTAAAGGATAAAACATGGTTATTATTGGTTACCCCTAAGATATAGACATATACAATTACGGACTTTTTTGTAGACCTTTTAAAGGTTTAGGTACAATACTGTAGTACATTATTTTGATCTATCTCGTAAAGTTCAGCCAGCGTTTGCAATGTAAGCGCAAAAAAATTAGTTTGTTTACGACATCACATGGAAACTTCTTAAATGATCAGTGTTTCTCTACTGTGGTACTTCGGCCTGGCAGTCAAACGGTAAATGCACATCTCAAAAAGTGAAATTAGAAGCAATGATGGCCAAGCGGTAATAGCTGTGGACTGCCGTGCCGCAGGTACATGGTTCGATTCCCACTACTGGCTCGAGCTTCACACATGGTGCACATGCATTTTGCGAATGCTCCCCTGGCTAGCTTTGAACAGTTATGAGTTAGAAATAGATGCAAAAGACAACCTGATAAAACTCAAAGTAGAACACATAGAGGTGGTGCGATCCTGCGTAGAAGTGGAGGGATCCTGCATAGGGGTGGAGGGATCCTGCATCGAAGTGAAGGATTCAGGATCCTTCCAGCTCTACAAAGGATCTAGATTAATTCCAGTAACTACTCTCTCTACCTCTACGCAGAATCCCTCCACCTCGATACATGATCCCTTCATCTCAATGCAGGATCCTTATATCTCTACGAAGGATCCCACAACCTCTATGTTTTCCTCATTGAAGTTTATCAAGTTGTCTTTTGTATCTATTTCTAATTCAGAACTGTTTATCAGATTTTCTACTTGAGGAGTTAGTTAGAAAATCTGTCACCAAGCACCTAGCAGTATGTTCTGGCCGCCGACCTTGAGACTCAGAAATTCTAGTTTAGCCTGAACATATTTGAGCTAATTTTCACTCACCATCAGGTGATCTATGTGGTCAAGAGCTAACCTATAAGCTATGAAAATAGTAGATAGACACGCAAAAAAAAAGAATAATTGCAATATGTCTGTTTTATTTTCAATCAACATATTCTGTATGTTGTTTGTCTTTTAATTATATATATAGAATGGTTTGTGGAAGTCAGTCCTGAAAGTGTGAGATAGTGGTCAAAAGCTAGCCTATCAGTAATCTACACTAATATAATAAAGAGGAGTTTTAATAATAACAAATAATTTTTAAAATATTTTAAGAAAACAATAAATAAACACTTACGAAATATAAAAAATATATCTAGTGTCAATTCCGCCCACTTTACCTGTTAAGCCGACGTGACGTTACAAACACCACGCAGCCAAACCGGAAGAATTTTCGACGCGTTCGCTTCTACACAAAGCATCCTCAGGAGATCTTGACTCTACGATCGCACGATCGAGAATTTCTCGATCGTGTATAAGTGTTTTATTAAAATATTAATTTAATGTTTTCTTAAAATATTTTAAAAATTATTTGTTATTATTAAATATGGATTTCCGCAAAGTAACGCCTGAATCTATTAATTAAGAGAAGTTATTTTGTAGATAAAGAATAAACCTTAAAACTACTGGACCGATTTGAAAAAAATCTTTCACCATTAGAACACTACCACTGATGAAATATTTTCAAAAAGTTTGGGATCCGTGTGAAAATTTCGATAATGTAACCCAATATGTGAAAAAAATCGTTATATCGCGCACGCTGCGGAAATGATTGACTACAGAGCGAAGTGATGTACTACAATTTTATAGAGGACATCAATATCTACAAAAAAGTCCGCAATACCATATGTCTAACTATTACAGTTATTTTAATATTGTTATGTTTCAATAACGCCTGCTCGGCGGATTACATTACAAAATACTAATTTACGAGAGAAAAAAATATAGTCATGTGCGGGATTTGAATGCGATGGTTAAGGGTGAACTGGCCGGTCACTTCTCCATACAAACGTCGCAGGGTGATCACTCCCTTATTTGAGATGTTAGGTCCAGAATTAAGTATAATATCGATTGATATCGTCATCATCTAGGCTTGTATCGTAACGAAATTTAAAAAGATAATTCGTTGAAAGTTATAAGCCTCGAAAACTTTATAAGAAAATGTTTCGAGGCACATAACTCTCCAAGTTAATTATTTTATAAAAAAAAATGTTACGATACAAGCCTAAGTAATAAAGAGATCAATCGATATCATGTTCTGTTTTGGACCTAAATCTTCAAACAAGGGAATGATCACCCTACGACGTTTGTATGGAGAACTGACCAGACAGTTCACCCTTAAATAAAGAACGACAGGAAAAATTGGAGTAATGAGTCATTGTCATGTTAGCTTAAGCGGTCAGAGCATGTCTCAGCTATAGGAGTGGATTGACGCGGGTTCGAATCCCGCTCATTTCTATAATATTTTCTCTCATAAATTTGAATTTTTATAATACTTCTTTATGTGTATAAATTTATAATTATTTTAAATTATTGTTAAATAACCGTGCGAAGCCGGAGAGGGCCGCTAGTAAAAAATAAACTGATTTTCAGGAGCCAAATGAATTCGAACCCGATAACAACTTCGCTGAAGACCTACAAGACGATGAAATGGAAGACTATGAACAGCTGCTGTCGAAAGTTTTCAATGTGTCAGATGTAGTCCGGAATCATAGAATCGATGGCGTCCCAGCCGCGGGTGAGTTCTAAATTTAGACGATCGATGTTTCTCGATCGTGCGCTCGTAGAGTCAAGACCTCCTGAGGATGCTTCGTGTAGAAGCGAAAGGCGTCGAAGATTCTTCCGGTTTGGCTGCGTTGCGTTTGTGACGTCACGTCGGCTTAGCAAGAAAATTAGGCGGAATTGTCACTAGATATATTTTTTAAGTGTTTTATTAAAATATCAAATTGATGTTATCTTAAAATATTTTAAAAATATTTGTTATTATTAAATATGGATTTCCGCAAAGTAACGCCTGAATATATTCATTAGAATAGTTGAAATTTTTCCTACCCTTTGTACTGTAGCAGCCGAATAGTCCACTGCTGAACACAGCCTCCCCCAATATACAGGGGTTTTCCATTTGATGCTGCACGGTTGGCAGACGTCTTGGGGATCGCAGTGTGAGATATGAGTTAAGTAGAACATCTGTCGCCAAGCACCTAACGGTGTGTTCCGGCAGCTGTCCTTGAGAGCCAGTACTTCTAGGTTAGCCTGAACAACATCTTCGACCATATCATCACTTACCATCAGGTGAGATAGTGGTCAATGGCTAAATGGCTAAACTATCAGGCATAAAAAACTAAAAAAAAAATTTGGAATGCCAAGTAAAAGTCATCACTCATTGTAACGGTACCATATCAACACAACAAATTGTAATGTAGCCTTAATCCCTTACATCACCTTAAATCTTCTGCATTAAAGTTGATTTTCGATTAAAGGTAACTAGTATCATTCTTTTTCTACAGAACTAGAAACTATAGAAATAAAAACTGAACCAGTAGACGATGCGATGGACTTCGAACAGTTAATAGACGCGAAAAACAACCTGATAACCCTCAAAGAGGAACACAGAGTGGTGGGATCCTGCGTAGAGGTGGAAGGATCCTGCGTCGAGGTCGAGGGATCCTGCGTAGAGGTGGAGGGAACCTACGAGTTAAATGAAACACTAACACTCTGTGACGTCAAACTTGAACCGCTATTTGAAAATATAAAAGAGGTATGTATCATAATGGTGTAGATTAAGTAAAATTCTCAAAAATGTAGTATTTTTTTACTCGTCTTCAAAAATGGAGGTAGGTTCTCAATTCGACCATGACATATTAGCCCGGCACCCCACGAGCAGCTACATAATGAGACCGATTTCCAAAACATGCAGCAAATACTTTACTAACCTGAAAACATCGCTGTCAAATTCATATTTTGACGGTAGGTTTTTGTCGCCAAGGACCTAACGGTGTGTTCCGGCAGCAGTCCTTGAGAGCCAGGCAAATTACAGGCACATAAGACTTAACAACTATGTCTCAAGGTGACGGGCGCAGTGCAATTCGTGACTTGTGACGAAATGCATCTGTTATAGGCAGAGGTTAGTCCGCTTAACACCAGGTGGGCCTCGAGCTTGTTCCGTCACAATAACATAAAAATTTCTATATAGTTAGCTGAAGGACCATCGAGAAAATCTAGCTCGACCAATATTTGGCCAAGGCTTTTCAGGAACGAACCCCAGGACACATTTTAATATAACGTTTATATATATTTATATTTTTTTTTTTTTACGGCAAACCATCAAAATTAACATACCATAACAACGTTATATTATCTTCCGTAGGATGTCAACAGGGTGATCCTCTGGGACCAGCCATCTTTAGCCTTGCCATCCACTCAATAATTCAACGTCTCCAATCAAAACTTAACGTTTGGTATTTGGATGACGGAACCTTAGGAGGCGATGCGAACACGGTATTGAATGACTTGCGAGTACTTATAGACGATTTTCGTCTTATTGGTCTTGAACAAAATTTTTCCAAATGTGAACTTTTTGTTTGTGATACTTGTCCGGATAAAATTTCGATAATTGAAAAATTCAACTTACTTGCGCCTAATATAAAAATAGTAGAAAAACGTTCGCTCCGTCTTTTGGGTTCACCGATTTTTGACGAATCTTTGTCACCATTTGTCGAAGAACAAATTCAAAAGTTTAGAAATGCTTCTAGCAGATTATTCAAAATTAACGCCCATATGGCTTTTACTATTATTAGATTTTGCCTTTTCGTTCCTATATTTACATACTTTTTGAGATGTTGTCATATGTGGAAACACAGTGAGCTTCTTTTAAGCTTAGACAATTTATTAAAAGATACGTTAATATCGGTTTTGAATGTTGAGATGGATGATAGGGCTTGGGTGCAAGCTTCCCTCCCTGTGAGGTTGGGGGGCATAGGGATACGCAAAATTTCTAGTGTGGCATTACCAGCTTTTTTGTCTTCTGTACACAGTACAAACAAATTAGTAGAAAAAATTCTTGCACCATCTTTAGGCTCTTTTGATGTAGCATATCTGGCTGAGGCCAAAACCACATGGGGACTGGCTTGTCCAAATACTGAGTACCCAAAAATTTTGTCATCTCAGAAACAGTGAGATCGGCCCCTATGCGAGCTAGCACGGAAAGATCTTTTAAATACGTGCCCTAGTATCGCAGATCGTGCTCGTATTCTCGCTGTTTCTATGTGGGAATCGGGTCTTTGGTTACAAGCCATTCCTTCTTACAAAACTGGTAGCCTTATAGATCCTTCCGCTTTTCGTCTCGCTATTAGCTTACGCTTGGGTGCAAGGTGTTGTGTTGCACATCACTGCCAGTGTGGTACTGCAGTTGACCAACTCGGTCACCATGGCCTCTCCTGCTCTCGAAGTGCTGGTCGAATTTCCCGCCACGCCAGCCTTAACGATATCATTCGCCGGGCTTTTACCAGCGCCAATGTTCCAGCTGTTCTCGAACCGAACGGTCTGATGCGTGACGATGGTAAAAGACCTGACGGCATGACTCTGGTTCCATGGAAGTTAGGACGGCCCTTAGTGTGGGACGCTACATGCGTAGACACTTTAGCGCCGTCACACCTTTCTGAAACCCACGTGAGGGCTGGCGCCGCGGCTACTTCGGCAGAGCGACTCAAGCGGCGCAAATATGCTAACCTCGGTATGGGTTACATATTTGAGCCGTTTGGTGTAGAGACGTTGGGTCCGTGGGGACCGGGAGCTCATCGTATTTTCCAAAATTTATCAGAGCGCTTGGTCGATGCGACGCGTGGTCAAAATGCTGGCACCTATTTGGCTCAAAGAATAAGCATTGCAATTCAACGGGGCAATGCTGCCAGCATGTTGGGCACGCTGCCAACTGATAGTGGGCTAGAGCATTTGGACTCCCTATGAGTCCAAATGCTTTTACTGTAGTAGCTGTAGTGTTGTATATAGTTTGTAGTATTTGTTTAATAAAGGCATACGTTTATAAGAAATGTGCCAAGTGCGAATTTAATAAGACGTTGGGTGCGCAAGTTTTAAGCAACGTCCGCCGCGGTCATGAGTTGGATGGCTGACCGGTAGTGACATTACTACTGAGCACTACCGTGCTTCGGAGGGCACGTTAAGCCGTCGGTCCCGGTTGTTGTCTTAGGATGGCAGTCGTTATAGCATGGTGGTAGGGCATTTTGCGAATGCCCGCCTGACTAGCTACCACCCTCAAGTAGAAAATCTGAAACAGTGTGTTCCGGCAGCTGGCCTTGAGAGACAGTAATTCTACGTTAGCCTGAATAACATCTTTGACCACATCATCACTTCAGATGAGATAGTGGTCAAAGGCTAACCTATCAGGAATCCGTATCATTGCCAATATCAAAACCCCCAATATTAGTAAACCATACTTTCATAAACCAATTTTATAAAATATAAAATTTTAACCATCTCGTCCATATACATATTAGAGTTAATTCGTCAAAAAATACCCCTTCTCCATGAAAATATTTAACAAATTACTAGTTGGATTAAAAGAAGAAGAAAATGAACATACATTTGAAAAAAGTCTAAAAAACCTATTAATTAAAAAATCTTATTATTCTCTTGACGAATTCCTTAAAGAATAATGTAGTATATTAATGATTAGAAATAGACCGGCCCACTCCTCACCAACATTGCTACACCCAAATAGGGTAATTATGTGATACCTATAACCTTGTGTTTATTTAAGATCTGTATGTACAACCACATAGTTCTGCAATAAAATATTTGATTTCAATAAAAAAAAAGTTTGATGAGACTGGAAACACAATGCTGGATAAGTCAACTTGGTGCGAAAGGAGATCGAAACAATCGAGAGGGAGCGTGAATGTAGACCGCGTTCGTCAGTCAGAGTCAGAAGCACAGCTTCTCTAAATTTCAATTGCGCGCAGCTTCTCTAAATTTCAATAAATTCACGGTTTATCGCATTATTTGTAAATATTTATATTTACACCTACAATATTTTATTTACCTTTTTTTTTTATTCCTGATGCTATGATACCGAAGGCTAACCCTTTGACCACTATCTCACCTGATGGTAAGTGATGATGTGTTCGAAGATGTTGTTCAGGCTAACCTAGAAGTACTGGCTCTCAAGGACAGCTGCCGGAACACACCATTAGGTGCTTGGTTATTTTCTACTTGAGGGTGGTAGCTAGCCAGGCGGGCATTTGCAAAATCCCCTACCACCATGCTATAACGACTGTCATCCTGAGACAACAACCGGAACCGACGGCTTAACGTGACCTCCGAAGCACGGAAGCGCTCAGTAGTAATGTCACTAGCGGTCACCCATCCAACTCATGACCGCGGCGGATTCTGCTTAACTTTGCTGATCGGTTAAGAATAGCTAAGTAAACTTCGCTACGAGCGCTTCGAAAAACTCGATGTGACAAAAAAAGTAAACAAAAACAAAAAACAAAGTGAAGTCGGTACCATGAGAGTTCAAAGTACACAATATTGAGCGCATGGTACCGACTTCGACAAGTTATTAAACACTTTTGAGTGTAGCCCGGTTCCATTTTTAGGTTAAAAAAAACACCTTTTTTAGTGATCCTTGCTATTTAGGGGTCGATTGTCATTCACTGTCAATGACTATATCATCAAGATAGGAAAACACTGTTCAATTATTCGAGTTTAACTCAAAAACGGCTGGACCGATTTTAATGAAATTTAAATGGGACCACACGAGAAGCATAGGTTAGCTTTTGACTACTATCTCACCTGATGGTAAGTGATGATGTGATCGAAGATGGTGTTTAGAATAGAATTACTGGCTCTCAAGGACAGCTGCCGGAACACACCGTTAGGTGCTTGGCGACAGATTACTACTTAATGGTGGTAGCTAGCCAGGCAGGCATTCGCAAAACGCCCTTCCACCATGCGGTGGGGATCGAACCAGGGTACTGCGGCATGTCAGTCCATAGCCTGGTATCCATGATGGCTATGTTATGTTGTGGCTTATACTCCAATCTCTCTGAGAAGAAGACCCATTGAAGGACTCATATGAAAGTGTTGTAAAATCTCTTACCTTTTTTCAGGAATATCGATCATCCATATTGTACGAGGAACCTCTGGTAACCGTTGTCAAAATGGAGCCCAAAGAAGTATGTCAGGGTATGATAGAGGCTACAGACTTCCATATAATTGACACAAGCTCCCCGCAGCCGATACAACATACAGAAACCAATGTTAAATCTGAAATAGAAGCTAAACCGGACAAATTCATCATAAACCCGTATAAAAAGATGAAGGACATGCTCAAAAGGAAATACATGGGAGCTCAGAGCAAAGACAAACCAGACAAACAGAAAAAGGGTAGCCGTGCGTACAAAACTAAAATGTACAGATGTGGCAAGTGCGGGTATACGAATGTGCATAAACTATATAATATTCATATTAACTCGAACTGTAAATATAATGAAAATCTAAATGGTACCTATAAATGCACTAAATGTGACTCATCCTTTGCTAATATCAAGTTATATATGATACATTTTCAAAAGCACGGATATGAAATATTGACTTGCCCGCAGTGCAGCTTGCGTTTTGATAATCTGAAAGACCTGGTGCCGCACTTCCAAAGGCATGTGAGACAGGGCTTTGTCAATTTCTATAAGATTAATTTGAAAAAGGAAGTGTCTAATAGGAAACATAGGTGAGTAAATGTAAAATTATGACGGTCAGGTGCTAAGTAAGTTGGACTTTTTTTGACCGACTTCACAAATCCTTTTTGGAGGTACTTATACTTGTATTTTTTATTTTTATGTTTTTACCTCAGTACTGTTGACTGGGTGAACTGATTTTGATGATTCTTTTTTTATTTGAAAGCTGATACTTGCCGTGTGGTCCCATTAAAATTTCATCAAAATCACTCTTGTGTTGAGTCCGTGTTTGAGTTAAACTACAATAACATATTTTCTTATCTTGATGATAAAGTCATTGACAGTGAATGACAATCGATCCCATAAGTAGCAAAGTGAAAATGTGTGAAATAACTCGTTGAAGTCAGTACCATGCTGGTTCAAAAGTACTTATTATCACAATATTGTGCGCATGGTACCGACTTGTTGCAGTTGGTTCCAATTTTAGGTAAAAAAAAATTACTCCTTTTTAGTGACCCCATGCTACTTCTGGGATCGATTTATCATCAAGATAGACAAAAAAATTCAGTTATAGGTGTAACTCAAAAACGGCTTGACCGTTTTGATAAATTTTAAGTGGGACCACACTACAAGCATTCGCCCAGTCAAAACGTCTAAGGTAACAAATAAAAAAAATATAGACGAATTGAGTCCCTCCTCCTTTTTGAAGTTGGTTATAAAGAGTGCATATGTTTCAAAATTTGGTCAGTTAATATTGTTATTTTTTAATTATTGAAATCCGGGACTTTTTTATACATCTAAAAGTAACCATTCAGGTATACATAAACTTAAATAAATGAAACGAAATATTTCAATATCAAAATTTGTAATACCTTCATAAGAGCGTCGTACACGTCTCAATTGATAAATGATTTTGATTTGATTTGAATGTTTCTTGGCAGTTTAATAGTAAAGATCATGTCTTAAATTTGGTCGGTTAACATTTTATAGGTTGGATATTTTTTATTTAATGATCGAGTAACCAGGACTTAGGGCCTGTTTCAGAATGTTTGAGTAAGTTCCGGTTATACTACCCAGAACATATTTAATAAATAAAACACTATCTTTGCGTTTCACAGTCATCGATGTAGCCTATCCATCGGTTAAAGCTTGAAACGCGCTGCATGTTCACTGTCATTTTTATCATTCTGTTATTTTATGTTCTGGGTAGTATAACCGGAACTTACTCGAACATTCTGAAAGAGGCCCTTCATAAATAAAACACTATCTTAGCGTTTCACAGTCATCGATTAAGCCTATCCATCGGGTAAAGCTTGAAACGCGCTGCATGTTAACTGTAATTTTTATCATTCAGTTATTTTATGTGCTGGGTAGTATAACCGGAACTTACTCGAACAATCTGAAACAGGCCCTAAGTCAAATTAAATGTATGTTGTAGATGTCAAACGTGTAGTGAAGAAGTGGCGCCAGAACTATTCTTCGAGCACTGGGAGCGTCATCTGGTACTAAATAACGTTACCGTTAAAGTTGAACCGGAGCTGACCTTAGAAGAGAGTGACAAAATATCATATAACAATACGAAACTGCTTCAACCCAAGGTTCTGAAAATGGTTTTGCGTAAGTTACCTTCTATAGATAGATAGATAACACTTTATTGCACTTTAAAAATAATTATACTAGTTACAAAAATATTTTAAAAATAGTACAATCGGCGGCCCTATTGCTAGGCAGCAATCTCTTCCAGGCAACCCTCGGCTGAATAGATACATGTTAATTTATCAAATCAAATCAAAATGTTTTTATTTCGGACAATTATAAATCCATTGGAATTTAGATGGAGTTATTGTCTAAGTTGCATTATGCATAAATGATAGTATACCTATAATATATAACGTACGTTAATAAATACTCTATATATAATTCTATGTAATAAACTACATTTTCAATCGTTGTTTTGATACTGGATTTTTTCCACTGGCCTTTAAAGATTCCTTAGTTCATCCTATTCATAAGAGCGGTCTGCAAGATGCAGTCGACAACTACAGACCTATTTCGGTCTTGCCAGCTTTTTCTAAAGTACTAGAAAAACTGATGAACAAACGTTTAGTTAACTATCTAGAGTATTCTAGAGAAACAAAAAATAGCAGAATCACAGTTTGGATTTAGAGCTGGCAAATCTACTAAACTGCAATTGCATCTCTAACAGACTATGTAGGAAGTAACCTAGATAAAAGTGATAAGTGCATAGATATCTTTGTAGATCTAGAAAAAGCATTTGATACCTTTTAGAAGACGCTGTTGTTGATAAAACTGGAAAATATTAGAACACGGGGTACACCTTTGCTTCTTTTTAAATTTAATTAAATAACCGCTCTAAAAAGTGTTCAAATAAGTGATGTCATCAGTTCTCCTAAAAACGTAAAGTACGGAGTGCCTCAAGGCTCAATTCTTGGGCCAAGCCTGTTCTTGATCTATATCAATGAACTTTGTTTCTACACTCCCAATACCGGTAACATATTTTCATACGCTGATGACACTGACCTTGTGTATCAGGTCGACACATGGGACAAAGATAAATCCGAAGCAGAAAGAGGACCGTCCCATGTTTTATCGTGGCTTGGTCGTAATCAACTGACCCTTACTATCAATCAATCTAAATACCTCATCTTTTCTATCACTAAAGTCACCCAACCATTACCGGCTTTTGATATAAAAGTCGACTCTTGTTATAATAGTTCTAGTCATTTTAACAATACAAAATGCCAGAGTCTCTCACTTGAAAGAGTATCGATAATTAAATACTTGAGAATCATCGTTGACAATTACTTGAGTTGCGCCCCACAAGTACAAGTACTGTCTACATGATTCGAAAAGTAGTGGTATTGGCACACAATTTTGACAGTCACAATTGTTTCAACTAGGCCTTAGTTTATCCATATATCTATTAACACTACTTACTTCTTTACAAAATCACAATCGTGTATTTGTGATTTTGGAATGTAATCCGCATAGCAGGCGTTATTGCAAACCTAACAATATTAAAACTACTTACTTCTTTTTTTTCAAATCTTATTTTATCAAATATAATGATAAAACTTGATATTGATCAAACTGGTCTATAATTAGGAGACAAAAACTAAAAAACGGAACTTAAATTAATGATTGAGTACGCGCGATGATTTTGATGGCCAATCGCGAACTGATTTGATAGAATAAATTATGAATTATTGATAAATTAGGTTGAAGTGTAAAATGATGACTTTACAAAAATGCGATACGCGATTTAAACCGTTTAAAGTTGTTTAATTACTATGTGTAATAATCGCGAAAACCTAAGACAACATTGTTTTTTTTTTGTTGTTTTTGTTTATGTGTATTTGACGGAATAAGCACGAGGACCACCTGATGTTAAAAGTATCTTGTGCAATTTAATATTTTGCTCGATGTAAATATACAAAACTCTATTCAAAGGGAGCGCGGCGCGGTCCAGTGTTACCGCGGCGGGCGCTCTTGGCTCGGAGAGACTCAAATCCTAAAACAATAAGTTTTTCTAATACTATCTGACACTGTTAAGTTCTGTGTCTCGTAGTAAAAGACAATGCCTACTCCGCAATAATCCCCACTTTTGGCAGGCGTCTCATAGCAGTGTTAAAAGGCATATCTTCAGAGGGTGCTACAGCCCTTTCTGATATTTCCTATCGTCACCTCTAACAAGTATCCCACAGGTAGATGTGAGGGGATGCAATTCAAACCCAAGACGCAACGGTTTTTTTTAAATATTTTTTTTTTTATTTCAGAGCAATTAGATGCAGGGATGCGCCATAGAGAGTGTGGAGTATGTTTGCGTAAATTCACGCGCCGCAACGACTACAAGCGGCATCTGATAGAACATTTGCTGATGGACGCCTACGTCAGGAAACATGTCAATGCCAGCAAACAACTGAAGTCAGTATTACAATATACTTTATTTTGAAGCAATGATGGCCGAGCGGTAATAGTCTGACGTGCCGCAGGTCCATGGTTCGAATCCCGCCGCGGGCTTGAGCTTCACCGCATGGTGGAAGGGCATTTTGCGAATGCTCGCCTGGCTAGCTACTACCCTCAAGTAGAAAATATGTCGCCAAGCACCAAACGGTGTGTTCCGGCAGCTTTCCTTGAGAGCCAGTAATTCTAGATTAGCCTCAACAACACCTTCGACCACATCATCACGTACCATCAGGTGAGATAGTGGTCAAAAGCTAACCTATCAGGCATATAAAAAATATAGCAGGCCAAACGACAACTTTTGGCGATTGAAATGGTTTCTGATGCAGCTCTAGCGGATTATCCGATGCCCTTTTTATGCAAATGGCCATTAATGTGAAATCTCGATTCATCGGAGAACTCCTATCCTATATGTATCCTATTGAAACTCCTATTTTCCATTGTCCTCCAGAACTCCACTCTTTTAGCTGGCTTCGAAGCAGTGATGGCTCAGTGGCATTGGCTATGGACTGCCGCGCAGCAGGTCTATGGTTCGAATCCCGCCCAGAGCTCGAGCTACACCGCATGGTGGAAGGGCATTTTGCGAATGCCCATGCGAATGAAAATCTGTCGACAAGCACTCACATATACCTGTTTAGTCATTCTCATTTCATTCATCCTCTCCGTCCAAATATCTTAACATACCTTTCTCGATTACATATTTTATTGACTATATTTTGACTATGATTATATTTTGTCACTACATCCTCATTCACACTACATCGTTCCCTTATCACACTATTCCTTATCCTGTCACTCCGTGTGACTCCAATCATGCTCCTCAATGCTCTCATCTCCACTACATTTATTCTACTTTCATGCTATTTCTGCCATACCCAACTTTCACTACCATACATCAGTGTTGGACCAACACTCCTCCATGAACAGACAGACCTTCTTAGATACCATCTGACTGTTCATAAACGCGTGCAATGCTCCGTTCACCATGTTTCCAGCATTAACTCTCCTTTCTATATCACTTTCACACTCTCCATATTTTGTAAACATGGATCCCAAGTATACAAACTCTTTCACTTGTTCCACTTTTTCACCTCCAATCACAATATTACAATCAGACACTATCTTCTCGTTCAAATACCATAACTTTCGTTTTATTTACGTTTATTTTCAATCCCTACCTTTCTAAAGCCTCATGCATAGCATTTACGTTTACCAAAAAATTAATGTCAACAAAAGCATTTTAGTACATAATGCTGTGATTTCAGATGTCAGATCTGTTTCAAAGAGTTCTTATTGATGGAGAAGTACAAGTTCCATATGAGAGAACACGGTGGACTGCCAGTTTACAAGTGCGAGTTATGTGATAAGACGTTCAGCGACTCCAGCAACTTCGCTAAACACAAGAAAATACACAGCCTGAAGGTAATCTTCTTCTTTCTTCTATGCCACTTAGTATTGATAAATGAATCTTTATGTAAATAGATGACACTATACATATAGATGAGTACATCTATATCACTACATCATTACTACACTACATCTATTACACAATACCAGTAGGTAATGTGTAGTAGCTAGATAGATAACACTTTATTGACACATAATAAATGTACAAACTTATAACTTAAAACTATAACTAAGAGTAGTTGTGAAAATGGGAGGTCTTATCGCTGAGAGCTACCTCTTCCAGACAACAATGAATTCACATCATTAATTAAGTTCCTGTGACAAGACCATCAGCGACTCCAGCAACTTTGCTAAACCAAAATACACAGCTTGAAGGTAATCTTCTTCATTCTATGTCACTTTGTATTGATTGATGAATCTTTACGTAAATAGATGACACTTTACAGATAGATGTATTGGTAATGTGTAATAGATAGATTGATAGATAACACTTTGGCCGTATTCCATTTGAGTTATTTTCGATAATTTTGACCACATTTTGCGTCTAGGGATCTACATTTAATATGAACCATAGACACAAAATGTGATCAAAATTATCGAAAATACCGAATTTAGCGTCAAATGGTATACGCCCTATATTGACACATAAATAACTAAGAGTAGGTGTGACAAGAGTAAAGTAAAAAGAATTATAAAAAAAGAGTAGGTGGGCGGTCTTATCGCTGAGACCTACCTCTTCCAGACAACAATAAATTCACACAATTAATTACGTTTATGTGACAAGACGTTCAGCGACTTTAGCAACTTTCTTCTATGTCACTTAGTATTGATTGATGAATCTTTATGTAAGTAGATGACACTTTACAAATAGATGACCTGGTAATGTGTAATAGATAGATAACGCCTTACTGACACATAAAAAAAGTACAAACTTATAACATAAGTTATTTTATATTGCTTTAAAGATATTTAAAAAAAATTAAGTCATGCGTGTGATTCGAACCCGCGTTGGGGGTGGATGGACGCGGGTTGGAATCCCGCACATGACTTAAATTTTTCCTATCGTATATTTATAATTATTTAATTGGCTCTTAGAGTTAAAATGTTTTTGTTTGTTTGTTACAGGTGATGATATGTGATATATGTAACAAGAAATTCCACGCAAAATCACAACTGATAAAGCATGTCATGGTGAGTTCCTTTTTTTTATGCTATCGTGATGGTACAAGAACTAGGCCTAGTCTACTAGACCTAGTTTAATAATAACAGATCGATTTTCTCGATCGTGCGCTCGTAGAGTCAAGACCTCCTGACGATGCTTCGTGTAGAAGTGAAACGCGTCGAAAATTCTTCCGGTTTGGCTGCGTGGCGTTTGTGACGTCACGTAGGCTTAAAAGGAAAATTAGGCGGAATTGTCACTAGTTATATTTTTATATTTTTAAGTGTTTTATTAAAATATTAATTTGATGTTTTCTTAATATATTTTAAAAATATTTGTTGTTATTAAATATGGAATTCCGAAAAGTAACGCCTGAATCTACTCATTAGACCTAGTTTACTTACTTAGTCGTTATTTACATCACCCAGTTTTTTGGGTTCTGTACCCAAAGGGTAAAAACGGGACCCTATTACTGAGACTTTGCTGTCCGTCCGTCTATCACCAGGCTGTATCTCAAGAACGGTGATAGCTAGACAGTTGAAATTTTCACATATAATGTATTTCTATTGCCGCTATAACAACAAATACTAAAAATGAAATAAATTAATGGGGGCACCCATACAACAAACTTGATTTTTTTACCATTTCTTGCTCTATACTACTAACGATGACAGGTAGACGCTTTAACTATTCATAGAATATTTAGTTACGGAACCATTCGTGCGCGAGTCCCACTCGCACTTGGCCGGTTTTTTAAATAGACACCGGAACTACAATGTTTTATGACTATCTCCTACAATGGCTACATTTTTTGTCATTCAATACATAAAGCTTTCTTTGCAGAGCTTGTTTAGTCATTCTTAATCAATTAATTAGGTTAAGCAATGATTACTTGGATGGGTGACCGCTAACATTACTACTGAGCGTGCACGTGCTTCGGAGGGCACGTTAAGCCGTCGGTCCCGGTTGTTGTCTTTGGATGACAGTCAATATAACAAGGTTTTAGGGCATTGTGCGAATGCCCTCCTGGCTAGCTTCCACCCTCAAGTAGAAATTCTGTCCCCAAGCACCTAACAGTGTAATATAAACAACTTTAAACGGTTTAAATCGCGTATATTTATCATTATTTTTGTCTCGACGTTTCAAACTTGCAGTGATCGTGGTCACGGGGTGACTTATTTGTTTTATTTGTCACATGAGTTATTAAGAAAATTATTTGGTCTACCGTTTGAAATTTTATATTAATCATAACGTTCCCTATTCACGCAGTATTCGCTCACAGTGTCCAGAGGCCTTGCAGTTTTGTGTCGGCCATGGGATTTAATTAATTTGATAACAGAATCCCAAGCAGGTGGAAATTGCCAACCATCATCTCTATCAATAATCACAAGCTCCCAAAACGCGAAAACCTAAGACAACATTACCTAATAGTGTGTTCAGGTTAGCCTGAACAACTTCGACCATCATTGGCATATATTACTGGCTCAATACCAATATGATTTCTATGTTTATAGATGCATCAAACAACGGAGCCAATCAAATGCGAGCATTGCTCTTCGAAGTTCTTCACCAACTCACAATATAAGAAACACATGAAGGTAAAACATATACAATGGATATTGCATTTTTGTTACCGGAGATATATTATTACCACCAATATTAATTTTTCAAACACTCACTTATATTTCAAAATTACAACGAAAGGAAAAATTTTAACTACGAGCGGAATTGATCCCAGCCCTAGTTCCTATAGCCGGAGCATGCAAAATTTATTCATTTGTTTCTATTATTTAACCGTTCTAAGGGGACACAAATTTATCCTTTCGTTTCTTTTGGTTAACCGTCCCAAGGGGACACAGTTTATCCTTTCGTTCCTATTGTTTAACTTGGGGGACACAAATTTATCCTTTCGTTTCTATTGTTTAAACCGTTATAACGGGACACACATTTATTTTTATCCTTTCGTTCTTATTATTTAACCGTTCGAAGATGACACAAATTTATCCTTTCGTCCCTATTGTTTAACAGTTTTAGGGGGACATACATTTATCCTTTCGTTGTAATTGTTAAACCGTTCTAAGGGGGGCACAAATTTATCCTTTCGTCCCTATTCTTTGACCGTTCTAAGCGGACACAAATTAATCTTTTCGTTCCTATTGTTTAACCGTTCGAAGGGCCCACAAATTTATCCTTTCGTTCCTATTGTTTAACCGTTCGAAGGGCCTACAAATTTATCGTTTCGTTCCTATAGCCATGACATGCTCTCTCTCGCTTACCCTAACCCCTTCTAAGGGGGGCACAAATTTATCCTTTCGTCCCTATTCTTTGACCGTTCTAAGCGGACACAAATTAATCTTTTCGTTCCTATTGTTTAACCGTTCGAAGGGCCCACAAATTTATCCTTTCGTTCCTATTGTTTAACCGTTTGAAGGGCCTACAAATTTATCCTTTCGTTCCTATTGTTTAACCGTTTGAAGGGCCTACAAATTTATCGTTTCGTTCCTATAGCCATGACATGCTCTCTCTCGCTTACCCATTCGAAGGTTAACAAATTTGAATAAAACAATAGAAAGTAATGAATATTATTTTGTATTGTTTACCGTCCTAAGGGGACAAAAAATATCGTTTCGTTCCTATAGCAAGGACATGCCCTGCCGGCTTATCCTTTCGTTCCTATTGTTTAATCTTTCTAAGGTGACACAAATTTATCCTTTCGTTTCTATTGTTAATTTTTTTTTAAGGAGACGCATTTTTCATTTCTATTTATAATTTGGTTCCTATTGTTTCACCTTTCGAAGGGGACAAAGTGTATCCTTTCGTTTCGTATTGTTTAACCGTTCGAAGGGAACACAAATTTATCCTTTCGTCCCTATTCTTTGACCGTTCTAAGTGGACACAAATTAATCGTTTCGTTCGTATTGTTTAACCGTTCGAAGGGGAGAAAAATGTGTCCTTTCTGTACTATTATTTAATGTAAACCATGTATCAGACAAAGTGTAATTAGGATAAGCTATTCTTTCAGGCAAATAACATTTATTATTATTATTATTGGTGCATGTGGCTAAAATGTGATCGATGTAATGTTTCAGACTCGACACGATCACAGCATCAGATTCAGATGCATACTGTGTGATCTGTACTTCGATAGCCTCCGCAAGAAGTGGGACCACATGTGGGTCACGCATAAAGAACGAAAGCAAATGGCCGACTGTCCTATCTGCAACCAGGGATTTAGGTGAGACAAATCTTTATATACCTATAAACGTTAGATTCATGGTTTTCAGTTTAGACTTCGTAGTCTCTGCAAGACGTGGGTCCATTTGGGGCCGGTGTGACGCGTGCCTTATAGCCTGGCCTCCACGGTCCCCCGACCTAAACCCCATTGATTTTTTGTATGGGGATACTACAAAGACGTCGTCTACTCGAGAGAATGCCGCAATTTGGACGAGTAAACACGGAAATTGAGAGTAGCCGAAGAAACCATTAAAAATAATAGAAGTGCATTCAGACGTTTAAAAGACCACTTTTTCCCGGCGATGTCGCACTTGCATTGAGCAACACGGGGGCCAATTTGAAAATGTATTGTAATTAAACACCTTGTAATTGGTTTTACTTTGCTTGCATTAATCATCATGTAAATTAAAATTTTGCACTTACCACATTTAGATTTAATTTTTTTGATTGAAGCCTTATGAATAATAAAATGAATTTTTCATGGTAGCTACCTGATAGATAAAGCAAGTTTTTAAAATTCAAACGGTATTATTTTTTGTGTGATTTTGTTTTTTTAAGGGCCTTTGAAGTTGTGAATATACTGAGTAATTTTATCTTTCTTGGCATTTTTTTTTATTCCATTCAAAGATCTAACAATAGTAAATATTACCATACTGAATTGGCCTGTCTATCAGCTTAGCACAAAAAAAAACAAGCATGTACCGCAATAATTCACGTCACCATAAATAAAAATCTCATCGTACTCGGCGATAGGTGAAAAATTAAAAAAATAGTCATACCCCCGAAAATACTAAAAATCGCGGAACATTCATGGGGGTGATTCAGATAGCCCTCTAGGTCCTCTACCTCCCAGCTTCAGTATATCACTACTTCTTGGGATACCTTGTATAATTGAAGCATCAAGTCAATTCATTTTTAACATTAGAGGCACTAATGGAATATTGTGGAAATCTCAGGACAGGTTTTCTATTTGAGGGTGGCCGCTAGCCAGGCAGGCATTCGCAAAATGCCCTTCCACTATGCGGTGAAGCTCAAGCCGGCTCAAGTTCAAAAGTAGCTGTTATTACAATATTGTACGCATGGTACCGACTTCGGCCATTTATTTCACACTTTAGAATGTTCAGTTGTCAGTTCCAATTTTTTATCACCCTTCATAATATGCTACTTCAGGAATCGATTGTCATTCACAGTCAATGACTGATATGAAAACACTTTTTAGTTATTGGAGTGTAACTCAAAAATGGTATGACCGATTTTGACGAAATTTAAAGGGGACCACACGGGAAGCACCAGCTTCAAATAAAAAATAATCATCAAAATCAATTCACCCAGTTCTGAGGTAACAAACATTAAAAAAAAACAGTCGAATTGTATGCCGCCTCCTATTTTAGAAGTCGGACAATTTTTTTTATGTTATTGTGACAGAACTAGCTCGAGGCCCACCTGATGTTAAGCGACTAACCTCTGCCTATAACAGATGCATTTCATCACAAATCACGAATTGCACTGCCCCCGTCACTTTGAGACATAGTTGTTAAGTCTCATGTGCCTGTATTTTCACTGGCTCTCAAGGCAGCACACCGTTAAGTGCTTGGCGACAGATTTTCTACTTGAGGGTGGTAGCTAGCCAGGCGGGCAATCGCAAAATGCCCTTTCACCATGCATTATTATTGAAGCGCTTTTGATAGTTTTGAAATAATCGCTTCCCACACACACATACACACACCTACTCACTGACACACGGTCACACCCTCATGCATTCTCAACTCACACCCATACACACTGATTCAACCATATTTAGTAGTAGTAAGAAATTATTCAGTAAGTAATAAACGAAAGCCTATCAGCTATAAACAAAAAATATAACTTCAATTACATTTTCTTATGTTCATAAACACCTTCCTTACACACAAAGAAGAAGCACTCGTAGCGAAGTTTACTTAGCTGTTCTCAACCGATCAGCAAAGTTAAGCAACGTCGCGTGCGGTCAGGTGTTGGATGGGTGACCGCTAGTGACATTACTACTGAGCGTGCACGTGCTTCGGAGGGCACATTAAGCCGTCGGTCCCGGTTGTTGTCTTAGGATGGCAGTCGTTATAGCATGGTGGTAGGGCATTTTGCGAATGCCCGCCTGGCTAGCTACCACCCTCAAGTAGAAAGTCTGTCGCCAAGCACCTAACGGTGTGTTCCGGCAGCTGTCCTTGAGAGCCAGTACTTCTAGGATAGCCTGAACAACATCTTCGACCACATCATCACTTACCATCAGGTGAGATAGTGGTCAAAGGCTAACCTATCAAGCATAAAAAAAAATATAAAAAAAAACACAAACACACACATTCCCTGACACATATAATTTTATTTTTTCTGTAGAAAATCTGTAATTCTTTTAATTTTTTAGTTTAACAATATTTTATAATTACAATAGGAATATTATGACTGTCTAATTAAAATGTATGTATAGTTATAAAAAGTAAATCCGTAATTGGCCTTAGGTATAAGTTACTTTATATAAAAATTGTTATTTAAGGGCTGTGGATTTTCTTAATAAAGAAAATAAAAATAACGATATCTTTTTTTTTTCCAGAAAATTCTTCGATGTGAGAGAACACGCGAAATTAGTCCACAACATGGTTTTGACATATATAAATATGAAGAGTGAGGTAAGGCGGAAAGCTATCAGCGTGAAGACCACCGGTTCGCGAAGGGCGGTCAAAAAGGAAACTTTGATTATACCGCAACATGAGAACTATTGATGTAAAGTAATAAGGTGACGTTACATAAACAAAATGGCGGATTGTCAATATTTCCAGTTTTTCGCCCCCAGTGGGGGACAAAAGGACTTTTTCCATTTCAACCCCATCGGGGTCAAAGTTTGGATTCCTGTTTACTCCCATTTAAAGAGTTCCTTATACCGTTTTAGATCTCGTGACTGGAATAAAAATGTATTTTTGTAATATATATGGATGTAATATAAAACGTATGAAATGTAAAACAAATAGATAAATGATTGTCACTTACTATAAACCTTTCAACGAAATTAGTCCACAACATGATTTTGACATTTATCAATATGAAGAGTGAGGTGAGGCGGAAAGCTATCAGAGTGAAGACCACCGGTTCGCGAAGGGCGGTCAAAAAGGAAACTTTGATTATACCGCAACATGAGAACTATTGATGTTTCTAAATATAATTACAAGCACTATCGCGTGCTAAGCGAAATATATGCACGGTTGAAGGGCATTTTGTGAATGCCCGCCAGGCTAGCGACCACCCTCAAGTAGAAAATCTGTCGCCAAGCACCTAACGGTGTGTTCCGGCAGCAGTTCTTGAGAGCCAGTGAAATAACAGGCAAAATGAGACTTAACAGGTATGTCTCAAGGTGATGGGCGCAGTGCAGTTCGTCACTTGTGATTAAATGCATCTGTTATATGCAGAGGATACCGCTTAACATCAGGTGGGCGTCGCGCTTGTTCCATCACAATAACATATTATTGGAGTACAAAATTTTATGCCCAAGGCGGGGATTGACAGCTTAGCATAGATCGGCTTAGCACGCGATAGTGCTTGTAATAATATTTAGAAATATAGAAGGGTAGCGAAATCATAGAGAGTTAAGTGTTTGAAAAAACACTTCTTTCGATCATATGAAGTCTAGTAGTCTGGTTGATGGCCGCGCACCGTCCCCTATAACGGTTAAAGTAATACGATTGGAGTATGAAATTTTGGCTACAATTGCCGTGTCCAAGTGGCCGAGGGGTATAGGCATCCGACGCGATATCGGAGGACGCGGGTTCAATTCCCGCCTTGGGCATACAATTTTGTACTCCAATAATTTGTTAAACTATTGATGTAATAGTAGATTATGATAAGCGATACAAACAACATACGAAAATTATGGAAAATAGCGCGCAAGATTTTTTTTTTGCGCGCGGCAAACGTATGATTGCTGATTACATATAAACCTCTTTGATGTTACAAACCTGTATTACCCTGTTAAATTGAATATGCTCTGTTTACTCGCATATGATTTGCAGTTAGGTACTAACTTAACTTTGTAGGGATAATTCTATTACGCACTAGTGTATATTATTATTAGGCACGAGGGTATTATAGTTCGGTTTATGGCCCTAAAAACGATGTAATAAAGCTCACTTTACGAGCAAGGGCGGTGAAAAGTAATAAGGTGACGTTACATAAACAATACGGCGGATTTAAGTGAATATTTCCAGTTTTTCACCCCCAGTGGGGGATAAAAGGATTTTTTCCATTTCAGCCCCATCGGGGACAAAGTTTGGATTCCTGTTTACTCCCATTTAAACAGTTCCTTATACCGTTTTAGATCTCGTGAATGGAATAAAAATTTATTTTTGTAATATACATATAATGGATGAAATATAAAACGTATGAAATGTAAAAAAAAAATATAGATAACACTTTATTAAGATACTTGTAAAGATTACAACAAATATAATAACTATAACAATAGACGGTCTTATCGCTTTGGCGAGATCTCTTCCAGACAAACTGTAATTGGATAATGATGTACTAAAAATACAGTGTTATTGGTAAAATGCTACCAACCTCTTAGGGTTGACTTCTGCTAGTCCTAAAAAACATTTTGAGATGTTTTTTTTATGTGTATTTGACGGAATAAGCACGAGGACCACCTGATGTTAAAAGTCTCTTGTGCCTGTAATTTAATGTGCCTGATTTTTTATTACTTAGCTCGATGTAAATATCCAAAACTCTATTCACAATCTCCCACAGAATAGGTATTTTTAACAAAGTGATGCTGTCTCGCCGCTAAGCGCCCGAACATAATAGTGCGATAAGGACAATTGCAGCTTCTTCAAGTTTTGAATTAGAATTTTGCGCATAATTTGCGTTCTGGGAGAAATCTTTTCTCCTATAGTAAACATTAATTAAATCGTAAAAGTTTGGTCTTATTTTATAACTGACAGAATAAACTAGGTTTATAGGTTTTCCTTTTTCTTTATTTATCATTATTTTCATATAAACAAGTTTTGAAAAAATATTGGTATAAAAAATATTTGTAATACCCATTAATTCAAATTCCTTTCATATAAGATAAAAATCAAAACCTATAAACCTGGATATTGATAACATCTATAACATTTCCAAAAATCATCAAAATCGGTGATTGTTTAGGGGGGTAGAAACGTTTTCTTTTTGTATGAAAATTCGAGACTTCCCTTCAATCTTATCTCGGAGACTCAAAACTAAAAACAATTAATTTAAATTACAGGCACAAGAGACGTTTACCATCAGGTGGTCTTCGTTCTTATTCCGTCAAATGCACATAAACAAACACAAATAAAATCATCTCAAAATGTTTGTTAGGACTAGCAGAAGTCGACCCTAAGAGGTTGTTAGCATTTTACCAATAACTCTGTATATATAGACGGTGGTCTTTATATTTCAAACAAAATAATTAAGTACATAGTAAGCATCTAAAATATTAACATATGTAAAAAAGGATAAACTTTATTAAGAGGCCTTTTACATTTTGCAGCCCTCTCACTCGCACTTTTAAAGATAATTTCAAATAGCAACAATATGGTTTATATTTTTTAAAATGTGGTCAATCATTATTTTGCTGTATGCAACTATAGTTGTTCTCTACTAATTTTCATTTTGATATCTGTAATCGGGGATCCAAAACGCGTAATTTAGTTATTTTAAATTTTGGACCTCTAATTCTAATTGGACTCAACATGTAACAAAGTAAAAATATGTTGAGAACATCTATAGTTGCATGCAGCGAAATAATGATTGACCACATTTAATAAAATATAAACCATATTGTTGCTATTTGAAATTATCTTTAAAAGTGCGAGTGAGAGGGCTGCAAAATGTAAAAGGCCTCTTAAGTTATATGTATTTTGATAGCGTAATATGTCCTTGTAAATAAATAGATGTAAATACCGTTGAAAATTAATTTGTTTTAAATATTGAAACAATTGCTATGCAGGATAATAACATGGTTATTGATTCTAATAACTTTATATCGTTTATTGTACATTTCTGATTTGTTTATATCCTGAAGCAATGATGGCCGAGCGGTAATAGCTATGGACTGCCGTGCCGCAGGTCCCCGGTTCGATCCCCACCGCCAGCTTTTGCTTCACCGCATGGTGGAAGGGAATTTAGCGATTGCCCGCCTAGCTACCATCCTCAAGTAGAAAATCTGTCGACAAGCACTTACCGATGTTCCGGCAGCTGTCCTTGAGAGCCAGTGAAATTACAGGCACGTGCATGAGACTTAACAACTATGTCTCAAGGTGCCGGGCGCAGTACAATTCGTGACTTGTGATGAAATGCATCTGTTATAGGCAAAGGTTAGTCCGCTTAACAGCAGGTGGGCCTTGAGCTTGTTCTGTCACAACATAAATATATATATGTAGCTTTTGCATGGTAGAATGGCATTTTGCGAATGCCCGCCTGGCTAGCGACCACCCTCAAGTAGAAAATCTGTCGCCAAGCACCTAACGGTGTGTTCCGGCAGCTGTCCTTGAGAGTCAGTAATTCTAGGTTAAGCCTGTTAACACCTTCGATCACAACATCACCTACCATCAGGTGAGATTGTGGTCAAAGGCTTACATATGAGCACTAGAAAAAATAAACTATGTACTTGATTTTACCACATTTTTTACCGTGTTTTTTCCGTCGTATTTTTGTGCGATGGTTACGTTTCCATAAATATGTATAGTATATTTAAGTATTTACTATCTTCATGTAATTAAAACAGGTGACCTGCATTGACCTATATATACTAGACGCGACATCTCAAACGAGGACAGTCGACCAGTGCAGGTAAGCCGGCCGGCATACTCTCTCCCACACGCAGCTGGGCACTCGTAGAGATTACACGCGCTTTACGTTCGAAAATTGTAATGAATAGATTCAGGCGTTACTTTGCGGAAATCCATATTTAAAAATAACAAATATTTTTTAAATACTTTAAATAAACATTAAATTAATCCATCCCAATCCAACCCAATACGATGGTTAATGAACGGTAGGAAAAATTCGAGTTATGACGTCATGTCATGTTAGCTCAATTGGTTAGAGCATGCCCCGGCTAAAGGGGCGGATGGACGCGGGTTCGAATCCCGCACATGACTTAAATTTTTCCTATCGTATATTTGTAATTAAATTAATATTTTAATAAAACACTTAGTGAAAATTCCGCCTAATTTTCCTGCTAAGCCGACGTGACGTCACAAACGCTACGCAGCCAAACCGGAAGAATTTTCGACGCGCTTCGCTTCTACACGAAGCATCCTCAGGAGATCTTGACTCTACGAGCGCACGATCAAGAATGAACGCAAACGCGTCGAAAATACTTCCGGTTTGGCTGCGTGGCGTTTGTGACGTCACGTCGGCTTAGCAGGAAAATTAGGCGGAATTTCACTACATATATTTTTTAAGTGTTTTATTAAAATATTAATTTAATGTTTTCTTAAAATATTTGTTATTATTTCGAAAATTGTCTATTATTAATTGCGTATTACAAACATAATATTGGCTAAGCGTTATATTCGATTATAGGAATATGAATATACGATATTAAAACACCTCTACAAACGAGGATAGTCGACCAGAAAATTGTGTATTATCAATTGTCTATTTTGAATACACAATTTCCGAACGTAAAGCGTGTGTAATCTCTACGAGTGCCTAGCTGCGTGTGGGGGAGAGTATGCCGGCCGGCTTACCTGCACTGGTCGTCTATCCTCGTTTGAGATGTCGCGTCTAGTATATATAGGTCAATAGTGACCTGCGCATTTTTGAGAGTCATGTAAATATTATTGAATGATCTATATACTTGTATAAAGTTGTTTTGGCACACGTGAATGTGCAGTAGGAAATATATGCATGAAATGTGTAAGTTGTTTAATGTTAATAAATTTATTTTTTTAAATCATTGGCTGTTTTATTTCTATTTCAATGTTTGGACCATCGATTTAATTAACAAGTATAAATAATTAAAATAGAATAAATAGCGGTTGATAGAAAAGATAAACGACCAAAGGGCTGGCGCTTACCTCGGCCAGCGAATAAGTATTGCCTTTAAACAGGGTAATGCTGCCAGCGTTTTGGGTACCCTACTCTGTGGGCTGTGACCTGAGCTCTGTTTTCTACATATGATTGCCTTCAAGTAGAAAATAAAGGTCACATTTTTTTCTATAACATTTTTAGTTAATTTGAAGCAGTGATGGGTCATTGGCTTTGGACTGCCGTGCAGCAGGACCATGGTTCGAATCCCGCCGCGGGCTTGAGCTTCACCGTATGGTAGAAGGGCATTTTGGGAATGCCTGGCTAGTGACCACCCTCAAGTAGAAAATCTGTCGCCAAGCACCTAACGGTGTGTTCCGGCAGCAGTCCTTGAGAGCCAATACTTCTAGGGCAGCCTGAACTACTACTTCGACCACATCATCACTTACCATCAGGTGATATAGTGGTCAAATGATCTACTATCAGGAATAAAAAAAAAACATAGTTTTTAGTCTTATATAATTACTCTCTATCCATTGGCACTATAATAAAGAGGTGTCACAATGGCACCAAGTCATAGAAAAAAAACTAAGGATGTATTTACATGTGTGTATTCCAGTTATATTTTTCAATACATTAACAGAGACAGAAAAAAAAACTATTATATATTTGTAATTTTTTAATGTAATCCGCATAGGAGGCGTTATTGCAAACATAACAATATTAAAGTTATAAGGTTGCGTCATTATTTACAAGTATAAAACCAATTGCAAAATTGGTCTTGTTTGTCGTACAACGCAAGTGGTACTATAGATGTCGCTCCATCCCAATACGATGGTTAAAGAACGATAGGAAATATTTGAGTTATGACGTAATGTCCTGTTAGCTCAATTGGTTAGAGCATACTCCGGTTCAAGGGGTGGATGGACACCGGTTCGAATCCCGCACATGACTTAAATTTTTTCTCGTCGTCTCGTTGTCTCGTTTTCACGATATGGTATATTTCGTGTATGGTTTATTTCAACTATGCTTTGCCATAATATGTCTTTTCACAGTGCTCTTACGAACGCTTCTATAATCACAAACACTGCATTGATATGGTTTCGCTCCTGGATGTGTTTTCATATGCGAGTTAAAGAACCTCTCTCTAGTATTTTTAAAGTCGCACAGAGTACATTCATATAGAACCTCTCCAGTGTGGGTTTTAATGTGCTTCATTAAATAATTTCTTCGAGCACATTTAAAGTTACACACACTGCATTTATATGGTTTCTCTCCAGTATGTGTTTTAATGTGATCATTTAAAGAACTTCTTTGTGTAAATTGGTTGCCACACACACTGCATTTATATGGCTTCTCTCCAGTGTGCATCCTAATGTGTTTATTTAAAGTACTTTTTTGAGCACATTTATAGTCGCAGACATTACATGTATATGGTTTCTCTCCAGTGTGTGTTTTAATGTGAGAACGTAAATTATCTACTCTAGTACTTTTATAATCACACACGCTGCATTTGTATCGTTTCTCTCCAGTATGTGTTTTCATGTGTGAATTAAAGTAACTTATTTTATGACTTTTATAGTCACACATACTGCATTTATATTGTTTCACTACAGTGTGTTTTTTCTTTTCTATATTAATTGTGACGTCCATTGTGAACCTTAAGTTTTTGTATTGACGAATAGAATTTAGTTCATATCTTTACTGAGATAGCTCAGTATTATTATGTTCATATGAATAAATAACCAAAATAAGGAGATGTAGTATTAACTATTATCGAACAAAAACAAATAGTTTTTTCACCGACAGCTTGGAAAGGTGTTGATTATCATTTGAATACTGCGTAGATTATTTTATCAAATTAGATCATTTAAATGTCCAATTAAATAAATTTATCGATTGCTGTTTTTTAATTTTAACGATCTAATTATCACTTATTTACTATATAGCTCTCAGCATTTGTGTAATGTACTGTAATAAGGTGAAGTCGTGTATTATGCTCAGCAGCAAAGTAATTTTGTGTCTTCTACCTTTAAGACCTTCCATATACTCAGGATTTCGCTTAGCTCAAGGTTCAATCCTAGAATCCTTTGCTTCCTATGATATTTCATTAGAAGTAGTCGTGACAAACAACTACTTTACAACCTTGCATAACAAGTAGTTTGGGAATCTACATTCAAATGTTTTTTTTACTAATTATATTCAAACATCTGGTCCTCTGGTTGCAGTTTCAAAGACCTAATGCACTTGTATGTTTTGCTTCAGGCATCTTTCCCCAAATAGGCCGTTCTTTAAGAAGATTACTATCATAGGTTAATTGTTACGCTTCTTATGCTTATTATAACTCATTCTGTTATCATAGATCAGATATAACTGGACTTTGGACTAAGTGTTCACAATTTTATAATGTCCCAGAGATTCTGTTTTGTCATAGTCCTGAGTTTGAAAATATATTGCTTCTGAATGTGCGAGTTTCCAAGTTAAATGTTTTCACTGCAGCCCTTTGTGTCTGTGTGGGTTTGTTCTGCTGTTTATAATCTGAAAGAAAGTTATATGTAGGTTATTAAGAGCGCAAAGCATGTCCTCCATCACATGTTAAGGGTATAGGTTGTGACAATAATAGCCATAACGCCAATCGACAGTTCATTAAAGTTAGCAAGTAGTAGTAAGCAATTTAAAGTTCCAATTTATTTATTTCATTACTTAAATAATGCCTGCCTGGCTAGCGACCACCCTCAAGTAGAAAATCTGTCGCCAAGCATCTAACGGTAAGTTCCGGCAGCTGTCCTTGAGAGCCAGTAAAATTACAGACACATGAGACTTAACAACTGTATGTCTCAGGGTGAGGGGCGCAGTGCAGTTCGTCACTAGTTATGTAATGCATCTGTAATAGGCAGTCGTCATCGCTTAACATCAGGTGGGCCTCATGCTTGTTCCGTCATAAAAATGTTAAAAAATTATATATATGCTCTTTCCTTTAGGTGTCGAACCCTTCAGAATGACACATACATACTCTCTGCATGTCTAGAGCTCTAATGATAACAGCCTCAAAGGTGTTGAAATTTATTATTTTAAAATCAGGTGCCTATAGGAACAATTCATGATATCTATGGTAGTATGACAATAATTATGGTATAATTCAAACATTTTTCAATTAGACACTATGTGACCTAAGCATAACAGGGCTGGGCTAAATACATGTTTCACTTTAACCCCTTGGCAACAGTAGGGTCTCTTCAATTTATGAATGAAATTGTATTGTTCTAATTATCATTGAAATACAAATTCCTAATATGTATTTGTATTCACATTGACATCAGCAATAATGATAACAATAGAATTTCATTCATAAATTGGCCATAGTGGGTCAGCCGATGCCAAGGGATTAATTACAAGTAATTCAACTACTGCCCAACCCTGAAGTTAATAATGCTGCCACAATTTATTTTTCCAGCTGTTGTTGTTTTAATCCTTTGACCACAATCTCACCTGAAGGTCTGTGATGTGGTCAGAGATAGAAAACAGGCGACTCTGACCAAATTATAAAAAACCAAATTATTCACCTTACACTTACAGAAAACTGATGGTATACAATTGAAACAATGAGTAAATCAATACTGGGGATAATTTATTTTACGTCAGCTGCTGATTTATTGAAGAGTTAGCATCATATCAAATAGTTTGTGGTGGTGCAGTGCATTTTTAAACATCAGAAAGACACCAAATGTAACTCAAATTGGGAATCATATCATATATCTATCCAGCTATATCCGATCCAATATCTTCAGTTAAACTACCAACTCTTACCCAAATTACAATACGGAATAAACAAGTACTTTCTGTAATAAAAAACTAAACTATTGAATCAATGAGCAAGTAACATTTTATACATAAAAATGTTATTTATTTAATTTTTACACTCGCTGCGCTGTCACCGTATAGTCCATACAACTAGGGGTGTGAAAAAACAATATTCTTTTTTTACAAAAAATATCGATTGTCGTAAGCTATATTCATATGGCAAATAATGGGTAAAAATCGATTTTCCATCTGCCACACCCCGGCATTATTGAGGTCTGCAATATATTATTATTATTAGGTATCGCCACCTGTGCGTCAGGACTTCTGCTACGACGGCATCCTTTTTAGTATTTAAAAAAAAATTTGCTAC